>OVBL01000141.1:0-600000 GCA_900406555.1 Pseudoturritis turrita | reverse complement strand
TTTTACATTGTTTTTGTTCGGTTTCTTTTTAAGGAGTTAAAAATATTAAAAAATTAAAAATAATTCAAATAGAAATATGATAATCATTCAACAAGATTTTGAAAAAATAGATATATGAGTAGCAAAATAGTAAAAAATAAATCTAATTCAAATATGAATAGAAAAATATAATCATTTCAAAATATGTGATCAAATTTAATTGGAAATCAAATAATAAAAAAATCAAAATAAAAATGTAATTGTCATATTTATAAATTAGTGGTTTCACATCATCATTTTAAATTTTATTTAATTAACTTTCATGGATGATCTAATTTCACAAGGTTATAAAATATTATATTATAAATCCACGGGATACTAAATCTAGTAAACTATAAAACTTCATTAATATTATACTATATACCTGGATATTAATTAATATAGACGTATAATGGTTTGTGGAGACTAATAGGTGACTTTATAATTCTGTCTCCCACCAAAACAAAGATTCTTAAAATTATTATTACTTTTTCTTCTTCTCAAATTTTTCAAAAGTACAGAATCCTATCTAATGAGCTGGAAAATTAAGTGAATTACAAAAACAAATGCCACAAATAAATAAGAGAGACTTTTTTATCAAAAATATAAAATAAAATAAATAAGAGACCGCAATAGCCTAATAAACTCGAGTAATTATTTTTTGATGATTTTTGATTAAAACTTAAAAGTGATAACTCATTTATTAGACCATTTCCAATGGTTTCTCAAAATGAGAAAAAATATCAAAATTTAAGGAAAACTCTCTCTAATAGTACATTAAAATGAGAGAAAAAATGAGTTTAAGAATAGTATACCCTCAAATTTGAGGAAATACTATTCACAATACTCATTTTTGTGTTAAACTTTTTTATTTATAATTTGACCCATAAGTTTTTACATATTTTTATATTATACATAAATCAACTTAAATGCTTATATTTAACATTTTAATAAATATTACTTATTTATTTTACTGCTTAACAAATGTATAAATAAAAATAATTAAATAGTTAATTACATAGTTAATTAAAATATTGAAAATGTAATAATAGCATATATTACGAAAAAAATACAAAGACATAATCAACGATAAAATTAAAAATACATAGTTATTACCGGAAATAAATATTATATTTTTCAAATTTTATGTAGTATTATGTAATTTTTATCATGTAATGTACAATTTTTTTTCTTTTAAATCGTAATTTAATAAAATTATTTTACAAAATAAAATAAATGTGTAGAATTTGTAAATTTAGAAAGTTAAATTGTATTTAAAAATAAAAATATATAAAGAGAAAATATAATATATTTGGAATATTCTTTTTTAGAGAAAAAAAAAATAATAACTATTGAAGTAAAACTCTTCCTTATTTTAGTGTTCCTTCAAAATGAAAGAACACTAAAATAAAAAAAACCATTGAAAATGCTCTTATTCACAAACATAGATGAATTTATCAAGTTTAAACGTTCAATACTGATCTATAGATTGGATGTATGCCAGAAATGGATTATCAAATTCGAAGAAATGTGGTGGTGGCTAACGTGCCACCAGTGTAACTTTTGTAAAATTTTATAGTTTATTTTCTCATTAATGACCATAGAAACCCGCGTTTTAGCACTTGGTGCGATGATGGGCTCTCCGTTTGTCGACAATAATATTCATATTTATTGTTATTTATTTTTCGTAAATAATATTCATATAATTATATAATAAGCAAATATTTTTATTGTTGACAAAAATAATAGTATAAGAAATGAAAACGAGTTGAAAAACAATGCATGTAATGTTAAAACTACGTAGATCATGTCCTAGCAAAGATAGTTTTTTGAAAAGTTACTTATAGTTAAAACGATTCATTGATTTTAGTATTTTACCCATCAAATTCAGATACTATTACTAAATTAGCTCATACGATCACTGAAGTTATCTGTTAGTTAATGAGAATGTAGCTTCTTGGTTAATCAAACCTTGCCAATTTTCCCCCTTTCTCTGAATCATCAAGAAGCAAGTTCCATTAAAGACCGTTGCAAAATCCCAAGGAACACTAAAGGAAAATATGGAGAAGATTCAGAAGAAAGCTTTATAAGAAGAGTCATCTCTACTTTAACAATAGGCTTTGTGACCGCTCCAAATTCCACCATTCTTGATTTTTTTACTCAGAGTTCACAATGAAAGAGAGTTAGCTTCTCACAATCTTTAGGTACAGAACTTGAATCAGAGTATTATTCCATCTAATCTTGAAGCATTTCTCCATGTCACCTCGGAGAAAGAAGTCAATGATTGTCAAAGTTTCTGCAGGTACCTCTCCGAGATCCATATGAGAGCACAACTTCTCCAGACAAGCTTTTGTTCAATGGTCTTGAAACAAACCCATCCAAGATTTTAGAGCTCAAACAAACTATCAGCAATAACAACAGCAAAACCAAGAAGAAGAAGAAGAAGAAGAATGACATAATCAAGAACGAGCCTACCAGGAACAGCGTGAAGAGGAAAAAAGTTTGCCGTCAAGGCTGAGGAAATTGAGCAAAACATCTTCAAAAGTGGTACCTAGAGAGAAGTGACTGCAGCAGAAAGAGCCAAAGAGAAAATAACGGGTAAAAGGCTCATGATCTGCAGAAGCAAGACTATATTGGAAGCCGATTTTGCATTGATAAATGATTTCTCAATAGAAAACACGGTGAGGCTTGGCGATCTAAAAGGCCGAGAGGGTATAGATTCAGAATTCAATTCTGACACTTTCTTGTTCGATGATTCTCTTTGAATCTAGAGATTATATACTTGCTAAAACAGAAACCTGTCCTGGCAACAAATTTTTGTTCCTGGTTTTTATCCTTTTTGCTCTTTATACAACTAAGTTATAAAATCAGATTCTCATATTGATTCATCAAGATTCATGTCGAATAAAGGAAACTATCAAACAATCAAGAAACTGAAACTGTTAACACAAAATAAATATATACATTCATGTCAAAATATTTATCAGTTCGTTTGTATAGAATCGGAAACAACAAACTTTGTTACTAGTAGTAGAGGAGAGAAACCCAACAAGGTGTAAGACTGATCACAATCGTAGTAAAACCATAATCTTGCTAATTACAATTCCGAGAAGTTATTAGATAAAAAAACCTTCAGATAAGAGCTACTTCGTCCCACCGGAGTAGGAACAAGAGCAAAACAGAGGATTCCTCGGCACCGGAAAGACCAAAGACTGATGTTGTCGCCGTCTTTCAATCCGTTAGCCTTAACGATGTCGTTCCACCCACAAATCAAAGCGTAATTCCAGCTTCTATTTCCTGAATCTTTCTTCATCTCCCATCTCTTCAAAATCACACCCCACTTTACAGTCCGTTGATCCACGAGAATCGCTCCCACACCCATCTTTTCGTTGTTGTTGATGTCTTCTTCTATGATTCTCGACTCAAGAGGCGTCAAGAAGTCGTTTCGGATCAAGTTGTTGAAAGGGATTGAGAGACGGCTCTGTCCTGGATTGACATCAGTCATGAACAGAGTCTTCTCAAAGATCAGCCTCGGATCATAGGCTCCTCCGTTCATGCTTCTCATCACCTTAAACGCACCGTTCTGTTCCACGGCACATCTCTTGCGGCTTGTGTTCTCTGTTAGGCACGAAGAAGGAGGCGATTGAGATTTAGGGTTTGGTGGGTTTTTAGTCTCCGTCTTCTCGGACTCAGCCGTGTTGTAATCGACGAGTAAGGGTGTAGAAGAAGGTTCAGAAGGAGGGTTTTGTGGATCTTTCGTCTCGGAATCAGCGGCGATTATGTTAAGATCGAAGAGCGATGAAGAAGTAGAAGCCCCATTAGGGTTTTGAAGAGGGTTTTGTGGGTCTCTTCTAGGGACATGTTTCTTCATCGAGGATCTTGATTTTCTGGGGAAGAGATGGAAGAAGCTATTGTTCGCTCTCTCTTCGTCTTCTTCTTCTTCCCGAGATACGGTCTTCTTCGTGCGGCGTTTGGATTTTCCCTTATCTGCAAGACTGTGTTCTTGTTCGTACAACAGAGCCGCGTTATCCACCAAATTAGAGGAACTCGACCACATCTCCGTGAGATCATCGTAATACATATTCATTGTGATCGGAGAGACAGAAAATTCAACTTCTTAGAGCGAAAGCTTGAGGTAGAAGGAAACGAGAGAGAGAATGATTGTGTTTACATTAAATACTTACTAGCCAAAGATTTACTACTTGGATTAGTCACTAATTAATTATTGCCGTTTGTTGGTGAGTTTCCTTTTTTTCTTTAATATGGACACAGCTAAAGTGTAAATAACTATTTCCTTTTCTTCCAGAGTCGGGAATCATGTATACGAAAGGAGACTAACCCTCTCTAGCATGCTGTCACGTTAGAACATGACACGTGGCCAAAAAAAAAAAGCTAAAGACTTGGGGTTTCGAAACGTTTTCGTTACTTCCGTTATGTTCTCTTTGTCTTCTTCCGTTATGTATGATACTGTATTAAATTATAGTTTAAACCTTTCATCTTCTGTCTTCTCCTCTTCTAACAATTCCTTTTAGAATTCTGTTCGTTAATTTCCTATGAAAAAACTTGGCAATAGCAATCTTAAATTCAAATCTCCGATCATCTCCGTACGATTATGCTTTGGTTTAAGCTTCTTGGTTTCTCTGTCTCTCATGGGCTTAGATGTGGCTTTGCTTCGGGAATGGCTGGAATAGCCGCAAAGCTCTTTGTCATCTCAGGGTCATCATCAAAGATGTAGGTTTTTGAATATATGTTTATCTTCATTTACTCATTTAATTGGACTCCTTGGAAATGTAGTCATCTCTTACGCGTAGTTAGGCAAATACATAGATGAATTTCAGTGACGTCTTGTGGGAACTTGAACTGCAAACTTCAAACTTGAAATGTGAGATGAACTTGAAATGTTAGTACATGTCTTGTTCCCAAAAGGAAAAGAGAGGTCGATGTCTACTTCGAGGGTACTCACTGTTTAAAGGATGTTTAAAGGATTTTCTCGAAGAATTTCAATCTAAAGGTAACACCAAAAGAAAATTGCACACTAATGATGGTTGCTTGCTTCCAGATCCTGGTTTTGATCGACTGTTTGCTTTATTAATGCAGGTAATCATCAGATCACATCAACGACCAGATAGAGAGAAGAGAGCATGCCATGATGGAATGGACAAAGGATATACAATAGATTACAATGTCGAATCCACAAAGCTTATCACTATTTTCAGTGCACCAATCTATTCCAAGTAGAAACGCTTATGCTTGCAACTATTTTTTTCAAAAACTCGACACACAAATATGTAGACCAAAATCTTTTTTGGGTTATGGTATAGGAAGAAAGGTAGACCATCAAAGGGGTCTATATTATATTGCAACTTCCTAATAAAGATCTTTAGTTCAAAAGTGTTGAAGTAGCTTAGCTACTCTGCAATCTGAGTTTAAAGACTAAGTTGTTATTAACTACGAGTAGCATAGTTGGGAAACATTCCAACTCGAGTAAGTAAACAAATTTATCTTCGCTCCACAAATTTTATGGCTGGAAAATTACGTTTCCTTCTGCTTAATTGATTGAACTCAAATGGACAAGATAACAAAACAGAGGGAAGAGGCGGATGAGCCAAAAACAAAGATATGGCTTCACTGTGGATGCATTATTGGTTTGTGGTTGTCGCATAACATTAAGATTTTGATGAAATTTTAGTGGAGTTTATCCACAAGTAAACTTTAAAGTTCTATGGAATTTTATTACATTTTTTTCTTGTACTTTTTGTTTTGCCAGTCCTTTACATTGCCTAATGACACACTGGTTTTCCCAGCTGATGCCTAGAAATTTGAAAGATTTCAGAGTAATGGAAACACCTTAATCCACATTCTCTTTAACTCCAAGAACAGAGAAGTTTTATACATATCTCATGTTTTGGTGTGTATTCAGGTTAGTACAGTGAGAGAAGAGATGCGATACAATCCATGTTATACACAAAATAAGAAAGCATTCAAAGCCATTAGGTCAAATAAGTTTCTTTCAAATTACTAGCCAGCAAGAACAGAGACATTTTAATCCACTACGCAAAAAAAAAAAAAAAATTACACATTTTGTCGTTGCAATTATAGTTTGTAGAGGTATATCAGCTACTTATATATATACTCACATGATATTTTTCTAATTCGATTTCTACAGTATATTTTCCTAACATTCCGTATTCTGATTTGTCTACTATCCTCAATCCAGTTTATTTATAATCTTGTACAGACATTGAGTGAAGACAATCTCATCATTTACGTAGGTAGGAGAAAAATGTATCATGCATATATTTTATCAACAGCAAAGACGTTAAAATAAACAAATTATTCAAAACCTCCTAAAATAAAATATATAACCTATGAGAAAGAAAACCCGCGGATATGTGCGGGTATTGGCCTAATATCAAATAAAAAAAAACAGATGGAGTATGAGCCTAGGTATCGTTTTTATTACATATCAACCTAAATTAACCAAAAATTAACTATATCATTTAAATTACAAAGATATATATTTAAGAACATTAATTACCTGTTATTTATTGAGTTAATTAGTATTTTTATACAAAATCAGATAGAATCGAAACCAGAAAACAAAACCAAACAATCCAAAAATACCAAACTTTTCAAACCTAATTTTTTGAAACTAACATGAATGTGTCCCATATGTCAATGATGTCAAAAAAAATTCACAAACCAACTTAATTTAAGTAGATAAAAAACTGAATTGATTATATATTTATCACACATATTTTTAACTCATAATGTTTCTTTTCGAATTATTTAATTTTTGTTAGCATTATTAAAATATCTTATTGAATTTGAAAAACTAACACAGGTAATAAAATATTCACATATGGGAGATATTTGTTTTCAACTATTTATTGTAATAAAAATATGACATTATTTATTTAAAATCAAATTAAATAAAGATCTATCGAAAATTTTAACAAATAAAATTCTATAGATGAAGTTAGAAAAAAAATAAAAAATTCTATAGATTTCGCGCTATAAAGACAAACCCTCTACACTGTAAAGAGTCTTTTATAGAGTATCGAATCTGCGTCCCTAAGTGGTAAAGTTCCTCGGAAACCAGAGAAAAGCCGAAGACCAAACCCAACCGCATCTTTCTACGTCGGAAAATTGCGTCGGAAAATCTCATATCTCTCTCCCAGTTACTGGGTCTCCGGTGAAGCCAAAGAGGTCTTCAACTACGCCAAAATATTCTGACTTCTGTGACTACTACCTTTATAAACCTTTCAGCAAAGGCGAAAAGGTAACAATACGTGTAGTTTCTCTTTGGTTACATAGAAATAGCTGATAATATCGATTTTTCCGTGTGTTCTAGGTCTCACCAATTCATCTTTAGTGTTCGTTTGATTAGTCAAGGTGATTAGTTCCATAATAATTTGATTAGTTAACAACTTAACATCCTTTGGCCTATAAAAATTTGAAAAAAGGGAGAATAAGAAAAAGGATATTTTCTCCGAGTTTTGTGATTCTAAAATTTTTTTA
This sequence comes from Pseudoturritis turrita, assembly GCA_900406555.1. Classification (NCBI taxonomy): domain Eukaryota; kingdom Viridiplantae; phylum Streptophyta; class Magnoliopsida; order Brassicales; family Brassicaceae; genus Pseudoturritis; species Pseudoturritis turrita. Next base: position 592,461 of record OVBL01000141.1, on the reverse strand, counting down.
ACAAGTTGGTGCTCTCTCTTTCTTATCTTTGAGAGAGAGAGGCGATTTCCGATTAATCATAAATCACTTTTTCGGCGAGTCCAGATTTTTTGTTGTAAATATTTTCGCTTAGACGGATTCACTCTCTTCCGCCTCAGTTCGGATTTTACTTTCTGAATGCGATCGGATTCGGTTTCTGACTAGTTCGAATAATAATTTCCGGTTTCGTCCAGATTTTGTTGTGCTTATCCTCTTATATAGTTTTCGGCTTCTCTTTTAGATTTGATGATGAAGCCACGAGTCTATGTTGTGGATTTGAGCCTCTCTACTCTATGTTCGGTATCATCCTTTCTGGCTGGGAGTTTATCTTCCCTAAATCTCCAATATGAAGCCTTAAGCAAAGGCGGTGGGTGTATGGCCATATGTTAGTAGATGATCGGAAGCGATTTTCACGGAGGTGAGCAGTTTCTAATCTAGCGGCATGGATCAATGATGTGGAGGAGTTTATCAGGGATATTTTCGACGGTCTCCGAGTCGGAATCCATGGTTTGGCAGTGGTGCTCGGCGGTGCGGCGACGGCGACTTCGTTGATGTCGGCCTCACTATTTTTTTAACCCTAGCTAGACACGTATGTGTACACGTGTATTGTTCATATGTACATCGTTATCTTCTTACGAGACTCGATTGGTTTCTTAAAAAACTGGGTTTGTAATGGGTCTTGAATTATCTCTGTACTGGACCAATGAGTTTTTATCAATATAATGTTAAGACGACAAAAAAACCTTTTTTAACAAGTTTGGTAACTAAATATTTTAATAATATAAATTCTATTATTAAATAAGTTGATTTTCTTTAAAAAAAAATATATCTATACAATCAAAACTTTGACATCTACCATGTTTTCGTATGTCTTTTTCTAAGTTTTGGTTTATGCTACGCGCGAATTTTGTTTTCAAAATTTTATTGGCAAACGTTTTAGAAGTTTTTAAATTTTGTACTTCTTAATTAGTTTGTTATACGTAAACACATAATTTTGGAATCAGTTGATGATTGTATATATTTAATAGTTCATAGAACTTATGATCTTTTTTGTTTAGATGATAATTTTTTTGTTTTGTTAAAAGAGCCTAAAAATATCCCTTTGAATTGAATGACGAAGAGATTGATTTCCAATCTAATTATGATCTTCAAATTTATTTCGGCAAAAGGAACGGTTTACTTTACAGAATGATCAGCTTTGGGTTATCAATTGCTTAACCTGAAAGGAAAAGAAAATATTTGTTGGGTCAGTCAACTATTTTTTTTTATGGTTTAGTCAAGTCATTTAATTAAGAGGAAAAATACTTCTTTTTTTATTTTAAAAGAACGGTGTTTCGAAGTTTTCACACCTATTAAAAAAAAAATATTTTTTTGATTATAAATGCATATTTTTTGTACTAAATAATTTTTTATTAACTTTTTTTTTTTTTCACTAGAAGATTTTTATTTATTAAATATCAAAAGATACATCTCTAATAAACCACATACAGAACCCAAGAGTTATACGGGCAACCAAAACCTGAAATTTTTACGGGTAACCAAGCCATCGAAACACAAATTCCCCAAGGACCAACCCCTATTACCGGAAAAACTTATTACAAACACACAGATAAATGAACCCGAAACCAGTCGCAAACACCAAATTTTACACGCCACTTTAACATCCTTGAGAATCCTGGACAAATACCAACCGAAGCAGTCAAACTCGGACAAAACATCGGAAGGAGCGACCTCCTATAGCGAATAAAGTTTACCTCTTAAATTCTAAAACCTTAGCTTCATACTCCGGTAATTTTTGATTAACTCTAAATCAATAATAATTTAATAAAATTAATTATTTTTAATTAATATGTTTTAAAATTTACAATTAATCATTATTATCTACTAAAAAATACATAGAAAAAATAAAAAATCAAATTTTTAGAATAAAAAAAATGGAGAAACGGAGTATCATTTTTGAGAAAAAAACTTTTAAAGAGACGCTTTGAGCATATTAGTCCCCCAAAGAGTCAAGAGAGACGAGTCTTCGTGTGTTGGTGATAGCGATTCTGATCAAAACCCTTGTTCCGTACGAATCCATGGCTGAAATCGCGAAGGAAGTTAACGGCTTCGATCGTCAAGATCTTCACTCGCTTCTCTCTTCTCCGGCGAGAGATTTCCTCATTCGTAATGACGGCGAACAAGTAAAAATGTTTTTCTCTTCTCTCTTTCTTCCGATTCTGAGTTTATGGTCGTGGATCTTAACTTCTGTCGATTTTCGACTTAGTGTCTGTGCTTGTTTCGCGATTTATGTTATTTCTCAACCGATTCTTCTGGTTTATAGTTCCTGTGTATGAAAAAATTTAGGCCGTTTTCTTATATGGTTTATATGGATTCACTGTTCAATTTTTGTGAAACGATTGCACTTATTTAGTTATTTGCTTGGACCTTATTTTCTAGTTGATTTGGTTTCACTCTAGTTCACATGGCTTCTGTAATCCCCTGAGTTCCTCTAGATTTTGGATTGGAAACATTTCGAGATTTGGTGGATTCTTGTGGGTTATCTGCAGTTAATTGCAAGTGTTAGGTAGAGAGTTTGATTATATGTATTTGTTGATGTTCAGGTGAAAATTGACAGCTTGAAAGGGAAGAAGATTGGATTGTATTTTTCAGCTGCGTGGTGCGGACCATGTCAGCGGTTCACTCCGCAGTTGGTGGAAGTGTACAATGAACTCTCTCCAAAAGTTGGTTTCGAGGTTGTCTTTGTGTCGGGCGATGAGGATGAAGAGTCTTTTAGAGATTATTTCACTAAGATGCCATGGCTCGCTGTCCCGTTTACTGATTCGGAAACCCGTGATCGTTTGGATCAGTTGTTTAAGGTTAGGGGAATTCCCAACCTGGTGATGATCGATGATCATGGTAAACTTGAGAATGAGAATGGGGTCGGTGTCATTCGTAGCTACGGAGCTGATGCTTATCCTTTCACACCAGAGAGAATGAAAGAGATAAAAGAGGAAGAAGATAGAGCTCGGAGAGAACAGACCTTAACATCCGTCTTGGTGTCTCCTTCACGGGACTTTGTGATTTCCCGAGACGGAAACAAGGTACATGCTTATTAATAGCTTATGAGATTAGATTCCTTGTTGCCAAAAGGAAGAGTATCTATAGAAGACTTCCTGCACCTGTTTCTTTTCGACTTTTTTGACTTAATGAGAGCGATCAATTGCGTATTCACTAGGTACCGGTATCGGAGCTCGAAGGCAAAACCATTGGTCTTCTCTTCTCGGCGGCCTCTTACAGGCGATGCACGGAGTTTACTCCAAAGCTTGTTGAGGTTTATAAGAGGCTGAAGGAGAATGGGGAGGATTTTGAGATTGTGCTGATATCTCTTGAAGATGATGAGTCGTCTTTTAAGCAGGACTTTGAGACCAACCCATGGCTAGCATTACCATTCAATGACAAAAGCTCATCGAAACTGGCTCGGCACTTCATGCTGTCAACGCTACCAACGCTGGTCATTCTCGGGCCCGATGGAAAAACCCGTCACTCGAATGTTGCTGAAGCTATTGAAGACTATGGCAGTCTAGCATATCCTTTCACTCCAGAGAAGTTTGAAGAACTTAAGGAGATAGAGAAGGCAAAGGCAGAGGCCCAAACACTCGAGTCGCTTCTTGTCTCGGGTGATCTTAACTATGTTCTCGGAAAAGATGGGACTAAGGTAAAGCTCTCTTAATCTTCTAAACATTGTTCTTTGAAATTGATTTGAACCAACCTCTTAAAGCCGGCTTTCTTTTGTTAGGTGCTTGTTTCTGATCTGGTGGGAAAGAACATTCTTTTGTACTTCTCAGCTCACTGGTGTCCTCCATGTCGTGCTTTTACACCAAAGCTTGTTGAAGTTTACAAGCAGATAAAGGAGCGGGATGAAGCGTTTGAGTTGATCTTCATCTCCAGTGACCGGAACCTGGAATCATTCGATGAGTACTACTCGCAGATGCCATGGCTTGCTCTTCCGTATGGTGATACTAGGAAACCGTCATTGTCACGAACCTTTAAGGTCGGTGGCATCCCAATGCTAGCAGCTCTGGGACCAACGGGGAGAACCGTGACAAAAGAAGCAAGGGACCTTGTGTTAGCCCATGGAGCTGATGCTTACCCTTTTACTGAGGAACGTATGAAAGAGATTGAAGCTAAGTACAATGAGATGGCAAAAGAGTGGCCTAAGAAGGTGAAACATGCGCTTCATGAAGAACACGAGCTAGAGTTGACTCGTGTTCAGATTTACATGTGCGATAAGTGTGATGAAGAAGGGCAAATATGGTCTTACCATTGCGATGACTGCGACTTTGATCTCCATGCCAAGTGTGCTTTGAAAGAGGAGGCGAACGCAACCGGGAATGATGCTGTGAAAGAAGGTGGCGGCGATTCCAAAGACGGTTGGGTTTGTGACGGAGATGTGTGCACCAAGGCCTGATAGCTTCAGGCACAGTTATGTGTATGAAAAGCTATTTCCTATCCCTCTGTATAATTACTAAGAGCGAGAAAGTGTGGCTACAATCTGATAATAAGCTATTTCCTATCCCTCTGTATAATTTCGAAGAGTGAGAAAGTGTGGCTACAATCTGATAATAATTACCTTGGAGATGAACTCTGTTAATCTAAAGTAGTATAACAAAAGTATCTTCTTATTTAATTTTGATCAATCAACAAAACAATACGTTGGCACACTATGTATAGAGAGTGAGAAGTTTCTGCTCTCAGATAAAACTTTCGGCTTCCTGGTTCCAATGGCCTACGCTACGGAAGCTAAAGGCGGCGATGCTCATGATCTCCAGTGGCTCCGGATTTCCTCATTCGTAATGGGTGGCAAAGCAAGGAAGAATACCTAACTGCTTAATTATAAAAGAAAATTCAGATCCAAGAGAACTTATTAAGCTTGAAATGCAGAGGCTGAGGCTGCTCTAAGAAAAAGTTAAACTGGTATGGTATGTCTTCAACTATTTGAACTGGATCTAAGATGATGTGGGATTACAGATAACCGTATCCAATAAACTACAGAGATTTTTATATATTTTTTTCACAACTTACCAGTGATGATCTGTTTATCAGAGGACGACCACGTTCATGAATTTCCTCTTGGCGAATGCAAGCCACCATTTGTTTGGTGTCCCATTGGCTCTATACGCTACGCTCAGTAGCCTCCCACTTGTCTCCTCTCGAACCTGCTTCAGGTAGTTCCTGAAAAGATCTGACATTCGAAGCCAACAGAACAAGAGGGCTCAAGAGTTAGGAGGAGGTAGCGTAGGATTTGGTAAAACAGTCCTGGTAGTGCAAGCTAGCCGGTAAGATCAAATTAGCTAAAAACGGACCCATAAGGAAAATACCTATTTAACGAGGAATCAATAAGAATTGCTTGGAATGATATGCAGCACATGTACCTGCTTCGTCCTGGGACTGAGGAAGCGAAAAGAGACCTGGAAAAGGAAAGCCAGCTTCTCCAGGAACAGGGATATCTTCTAAACCCAAGTTGATAATCGCCTTAGTTCCTACAGCCAATGTTCTACAACCTTCGAGCCTCTTTAACGCCACATTTATGTAGAATGTCAAGTAAATAAGGAGCTTATCAGCAGGACTTTTGATATCGAAGTTTGTGAAGAAGACATTAGCTCGGAAGAAGGTGATTGCCTCGTCCACAATATCCGTTTTGTCTGCATATAAACAACATATATCAAAATGTCTTCCTTTTTTCGCACATTCGAAAACAACATGTATGCTTTCGTTTGACAACCTTGTTCTGAAACAGGTGCAGGACCCTTTATATGGCTCTTGAGAGGAAGCAAAGGACAACCACATGCCTTTGTTATCCCTTCTTCATCCACAAAGCTCGAGTGATAAACCTGGATTATGTTCATTTAGAGAAAGCGTTTAACCATAAGAATTAAGGAACAGAATGAGCAAACAAGTACAAGAGCTACAAGCAGTGGATTCAACTAGTGACTCCATGGAACCAAATCAAAGTTTGTAGGAGAAACAAACCAGAAGTTATAATCAGTGACGCAAGCAATCTCAAGGAAAGACCTAAACTTGAGTGTAAGAGGCAACGGGAAACCCAGAAGATGATCGAATCAAACCAATCACAGCAAAAATTAATGTTAATGGAAGATCCGTACCATTTTGTTCCTAAATCGAACAACGAACCAATAACAGGAGGGAATCGAAGCTGTGAGGACGCAGATCCACTGCGATGATGGAGATCATGGAGATATCATATCAGAATCGATCGGTAGGTAAACGAAACTGGATAAGATTTGATTATGATAAGATGTAGAAAATAAGTTTTACCTATAAGAGAATTGGTAGACGAGATCAGATCAATTCGTCTTTTTAAGCATCTGCGAAAGAGAATAGACAGAACCGGATAACTCTGACGTATCTGATGCCGGCGGGACCAATACGGTCGGAAGCTAATCGGCGGAAGGAATCGAAATCGACGAAGTTAGGAATGGAATGAAAAAAATCAAACGGTAGAAGTCAGGCAGGTATGTTTGACACGTGTAAGCGTGCGGAAATGTCAATCCGGGTTTGGTTTGATTTTGATTTTAAAAGGAAATGAAAATTACATTGATATCAATTCTAGTTCGGATTATTTTGATAAGATTTTTATGGTTTAAAATACGGTTTCCTATCGAAATGTAACGTTAGTTTTGAAGAATTTATAAACTATTTTATTCAAATTTTTTTTGTGGTTTTAGGTATGGTAGAAGTGAAACCGTATCAACTGAATGAAAATGTAGGTCGATTTTTGTATTGGTTTTCTAGTTCAGTTTCAATTTATCTAAAATGACTCTAAAAAATGTTGGCTAAGACCAGATCTATATGAACCACCGGCTTCATAGGCTTAATGAGAAAAAATTGGAGCAAGAGATTAAATTTCAAAACATATAAAACCTAGAAAAAATGATAATCCAAGTTTTTCATTAAATGAAGAAGAGTACATTTTCCTTAGATATAAACCATGATGCATAACGTTTGGCAAAGAAAAAAAAGCCAACATGTATAACGAAATTAAAGCAACTCTGATCAATAATTTAGGAATGGAAAGACGTATACATTACACATAGACCCACAAAATTCAACATCACAAAAACCATAGAAACAAAAGTAGCATATGAACATAACAAACAAACTTATATTTAACAGAATCAACTAATACAACAACTTGTGTATCTACTTCCACAAGATCCATGAAACATAACTAGAGGCGGACTCGGATCGTCTCATATGATTTTACTTGAAAAAGATACAGCACTAGAAGATGATTAACTTGAGAAAGAAAAATACAAAGGCTTAGTAGAGAAAAGTTTGAAATTTTTTTGGTGCGTGGAAAAATTTATGAAAAGCAAGCACGTGATGTTTTAATTAAGTGTGTAGACTATAAATAGTCAGATTTCAGGAAAGTGTGTAAACTTATAAAAGGTTTTGAAAATTGCTGAAGACCAGGTCAAGATTTCTCACCTCATCGTAAAGTGATTTGGGACGCACACAGTTTTTACCACTCGAATCCCAATGTGACATAACCAAACTCGGACCAGCGCCACCAACCTGATACATGGTCATTGATAAAAGAACATATCAGTTTTCTGAAACGGAGACCATAAAATTTTGAAAAATTTTAGAAAAATTAAGTTTGGTTCAAATTTTTAGGTTTTCGGTTGAACGAATTTTTTTTTTTTTATTAACTAGGTAAAGATGTGGTTCTTTTCTTGGACTGATTTTTCCGGTTTAATCCGGGATATCTCAGTGCAGTTTTTACCGAATTGAACTTTGATTTAAAAAAAAGTGTCCACATTATGATTTCTTTCTGATTCTTGAAAATTTGTTCTTATTATTCAATAATTGTTCCACTGTCTCTTTGCGAGAGGATTTTCATGAATCTAGAAATGGAAAACAAAACAAATTAAAAAAAAAAAAAAAAATTAAGAAAACTTATTTCTTAATTTTAAGGTTTATATCAGGTCAAGATTCTCACTTGGCTGTGGAGTTTGAACCACTCGAATCATGAGGTGGCAAAGTCAAACTTGGACCAACGACACCAACCCGATAAAGGATCATTGATAGATCAACATATCAATCTTTTGAAATGGAGACCATAAAATGGAGAATTTTTTTTGAGAGTTAACATGGCCATGAAAGGCATGATGATAATCTATTGGGAAGCTAATTGGCATGGAATGAAAAAATCCAGAAAAGTATAAATGAGACGTGCAAGTCTGCATTTTCATATTATCTGAATCGCCTCTCATTATGTTCCTACCGGAAGTCAGGTCTAACGATCTCGATCCGGATTTTATTCGATTTTGATTTTATTTTGAGTGAATTACATCGAAACTGAATCCAGTTTAGTTCTATATGATGATTGTAATTCGGTTTCCTATCAAAATGTAACATTAGTTTAGAAGGGTTTAGAAAATTAAAGCTTGATTCAATTTTTTCGGTTTACAGTAAACATGAAACCGTATTAACCAATTGAAGATGTGCTTCTTTTCTTGGATCGGTTTTCCGGTTCAATGTGGCTTTACCGGATTGAACTTTGATCTTCAATAAAAATGTCCAAATTGTGATATTCTCTGTGTTTTATTATTTTTTGTGAGAAAAATAAAAAAAGTTACTATAGTAGTACCTTGGACATATATATCATCTTTCGCAAACAAGTCTTTGTATAAACAAATCCTGGCACTACTAATGAGATCAGCTCTTGACCCGAAAGATAACTTAAAAGACATTTTTCTACACTGATCTCATAATAATACAACTGGTAATTACTGCACCCAAGTTAAAGGAAAAGATTAAACTAAATTGATGCTACATTCTATGGTTTCGCCATCGTTTAAATTAGCAGTTACTGGGACGTGACGAAAGTTATCATCTGAACAGTTAAGAATTGCTCTTTGCACACTATGATGATGCGATTTTAAGTCGTTATTATGGCTCTGGTCTTTGTAGCTCGTGAATGCGCCTAAAGCTCCAAGAAACCCTTCATGTCGTAAGAACATTGCTTTTGCCTCACCTCTCGACCTGAAATATGACAAAATTCTAAATAAGATTTATGGACATACATTAAAGATCTGGAGGGTTTAGGGTTTAGTTTCAGTTTCGGATTACCAAAAGTGAACAGCAACAGATATTGTGTCCATGGTGTACTCGAGCCCACGGATGAAAAATCCACCAAAGAAAATACGCTTAAGGCCGAATCTGAGAGCATTCAAGTAAGCAATCTGGAGAGAGAGAGAATGAGAGAAAATGATACAATCCAATCAGAAAAAATCATCAGCTTTGTGTTTTGTAAAATGCGTGGAAATGTTTGCAGGAACCGACCTGACCGATGTTATTTGATATCATTCTTAGAAGGGATCTTGCGACATCTTCCGGCTGGTAATCTTCCAGTTCTTTGCCATCAGAAATCGCCTTCCCAAAGCTGGAAGCGATGGCTGTTGAGGAGAGACCAATCTACCGAAAAAGAATGAAAAAATGGGTTTGGTTTATATTTGAATCTAATCTAACACGCTAGCAGACGTTCAAATACGCAGAGATATTTCAGCAAACTAAGAATAATCAACTACCTTTGAATAGTCTGTTCCGCCATAGATATCACCCACAAGCATGTCAATTACTCTGTTATTTCCATGGTGACTTAACTCAAGCAACTCATCAAAACTGAAATTAAGAGATATTAGTTACTCAAGGACGAAACTACAATGAATAGAGTTAAATAAAAAGTCACCTCTTGCATTTTGTTAAAAGCTTTCCAAGGCCTAAAAATGTGCCTCCACCAAGGCTTGTTCCACTTATTCGCTCATACTTTCCATCTCCATCGACCTACATAAGAACGAGTTTGAGTCGCTGATGTAGTTGCAAGAAGAACAAGAAAAGTGATCAGAGAAGCCAAAATCATAGTAAACCTTAATCATGCTAACGCCAGATCCGATATTAACAAGTAGATATGGATACAAATCATTATGGTCGATCTGAACAAACTCCTTCTGGCCATCCAAGTACGTAAAAGCTTCCCTTGGGACTGTCTGCAATCAGTTTCAGACTCCACGTGTAAGCAAGCATGCGATAATTTATTGGTACATATATTTCTTCTATGTATTAGTAGCTATGTAAAATTGCAGAAACAATCTTTAATGCACATAAGAATCTATCTTATAGAAGACCCCAGCAAGCACACCCCCATTTGGATGTGCTTGCTGAGGTAATGTAGCTATGTTTGCAATCTTCTAGAAGTTAGTCAGCAACATCACTCACGCCTAGAGATAGTTACTATCAGGAGGACATAATACAACTTCACACATATAACATGAAGTATATTCGAAAAGCAGATATAACATATATCTAACAGACGGAGATCCTCATTTGGGTGACGTTAGACGAAAATTAAAGAGATAATGATAGGATAGAAAAAAGTCCTACCTTTAAGAGAAAATTTGCACCCCCAACAAGAGAATGCATCTCATCTTCCTTATCAAAAATAATTCCAACTTTCTCCTTGAAGAGATCCGCAAACTTAAATGCCCCACCACCTGTGGCCTTTGGAACATCATATCAATTAGCAGACCATAATCAACTAGAAACTTGAAAACCTATTGCAACAGTACTCACTACAAAGGTTTTAGATAACCGATAGCTTTTACCTTAACAGAAAGTTTATCACGGGCTGTGCCATTCGGTTGCTGAACACCTGAACAATTACATCTATAAGTGAATCTCAAAGAGCAAGTCAAATAACAAAGATTCAAAGTCGTTTAATTGATAGTGCAAAGAAACTAATGAGAAACACAAAACTTTTCCAAATGAAGAAAATAATAAATTCGACTTGATCATTTAGATATTGAACAGTAATGATGTTTGCCTATATGTGTTATGATCTGGTTCTTACAATCCACAATATGTTGTTCACACTCATTACTCCATATAGCAAGAAAGCTTATGAATACACATATAAAATCAGATCTTGAATCAGATTGTAGCATCATAAACACTTACCGGAATGATGAAGAATATTGAATCGAATAAAATCTAAACAATCATCAATCTTTCTAGTCTCAAATTTAGCGAAACAAAGCCTCCCTTGCAAAACGGAGCAACCACTACGCACGACGATGCTTCCTCCGTCACGAGACTCTTCGCAGTCGTCTCCATTTGCCGAGAAATAAACAAGCTTTATCAGAGTCCCTGCGAAACCCAGAAAACTCCAATCAAAGAAATTCCCAATTCCGGTTTTTTCGTACCCCTCGAGATCAATCGAGACAAACCCAGAACCGAAACGAATCTAAAGGCAGATAAAAAAACCGAACCTCCGATGTCGAGAGCCAAATGAGAGATTTGAGCCGAGAAGAGAAAATCGTGTGGATCCATGGCGGTTTTTCCAAATTCTCTTTCCTCCTTTTTTTGATCCGTTTTCGAGTTTTTTTCAACGGGAATTGAAAACGATTCAACGATCAACTACTTTGGATCTACCTATATCCACTTCCATCTTCAATGGACTTGTTTTGCTTCTCCTTGGAACAATCAATGTTTGGCTGTCCAAAAAAATGGTTAAAAAAAAAAAAAAATTGTTTTAAGAAAGAGAGACGAATTCTTGCTGACTTGTCATTTGGTCTTATCAGGATTTGATAGAAAACTTTTGGAATAATTACTCTCATACATATTTTTTCAAAAACTATGAGCCAACATAGACACTTTCTGCCAAAGAAAACATCCGAGTTATCTATTTTGTCACTAATCCACCCATTGAATCGTGGTTAGCTCAACCCACGTGACAGGTTTGCGCACGTAAAGATGCATTTTTACTCTCATCTTTAGTTAATAAAATACAAAAAAAAGAATAAAATCTCTCTCTCAAAATTTTTACAAGCGAAGCACGTTCTCTCTCTCGAGCCTTGTGGTCTCCCTCTCTCTCGATTAAAATCCCACCTTTTCAGAGTTGCTTTTGGCCGAAACCCTCCTCCGACGATGATTTTTTCAAAGCTTCTAGCAGTTCGGACTTTCCCTTCCTCTCCTTTACGGCATCATGCCAAAAGGAGGGGTTATTCCGACCACCTCCCGACCTCCTTCTCAAGCAACCCTCCCGTTCTTTTGGCTCTGATTCCGGTGGCCATGGAAACCGGCGAGGCTACTTGCTCCGTTCCGGCGGCCATGAAAACAATGAAATAAAGGCGAAGAGAGAGAGAGAGAGAGAGAGAGAGAGAGAGAAGGTAAAAAGAAGAAGAAGATGATTTCGTGAGACAGAAGAACTTGGATTATCAGAGCATTAGAAATGCTGCTTGTAACGCCGCCTTTGGAGCCACCACAGATAACTTCGATTATCTTTCTTTTGTTTTTAAATTCGTCTTGTGGTTGGGTTCTTGTGGGTGACGACTAGTGCCCCAACATTCTCCTATGAATTACTTGTCCAACATTTTCGATTGGAGATTTTGTTTTGCCTTTTCTTATAATCGATATTGATCTTTTATTGGAACTGCTTTTATGGTATCATCCGCAGGTCTACTTCTCAGTTTAAAGGAAGCTTAAGGATGTACATCAGTCAAGTGGTTGGGTCTCGTTATGTGTCCATGAAACCATGACCATTTTATATAGTGCATATGACTAATGCACGGATATATTGTTTATTATGGAAAGTGACCATAAACCATTGACCATTTTAATTAAATTTTATGGATAAGAAAGTTGGGATAAATGTACAAAACTGTTTTAAAGTCGTAAATTCTTGCACGGTTTTTATTCACATAATTAAGTTTTGGTTCAGTACTAGGTTGGAACAATTACTCTAAACCAATTTTCTTTCAAATATTAGACCAATAACAACGAGAAGCGAAGGTATATATGGAAATTAATTTTTGTTCAGATTTTAAGTTAAGGTATATATGAACAATTACATAAATCTTTTCTTACGGAAACAGAGATGCATAAAGGTGAATCTTACCGATAGATTATTAAACAAGAACAGAAATTGGCCTCATGTCAAACTGATAGGGATACAACGAAAAAATGTTTGGAAGAAAAAAGAGACAAAAACAAATCGGTATAGCAATATAAAATGGTCATGGAACTAACAATGACCATTTTATATTATCCATATGGATAATGTATTTTAAAATAAATTGACAAAAAAGAATCGGTATAACAATATAAAATGGTCATGGAACTAACAATGACCATTTTATATTATCCATGTAGATAAATTGACAAAAGGAAATTGATATAGCATATAAAATGGACATGGAACTAACAATGACCATTTTATATTATCCATATAAATAACGTATTTTTAAAATAAATTGACAATGAGACATCTAGTTGGACAATTGTTTGTTTCGTCCAACTGAGTTGTGATTCAATGACCACCAAAACATAAAATTTTGACAATTTTACATTGTCCATATGGATGGATAACATACTTTCTAAATAAACGGACAACAAGACTTCATTATCCATGACCGTTAAATATTGTCCATATCGATGATAGTAGTAATCCGCAAATGTTGCAGAAAATTGACTCATTTTCATGTGGATACGCTGTAATGGACACTTTATTATGGATTTAACAAGGATATCAGTTTCATGGTAATATTAGTTTATGAGATATGATCCATATTTGTCTGACTGTTCAGAGGAGAAAAAAAATTGTATGATGGACATGTTCATGTGGACAAATTGTAATGAACATTGTATCATAGACTGTGGATAAGAGTATATAAATAAATTGATAGTGGTGATGGACATGTTCATGTGGATTGGTTATAGTGGACATTTTATCATGGATTGAACAAGGATATCAGTTTCATGGTAATATGTTAAAAAAAAAACAAAAGTTACCATCTTGTTTATTTTTCAATCCTTATATAATTGGTTTTATTAAAGTAGTTTTGGTTGTCTAGTGGTGGTAGTGGGTTGATTCACGAAAGAGAAAATGAAGGAGTTTATAAATGTCATCCACGATTCCAAGTTAAACATTGCATCCATGAAATTGTATCAAAAGCATATCCACGAATAATATGTCCAATTTGTATCAGGTTAGAATTCAAAATGCATGTCCATGACAATAGTAACAACGAGAAAAAGCAAACTGAGATTGAAGACAAATCCTTCTTATGAGATTGATGGTTATGATTATCAAATCCCCAAGATCACTCCTCGTCTTATAACCATTGCTACCCAACTAGTATCATAAGCCGAAGTAGAGAGCTCCTCTTTATCTAACATCCTCCTAAAGAGAAAACAAACAAACAAACTACACAAAGTCACTCACAAAGCAAAACAAAACTATGAATACAAGATCAAAAGGGTCGATTACTCTTATAGATCAAAAGGGTTGAAAAAACAGATGTCAAATCTAAATTGAACGGAAAAAACTCACAACTGACGGATGAATTTTAGAGAAACGAAAGCACCTGAAGGAAGTGATTTTTCCAGATTTGGGATTTGAGGTTAGAGAATCTTAGAGAAACGAAAGCGCCTGAAGGAAGAAGATGGAGCAAACCGGAAGCTAAAGAATGGATGTGGCTATTTGATTCTATTTTGATTCCTTTATCGACAACGATAATCAGAGAACCTGGCGCCGGTCTTATCACCACCGGTGTGAACAACAAACTAGTGTTCCGAACAAAAAAAGAAAGAGGAAGGAAACAATGAGGTGTGAGGTAAGGAGTAAAACTTCTTTCTATCGGAGGGATGAAACCAACATGCTTGTATGAACGAAAAACAAAGAGGAAGAGAAAAGGATATTACTTTACAAAAAGTGTCTATAAGAGTAATCGACCCAAAACTTTTTTGTGTTACATATGTTTTGGTTATTAACTAGTCAACCACTTCCATTATTAACACTAGAGGTGCAAATAGTAGATGTTATATTTGAGATCTTTTTTGATATCACGACTATTGCTTCACTGGGAAATCAAGAATTGGACCTCGTCTTCGTCAAGACTAGGGTAAAATGTTGTAAAATAAAACATTTATAAATATTTTTGCTAAACCATTCACTAATGCCAAGCGCAAAATTAAATAATTAAATAGATTAACTAATCAATTTTAACATATATAATTTTTAATATATAAACGTGTATGACGAAACATATGATTTAAATCTATAAACGTACAAAAATGATATGTATTGTGCATAAATGTAATAAAGTCGAATACTTTTGATCAAACATATTAATGTCATTAATTTTAATATTTTATGTGTAAAATTGATCAAAATATATGCAAATGTTATTAATTTTAATATTTTTTAAGCGTAAAATTATCTTCATTATTCGTGTAAATTATAAAGCATACGATAAATCAGATAAATTTTAGATTTATATGAATTTATCGGACATAACAAACGAAAACAATATATGTTTCCAATAATGAAATATATAAATATTTGTAAGTGTAATTAAATATATAGAATACACTACCTTATAATAAAAATATTTGTATAGTATATTAATCTAAATACATATATACACAATATATAATATTGTTATAAATATAATAATAAAAGGTTTGTTAATATATATATAAAAAAATAGATGATATGGTAAGTCTAAAATATTACATTTAGTTGGACTTAAATTTGTAAAACATGTAGGGAGAATTTCAGAAATGCCACTTTTGAAATATCATTTTGCAAAAATGCCACAATGAATTGTCCATTTAAAAAAATGCCACAAATTAATGATATTTTAACATTTAAATCCTAAAATTTTAAACTTTAAAAAGGGTTTCGACCCTAATAAACCCTAAACCCTAACATAACATAGTTAACCCAAATATAAATGATATTTTGAATAAATGATTTAATATTAGTGGCATTTTTGAATTTTTTTTTGAAAATGTGGCATTTTTGAAAAGTGGCATTTCAAAAGTGGTATTTTTCAAAATTTCTCAAACATGTATTAATGGGTTTATGTTACAAAATTAATGAGAATATAATTTTAATTGAAATATTCTGATTGATTAAATTAAATGACATGTCCCCTAAAACGTTCTTTAAACGACACCTAAGATTTTTGCATTATGTATTCTCAATTAATATATATAGAATCATTCTTCCGTTTGCACAAAAAAAAGTTCTAAATGGTAAATATAAATGAAATTGATGGAATAAAGATGAATGGGATATGATGAATAGAATATGGAATAAATTCATCCTATTTATTTCGAAAGATATTCCTCTTTGAATTCCATTTTTTTTTTGTGGAATGATCATTTCATTCCATTCAATGGGCAATGGTTTATTTTTGTTGTTGTGTTACATATGTTTTGGTTATTAACTAGTCAACCATTTCCATTATTAACAATAAGGGTGCAAGGATAAAATATTTTAGAATGAAACATTCATAAATATTTTATTGAAATTAAACTATTTATATTTTATTAAAAGTAAACCATTTATATTCAAAGAGAAATATCCCTCAACAATTTTGAAAATAAATGAATGGGATGAATTTATTCCATATTCCATTCATCTTTATTCTATTAGTTCTATTTTATGTTCACAATTTAGAGCTTAGGACTTGACCCCGCGAAATTGCGGGGAAAAACATTGTTTATTAAATTTAATTTTTTTATTAAAAATGATTATAAGTAAAAATATATAGAATTGTTGAGGATAAAATAATCTCCTTTGGGCTAAGCGAATCGCATGAAGTCACGTATCGCACGGCGCGGTTGAAACGTTTAACTCCATTGGTGGAGTTTATACCTTGACAAGAGCCCTCAGAGGAGTTTGGGTCTGAATCTACAATAGCCCAAACATACATGTGAGGTCACTTGGGCCTGGCTCCATCCTGGGAAGCGTATCCCACTATTCGGGGTGATCAGGGTCCGGAACAGAGTGACCAGACGTACATGTATCTCTCTTCCCGACACCCGGAGACGTATCAGAAACTCGAGTTAGGTATGAAATATCTTCCTTAGACGTTAAGTTCAAATTCTTATGGTCTTTCATATTTCAATCCTTGGTCAAAGGGTAAAAAACATATACTTTATGTGTGCAAGGGTGAAAACATGTGGTCCACACTCAGAGAACGATTAAAGCATAAAAAGAATTGATTCTGAGAGAGCACCCCGGCGTCTGACCCGCCGTGTCAAACGCTGCCACCAGTGTAGAAGGTCAATTGCAGCGTAACAGAACCGTATGGTCGGCCAAGTGGTGCAAGAATATGAGAAAAGTATGTAAAAAGCACTCGAGCACACCGTACTGGGTCAAATCCGGAAGTCCAGACCCGACCCAGCCAAGGACGCAGATTCCGGCATCCGAGCCCGGGCAGGTAAAAGTCTATAAATACTATGCTATCTCCTTCATAAAAGAGGACCGAATCTCTGAGCTAAAAATCACATACACTCAACTTATCTTTTCGAGACTAAGGCCCATTCCCTTGAGCTTCAGTCTCTTTTCCGGTTGTTTAGGACCATTCTTTCCGATCTCATATCAAATTTCTCTTCTTCTCCGGCCGTTTCTTGGCCGAAATACTACTCAACATTCTCTCTCTCTCTCTCTCTCTCTCTCTCTCTCTAGCCTTACCACCAAATTTCTTCCACCAAACTCTTAGAGATACTCCACAGACTACCCCTTTCGGCCCGGAGTCATCCATTCTCTCTCTTTTTTGTTTTTCGACTTCCTTCCTTTCGCTCTCCACGTCTCCTTGTAGTCCTTTCTCTTCCTTCTTTATTTGCTCTTTTCTGACTTGAGCATTGGAGAGCCGTCGGAAAACACTCTCCCATCGTATTTTCCAAGGCCTTCACGTGTTTGTTGATTGCGCAGGAGCGGATCCCCCAGTGGTTGTTTAAGAAGACAAAAATTCTCCAAAATAAAGCAATCTCTCCGAGAGCAACTCTCGGCCGGGAGTTGTGTCGTCCAAAGCTGACGATGTTTCTGGATCACCACGGTTATCCAACAATCAGTGTGTGCGCGGGGAAGTAGACGTCCTTACCGAATAAGTGGCAACGAGGGATTTTAGATGAGACACCTCCACCTCGAGAGAATCGATGAGATCCCAAAACTTGGAACATTGGGGGGCATGAGACAATAAGAGAGGTGCTCTCGGAGCCACTCGGGTAAGAAAGGTGATCGGAGCAGGGTCTCCAGGAAGGATGAATAGTCATCAAAACTTCCTCAACACGGCCTCAGAACATAAGCTTTATGCGATGGGGCAGAAAAAATAGAGAAGCAAGGAACAAACCTGAGAAGGATCGGGCACAAAGGAGGAACAGATCCTACAAACCGGATATGGGTAACTGAAGAGGAAACCGACATTAAGTCAGGAACCCCACACCCAAACTCGAGATATCGCCGTGTGAGAGGGACCCGAAGTCTAGGATTGACTTGGAGCCACACTGAGACGAGGAAGAGGAGCGATCCTAGGAATAAAGACACACACGCTTAGAAAGCAACAACTCCCCAAAAAGGAGTTTCGAAGACAAAGAGCCATGGCGAACGAATACCAGGGAGAGAGGAGCTGACAGATGGATCAATAGCTAGAGAGCTCGAATTCACGGCGCCGGAATGAAGAAAAAATATGGTACATAGGAATGCGGCAGGGAAGCAAAAGAAGACCGAGGGAAATCTCACCCTGGGAGACATCGAGACAGGGACGAATCCTAGAAATCAATGCAAGTGGGGGCATAAGGGACAGTACAGTCAAGCGCAAAAGAGAGAAGGAAATGCACG
This sequence comes from Pseudoturritis turrita, assembly GCA_900406555.1. NCBI lineage: Eukaryota > Viridiplantae > Streptophyta > Magnoliopsida > Brassicales > Brassicaceae > Pseudoturritis > Pseudoturritis turrita. The sequence continues at coordinate 573,746 of OVBL01000141.1, read as the reverse complement.
TACCAACAGGAGCCCAAATTGAAGGGAGCAATCAAGCTCAGGGCATCTGATGAAGAAATAGGAAGTATCTTCCTCAGAGGCATCCAACCAGTCAGGGACCACTAGAGGAGAACCCATCCCAGCCCGAAGTCTCATTTCAAAGAGACGGGATCCAACATGGGACTTTATTAGCTAAAAAGCACTCGTTATTATCGGGATCGTAACACGAACGCCAGACAAATTGGCCAGGATTTGGAAGGCGTTGAAGAGCCTCCACGCACGCAGGGAAAGTTGGCTTGGGGCCACACGCATTTTGCGACAGAAATTGACCATAACAGAAGACAATTTTCCTCAAAAACCCGCTAGGAAGCAGGAAGGGAAGACATATGTGCACCCTAAGGAAGGAAGACTAGGATCGTAAGCACTGGAAGGATGGAGAAAGCCATCGAATTCGGAGGAAGTCGATTGGAAAATGAGAGAAGAAGGATCCATCGCAGAAGATCTAGAGAATAAAGAGTCGGCGAGCAAATCAGAGATGACTCGAGAAAGAAGAAGGAGTTGAAGCAAGTTAAAATAGGAGGTCCCCTCCAACTAAATAGAAGAAAGAAGAAACCTTGGAAATGAGAAAATAAGGAAGGGGACGTGGAAGCCAAGGCCACCACGACATAAAAATATAGGACGAATGACGTCGCTACGATTAAACGAATCCCGAAGTCATCTTCGAACATCTCGAGAAAGGAAGAAAAATCATCGGATAAAATGCTGACAACACCTAAAGAATCTCGTACCATCTCACGAAAGAAGTCAGCTGACAACTGCTGGCTGGAGAACGTGTAAGCAGTAATACAGAAGCGAGAAGAGCAAATGGAGTGATTAACTAGAGGGTTACCAAGGAAGGAAGAACAGACGTTGACAAAGTCCGAGCGCGTGAGACGCACAGACAATTTGCACGGTGAAGGCAAACGAGACCAACCAATGAGATGTCAACTCCGGTGAAAGACAAGAAGGTCAATGATGTTTTGATGGAAAAGCAGAAGTGTACGATAAAAAAAAGGTCAAACATATTCAAATATATAGTCAATTATCCTATTATTCCCCATCTATCATCATACATATATATGTTAAATGAAAGAGGTCTAAGAGCCCAATAAAGCAAAAGAGGCCTAACACCCCGATGTGATTCGGCTTTAAGGAGCAGGATTGGTCCCCTAGGCTCTATCCACAGAATGCTAGATCCGTCTAGTAGTTTCTGAGGGGGCAGGTCGCTTGACTCAGGCCGTTGGCCTCCGTGGAAGTTCTCATGCACTCCATCAGGTCTCCGGACTCAGGTTATCGCAACTTCCGCGAGACTTCTCATGCTTCCCGCCAGGTCTCCAAACTCAGGTTATCGCAACCTCCGAGGGGATTCGAGCCCTCCCAAGTCTCTGGACTCAGGCAAAGGCCTTCAGGGATCTCATGTCCGCAGGTCTCCGGACCCAGGCTCAGGCCTTCAGGAATCTTGTTTCCTCAGGTTTTCGGACCTGGGTTCCGGCCCATGAGCTCATGAATGCATGATCGTACGACTGTGTTCATGATTCGACAATGGAGGAAAATCTTAAGCGTATGATCGTACGACTGCGTTTAAGGTTGGAATCTCGGAGAAACACTATTACCTATAAGAAAGATATTTCATCCGTCGCCTGAGCCCTCGATCGGGCTTGAACAACGGAGGGGGCAATTGTTGGGGATAAAATAATCTCTTTTGGGTTAAGAAAATCGTACGTATTCCACATCGCGGTAGAAATGTTTAACTCCCTTGGTGGAGTTTATACCTTGACAAGAACCCTCAGAGGAATTTGGACCTGAATCTACAATGGTCCAAACATACAGGTGAGGACACTTGGGCCTGGCCCCATCCCGGGAAGCGTACCCCACTATTTGGTGTGATCAGGGTCTAGAACAGAGTGACCAGACATACATGTATCTCTCTTCTTGACACCCGGAGACGGAGCATGATGCCTGAGTTTCCGTGTCAGGAACTAGGGTTAGGTATGAAATATCTTCCTTAGGCGCTAAGTTCAAATTGTTATGGTCTTTCATATTTTAGTACTTGGTCAAAGGGTAGAAAACATTTACTTTATGTGTGCAAGGGTGAAAGCAGGTGGTCCACACTCAGGGAATGATTAAAGTATAAAAGGAACTGATTCCGAGGGAGCACCCCGGCATCTGACCCGCCGTGTCAAACGCTGCCACCAGTGCAGAAGGTCAGGTGCAGCATAACAGAACCGTATGGTCAGCCAAGTGGTGCAAGAAGATGAGGAAAGTGGGTAAAAAGCACCCGAGCACACCGTACCGGATCAAATCCGAAAGTCCAGACCCGACCCAACCAATGATGCAGAACCCTGTATCCGAGCCCGGACAGGTAAAAGTCTACAAATACTACGCTATCTCCTTAATAAAAGAGGACCGAATCTCTGAGCTAAAAATCACATACACTCAACCTATCTTTTCGAGACTAAGGCCCATTTCCTTGAGCTTCGGTCTCTTTTCCGGTTGTTTAGGAACATTCTTTCTGATCTCATATCGGATTTCTCTTCTTTTCCGGCCGTTCCTTGGCCGGAATACTACTTAACATTCTCTCTCTCTCTCTCTCTCTAGCCTTACCACCAAATTTCTTCCACCAAACTCTTAGAGATACTCCGCAGACTACCTCTTTCGGCCCGGAGTCATCCATTCTCTCTCTTTTTGTTTTTCAACTTCCTTCTTTTCGCTCTTCAGTCTCCTCGCGGTCCTTTTTCTTCCTTCTTTATTTGCTCTTTTCTGACTTGAGCATCGGAAAGCCGTCGGAAAAGACCCCTCCCATCGTATTTTCCGAGTTCTTCAAGTGTTCGTTGACTGCGCAAGAGCGGGTCCCCCAGTAGTTGTTTAAGAGGACAAAAATTCTCCGAAACAGAATATAAAATTGACCATACAAAGATATGAATATCAAAAACTTTTTTTATGATTGTTACGGTTAAAAGTGAAAAGATAAAAATATGAAAAGATACGACATTCTAAAGTATTTTTTATGATTATTCAAAATTGGTTATAAAAAAAAAGGTACCAAAGAATTATGAGAAAGAGACGCAATCTTTCGAAATATTTTTTAGGATTGTTATTATTAAGAAAAAAAAGAAGAATTATGAGAAAGAGGCCCACCAAAAGCATTTTTGTAATGTTGAAAACGGTTTAGGATTATCAAAAACAAATATAAGTGAAAGGTAAAAAACGAAAATGATGATAAATAAGTACAATTCTCTGCTATCTAGGTTGTTATGATTAAAAATGAAAAGTACAGAAATGAAAACATTCCACTTTCCAATTTTTTTTTACATTATTAAAAAAGTACATATTGAAAATATTAGTTAGGAAATAATAAAATTTGATGTCTTAATGTGAATCTAAAATGTATGTGGATTTGTTGTTGTACAAAAATATATTTTTCTGCAATTGAAAAAAAAAAGGTATTTAAGAGTGATAAACAACTAAAAAAATTATTTCGAAATAAGAAGATAACAAAACCAATTGTAAACATTAAGATTTTTTCTCAATGAGAAATAAATAGTTAAATAAAATGATATGTATGAGAAAAAAGAAATCAACGGTACTTGTTGTCTCTATGCTAAAAGAAAGAAGATCTATTTTTGGAAAACATGAGTAATTTTTTTTATAAAAAATAAGCATATATGATTTTCTTCGACATGGGCATGATCTCACGAGAAATCAATGTAAATGAAGAAAAAGACATAATTGAAATTACAGAAATTATATATGCTGTCATGGAAAATTGTTAAATCTAAGAACTCGCTATATGAACCGCCCATTTCAGAGAAAATATTGTTGGAATTTTCATTCGTTTTTATATCTAAAATTGGTTAGAATTCAATATTTTCATAAGAATTTGAAATAATAGAATGATGTTGTTTATGAAAATTAAGATTTGAGTTAAAAGATAAATTTTAATGAAGTAAGCGACTATAAACGGAAAGATACAATCTTAAAACTGTTTTGAGCGGAAATGTACAAAATGAAAAAGGTATATACGGAAAAATTATGATAAAAAGATGTAACCGTAAGATAAAAATAAATAACCACAAAACAGTTATAATCAGAAAGGTCTATAACGAAGATGTACGATCAAAAGATACAACTCTATGATTCACTTTTTATGATTGCTATTATTAATAGTTGTAGGGGTTGATGCGGAACAAATATTCTGGAGTTTGGTGGTATCTGTAATCCCTTCCACTCCGCCCAAATCAATATTTTTTAATATGTATCCGCTCCATAACAAACTGGATATCCGGTGTCCGAATATCTGTTAAAATCCGGATTTTTAGCCGGATATACGCTTTGCTCTGGGTTTTTTTCCGTCTAACAATTTCATTGATTCCAAATCGATGTTACAAAGTCAGTATACAGAAATTTCAGAAACAAATATCACATAAGCAGATATATGCACCATATAAAGAGAAATATACATAAAAAGAAAGTAAATTTGACGATGCTTTCCATAGACAAGCCTTACTCGCTAACAGATCATTAAATCCGTTATTTTTCTTCCCCGTATTCGATCTTTCTCTAATGCGAATTGTGTATGTGGGTAGCATCTCTTGGCTAAACCTCCAAATTGCACACCGCATCACAAAATCCGATGTTTCTAGTAGCCGTTCTAAAATATCGACATTCTGATACCAAATCTTCCGTATCAGAGTCATTTCTAAAGATTTTAATTTTGTTTTCCTCCCGATTCGATCCCTAGAAGATTTTATTCATTCGAGTAGAGTGACTATACCAATGATTCCAAGATCGATACCCAAGTGACATTTTCACACCATCGTGAAGGAGAATAATCACTAGTTGATAACCATAAATTCCGCCGGCAAAAAAAGAGATCACCAGAATCAAATACTCTACTAAGAGAGACATCTCAGTTACACCGAACCGACATTAAAAAAGGAAGAAATGAAACCGAATCCACTTGCCAAAGAAATCGTCCCTAAATGAATAACCGTTAACGAATTGCGTTGAGCGATGTGTATTGATCCCTCTCAGTTTCAGAATTTCCACCAACAATACTTGAACTAGAAACCGAACCGGCAAACTCGAGAATCGGTTAAACATCTCCATCGGCATAATCCTGATCATAACGACCACCATCATAATGAAGGTAGGGGCGATCGTCCCTAAAAGAAATCGTCCTTAAATGAATCACCGTTAACGAATTGTGTGGAGCGATGTGTATTGATCCCTCTCGGTTTCAGAATTTCCACCAACAACGCTTGAACTAGAAACCGAACCGGCAAAATCGAAAACTGGTTAAACATCTCCGTCGGCGTAATCCCGATCATAATGACCACCATCATAACGAAGGTAGGGACCGATCGATATAACCATAGGAACAAACTCATGACCACACTAATCGCCAACATCTTATCAACAATCTATTCTTATTAACAAATAATGGAAATCCAACAATATTTTTTCGAAGAAGAAGAAACCGTACGTCACGTTCGTGTCTTTTCCTCCACGTTTGTTGAAGTTTTTATTTAGATAAAAATTAAGACTATAAAAAAGAAATAAGAAGAAGTAGAAGTACGGCCGACTGCCGGCCAGTGAAAATTGCACAAAAGTTGTTTTGGACGTGAAGAAGAAGAAAGTAACCGATCCAGAGAAAAATCACCATACGTTTTGCTCTGTAAAAACTTAAAAATAATTATAAAAAATTAAAAAAAAAATGGAAACATTCAAAATTTAATCCAAAATGGCAATCTTTCATAAAAAAGAAATTTTTTTCTTAATTTGTGAAAATTTATTATTTAAATAACTAATTTGATGAATAAAAATTCATAAAACCTACATATAAATATATAATTATACAATTTATATATGTAAATATATCCGTTTTTTAAAATTTAGTATTTGTGATTTGCTTTATTTTTAACAGATATTAATTTATAGTATTTACTTTGCTTCGTCGAATTACATATATATGATTTTTTTGAATCGAATCAAAACAAATAACGAATTAGAAAAATGAACAGATATTTTGCCCAGCCATCTTAACTAACATACTTGTTTTACCGTTTAAGCAATGTTTTAAATGTCCATTTGGAAAATGAATCCCACTATTTTGTACACGGTTAGATCACATGATCAAATGATTCAAATAGGTACGATGATTAGATAAAAGGTTTGTTAATGCGAGATTCGTAAACCCTAGAAATTTATTTTAAACTTTAATTTTAAAAACTTTAACGGTAAAATAATGGCTGTAACTTAAAAAAAGAAAATTAAAATCACCTTTTATTCACTTTAGGAAAAAGTATAGTAGAAAAACAAAAATAAGAAAAGTTGTTGTCCGTTTTTTTAGGAGAATTTTTATGACTTTAAAACCTCTAAAGTCTGATTGGATAAAATTTAACTTTAAAAATATATTTTTTTAAAGCTCCCACAGTTTTTAAAGTCAATTTGCCAATCACCCCCTAAATCTTTGTCATATGAACATTTAACCAAAACGAGTAGAAAATGGTATGGAGGACGTTTATTGATTGAACCAAGAACTGAGTACAAAAATGATGTATGTGGGAGTCGAAATCAACACAAATAGATTTGTCACGAAACTTTTAAGGATCTAAAACTTCTACGTATAAACCACGAAAACGAAGATCCAAAGATGGTTTTATTAAGCTGTTTCGAAAAACTGTTGCGTACAAGAGTTTGGGAGCAAAAAGTCTAGGGTTTTGCTAAGTAAATTCCGGATCCCTTTTTCAAGAGATGTACATAGATATATATATACTAGTTTGAGTCGGCCAGGGCAATTCCAAAGATATAAGAAAAACTTCCTAATCCTTCGGAATTCCATTTAGCTAAGTCGGTTCGGCTTCATGGGCATTCGTCTTGACATTGGCCGAAGATGGACTTGTTGCTTCGGCCCGTAAGTTTGCATATTCTATTCGGCCCATTGCCTATGCCGATCTGTCTCATAATGGGCTCGGCCTATTGCCTATGCCAGGATTGGGATCGGCCTTGCTCTTGTCATCGGCTTTGGCCTTAGCTGCTTCGTCGGCTTAGACCTTAGCTGCTTCGTCGGCTTAGGCCTTAGCTGCTTCGTCGGCTTCGGCCTTATAGTCTTCGTCGGCTTAGGCCTTAGCTACTTTGTCGGCTTCGGCCTTATAGTCTTCGTCGGCTTAGGCCTTAGCTGCTTTGTCGGCTTCGGCCTTATAGTCTTCGGCAGCTTCGGCCTTGTTCTCTTCGGCGGCTTTGGCCTTGTTCCCTTCGGTGGCTTCGGCCTTGTTTCCTTCGGCGGCTTCGGCCTTATCGGCTTTGTTGGCTTAGGCCTTAGCTGCTTTGTTAACTTAGGCCTTATCCGGTTCGTCGTATTTATATACTTAGTCATTTTCCATTGATCTCAGCTGGGTGGAATTTGACCCCAACAATGTAGTTTTGTGAAAATGATTATTATGAGCTAAGTGTTAGAAAGATTGGAGAGCCTCTTCCATCCTTCCTCTTTTGCTTTTATAGGGGTCGGATTGGTTTGTGTCGGCTCCGCTCTTCCCGCTTGCATGTGTAACCATCTCTCCTCTTTTCCCGAGCTCGCCACCTTCATCGGATGACACATGACCGTCAATCTCAAAGGCATTGAGTGACAATCTTGGAGAATCTGGTCCACGATCTTAGTATTGACTTCAGTGACTTGTTCATTGAATCAGACTTTTCTTGTTGGTTTAATGAACTTGCTCCGGCAAGTGGCATATTCAATCATGGCTCACTTTTTTGGGCCAAACTTTTCCCTTGCAACTGAGATTATTACTGTCTATCAATGAGGTTCATTTGGGCCGGACTCAAGTATGAGATATGACATTTCAAAAGTTTTTACAAAAAATTTGCACACTTTTTTGCATTATTAGAAAAGAAACACTAAAACCTTATTCTACCCTAGAATGGGTCATGTATCTTCCTGTGGAATGGATGTACCTCTAATTGGCTTATTTCTCTGATTAATCATTTGGCCGACCAAAAAAAAAAACACTAAAACCTTATAACAACCTTAAAAACTCAAATCCTTTATCTTATAAAACACAAGTTACATGGCCAATCATATTGTGACACATGGTTTGTGCTTTATATTTTAAAGAATTAATTAATTAAAAAAAGTAAAGAGACTATTATCTCCCCACCTTTCCACGATCAATCTATGAAAGGCCTGATTGGAGTTTAAACTTTTAAGATTTTTTAAAATTTTTTTTAAAAAATCGCATAAAAAACCTCCAAGGTGATATCCATTAACATTTTAAACCTTCAAAATTTGTAACTAGCACTTTAAACCTCTAACATGACATTATTCACACTATAAACTACCAAAATGGCTCTCGAATATGCTCCGTCACAAAATTTAACGAAACTGTTCATTTTCCGTTTAAAAGTGACTGACATGACTTTTAATTTAATTTTTAATTAAAAATAATAATTTTATATATGATTTATAATTCATTAATAAATCAAAAAAATCGAAAAAACGAAAAAGAAACAAAAAATGTTTTTATAATTAAAATACATTATTATTTAAAAAAAAAAAATTAATTGAATAAAAAAAGTAAAAAAGAAAACAAAAAAATATCTTCTTCCTCCTTCGTTCATATCTGGGTTGAAAATTCCCAGAAGACGACCATTAGGCGGCGGAGCCACCGTGGCTGCCTCAACCGTCTCCGATTCCGTCTTTGCCTTCTTCGGTTGTCTTCTTCTTGGCCTACCTGAAACACTCGGCACCACCTTTGATTTCGCCGCTTCCGATGGAGATTCCTTCGATTTGGGAGGAGGACGACGAGGCCTTGGCGGAGAAACGGATGGATCTGGGATCGACACGGATCTGAACGGAGAAACGGACGGAGATTCCTTCGATCTGCTTCAGTCGCTTCCATAATCATCTGTAAAAATCCACAGAAACTGAGATACACAATTCACCATAAAATCGAGACTACAATTTGCAGAATCTGATCTCCGTGGATTTGCTGGTTTCCGTCACCAATCTGACTCAGCTCCGGCATCTCCATCTCGGCGGGAACTACTTCGCCGGCAAGATCCCGTCGTCTTACGGAAGCTGGCCAGTTATCGAGTATTTGGCGGTTTCCGGCAACGAGCTCGTCGGGAAAATCCCTCAAGAGATCGGAAACTAACGACTCTCCGGGAACTCTATATCGGCTACTACAACGCATTCGAGGATGGTCTTCCTTCGGAGATCGGAAATCTATCGGAGCTCGTCCGGTTTGGCGCCGCAAATTGCGGATTCCGGTGAGATTCCCCTGGAGATCGGCAAGCTTCAGAAGCTGATGCGTTTGTTGTTGGAGATCGGCAAGCTTCAGAAGATTTTTTTTGTTTTCTTTTTTACTTTTTTTATTCAATTAATTGTAAAACATAATAAAAATGTATTTTAATTATAAAAACATTTTTTGTTTCTTTTTTTTTCTTCGTTTTTTTTGTATATTTTTAATTTATTAATGAATTATAAATAATATATAAAATTATTATTTTTAATTAAAAATTAAATTAAAAGTCATGTCATCACTTTTAAACGGAAAATAAATAGTTCCGTTAAATTTTGTGATGGTGCATACTCGAAAGTCACTTTAGTTGTTTATAGTGTGAATAATATCACGTTAAAGTACTAGTTAAAAATTTGGAGGTTTAAAGTGTTAGTGCATGCCATCTTGGAGGTTTTTTTTATGTGATTTTCCCAAAAAAATAAAGTTTTTAATGTCTAATTTTTTCCAATCACACTTTAACACTCTAAAAGTCCTAAAAGCACTCTTTAATTTTGTGGGAATCAAAACTCGCACAACGAATTTTTGGTTAAGAATTAGAGTAACAAAAATTTCTAAGTATGAACTGCAGAAACAGATATCCAAAGATGGTTTTTTATTGCTGATTTGATAAGCTTTTGGCTACAAGATTTGATAAAGAAAAGTGTAAAGTGTTTTGCTCTGTGGAATTGCGGATCCTTCTCTCGAATGCCCTCTTCTTCTTTTATAGACCCAAGATTCCACTGCCTTAGCATGAATATCGGAATCTTTCCTTTTTCTTCTCTGACTCGTTTTTCCTTTCCTTTTGACCGACTTCTACGTGATACTTTATTCGTCGGTTGGACCCATCGGAGACGTTGCCTCGGCCCATGGAAGTTGCCGCGGCCCGCGAGGGTTGCCTCGGCCCGTGATGACACTGCCGCGGTCCATGGTGGTTCTGGCTCGGCCCAATGGTCGTTTAGGCCCACGGGAAGTCGGCTAGGCCCAAGTGTCGGCTAAGCCCAAATATCGGCTAGGTCCAAGCTTTTTGACTAGGCACAGTTTTTACTTAACCATTTTCACCTGTTGATCTGAGTGGGGTGAAACCTGACCCCAAGAGTTAGCCCCAACTCATCAGACTCAGTGATGATGGTGACAAGGTGTAGGTAGTCGTTACTGAGATCAACGTGCCGAGCTGAAATTGGTGCTCACAATTTGCCGAGTCGTTTCTTTGATCACACTGCGGAGCTGTGTCTTCGATCATATCGCCGAGCCATTGAGTAGGATGGGATGCCGAGTGTTTCATTGCCTAGATCGCCGAGCCATTTTGTCGTAGAAATATTTGACGAGGCATTTTGCCGAGGAAAACTTGACGAGGTATTTTGCCGAGTAGGGCGTGATGAGGCATTTGGCCGACGAAGAATTTTGCCGACCAGGCATTTTGCCGACGAGACATATTTCCGACGTGACATTTTGCCGACGAGGCGTTTTGCCTGACGAGGCATTTTTCCTGGCGAGGCGTTTTGCCTGACGAGGCGTTTTGCCGACGAGGCGTTTTGCCGAGAAGATCGTGACGAGGTGATGACAATGCGACGAGGCGTTTTGGTTGACGAGGCATTTTGTCGACGAGGCGTTTTGCCTGACGAGGCATTTTTGCCTGAAGAGGCGTTTTGCCTGACGAGGTGTTTTGCCTGACGAGGCATTTTACTGACAAGACGTTTTGCCGAGAAGATCATGACGAGGCGATGACAATGCGATGAGGCGTTTTGTCTGACGAGGCATTATGCCGACGAGGCATTTTGCATGACGAGGCATTTTGCCTGACGAGGCATTTTGCCTGACGAGGTGTTTTGTCTGACGAGGCTTTTTGCCGACGAGGCATTTTGCTAACGAGGCGTTTTGCCGACGAGGCATTTTGCCGAGAAAGATCGTGACGAGGCGATGACAATGCGACGAGCCAAAACTATCTTGTTGCTTCGTGAGAATATTCAAAGGCCAAATTCCAAGGACACCTTGCAAAAAAGAGTATTCACGTTGTTCCCGACCCGAATGTTGTACTTGATGCACTCGTTTCAAACTCATAGTCGTAGCAAGCTGTAGATTAGTTAACCGAAGCATGTTAGAGTTACTCACAACTCTGCGCAAAGTGTCTAAGTACCAATGTGTTATGAAGCGATGTATACTAGATTTTAAGATGTTAAAGACCAGCGTGCTAAGGAGCGAGTGATTGCTGGGTTTTGACTGTTTACTTCGGTATTAGGGCTTGTGATGTAGTCTCGATTTACATGTCCGTTTCAATAAAACATGTTTAAGGATCTCATACTAAACAATATACGTTTCGTACCCACTTTTCAAGATGTTGCGACTAGCGTATGGTTGCTGGGTTTCGAATATTTACTTCGGTTTACGTGCACGTTTTCCACTAACGTGCCCGCTCCGACAGTAGACATGAGTATTTATATAGCGCGCTTAAATCCGTAGAGGATGTAGTAGTTAAAATCCTGTTTTTTTATTTATTAATTTTGTTTATTATTAAAAAATGAAAATAAAAAAGAATGTTGTGACGAGACGGGGAAATCTTGCAACTCGGGCGGTGATGTCATTAGAATTCAAAGGCGAGATCAAGATGGCTCGGAGATAACTCGGATATGGTTCGGAGAGGGTTAAGCGCCGCCGAATTTCGTGTAAAGATGGCTCGGAAGATGTGATAAGGAGCTGAATGGGAAATTTGAGCGAGGCGATGAGAGAGGCGGCGCGGTGAGCTGAGACGAAGTGACGAGGCGATGCGCCAAGTCGAGACGAGGCGACACGGCGAGCTGAGACGAGGCAACGCGGTGAGCTGAGATAAGGTGACGAGGAGATGCGGCGAACCAAGACAAGATGACGAGGTGATGCACCGAGCCAAGATAAGGTGACGAGGCGATGCACCGAGCCAAGACAAAGAGATGAGGCAACGCGGCGAGCTGAGACTAAGTGACGAGGTGATGAGCCGAGCCGAGATGAGGCAACACGGAGATGCGGCGAGCCAAGATAAGGCGATGAGGTGATGCACCGAGCCAAGACAAGGTGACGAGGCGATGCGCCGAACCTAGCCAAGGCTACAAGGCGATGCACCGAGCCAAGATAAGGCGATGAGGCAACACGGTGACAAGGCGACACGGCAAACCGACACAAGATGACGAAGCGACGCGGCGAGTTGTGACGGGGTCACGAGGAGACACGCCGAGCTGAGAGGAGGCAACTTGGTGACGTGTCGAGCTGCAACGAGGTGACGAGGAGACCCATCGAGCTGAAACAAGATAACTTAGCGATGTGCCAAGCTGCGATGCGGCAAGCAGGCAATGCGGTAAGCTGCGATGAAGTGATGAGGTCATGAGGAGACACGCCGAGCTGGGATGAGGTAACTTGGTTATGTGTCGAGCTGCGAAGAGGTGACGAAGAGACCCATCGAGCTGAAACCAGATAACTTGGCGTCATGGCAAGTATGCAATGTGGGAGTCGAAACTCGCATAACTAAATTTTGTAAGGAAAATTTAGGGATTCGAAAAATTTCTATGAAAAGAAACACAAGAACAGAGATCCAAAGATGGTGTTTTTATTCAAGCTGTTTAGAAAGCTCTTGCAGAGAAAATCACAAGTGTTTGTTAGGTCAAATATCGGATCCTTTTTTCAAAGGGGTACATGTCTATTTATACCAAAATAAGTCGGCTAGGCCTCTTCCTAAACGATAAAGGAAAATTTCCTTATTCTTCAGGGTTTCCTTTTTTCTCGGGTTTGTCTAAGTCGGTTCGGGTGTGGGTTTCTTGCTTTGACTTGTTACCTCGGCCCACCAAACTCTCGTGGCTCATTGCCTCGGCCCAATACGGATTTATCATCTTTGTTGGGATCAATTTTCACCCCATCGAGATTGACCGCTGAAAATGGCTAAGTAAATATTTTGGGCCTAGCCAAACCCAGCGGGAGCGTAGATGAGCCAAACCAGCTTCGGTGGTAGGCGACGAGCCAAAATGATGGCGACAAGACAAAATGCCGGCGACGAGCCAAAATGTTGGCGACGAGCCAAAATGTTGACGACGAGTCAAAACGCCGGCGACGAGCCAAAATGTTGGCGACGAGCCAAAATGTTGGCGACGAGTCAAACTGCCTGCGACGAGGCAAAACGCCGGGGACGAGCCAAAATGTTGGGGACGAGCCAAAACACCGGTGACGAGCCAAAATGCCCGCGACGAGGCAAAATGTTGGCGACGAGCTAAAACACCGGCGATAATCTAAACAGGCAACGATCCAGACAAGACGAAGGGGCGACGAACCGAACCTCTGATGACCCAGTGAAGCAGCAAGCCCAACAAGATGTTGGGCCGAGGCAACGAGCCACGATAGTTTGGTGGGCCGAGTCAGCAAGCCAAAGTAAGAAGCCCACACCTGAACCGACTTAGACAAACCAGAGAAGAAAGGAAATCCCGAATAATAAGGAAGTTTTTCTTTATCGTTTAGGAAGATCTAGCTGACTTATTTTTGTATAAATAGACATGTACCCCTTTGAAAAAGGGATCCGAAATTTGACCTAGCAAACACTTGTGATTTTCTCTGCAACAACTTTCTAAACAGCTCGAATAAAAATATCATCTTTGGATCTCTGTTCTTGTGTTTCTTTTCATAGAAGTTTTTCGAATCCCTAAATTTTCCTTAAAAAATTTAGTTGTGCGAGTTTCGACTCCCACAATTTGGCGCCGTCTGTAGGGAGTCTAAAACTTTCTGACACCTAAGAACCACCGAATACGAGATCTGAAATGATGACTACCGACGGAGAGCGGAGTAAGAACCAATCCGCTGCCGGCAAACACGGAAGGCGCTTGAAAAACGCTAACAGAGTTGAAGAACATGATGACCACGTTGCTGAAGAAGGCGGAGGAGCAAGACAAGCTGAATAGCTCGTTGACGGAGAAAATCGAGACGCTAGCGACAGAGAGCCGAGCCCAAAACACACGAATCGAAGGCATGGGTTCGACAATGAATCCACCTGTCAGCGGGATCGCTAGACGACTTGGCTTAAACCCAACGGCCTTGGAGTTTTCAACACCACGCGACGCACCGAGAACTTTGTTAGGACTACCACCGCCATATCCAACTGACGAACAAACACCCGCGACGACTAGATCAAATATCACCGAGCCACCTCGACTGATCCGAGGAGCAAGAGGAGCCAGCGATGGACGTGACCAACACACCAACGGTGGGTCGGTTGCAGCAATCGTTCTCGACGAGGAGGGGCGCGAAGAAGGAGACCACAACATGGGGAATTTCACTGACGAAGGATTTGCACCAACAATGACGGGAGCCCGAACCAGCAAAGGCAATGTCAACCCGAACCGAGCCAGGAACTTAGCAGAGGAGGAAGAAAATCTCTTATGGGTCCAACAGGCGCAATACACTAACGAGCCGAGAATGACGAGCCGAGCCCAGAGAGAAGAGTTAGACAAAATTCGAGCCTCTTTGGATCGTACCACTACTGAGGTGAGAGCCGTTCGATCCCAGGTGCACAAGGCAACTAGTAAAGTCCCGGAGATTGACCAAGTATTAGAAGAAGCACATAACACGCCGTTTACAGCTCGGATTACCAAGGCAAGGATCTCCGACCCCGGAAAGATCAAAGTTCCAGTTTACGAAGGGACTACCGACCCGAAGGAGCACATAACGGCGTTCATCATAGCAATGGGCCGAGCCAATTTTAGGGAAAAGGAGAGAGATGCCGGTTTCTGCCTTCTGTTTATGGACCATCTAAAAGGTGCAGTCCTCCAATGGTTTTCCAGACTCGAGCGGAACTCCATTGATGATTTTCAGCAGCTGTCTGCCGTTTTCCTGAAGGATTACTCCATGTTTATAGATCGAGAAGCCTCTGATGCCGATCTCTGGACATTAACTCAAGGGCCTACGGAGACACTACGAAGTTTCATGGGAAGATTCAAAGCAGTGATGTCAAAGGTCGAGGACGTAAGTGATAAGGTCACCTTGCTCGCATTAAAAAGGTCGCTATGGTATGAATCCGAGCTTCGAAAAGAAATCGCTTTGAATGTGCTATTGAATTAATGGATCGTCCATTTTAAAATTATAACAAAAAGCATAGGTCGTTAGAAGAAGTTCTAAGATACAAATGCATATAGTATACCATTTATTGACTATTATCAATCCAAGACGCGCTACACCGAGCCTTAGATTTCATGGTGCAAACCAACACCATGAACTCCTTGTTATCTACGGGGTCCAGCCCCTTGTGGTTGAAATTTTTCTTGAGGGTTTTCCATTCCCAATCTCCTCAAATGTTCTTCCGTTTCCCTAGCTCTTCTTTCTTGGGCTTCTCTTTCCTTTGCTTGGCACTTGTTTTCTCTTTCAAGTCTTCCAAGTTCGGAAACACAATCAAGAATCTCTCCTTGTTGACTTCTTCGGTTCATGCACCTTGAAAAGCAAAGAGGCAAAGCAAATGAAAGATGATTAGTGACTAAATTGAAAAAGAAATATTAGTCTCAAATAGAATCCTAAACTTAATGGCTAATTGCACAATCTCCCCGGTAACGGCGCCAAAAATTTGATGCAATCGAGTTTTACATCCGATAAAACCGCAAGTGCATAGTTTAGTCACTTGTAGTTCTAGTTGGCTGTCGAATCCACTAAGGAGATTTAATTAACTCACTAAACTTGTAAGTATCTACTTAAACTAAAGCAAAAAAATATTTGTTTGGTTTTTGGTTTTCAAACTACTAATTGCATAAATGAAATTAACAAAATCATAAAAAAAGGAAGAAAATAGCAAATAACTAAAGCAATCAAATACTAACAAGAAATGATTAACAAGAAAATGGATTAAACTCTTAATGGGAAAACAATGAGTCTTGAGTCTAGCAATGGGTTAAGAGGAGTATGATGACTAATCAATGATGAAAGACACAAATTAAGACCAATCCTAGAACATGGATCACATAAATTTGACTAATCCACTTTCATGGCACTAATCACTTCACTAATTATCCCATTTAGCTAAACTTTTATTTGCCAATTTGGTAATTAATGAGCATTAACAAACAAGTCCACTAAGTTTACTAATCACTCTAACATCAATTTTCATTGGTTAAGGAAGAAAAGCCAAGTTAATTTTGGTTCAAGCATTTCATCAAACACCTTTCGGGCGATAATCTACTTAGGCTCTAGACTTGATTGATCATGTCAAATACTAGCATTAAGGACAAACTAACTTGAGAAAACATATAATCTAAGCCTAATCATCGTTAATCATCCACTAAACTCCCCTAATCTAGACCCAAGCCTGAAAGATAAAATACTCACACATGACTAAAGAAACATCAAAAAGAGAATATAAAACTAGCATTATATAAATAAGAGATTAAGAAAAGAGATTAAGATAAAAGTTTGCAAATCATAAAGAAATATTCTCAAATCCAAGTACCATAAACATAGAAATATATTTTTGATCTAAAAGAGGCAAAGAGGCAAAGAAAATATTCAAGCTTAGGTTATTTTTAGCCTAAAAACATATTTATAAGCCCATAAAAAGGTACCCGGGTCGACCCAAGACAAACCGGGTTGGACCCGGGTCGGATCCGGGTCAAATTAGAAAGTCAACAGAAATTCAGAAAAGTCAACGCAGGAAACAAGTGATCTGATCAACCCATGGGTCGATCGCTGGGTCGATCAAAATGAGGCAGCAAACACATTTCCTAGGCAAATCTGATCGAGCTGCCCATCGCCCTGTGGGTCGATCAATTGCCGTCTGATCGACTGGCGGATCGACCCGTGGGTCGATCGGACCCTCCTCGCACTTGAAACTTTATTTCTTCTCCTCCTCTTTGCTTAGCTCTTTGATCCTCTTGAGACTCCTTTTCTCCATATGAAATTCCCCATTTCTTGAATCTAATTTAGCTCATAAAAGTCTCCTCCAAGTGCCAACTCCAAAGTACCTAAAAAAGAAACAAAAAAAAAAATGCACAAAATGCAAGAAGATGGATCATACACTCTAAATTGAATCCTAAACCGAAATGAGACTCAAATGATGCAAGACGACACAAGTACAATGCAAAAGTGGATGAAAAACAATGAAAATGCAATCTTTAAAGAGGTAAAAATGCTAAACATCAAAGTTCAGATCTTATCTTGTCGGGTCTAAGGTGATTGTGCATACTGATCATGCTTCTTTGAGATATCTTCTCACCAAGAAAGATGCCAAACCTAGACTGCTGCGATGGATACTCCTGCGTATAGAGGAAGAGGTGTTGTAGATCATCTGTCTAGACTGCATATAGAGGAAGAGGTCCCTTTGGACGACAGCCTTCCTGAGGAGAACTTGTATTCCATCAGCATTATTGGGAGCATTGAACATTACACACCCCCTCGCGACACCAAGCTTCCTGAGATCCCTTGGTTCGATGACATCGCAAACTACTTGGCTACAGAAAAGGAACCTGATAACTTTGTTGGGTACAGGAAGAAAAAGTTCTTGAAAGACATCAGACACTACTTCTGGGATGAGCCATACTTTTACAAGCAATGCTCATACGGTATTTTTAGATGATGTTTTTCAGAGGAAGAAGTTCCTGGTATTCTCTTCCATTGCCATGGTTCGATTTATGCAGGACACTTTGCTACTTTAAGATAGTGTCCAAGGCTCTACAAGCTGGTTTCTGGTGGCCGACTATGTTTAGAAATACTCACGCTTTCGTCTGTAAGTGCGATTCATGCCAGAGGCAAG
Source organism: Pseudoturritis turrita (assembly GCA_900406555.1). Taxonomy (NCBI): domain Eukaryota; kingdom Viridiplantae; phylum Streptophyta; class Magnoliopsida; order Brassicales; family Brassicaceae; genus Pseudoturritis; species Pseudoturritis turrita. The sequence continues at coordinate 555,713 of OVBL01000141.1, read as the reverse complement.
GGAACCTTAGCAAGAGAAATGAGATGCCTCAGAATTTCATCTTGGAGGTTGAGGTGTTTGATGTTTGGGGTATTGATTTAATGGGTCCATTCCCATATTTTTATGGGAATCAATACATCCTTGTCGCAGTAGACTATGTGTCTAAATAGTTTGAAGCGCTGGCTAGTCCAACCAATGATGCCAATGTGGTCTTAAAGATGTTCAAATCCGTGATATTTCCAAGGTTCGGTATACCTAGAGTTGTGATCAGCGATGGTGGATCCCATTTCATCAACAAGATCTTTGAGAGTATTTTGAAGAAGCATGGATTCAAGCACAAGGTAGCCACTCCTTACCATCCGCAGACGAGTGGACATGTTGAGATTTCCAACAGGGAGATCAAGAGCATTCTGCAGAAGACTGTGAGCACGACAAGGAAAGATTGGGCTGTAAAGCTTGATGATGCTCTCTGGACATATAAGACTTCTTAGAAGACACCGTTAAGCACGACACCATTCCATCTTGTCTATGGTAAATCCTGTCATCTTCTAGTAGAGCTCGAATACAAGGCAGCCTGGACTGTTAAGTTGTTGAACTTCGACATCAAGCCTGCTTCTGAAAGGAGGTTGATGCAATTGAATGAGCTGGATGAGATTCGTCACATGGCCTATGAGAATTCGAGGATTTACAAGGAAATGACTAAGGCCTACCATGGTAAGAAGATCATCCCTAGGAACTTTGCTGCAAGTGATCAGGTGTTGCTTTTCAATTCTCGCCTAAATTTTTTTCCTGGGAAGCTGCGATCGCGATGGTATGGTCCTTTCACCATCAAGGAAGTGAGACCATATGGAGCTGTTGTGTTGATGGACACTGCAGGAGGTGAATTTGTGGTTAATTGTCAACGCCTAAAGCCATATCTCGCTGACACTGAAATCACTGAAGGGGACACCGTTCCTCTCAGTGATCCACCTCAAGCCTAGACGGCATCCAAAGTCAAGCTTGTGACTTAAAACAAAAGCTTGGTAGGAGGTAACCCACCAATAAGTGTACATACTTAGTTTTTCGTTTGTTTTCTAATTTTTAGCTTTGTTTATAATTGTTTCAGACAAAAAAAAAGAGATCAGATCGATCGATCCAAGTGGCAGACCAAAACCGTAAATCTTCGGATCGATTGATCCACCTCAGATCGATCGATCCAAGAACAGATCGATCGATCCAGACACAGATCGATCGATTCAGGCCCAGGTATGTTTTCAAAAAAAAAAATTAATTTTTCATTCTTTTGCGTCTGTTTAGCATTTCTCTTGATTTATTTTTACACCAAGACGGTGTGAAGTAAGTCTGGGGGAGGGTGTTTATCGTTTACTAACGCTATTTTCTTTCTGTTATTTTCTCTTTGAGTAAGTTCAAGTTGTTTTATTGAGTCAAAAATTTGTTGGGAATGATGACATTTTCTAGGAACATATGCTTAGTTTTTGAGACTCAGTGACCACTACAACAGGTTTACTTAGGAACATGCGATTCAGAAACCTCATGAATGGAATTGCCCCCAGAAGATTTCGGTTTGCATTGATTTTAATGGATCTGATTTTGACTCTTTTACATTGATCTTCCATTCTCACTATTTTTTCTCTTTAAAGGTGTTAGATCTAGGAAACGAACCAAACATTCAGGACTTCTCATTCCTTTTCACCACTCTCTGTTGATCCTGAATGGCTAGCTCATTTTTAGTTGGTACCCACCTTGAACCTTTACCTCTTTTCAGACCTCATGCATTCTTGTCTTTATTGTCACATGTGCAGATATGTGTAAAAATATCTGAGAGAAAGAGGACCGACAAAGTTTTTCAATCACTGCAAATGCGGAGATTGAAGATACTTGGTGGTGTACGTGGACATTCATTCAGAGCTTGGTTCTTCTCTGAGATTTACACATTATCATGGTAATTTTTGTGCCTTAGAGACTCCAAATTCAGTCGATCAATTTCCCCCTCTTCAAAAAAAAAAAAAAAGTAAAAAACAAATAGGGAAAGGAAATTGATCATTTTTTATGGGTCTCAAGGTTAGCAAGAATCCCAGGGAAATGCATGATTGACTGAGAGAGAGATGAGGTGATTTTGCAGAATTCTGCAGTGATTTACAGAAAAGTGCAGAATTTCGCAGAGACTTCCAGAAAAGTCTAAGTTAGAGGGAGTTGGCATTTAGTGATTGGAAAACTGTGGACATCAACAGGTCCGTTCTCTCTTGTGGTTTTGTATAATGTCTTGCATCCTCCGGAACATCTGGTAACCGAAAACACTTAACTCCACCGCTAAAAGCCCTTTAGTCCCCAGCACCGTCTACCCTGAATGATATCCTTTGAAGAGAAATTCCATACAATATTTGATCAATGTAGAGAGTTAATTGATGTGAAGTTAAGGTTTTTGCAGGCTTGAAATTCAAATGGATAAGGCTTGCGATGGTCATGATGGGATAAGATGAAGATGTCTTGAATTAACTTTGTTGTATGTGGATTACAGGTCAACGACTCAAAGCTATGGTCTCAAGGATATGTGAGTTCCCACTTTTCAAACCTCGACTCTATTCTTAGTGTTTACTTGAGGACAAGCAAAATGCTAAGTCTGGGGGAGTTGATGTATTGCATTTTTAACGCATTCTAACCCAAGTTTTCAAAGGTTTTTTGAGTCTTTTCTTTGTTTTTAGTGTCTTTTCAGGTTGAAACACGTTTTGATGAAGTCTAAGGCATAAGGAGCAAGGAATGGAAACAAAAGAGCAGAAAAGGGTTAGATCAATCTAACATGGATCGATCGATCCAACCTCAATCCATTCAACCGTATCATTTTGGATCGACCATTCAAGGCCAGATCGACCATTCTATACCAGATCGATCGATCCACACTTGGATCGATCGATCCAGAAATCCAAAACATCTCAGATCGATCAGACAAAGGCGAGATCGACCATTCTGCACTTGGATCGATCGATCCACACCCAATCCGACCAGAAAAAGATATTTCAGATTTTCTTATTTTACTGGTTTTGCCAAAGATTTTCAACCAGAACGTGTTTTTATACTTATTTATTCTAGTTTTTAGCATTGTTGAGGCAACACTTTATTATTCTATTCATACTTTTGGTTTTTGCAATTTGTAAGCTTTTGGGGAGACGAATCTCTGACTCTACATCTCTTGAGAAGATTTCTGAACCCCTTTGGATTTCTATTTATTTGATCATGAGATTTTCTTCATCTCTTTCTTGTTTCTCTGCATCCATGTCTGAGTAGTTTCATAGTTAGGTTTATAGTTTCAAGAGAATTTATGAATCATTGAACAAATATAGATAAAGATTTATCATCTTGTCTTTACCTATCGTTGTGTTTATTGCTTAGATTGAATTGATTACTTAGTCTCTGATTTAGGGTTTAATCTATTCATCAAAAGTATTATAGATTGCCTGATAGAACATAGGTGAGTGAATTTTTCTTAGCCAATGAAAGTTGATGCTAAGGTAATTCGTGAATGATCAAACCTGCTCGTTAATGCTTGTTTAGAATTCTAAGTTCAAACGACAGTTTAGAATCTTAGGTTGCTAGATAAAGTGATTGATACCACGACAGTATATTGATTATATATTCATGTTTGAGTTTAAGACTGCGCTTATCTATTCTCTGAATAGTTGTCTGGTTGATGATCTCTGATTCCTGCGAATCGCCCTTGACCTAACGCTTCGTTTAATTGACATTTACACCGTTTTAATTTGCTATTTTCCTTATATATTGCAAACAATCATCATATTGCCATCTTAGCTTAGTTTCATTCTTAAGAATTCGTAGTGTGATACTTGGTTCTTGTGGATTCGATCCCTACATTACTACAACATTTGCTGTGCACTTGCAGTAGTTTATATAGGGTTAAAACTCTGTGTATCAATATCATATCTCGATTTAGGATTTTAGTCTCTCCGAAAGCGAAGCGTCAATAAAATATAGAGATAATTACTATAACAACTTTGGAAAGTTGCCCCTTTACTATAACAACCATTTTATAGATGCTCTTACTATAACAATGCTCAAAAGTTGACAAAAAATTTTGTAACCTTGATAAAAAAATTAATTACAAGACTGCCATTGACATTAAAAAAAAAAAATGATAAAAATTACAAAAAATAAAAATTTAATAAAAATTCAAAATCTATTTTTATTTTCATAATAAAAATGCATTTGCGATAGACGTTTACAAATGACGTTTGCAATCAACGTTTGTGATCGTCGTTTGAGACCAGCGTTTGTGACATGTGTTTGCGATCGACGGCGTTTGCCACAAGTGATAAGTCTACTACTGTATTATAAATTTGTCATCACTAAAAATATATTTACTATCATTGGCAAAATGTGCGTAAGTCTATCGTCATTGACAATAAATCTACCACATAACTTTAATCTACCACCAAACACATTAAATCTACCATCATTACATATCCAATTCACGGGTGATAACTCTACCACCATTAACAATAAATATACCACGGCTCCATTAATCTACAGTCAGACAAAATAAATCTACCAATCGATAATAAATCTAATAGATAAGTCTACCATTAGACCAGTAAGTCTATCATACAAAAACAAATCTACCACCGTTGGCCTTAAATCTACCAATTTCTTAAAAAATCTACCTCCAAAACATCTCTACCACATCGGAAATATAAGTTTACAAAATAAGTCTACCGTTCTCATATTAAATATATCGTTCATCTAGCAAACCTACCAACTGGAAAAAAGTATACCAATCCTTTAAATAAGTCTATCAATCCGTAAATAAATCTACCTCACTAAACCGATAGACTTATTTATTTTGGCGCCCATTTTTCTGCCTACGTGTAAAAATAAAGTAATGGTATTTTCGTAAATATGTTTTTGTCAACAAAGGAAATAAGGGTAAAAAAGATACCCTAGTTTGTTATAGTAATTTTGAAAGATTTGCATCTTTTTAGTCTACATGAAAATTTCCAAGATTGTTATAGTTAATCTTCCTAAAATATATATGGTTCTTTTCTGATAAAATATGTAGTCTACGGCTAAAGTCAAGGTCATGGTGAGTTCTATTGCCTCCAACCATATTCTCGCAGTAATTTTCTATTTTCTTTTTATTGAAAGCATTTTTTTGGTTCAAATTTTATTGAAAGAATATACATTAAAAGCTTTGCTTTTATTCTGCTGTCGAAGTAATGTTCAATTTTCTGTAGGTTGTCAAGAACAATTTCATCAGACAACATATTGAAAATTGTAATAGCAAAAATGAATTTTTAGAATTTTGTTGTTTTACGTTGTTTTGGGTCTTTCACATCTTAAGCTAAACGAAGTTCCAGAAATATTAGACTTCTACTTCTCTCATACACATTTTTGTAAATTCCTTATTTCCAGTTACTTATATTTCGTTATACATAATGTCAAAATCATTGATTGGGAACGTTTGTTTAAATTGTAAATTGAAGATAGAAGAAGTTTTTTGTTTTTGCGTTATCAAAGAGAAGATGACCAGCAATCAGCAACTTTTTCATTATTTATTACTCAACAAATAATAATATTTTGCACGTAGGTTTCTGGCAATGATCATGTGCGAAGGAGTAGAAGTGGGAGAATTAAGCCCCAGTGAACAATAGCATGGCCAGATAAAAAGTTAAAGAAACAAGAACAAAATAAGGATTGCAACAAATTCCTTTAAAATCTGGACTCACATGTTAATAAAGAAAGCAAGGAATAACAATAAGCAAACTCAAATACTGAAAAATATGTAATAGTATTCGTTATGCCAAAGAAAAAGATATTTACTTTAAGTTTGTTCGTATTATAATTTGATGTTCCTTTTGCATTTCTTTAGTTTTTAAATTATTTTCAAAACTTGGTGGGTTGTAATTTACATGGCATCAATAAATATACATCAAATTCACGATAGGGAAATGCAGTTTTCTTTGTCTTAACTCTTAAGTGTGAAGTTTTAGACTCAATGTCACATTTTTTCCTTTCTTGCGCGGGAAATGCAGTTTTAGACTCAATTACTCTTGCATTTATTTAGTATATTTACAAAAAAATTTTTGTCTCTAAACACAATTTTTTCATGTATCTAAATCAATCTTAAAAAAATAGTTTTTTTTATCGTACTGAGGGCATCTCCAAGAGACACCTCAAAACTTTATTTTTGAGGTTTTTGGTTCTCCAAGAATAACTTCAAAACTTCAAATTGAGGTTTCATCTTTTTCTTGCATTTTAGTCCCTACAATTACATATATCTTAAAAATAATCTTATTAATTTTTTTTTATCATTTTAATCCTTACAAGTTTATGTTTCATAAATATTTTACATATATTTTATAAATTTAATTTCTACATATAAAATTAAATAATAAAGAGACTCATTTATCACTTCAAAATGCATTCATTGATCATATTTGGGAGCACTACGGAAATAATTTTATTGAGTAATTTAGTATTTTATTTGTAATATATAGTTTATTATGTGTGTTTTATTATTATTTATATCTAATTTTATATTCTAATGTAATGGTTTATCAATTAATGTTATTTGTATTATCTATTTAATGGATGTATAGCTCTTTATAAAAGTTATATGATCTTTATTAATTTTGATTAATAGGAAGGACTAAAATGCAAAATTTTATTTTTTAAAGTTAAATTTGAGGTTTTACCATTGGAGGACAACAGCCTTAAACCTCAAATTTGAGGTTTGGCAAACCTCAAATTTGAGGTACTCTTGGAGATGCTCTGAGTTTAAACGGACAATGCTCTTTTCCTGAATTTTGATTTTCAGATATTAGTTTAGCTTATTTTTTCCCCTCATAATATGGTATTTTACCGAGTATAAATCTAGATTCAAACATATATGTATGTAGTAGTAGTACATTTTAAACTAATGAAAAATGTTACCTTTTTATTGGTTTCAAAAAAATATTTAAGTGATTTTTAGCCCGTACGCAGGCCCGGCTCTGACCCATGACAAGAGAAGATAAGATCCAGGGTCCAGGGCCCATTTTGTTTTATCAGCTATAATTTTTTTTAAACTCATTTATCATATTTCTATAGCCAAATCAAGGTCCATGATATTTTTTTTTGTTTTTATTAGGGCCCATGATCGATTTTGTTTCTTTAAAAAAGGGCCCATGATCGATTATTTTTTAAAAACAATTATCCCACAAATCATTTTAAACCTAATTTTAAAGGGTCCATATTTCTTATTTTGCCTAGGGCTCATAAAATATTTAAGACGGCCCTGTCCGTACGTAATATGGGTCGAATACTAGTTAATCTTAATCCAATATCTAAACAACCCAATAACTTTCTTTTCCTTTTACCATTTCCGTCAACTTGCAACTCGGGATCTGATCATCTAGAAAGATTGACGAACAAGAAATTCGGCGAAGTTTCTCCGATGAACGAGATTTGAATCTGCAATGTCCGTCCTCAAAGCGTTTGCAACTTGCAAACGGAAGCTTAACATGAAAAAAAAAAAACCTTGCAAACGGAAGCCCCAAATCAACATCTCCAACCTTGTAAATTAGCTCATTAAAATATTGTGAGTTTTATCACAAATTTGCTCTTTAAAATCAATTGATAATGAATGAATTGGTTCATTTCCTATGTTATTTTTTTTTTTGAAAAAAACAATTTAGACCATTTTTCGATTTGTATGTATTATCCTTGCGCAGATAGGGCCATGCTAATCTTCTCTCTATCGTTCTACTTTTATCGAATGTCCTCAGGAGAGACTATGCATATTGTTTTATGTCCACTCTTATTTCAAATGTGGGATTCATGACAGAAACATTGACTGAGATGCTGGGGTGAGGAAGAGAAAGTTAATGGTAATATCGAGCTTTTGTCCAGCCATACATAGAGTATGGCGTTGAGTTGATAACATAGTAGAACTTATTGAGTTTTACATTGAAAGTGAATAGATACATAATCTACGATATAAGTAAAATGACACATTCTCCTGATTAAGACACAATTTTTTTTTTTACTTTATAAAAAAAATGACACAATTTTTTAAAAAGTTTACACTAAATTAATACATTGCACATGTTAAGTAATGACTCATATTGATAATTAAACATGAGCTACACAAACATAAGTAATAAAGCACAACCAATAGTGAACTAAAAAATCGTATACTACAACTACCGGATCATAAAACAACACATACATTTACATAACTATTAAAAATTTATATTACGTAATTTAAATTGTAATTTTTTTTAAAATAGGTTATAGTTCGCACATGATGCGGGCCGATCACTTAGTTTTAATTAAAAAAATAACATCAAAAAAAGTTTGTAATATAATATTCCATATGTTTCTTTTTTAGTGATGTTCAAAGTTTTTATATAGATTAAGAAATCAATTATTATTTTTTTTTTTTCAAAATTAAAATATCTATTATTATTAATTTTAAAATAGTTCAACTAATAATAAAATAATCGGCTGAATTCAAACAGTCAAAAACAATAAAAATGAAAACATCACCTAATTTGGAACAATTTTTTTATTTTAAAACATCATTTAAAAAGAATCAGAGAAAATAATATATTAAATAAGTTTTTGTTTTTCAACAATATTGGACCTACTTCGCCTAGTATCTTGCTTGTATAGAGTCGATATTAGGTCAATGATAGAGGTTGCTATTGTAACTTGTATATAAAGTTATGCCTTAGAATCTTTATCAATAAGAGATCTCTTTACAACTTTTAAAGGCTTCTTCATGAGATTTAACCTAACTAGTAAAGGATTTTGCTTCTCGATCTTGTAATATCAAATTTTGCTATGAGATCTAGTTCTCTCCTCTTCTTTTTTCTTTTTAATTGACCTAGTTTTCAAAAATCTCACTTTTCTGAATTCTTTTTACGATGATGGTACAAAGTCTTCTCTTGCTACTACAGCGACACAAACTCGTGATGAAACTTGTCGCACGATTTCACCATATGACCTGACTTCTTGTGATAATTTAGAAACTCTAATCTCCAGGCCTCTGTTGCATGGCCTTAACTACGCCGAATGGGTTAGCAACCTTCTTTTAGGTTTTAAGGCAAGGAAGAAATTCGGTTTCGTCGACGGATCCATTCCATAATCCATCGAAGATTATGATGACTTTGAAGATTGGACTGAAAATAATACTCTTTTGGTCTCTTTGATGAAACTTACTATTGATGAAAGTATTTCCACCTCGGTGTCTCATATTGATGACTCTAATGAGCTTTGGACACATATTCAAAGACGCTTCGGTGTGAAGAACGGGCAACATGTTCAACGTCTCAAAACAGAGTTGGCGACTTGCATGCAAAAGGTTCTCGCTATTGAAGCATACTACAGAAAGCTCACTAAACTAAGGAGAAGTCTTTCCGACTACCAATAGGTTAAGAAAATGAAGAAGGATGAAAGGAACGTGAGGAAGATAAATAACATCAATTCCTCATGGCCTACGATGAAACAAAGTTTGGTGTTATCAAGTCATCAATTTTATCTCGGGTCCTTTTGTTAGTGTATTGCTGACTGGTTTAAGAAGCTCTTAGAACATGAAGAGAATAAAGTCTGAGACAGGGGCACTAAGACAGACATAACTGATGCAGAGCTGAAGCAAATGATGAGGCAGTACTTGATGCAGGTGTTGATGCAGTTATTAACAAGATTGGTTGCGGGTCTTGATGCTCATGGGCTTGAAGCCCACATGACTTGGAGAGTCATTAGGATCTAGGGACGTGAGTATTTATACATAGAGGCGTAGAAAAAACACCTACGACGGCTAGGGTATTTTGAAGAGATGCACACATGTGTGTGGCGTCGTCCCATCATACATATTTGTAGATCTGTTGGTGGTTGTCTATGAAGATTGCAGTCATTGAGAAGACGGTGATGCACCGGTGCTGCCGGTTGGTAGTCAAGCACGCGGGCTTGATACATATCTTCATAGTTGGTTAATTCATCTAGAAAATAATGGTAGCTTTGTAGTGTTGGATACCATATGCAATTGTAATTGTAATCTTGTTCTAGTGGATTATTTCTGGACGTGGTCCCGGGGAGTAAGGAAACCGAACCCTAGTTAACAAATCTCTTGTCTCTTTTACTTTGCGCACTTATTTGTTATAATTCTTATCGAACGAGCATATCACACGCCTGAACCGCACTTTCAATTGGTATCAGAGCAGGACTCGATAGAGATCTGTTCTTATTTTTGGGTATAATCCTGGGTTTGGTGCTTATGGATGAGATTGAAGAGTAAAGTATGAGATTAAGGTTCATTGAGTTTATTGCTGATGAAAGAGACGTTCAATGACTGTCATAGAAGAGTCATTAAAGGTGTGGATATGTCGATCATACTTGCAGCGTTGAAAATTTAGGGTTGATTCGTGTCGTTGGGAAAGAGAGGTGAACTGTGCCTTTAATTATGTGGACGTAATCATCCTCTGGGCCTATCTTTTTATATATTCGTATGGGCCTAATGTCAAGCCAAGCCCAAGAAGTTTGCGTTTAAAGAAAAGAAAGAAAGAAGAGTGGGTGAAGCATGTTGAATTTCTGTACGGATCAAAGAAGAAGAGAGACTTATTTCAGAAATTCAGAAAATCATATGCTGAGGTGAATGGGTATTGACGGCGGGTGTGAAATCAAGGAGAAGAGGTTCACTTTGGAGAAATTCGCCGGAGAAGACACTGTCTCGTGATTGGATCAGAATGGAGGATCCTCAAACATGAATATAAGAAGAGTAAAAAGGATTCTTAGCCATGACTCTGGAAAGATTTCACTGCAAGGAAGAGATAGAAAGTTACGGCTTGTCAACCAAAGATAAACTCTCTCTATAAATCGTGCTGACATTTGGCCGATAATCATCCGAATATGCAAAATTCTAGAAAATAGTTTCTGTGAAGCATCTTCAAGAGAGCGTTTGGAGGGTCAAATAGAATCTGATCGGGCTGAATTTTGGAGGCATGTGGCATGCGTACGCTACAGTTGAAAAAAAGGAAAAATTACATTTCAAGTTGATTTTCAGACTGAGAGTTGGTTTTAAGTTTCTGCACTTTTGAAGCAGTGATTACATTACAAGCACATAAAAGGATCGATCCAGAGCTGAAGAAAGAAAAATGGGTGTTGTTCTTGATCTATTGCAGAAATGAGGTCAAAGTTGGTGTGATGTGGAAGTCTTCTACAAGCTCAGGTTGGTTCCGATTTCTAATGTTCTACAAATCAGAGATATCTGTTGCAGGTGGGTGAAAAGCACAAGCTTTATCAGAATGCGTGGTAACTCAGAGAATGTGCTAAAACATGAGTTTTAGAGTCTCTTGAACTTCACCAGGTTGTGGCATACTGTGAGGTTCAAAAGAGAAAAGCTCTAAAAAAAAGAGGAATGATGTACTACAGGGGCTGTCCAAGATCAACATCTCAAGACGTTCAGGAGGATACTCAACCTACAAAGATGATAAGTGTTCATTGTATTCCGCTGCCAAACTCACAAACTTCACTGTGGATTTTTGTGTTTATACAGAGAAAGTTCTGTAAGTCAGAAGGTTGCATGAGATATTGCAAGAGAGCCAAGATGTATCATCAGAAGATTGTGTCTCTCAAAACTAGGTTCACATACAGTTTGGAGATCCAAGATTAGACTATGTATCGTCTAAATTGGTTTGCTTCCTGATGAACCATTAGACTGCAAAAAACTGACACAGAGGATGGAACAGAATTGCAGAGGCGAGCTGTTCGGACATTGCTCAGAAGAGAGAAAAGTTTTGAGGAAATAAGTTTCAGCATTTACTAAGGGGAGAATGTGTTTTATCCTAGTGCACTGATCCACTTGAGAGTTTTTAACTTAGTTGTGCACTCAAGCAGGGGGAGATATGTGTTGATCGACAGATTATGGCTCCTGTTAGCTTCTGTGAACTGCTACCACATCAACAAGAAATTTTCACATGCGTACGACAGGTTTAGACCTTGTTCTATTGGCAACAACGGTATCTTTTGATGTCGGAACAGCTGCTTCTAAGATTGTTCACTAATTTGATATTGGTACAAAAGCTTGGTGTTGGGGGAGAAACGCAAGATGCTGTGAAAATCAAGACATGGATGCTTGAGTATCAAAGTAAGTTAAAAAGGGGAAGACTGAAGATGTTATATCTTGTGAGCTTAGTGCTGATACACCAGAAGATTTGACCGAAGATGAGTTTAAAGACTATCAAAGTATCTTGCTATGTGTTGCGTCATTTGAGGTATTCGTTGAGTGCATGAGTTCTAAACCTTAGTCATAAAAGGGGAGATTGTTAGTGTATTGCTGACTAGTTTAAGAAACTCTTAAAATATGAAGAGAATAAAGTCTGAGATAGAGGCACTAAGACAGACATAGCTGATGCAGAGCTGAAGCAGATGCTGAGGCAGTACTTGATGCAGGTTTTGATGCAGTTATTAACAGGATTAGCTGCGGGCCTTCATGCTCATGGGCTTGAATCCCACGTGACTTAGAGAGTCATTAGGGTATAGGGACGTGAGTATTTATACATAGAGGTGTAGACAAAAGCACTTACGACGGCTATGGTATTTTGAAGAGATGCACACATGTGTGTGGCGTCGTTCCATCATACAGATTTGTAGATCTGTTGGTGGTTGTCTATGAAGATTGCAGTCATTGAGAAGATGGTGATGCACCGGTGCTGCCGGTTGGTAGTCAAGCACGCGGACTTGATACCTATCTTTATAGTTGGTTAATTCATCTATAAAAGAATGGTAGGCATTGTAGTGTTGAATACCATATGCAATTATAATTGCAATCTTGTTCTAGTGGATTATTTCTTGACGTGGTTCCGGGGAGTAGGAAAACCGAACCCTAGTTAACAAATCTCGTGTCTCTTTTACTTTGCGCACTTATTTGTTATAATTCTCATCGAACGAGCATATCACACGCCCATTAGGGTCTAGTAACCGAACTGATGGCATGATTTTTGCAGTCCAAACTACTCTTGGACCACAAAATTTAACTGCAAGCAAATGAGATATGAACGTATGTACCAGCTGTAGATGCACCGGTCATGTAGCATATAATTATTTATGTAAAATCGGCTATCCGCCATGGTGGAAAGATAAGACAGGAAACAGATCATGGAATAATTTCTCTCGCGGTAATTCAGCATCTGGTGGTGGAGGTCGTGGTTCGATCAGAACTGATGTGGGTTCAATGAAAGGAATTGTGGTGGTGGTGGTGTAAATCACATGTTTGCAAATAGTGGTGGTGTTTCTTCTGGTTTTGGTCTCAACGCTACTATATCTCACATGAATAATTTGTCATTGACTGCTACGGATCAAATGTGTAAATGTGGCTTATGTGACACTCAATGGAAGAATTTGGTTACTATGCTTGAAGAACGAAAGCCATCATCCAATGAGTGATTCTCTGGTAAGTATTTTCTCGAATATTGGATCATTAATATATGAGCATCTAACCATATGACTGTATTAATTGAAGTTTTGATTGATATGTGTGGTATGACATTGGTTCTGATTTAACTTCTGAATGGATGGTTCACTTTTGCTACTAAACATGGACGCTTTTATCTCAGATCCTCTCTCAGTCTTCAAAAAGTGTTTTTTCGGTTAATGGGCTTTAGTGTCATCTAATTTCAGTTTCGCGGTTGACTAGAGACTAAGGTTGTGTATTTCAGATCATTGACAGACGATGTGTTATTCAAGTTTGCATCACGAAGATACTGATTAGAGCAGGTGAGTAGCATAATGGACTTTAATTCTTTAGAAGAGTGGAGGTTGCAGCGGCAATACAAAGCTCGTACTCCTTATCCATTGAAGTTTCACACCGTTTTTTGGAACATCCATCCTCTAAAGCTTTGTAGATGTTGCAATTTTCTGATTTTAGTAATAATGGTTTTGATTTCAAGACGTGTAACATTTGTATATGTGCCAAACAAATAAGAGATTATTTTCCTTTGAATAGCAATAAGACGAGTTTTGCTTGTATAGAGTCGACATTATGACAAGTATAGAAGTCAATATTTTAATTTGTATATAAGGTTATGCCTTGAACCTTTATGAATAAGAAACCTCTTTTCAACTTCTAAAAGCTTCTTCACAAGCAATATTGAATAAGTTTATGATAAATGTTATAATCTAGTTATGTGAAGAATATCTAACATCGGAAATTGGTGGACCAATCAAGTCATTTTTAATTGGTTTGAGTTGGAAGTCCATGAAACTTAACATGATATCGACGATCGAACACACGTTGCCCCAACACGAACCAAAATCGATCTAGCCTGAAAGAGGCTCGATCGTCTTGACCTGAAATTGGTCGGACCCAAAATTAATTTGGCTGATCTAACCCAAAATTAATCTTATAATGGGATATTGGCGAGCTTAATGGTTATACATGCCATTATCTCGAAGGGGCGTGTGAAGAATATCCTACATCAAAAATATGATGGGATCTTGAGCGATAGTTTTTGTTAGTTGGTCCAACCACTAGTGGGAAAGTCTTCTACACAATCAACAAACGCGTTGAAGCCGGAAAACACGATGGTGGGGTATTTTCTGGCTGCTCTTTGATGCTCAAGGCAACAAAGAGAGTGAGAGAAAAGACAGAAAGACCACAAGTTGAAGCGTGAAAAGACTGGAAAGAAGTCACAAAATAAAAGAGAAATGAACGTAGTAAGACCGAATTGAGAGGGGTTGATCCCTGTGTATTAGGACGTTTGTGGAAGAAATTTGGGTGGTGAGAGAGATGGAAAACATAGTATTTTGAGTAGAGAAAAGCCAAGTATGGCCGGGAATGTGACCGAGGGTGGTCGGAAAGGTGACCATGAAAGGTCGGAAAGAGACTTGGTCTCGAGAAAGCAAGGAAAGCTTGAGTGTTTAGAGAGGAAAATGTATTTAGGAAATAATATATCTCATATTTTACCAGTTTTTACTATGTTTTTAATAAAGAAATTACTTGATTTTGGTATTTAATGGCTTATTTTAGTATTTTTGTGGGTTGAGTCTTTACAAGAAATTGAAACAATTTGGACCAAAGAGATGCAAAACAAGCAATTTGAAGGTTGGACAGCTTCTAATCATCAAATATTTCGCATCAGATAGATATCTTACCACCGTTGGATCAATATCAAATTTTACCACAAGATAGATGAGAGTGTTAGCTTCGATAAACATATTAGATCGTGAAAATCCAATGGTGCGATCTAAATATATGCTCGATTTACTGAAGAACGGTGGACCAAGGTTCGAAGAGAAGCAAGCAGAGCAGATGAAACACGATCGATTGATCGGCAACCTGCAATGATCGCACTCACGACAATTTTGCTGAACAAAGGATTTTTATAGCGATCGATCGTCGCACTTCTTAAAATAAGGAAATATTCTTTATTTCATATTTATCTCATAAATCTTCAACGGAATATACCCTAACCATCATATAACTATATAAAAACACAAAGAAGGCCACGAAAATCAGCGCTTCATCGATAAGGGAGAAGTTCTCGCCTCCTTGTACCTTTTGGAGAATTTTTATAACCCTTTAGTACTGTTTTTCAATGAATATGATTTTATCTATTGTTGTTACTTTGATTTTCATATTCATGTTTGAGTAGTCATCTAGTTAGGTTTTAGGGGTTCAAAGAGATTTCATCAATCGTTAAAGTTGAAGATCATTTTATAGGGATATCTATTGGTTCTTTATCTTGATTGTTTTCTAAATAAAATTTCTTGAATGCGCATGTTGTGATCTAATTTTAGGTAGATTTATTTTCCAAAAACTTGATAAATCTCCTTAAGTAATCTAGATAAGCTAGACATTATAACTTGCGGAAGTTGAGTTATAAAGTCTAGGAACATATCGAACTTAGTCAAATAAAGCATGTTTGATTTCTACTAATACCAAACATGAGTTTAGTTTATTAGGTTCTTAACTTTAAATTTGTGTTTCGAGTTTAAGACGGTTTGTTCATTAAATCTCTGATATTAATCCGATTTCTATGATTCATAATTTTCTGCGATTACCCCTAATGCCTAACGCTTTCTCACTAATTTTACATCGTTATTTACTCATTTTAAGTTTATTTATTATTATTTTCATCACTCATTCTGTCACAAACATCAAAAACCCATATTTTAGCCTTAGCCTAATTCAAATCTCATAAATTTGCAGTGTGATTATTTGGTCTCTAGTGTATTCGACCCCTAAGTACCATTGCGATTGTTTGTGCACTTGCAACATATTTCTAGGGTTAAAACCTGAGATATCAGGAAACTTAAGCCAAAAGTAAAAAAAAACTCTCTTTCTCTCGCTGAAGATAATGGTATTTATAGGGTTCTACCTGCCTGAGCTAGATTACCGGGTCAAACGTCCTAGGTCGGTTTAGGTTTGGATCATATCGAAAAGTTTGAAGAAATCTGTAGCACAAGAAGATCCAATAGAGTTACCGATGACTATTTGAAGTGCATGTTATTCTCATTCTCTTTGGTTGAGAAAGCTCACAAATGGATAAAGTATCTTCCTGTAGGATCGATCACTACTTGGGACGAATACAAGCGAGCTTTCTTTAAACAGCTCTACCCAAAGGAGAGATTAAACCAGATAAGAAGGAGAATCTGTGAGTTCAAACAAGGATCAAAGGATTCATTCTATGACGTTGTAGAATATTTCAAATAGTACACACGTGACTGCCCTCACCATAGTTTCTCTGATGAACATCTATGGAGTACTTTATATCCAGGCATCAAGCATGATTACAAGTTATCTCTCGATCTTGCAAGTAACAGGAACTTCATTACTAGGCCATTAGCTAAAGCAAAGATCTTGATAAATAACTTGGCTGCAAGAGACAGAGATAATTTTCAAAGCCATGACGAACATATGCAAGCAATTAACTTGAAATCAGATGCTTTGGAGATTTCAGAGTTAAAGATGATGGTTGCTTAGCTTCTAAAAAACCAACATAGGGGTGAGCACCTATGTGAGGAAGTGGGAGATGCTGGAGTTAAAGCTTATCAAAAGTGTATAGGCAATGAGGTAAATGAGCAACAAAAAAAGAAGACAACTACATTGGTAATATGGAGAACATTCATCAAAACCAAAACCAGAACATCACCTACAAGCTGAGTCTTCAAACTTCTTTTCAAACTCAAGACGTGGTTGTAGCTGCTCAAGAAAAAAAGTTTAAGGTTTTGTTGCATCAAATCATAGAAGGACAGAAGCAAAACGCCCAAGAAATCGAGAACCTCGGTTTTAAAGTGGATAGCATGTATGGTAATCTCAATAGGAAGGATGATGAACTATATGGAAATATCATTGATTTCTCTAATCATGTCAAAAAGATAAATGTACAAGTCGCTCAAATTGCAGAAGGTGAGTAGAGATAAGTTGGTTTTCTTCCTAGAAAGACTGAGATAAATCCTAAGACATTCTGCAATGTCATAACAACTCAGAACGAGGAAGAGGTTGCTCTTGTTTCTAAGAACCAGCCAACAATAGTTAATCTGTTTGCATGGTCTGAAGTTGACGAGCCAGCTCACAAAGCACCACATTTAAGGAAGCTACATAAGATACGAGTCCCAGTGAAATTTTGCTTTTCCTTGCACGATCAAAGGTGTGAATTTATAGATTCTCTGTGCGATACATGAGCTAATGTGAAAATCATGTCTAAGACCATTGCAAACAAGCTGAGAATTATCGACATCAATCCTTCTCAAGTATCTCTCAAGTTTGGAGACGCTTTCAGCACAACTCCACATTGTTTCATCCAAGATCTAATGGTACAAGTGGGAGGATGTCTTGTTCTCGTTGATTTTCATATTCTGGAAATGAACAAAGA
Source organism: Pseudoturritis turrita (assembly GCA_900406555.1). NCBI lineage: Eukaryota > Viridiplantae > Streptophyta > Magnoliopsida > Brassicales > Brassicaceae > Pseudoturritis > Pseudoturritis turrita. The sequence continues at coordinate 537,870 of OVBL01000141.1, read as the reverse complement.
ATCTCCAATGCCATTGATTCTTAGGAGCCCATTCCTTGAAACTGTGGGAGCAATTGTGAATTTTCCCAAGAAGCGAGTTTCTTTCTCTAGAATAAAAAAGATAGTCTTTTATCCTGGAATTCCTAGCAAGGGCTCTCAATGTATAACCATTTACAATGGAGGGAAACTGAATTTAGACCAAAGAGCCGACATGGAGAGACTCCAAAACGTTCCTAGAGAAGAACCTCTCATCACATATAAGGAAGTTGTCAAATCGACAAAGTATGAATGCAAAACTATGTCATACTTTTTCCACCTGAAGACACATCTTATAACACCTTCAAAGCAAGCACCATTAGATTCTCCTTGGTACAAGCACATCACCAACTACCTTGCTACAGAAGTAGAGCCTCCTCAATTCATAGGATAAAAGAATAAAAAGTTCTTATGAGAAGTTAGAAGGTACTTTTGGGATGAGTCATATCTCTACAAGCATTGCTCAGATGGTATATGCTCAGACGATGTATTCCGGAGGAAGAAGTTCTATGTATTCTCTTTGCTTGTCATAGATCTTACTACGTTGGACACTTCGCCACTTTCAAGACTGTCTCTAAGATTTTTCAAGCTGATTTTTGGTGGCCTGCCATGTTTAAGGATGCCCATGCTTTTATCTCTAAGTGTGATGCTTTCCAAAGACAAGGGAACCTCAGTAAATGGAATGAGATGCCACAAAACTTCATTCAGAAAGTTGAAGTTTTTGTTATTTGGGGAATTGATTTTATGGGTCCTTTTTCCTTCATCCTATGGAACCCAATACATACTTGTTGTTGTTGACTATGTATCTAAGTGGGTAGCCATAGCTAGTCCTACCAATGATGCTAAGGTCATTGTCAAGATGTTCAAGTGAATCATCTTTCCAAGTTTTGGTGTTCTACGAGTGGTGATAAGTGATGGATGATCTCACCTTATTAATAAAGTGTTCGATAATCTCTTGAAAAATAATGGTGCGAGGCACAAGGTAGCCACACCCTATCACCCTCAAACTATTGGTCAAGTTGAAATCTCAAATAGAGAAACCAAGGCTATCTTGGCAAAGACATTATAACCCGAAACAAGGAAAGATTGGTCAATAAAGCTAGATGATGCTCTTTGGACATACCAGACATCCTATAAGATACCCCTCTGTACACTCCTTTCCACCTTATTTATGGAAAAGCATGTCATCTTCCAGTGGAGATCGAATACAAAGCAGCTTGGACCGTTAATAAGTTGAATTTCGACACCAAAACAGCTGCAAAAAAGCAATTGGTTCAGTTGAATGGGTTGGATGAGATTCGCCATATCTCATGTGAAAATTCAAGGAAATACAAGGAAAAGACTAAGGCATACCATGACAGGAAGATAGTCACCAAATGATCGAGTTCTACTCTTCAACTCATGTCTGAAACTCTTTCCTTGTAAGCTTAGATCATGATGGTCTGGACCGTTTAAGATAAAAGAGGTTAACCCTTACGATGCTGTGGTGCTTTAGAATCGCAATGGAGGTGATTTTACTGTCAATGGATAACGTCCCAAGCCATATCTCGCAGATATCGAAAAAGATGATAGGGATGAAATTCCCTTAGATGATCCATCTCACGCCTAAAAGGCAATCAAAGTCGAGCTAAATGACTTTAAAAATAAGCGCTTACTTGGGGGGGGGGGGGGGCAACCCACTGGTAAGAATATAGTTTTTATGATCTTAAAAAAAATCCATTAAAAGAGTCGCCAATTGGAATGCAATCTTCCAATAATCTTCGAGGTACCATTTTCTATCCATTTTTTCATTATTCTTAAATTTTATTATGACTTTATCCGATTTAATTTCACACCAGGATGGTGTGATTCAAGTATGGAGAAAGGTTCCTCGGTATCTATGTTTGTTTTTTTTTTGGTTTGTTTTTGGCTTTTAACAAGTAATTTTGAAAATTTTCTAGGACAAATTATTTTATTGAGTCAAATTTATTAGGGAATTATGACATTTTATATGAACTTATGCTTTGATTTTGAGACTCAGTGACCATTACAGCAGGGTTATTCAAGATAAACAATTTGGAAACCCCATGACTGGACTCCTTCAAGAAATTCCAGTTTGCATTGATCTTGATGAATCTGATTTTGACTATATTATATCGACTTCTAACCTGACTTAATTTTTCTCTTTAAAGGTGTTAGATCAGGAAACGAATCAAACATTCAAGACTTCTTATTCTCTTTACTACTCTCTGTTGATCCTGAATGGCAACTCATTTTTAGTTGGTACCCCACCTTAAAATCCTTACATTTTTTCAAACCTCATGCATTCTTTTCTTCATTGTCATAAGTGCAGATATGCGTAAAAAAGTCGGAGAGAAAGGGATCGACACAATTTTCCAGTCACTACAGATGCAAGAATTGAGGATACTTGGTGGAGTACATGGATTGTGATTTGAGAGCTTGGTTCTTTCATGGGATTTACATATATCATGGTAATTTTTGTGCCTTTGAGGCTCCGTGTTTCAATAAGATCAATTTACCCCTTTTCAAAAAAAAAGAGAAAAAGAAGGAAGAAAAATGTGAAAAACAAAAAGGGAAAGGAAATTAATCACTAATAGGAGTCTCAAGGACAATAAAAGTCTCAGAGAACGACATGGATCGATTGAGAGAGATATGCAATGATTTGCAGTGATTCGCAGTGGTTCCTGGAGAAAAGTCCAAGTCTGGGAGTTAGGCATTTGGTGATTGGAAAACTGTGGGCATCAACATGTCCGTTCTCTCTTGCGGTTTTGCATAGTATCTTGCATCCTCAGGAGCATATGGTAACCCTAAAACACTTTTAACTCCACCACTAAATAGTTTTTTTTTTAACTCCTAGCGCTGTCTACCCTGAATAAAATTCTTTAAAAAGAAAAGTTCACGCAAAACTTAATGAACGTAGAGAGTCAATTGATGTGAAGTTAAGGTTTTTGCAGGTCTTGAGTTTAGAGTATGGACAAGACCTACGAAGGTCATGGAGGGATAAGATGAGAATGTTTTGAACTAACTTTGTTGCATGTGGATTACAGGTCAAGGAATCAAAGCTATGATCTCAAAGATATGTGAGTTTCCCGCGATTTTCGAACCGCTTTTTTATACTTGGACTGATATTTGTTTGAGGACAAATAAAGGTTTAAGTCTTGGGGAGTTGATATATCTCATATTTTACCGGTTTTTACTATATTTTTAATAAAGAAACTACTTACTTTTGGTATTTATGGCTTCTTTTAGTTATTTTTTGTGGTTTTAAGAGGCTTTACAAGAAATTGGAGCAATTTGGACCAAAAGATGCAAAACAAGCAATTTGAAGATTGGACAGCTTCTGATTATCAAATGTTTTGCATCAGATGGAGCCCTTCACACCGTTGGATCAAACTCTAATTTTACCACAAGATATATGGGAGTGTTAGTTTCGATAAAAATATTAGATCGTGAAAATCCAACGGTGCGGCCTCAAGATATGCTTGATTTACTGAAGACTGGTCGACCAAGATTCGAGGAGAAGTAAGAAGAGCACATGAAGCACGATCGATCGATTGGCACCCTGCGATCGATCGATCACACTCACGGAGATTTGGCTGAAGAAAGGATTTGTTATAGCGATCGATCGATCTCCCTAGCCGATCAATTGATCGTACTTCCTAAAAATAGGGAAATATTATTTATTTCGACTTTATCTCCTAAATCTTCGAGCGATATACCCTAACCGTCATATACCTATATAAAAACACAGAGGAGGCCACAAAAATCAGAGCTTCATCACCCTCTTCATAGCCACCAAAAGTTTCATAGTTTTAGGTTTCTTTTACAGATTCTTACGCTTTGTTTGATAAGAGAGAAGATCTCGCCTCTTTGTACATTTTGGAGAAGTTTTATAAACCCTTTACTACTTTTTCAGTGAATATGATTTTATCTATTACTGTTGCTTTGATTTTCATATCCATGTTTGAGTAGTCATCTAGTTAGGTGTTAGGGATTCAAAGAGATTTCCTGAATTGTTAAAGTTGAAGATCATTGTCTAGAGATATCTATTGGTTCTTTATCTTGATTGTTTTCATTGATGAGTGCTTGAATGCGCATGTTGTGATTTGATTTTATGTAGATTTATTTTTTGAAAGCTTGATAAATCTCCTTATCTAATCTAGATAAGCTAGGCGTTATAACCTGCGGAAGTTGAGTTATAAAGTCTAGTGAACATATCAAACTTGGTCAAATAAAACATGTTTGATTTCTACTAATAACAAACATGAGTTGAGTTTATTAGGTTCTTACCAATAGTAGCTTAGCATCATGGGAGTGGGTTAACTATAAATTTGTATTTCGAGTTTAAGACGGTTTGTTCATTAAGTGCTTGATATTAATCTGATTTATATGGTTCATGATTCTCTGCGATTATCCCTAATGCCTAACGCTTTGTCCAATGATTTTACATCGTTATTTACTCGTTTTAAGATTATTTTCATCACTCATTCTGTCACAAACATCAAAACCCCATATTTCAGCCTTAGCTTAATTCGAATCTCATAAATTTGTAGTATGATTATTTGGTCTCTAGTGGATTCGACCCCTAAGTACTATTGTGATTGTTTGTGCACTTGCAACGTATTTCTAAGGATAAAACCTAAGATATCAGGAAACTTAAGCCAAAAGTAAAAAAAGAACTCTCTTTCTCTCACTAGAGAGAATGGTATTTAAAGGGTTCTACCTGCCCGGGCTAGAATATCGGGTCACACATCCTAGGTCGGTTCAGGTTTGGATTTATTGGTTTAGACATGTACGAAGCACTCGATTATTTTCACCTACCGTCCTTATCTTTATGTGCCAACTGCCCGACAACATAGTCTCGAGAGACAGAGTGACGTCATCGCCGTACGAGGAACATCGGATAATACAGCAGGTCAGGCGCCAGGAGGTTCCTCAAAATCATCCTTGTCTACTTGTTTCGTACGTGAAGTAGAGGCTAGATGTTTTGCCTATCCCATGCGCAAGATAAATAATATTAACCGTTTGACCAAAGACCTGTTTGAATAATTGAAGTTAGCGCCATAGAAGAATAAAAATTCATACCTCTCCCGGGTTTCTGATATGGCAACCGATGCTGCATTTCTAGCTTATCGCCTGCTTCTCTACCTGTACGTCTAACCACTCAGTCTCCAACCCGATTCGTACTTTGTGGTGTGGCCACACCGTTCAAGACGCGAGGTAGAGACATGTGCTCTAACCCCCCAAGTTATCTTGGTCATTGTAGATCAGGCCCAAATACCTATAAGACCGGCACAATAGACCAATAACACAAATGACGCTAAGAGATTGGTATAAACTAGCTACACGTGGTGCTAATTGATTCGTCTAAAATAAATGAATAAATTTATCCCTAACAAGCGATGTAAAAAAGATATGAACCAATCCACTAATTATCAATTGATTTTAAATTAGAAACCAACGAAACTTAACAAATGAATGATAAAAAAGTGTTTATGATTTAGAAGAATTTTTTTTGAATGGGATAAGAAACGTTTACTGGAATAATCAGATTCACCACGACAATCCGAGAAAATGCTTCAATAACAATTTAACTGGAAATCCAAAAAAAATTTCAATTGGTTATTAACTCGACTTCGGTTAGGTATTGTAACTACTATATTTTATTATATAAAATTTGATGTATTTATTTGTAATTAAAATGAATTTGACACGTGTCAGTTAGTCGATCAGATTTTGATACATGTAAAAAACAAAATTTTAATTAGATTTTGACCCGTAGTTTTATCTATTTTACCATTATATTTTTGAATTAAATTTGAAAGATGAATTAATTTTGTTTTTTAATTTTTATTTTGCTGATAATTTATATCTCAAAAATAATAATAAAAAATAGATATATAAGTAGCTAAATAATAAAATTAAACATAATTCAAATAGAAATAGAAAAAACTAAATATTTAGAAACATGTGTGAGTCTCATCTATTTTAAAAAACCTAAAAAGATAAAATAGACATATGAGTAGTTAAATGATAAAATGTAAACATAATTCAAATAGGAGTAGTAAAAACTACATATTAAGAAAATGTGACAAAATTTAATTGGAGACCAAATAATAGAAGAAAAATTTGGAGAAAAAATAAACAAAAACATGTTAGGCTTTTCTATCGGTGGTTTCGCATATGCATTTTATTTTCAAGAGTGATCTAATTTTGTTTTCTACCCTTTTGTTTTTAAAATAGTTTTATTTTTTTTAATAAACCCAATACCATTATATTTTTAAATTACATTACAAAACCGAATATTTTTATAAATAAATTTTCCTTTTGTTAATAAGTTAAATCCAAATGAAAAAAAGATGAGTAGCTAAATAATAAAAGTAAACATAATTTAAATAAACATATTAAATATTAAATATTTGGAAACATGTGATAAAATTTAATTGAAAACCAAATAATAAGAAAATAGGAGAATCAAAATAAATAAAAATATGTTAGGCATCTCTATCAGTGTTTCATATCACTATTTCTAATTTTATTTTATTTACTCTCACGGCTGATTTTATTTTGTTTTCTACTTTTTTTTATTTTTGAAATGGTCTTATAAATTTCAAAAAACCTAATATCATCATATTTTGAATTAAATTTTAAAAACCAATTATTTTGTTTCTTACATAAATTTTTCTTTTGGTGAGAATTTAGATCCGAGAGAAAATAAAATAATAAAAACAAAAATAGATATATGAGTACCTACAATAATAAAAAGTAATAAAAAATAAATATAATTTAAATAGGAATAAGACAAATAAAATAGGAATAAGAAAAACTAAATATTTGGGAACATATAATAAAATTTAATTAAAAATAAATAATAAAAAATTAAAATAAATAAATAACTATTAGATTTTTCTTAGTTTTGCGTAGTATTTTTAATTTAATTTTATTTATTTTAATGGATAATATAAATCCGTGACACAGCTAAATAAATAAATAAAACACATGATACATGTAAATAAATAAAAACATTATTATTAAACTCAACAGTTGTTGGGAATCGGTCGTATAAAAAAAATACCATTCTCTGACGACTAGCTATCCCAACAAGTATTTAAAACCAATCATATTCATAACGAGATTCATTTTTAATCCATTTTTATATTTTTATATTATACAAGTCCAATATCTTTGTCCATGTTGATTGGATTAGCATATTCATGTATTTTTTATATCACATTCATCTAATCTACATGTTAAATCTTTCACTACTAGAAATTATATATATAGCAATGAAAAACCTACGAATATTCTGTGGTTAATTTAAGTTAACCACTAAAAAACCACGAAATAAAAATTATGAGATTCGTGGCTGATTCATGGCAATTCGTGGCTACAGAATGTGTGTGTGTCAAAATAGCCACAAACTAATCACAAATATTTTGAGGCTATTTTGCGACTTATACTTTTGTGGCTGATTCATGGTTTTGTTGTCACGAATTAGCCACATAAATTTTCGTAGCTAGAATCGAATAATTTTTTTTAACCCATGTCGGATGATGAGACGTTAATTTCATGGATAGACAACAGGTATATCCTACATTTGCTTCTGAAAGTCGCAATATTTATCTAGACTTATCAAAATATGGTTTTAATTGCTTAAGTTAACCCCTAAAAAAAAAAATCAAATGCAAAATTAGACCCCTCCAACATATTCTTGTCAAATAATCCACATAAATAGTGAAAAGTAAAAAAATAATATATAAAATACAAACATTTTAATAAATAATCTCAGATATATAATATATAAAGATACAAAATACATACTAAGAACATAAAATACAAATAAAAAAATTATTAAAAATACAAAATGAAAAATGAAAAGTCATGAGTTTTTGATTTATGGTTTAGGTATTGCAACATAATTTTTGATGTAGAGTTTTAGTTTTTATGGATAAATGATTGTTTGAGGGTTTAGGGTTTCACAATTCAAAAAATATATTAATTTATTTCTCAATTAACAATGAAAAATACAAAAAAACAAATCATGGATACTTTTATTAAGATTTATGGTATCATAATACATACATAACTTTTGATATATATGGTTTTGGCTTTTAGGATAAATGATTGTTTGATTTAGGGTTTATGGTATCATAATACATACATAATTTTGATATATGGTATTTGCTTTTTAGGATAAAATGACTATTTGATTTAGAGTTTAGGATTTAGGGTTTAAAGTTTAGGGTTTAGGTTTCACACTTGAAAAATATTTTTTCTATTTCTCAATCAACAAAAAATAATACATAATTTCTTGTTTCATACTAAAATATAATAGAAAGGAAAACTGATTACAAAAATATAAATTAAGAAGAAGAAGTTAATGATTCTTTGATTTAGAGTTTATTGTTTTATGATACATATTAATCACTTTAAATTTTGAAAAACAAAACTAAAAATTAGTAAAAAATCAATAATTCATAAACTTACAAATATAAAATATTATCCAATATAAATTAAATAAAACATGTTCAAAACATTTTAGAAAATATATGAGAAAACACATAAATTAGGATAGGGATTAAACTTCAAAAAAAAAACGCCAGCCAATGAAAAAAATCATCCGAATCGATGGCATGGCAAAATCCCCGCTCTACTATTTTTTACTTTCTTTGCTTTTCTTTCTCTCCAATCTCGATTTCGTGTTCCTCTCTCCTTCTCCTTCCACCGTCTTCTCCGTCATCAGAACTCGGTGGAGATTTCAGAGATTGGTGACTTCCTGCATCTCCTCCATTGCGAACAGTTCCTCTTTCGTAGCCGTTGTCATCGAGCGAGACCAGATTTGAATCGTCCGTCCAAGCTGTATCGCAAGGTATGAGCTTTACTTGTTCTACAACGAAACCACCATTTCTTCCGCCTGCATCTACTCCTCTACGACTTGGTGAGAACTCTCTCTCTGTTCCTCATCTGTTTTAAACCCTGATTTTTCAAGATAAGCAATACAAACGGAAAGTTTTGTCTTTTAGATAGTTAAGTTTTGTTTTTTTTGTCTGCCGCTTTCTCATCTTAAGCAAATGATGTTTGAAAAGCAAGGAAACCTGGGATTTCAGGTGTTAGTGGTAGCCATTGTTGTGCCCATTATAGTGGCTCTTCTTCTTTTCATAGCTGGTTATTGTTTCGTTGCAAAGAGGGCAAAAAAGACTTATGACACAGCACCTGCGTTTCATGGTAAAGATTCACGTGAATAGCAATCTTAATTGGGTTCGATTCATGTCAATGCTCAGCCCTTTTTCTGATAATTAAGACTATTACTGTGCATTAGGAGATGATAAAACAATCATAGAGTCGCTTCAACTTGATTATAGAACAATTCAAGCTGCAACAAATAATTATTCAGAGAATAATAAGATTGATCGAGGTGGATTTGGTGAGGTTTACAAGGTACAATTACTATTAGTTCCTTATTTGCGCCTAAGGTTGTGTACTTTTAATTGAATTTTTATGTCAACACATTTGGATAATAAGATGATGCTGCTGAAAACGAATAGGGGACATTTTCGAATGGGACTGAAGTTGCGGTGAAGAGACTGTCAAAATCATCACGACAAGGTGACACAGAGTACACATACACCATAAAATTTCTTTGCTTTGTTGCTTCTATGTGTTAGGCGTGCAAGTTTTGGTGTTAGGCTTTGATGGAATTAGGGTTATAAGCTAAGTCAGTGACTGGCCGATGTACTACATGCAGGGATACCACTTCCACCCACATAGGCATGGACAAGATAAAAAGGATTCAAAACTATGGTGTATGTGTAAGTGGAACAAAGGAGGAAGATTATTATGGACAAATAGAAGAAACAATGTAATGTTTTGTGTTTTTAATCTATGTTTTCTTTTGGCTAGTGTTTGTATGTTAACATTAAAACACTTTTATATATTTAAGTTTCGGATTTACGATTTTTCTAATTTTTACAATTTATGATAATTTTTTAATTTATTAAAATATAAAACATTTTTGATTTGTGATCAGTTCGAGGCTAAATTAGTCACAAAATAGCTATCTTTTAAATCGTGGCTGCATTGCTATATTTATTAGTTCATGGCTAATATAGCCACATAATAGCCACTACTCAGTACATGGCTAATTAGTCACGAACACAACCATAGCTATTCCGTGGTTATAGTAACCACAAACTAGACGTGATATTTCGTGGCTATTTAGTCACGAAAAACCACTAATTAAATTAGCCACAGATTTTATTCATGGCTGTAAGTCCATATAGCCACGAATATGATGCCATAGCCATGAAAAATTCCGTTGCTATACGATTTTTTTTAGTTGTGGTTTGATAATTACCATGTTAGAACTTTCAGACTACCATGTTTTTATGAAGGAATTTTAAAGAATAAAACTTTTAATTAACGACAGATTTAAAACTCTTAAAAATATATTTATGTATTAAAATTTTCAACTTTGGTCCGTTAATGTAAACGTTAAAACCCTAAATGTAAACTAGTAGTTTTTACGCATGACATGGATTTTAGAGGGTGTTTTGGAGTTTCTGGTCAGACGATGATGCGATGTTTCTCTTTTGATTTTTTCTCTAGTAAGTATCGGATTTAGTAGCTGATAAGCTTCGGTTTTATAAGTTATTGTGAGTCCCTTGTTTGAGTTCAGTTTTTCTCTTATAGTGAAGTTTTTTTAGTTGAGGTTTCTTTCCCTCGTAGAAGATCTATAGTTTGCTGCTTAGTTTCTAGACAATTCTGGCTATCTATCTGATTTAAGTTTTGCAATTCAAATTTGTTTAACGGTGGTTTCACCGAAGCTAACTCGGAACAAAATTGACAAAGGCAATCAAAGAAGGCGATTTATCTAAATTAAGAGAATTGTTGTCGTGTTATCGTAAAAAGTATTGGAAGTCCGGCTACTATTGTGGATACGGGAACACCTAATTGTTTAACTTATACTCGAAACAAGACCATCTTGGTATTGCTAATGTGTCATCACAGATGCTTGTCCTCACTTACTTTCTGGTGCGGAAAAGACCATTAGTTTCTCTTTGTATTTCATATGTCGAACTTCTTCTATGATGTAATCTCTTTTAAATCACTTTCAATAAAACAAAGTGTTATTCACGGAAAAAATCATAAATTTTTAAATGAAACATATCTTTGCGGAATAAAATGATGTATCTATCTATATGGATGTAATTATTATACGAAATCCGATATTCGATCTAGGATCCGCTCCGAAAATAAGGATATCCGGATAGTTCTGATCCGGATAATAATAGTAAAATCTTGGATCCGGAAAGTAAAATTTCAAGGTCCGGATATCCGGATCTGGATCCGCACATATTAAAATATTAAAGCATATATTTTACATATATTAAGTTATTTTTATATAAAACTATAAATTGATTTTAGTTCTATTTCTAATATATCATATTTATTTTGAAAAATATTATTCAAAATATTAATTAAAAATTTCTTAAAGTTTTTAGTATTTTAATTTAGTTATTTTAATTATTTTATTATTATTTTCGTATTAGGATCCGAATATCCGCAGATATACTGATTTTTTGTCGGATACCAGAAATCCAAATATCATAAGCAACATATCCAGTTGCGGATATCCTAATTACAGGATATCCGGATCCGTTCCAACCCTAGACTATCTATATTAGTTAAGTTCACTAATTGCAACCATTTCTTTTTGCTAAAATGATATGCGCTTTTTATTACGTCTTGGAGGTGGATAGTTTGCCTCTATTAGGTACTATTTTGCAATTTTTTGGGGGTTTTCTTTTTTTACCGAAGAGTGATGTGTGTCAAATTGAATTTGTACCTAACCCTTGCTAACAACACACTCTACTTGTTGTAGCATAGCATAGGATCGAACCAAGGGAGATCGGAATAACAACACTAAGAATCCAAGCAATTGTTTAAGCTAAGCGATTCAAGATGATATTTTCGTGTTTTAAAATCCTAATTACGAAATAAAACGAGCAAATGATAAAGAAACGGGAAGATAAACAAGACCAACCAAGTAAGCAAACACTAAACAAGTTAAAAGCAAGAGAATTTAATCATAAACAAAGTCTAAATGCAAAAGTCAAATAGAAGTCAACAAAAGTCAACCGTAAAATCAACAACTTATAACTTGATCAAATAAGGAAAAGCATGGGCTTTGGACAAAACAATTGACTCGGGATGATTAATGACTACCTAATGACGCTAGGGAGACAATTCAAACTCAATTTCATGACATGAATCACACAAAGTAGACTAATCCATTCCCATGACAATATTCATTTACTAATCACTCAATTAAGCTTATTTCTCAATTGCAATTAAATTATCAATAATCATTAAGCATAAGTTCATAAAGCCAACTAATCACCATAAGCATCAATTCTCATTGGTTAAGAATGATAAGCAAATTTAAAGTTCTCCTAGACATTTCATCAAACACCTTCCGGGCATGAAATGTCCATGTTCTAGATTTTGATTGATCATGTCAAATCTAGCCTTAAGCACACTTTAAACCTTAGAAATCATAAGAATCTAACCCTAAGCATCAATAATCATCCATCAAACATCCCTAATCTACTAAGCCCAAAAACTCATAGAAAAACTACTCACTAATCATGATACTAAACACAAAGATAAACATATAAACATAAAAGATTGATAAAAGATTAAGGAAAACTTCACTAAATATAGAAAATAACAAAGATCAAATCACAAATCATAAAACAAGAGTTTGAAAGCTCAAAGAGGAAATAGCCAAATCAAAACTTAGGTTTTTTAATGTCTAAAATTGTATTTATATCAAGTAGAAACGGAACCGGATCGACCCATCTTGATTCGGGTCGGATCATAAAAGTTGGTTTTCGGAGGGGACATACCAAGAGTCTGGCCTCAGTATGGAGCCATCGTATGGGCGCTGGAATTTTGGCTCAAAATTCTTCACTTCTCCGTCACTCCATACCAAGGGTCAGATCTCAGTATGGAACCACTGTATGGGGGCTGTCAATTCAACATTTTCTTCACTTATTTGCCTTCATCTTGACTCCTTCTTGCATCCATTTGATCCACCTTTGTTTCCTGTTGAATCTCCATCACTTTACATACCAAATGCTCTCCAAATCGCTTCGAAGTGGGATCACCATCTCAAAACCTATAAAACACAAAAAGAGATACAAATGCTCCTAGAAATACTTAAATGATATATAAATGCGGGATGAAAATGTGATGAAAACATATCAATATAATGTAAAATATGAGAATATAAAGAGTAAAACTGTAATTTATGGGTTCATCTTCTACCTCAGAAACCCAATTCATAAAACCCTCAATTATGATTTTCATTGCCTTTTCGTTTTTTATCGGATTCACTCGTTTTTCGTTGTTTTCTTTACCACAAATTTTGTGTAGGAACCTTTTTAGCATAAATCACACTAAAAAAAAAAGGGGTGTTTACGAGCATTTAACCATTGCTTAAGCAGCATTTTAAAACTTATATTTCGTCTAATAAAAAAGCTCTATATAATCCTTTCCTATTTAGGATTTGGTTTTATTAGATTTTGTGTTCTGGGAATTTGATTTTTCCAGTTGATCTCTATAGCAAAAGATCTCTATAGATGATCAGTTCTTCTTGATCAATCTACTGACAATGATCTCCTCATTGTGGTCAGTTTTTGTTAGTTTCTGTCCCCTCAAGATTTGCTGAAGTTATTGGGCCGATAAAAATTATCAAATGAATTATTTATAGTTTTGACGAATTTATTCTTTCCACACAATCAAACAAAAACAAATAACTCAAATACAATCAAACACACCAAATTGCTTCACCTAATTGTAAAATTAATTTGGCTTTATTTCATGCCAAGTTATTTCGAAAGGGTTTCTTCCGCATTTTCAAGGCTTTTTGGTTTGAAATCGAGGGATTCATCGTTATAAATATCCCACCATTTCTTGACTAACATTTTGACGTCTTCTCTGTCCATGTGAGCTTCTTCTCCTGTGAACTTCCATGGCTTGGATCCCTATTATTTGTCACCATGATAATAAAGATCAAAGGACTAAAGTTTCATAACAAAGAGAGGTTTGTACGCAAGAGAGAGTACTTACAGGTGCACAATAATGAATAACCTTTACTCTCTCCAGCTCCACGTTCTCCGGATGGCGCCAAAGTACAGACATAAGCAGGTTGTAAACCAGTGGGAGCGGTTTAAAAACTTTCTCAAAGAAGACATTGAGAAAATCCTGCCAAAATCATTATCTGTTGTGAATTTGACCAAGAAAAATCAATGTAGAACACGAAATCAATAAGAGATTTAGAGAGAAAGCGTATTGAGACGAATACCTTTTGTGTAGGCTTTATTATTAATTGTGTGAGTGTATAATTATAAACCATTATGATCCATATATAAGCCCAAAACCGATACAGAATAAAAAAATATGTAATATTTATAATTTTAAGATATACCGTCCGTGGAAAAAACATCATCAAAACTAATTATTATGTTATTTATCATTCGGCCCATGGCATTCTTTGTGCTCACTGAAAAATGGCCCCTTTGTAGTATACTTCAAATTTGAAGTCACAAGAAATAACATCATCAAAACTAATTATTATAACTAATTATTATGAATTGGCTCTTGTTTTTCATTTTCTCAATAACGAAGGGTGATTCCTAACATTTTTTTTAGAGAAAATATTATTTGCATCGTTTCAATCCGAATATTTATATACAACTCACTTGTTCTGCAAATGCTGAAGGTGGTGTGACCTTGAGAGTCTCGAGGAGGCTCTCATAAGTAGAAAGGTTGGGCTCAAACACAAACATTCCGGCATTGTAGTACGGAGGAGGAGGAGGAGATTCCATCTCGGCAGGCCACCTCATCTTCTCCGGGCACTGCTGGCAGTACCCGATTGTGTACTGCGGCGTGTGGCTCCATGTTTTCTCACAGAAACAGCCAATCACGCCGTGCATGTAACCGTCTGGCAAATCAAAAAGCTCGTCTATATTGTCATAGACTTGAATATCAGCATCCAAGAAAACCACCTTGTTGTACTCTTCAAACTGCAAGATTTAATAAATGGTATAGCAGAAACTTAGATTTTCAACATATCTTATAATATTTTACTCTGTTTTTGAGTTTCATGAAGACGTTGAGATGCTTACGTTCCAAATACGAAGCTTCGAGTAGTTGATAATGTAATAATCCCGTGCGTATGAGACCGTGTCGTTTGAAGGATAGACAGGCTCAATCTCGCGCACTACACAGCCTTGAGACCTCAAGATCTCTCTATGTTCCTCAGGAACATCAGGCAACATAGCAACAACAAGAGGGTAAGCACTTTTCACCATACGTAAACCCTTGGCTAATCCCACTACGCCCTTCACATAGTCTCCATTACCTGCCAAAAACGTCACATAGGCTCTTCCTTGATGCGCCTTCTCGGTTAAATTGATTGAGTCCATCGAAATTTTAGGGGTCAATTTGATCAAAGGAAAAATGTTGGGGTGGATTTGAGAAAAAAAAAAAAAAAAACACGAGGTTGTTTCTCTGATGAAGATTGTATGTGCCAACTTGGTTACGTTGGCCTTTCACTTCTTAGCAATTTCTATGAATGCTACCACAAACTTATTAAATAGGCTTAGAACGAAGGGTAGATCCGGAACGAACTAACTATAGTTCTCTTACAACATTGTTAAATGTCATCATCATTTAAACAACATTTCTTTGTGTTTCGCCTAATCATGGGTGTGATGTAATTAGGGAAATGAAAGCTGGAGTTAATTTGATTTAAAAAAAAGAATCAAAATATAAGTTTAATGTGAAAACGAAGTGGTTGAATTTTTTGTTTATTTCGAAGAAGTGGTCTTTCATATATATTGAAGGAGATACATGGGTTCCATGAAGTGTGGAACTAAATATTTTAAAATTAAGCACACTTTTTCTGTGGATCTCAATAAGAGGTTAGTTAATTGTTAGCACTTTTCCTAGCTTCTCATTCAAAAAGTTGATCAAAAGTTCAAATTAACACTTGTTATATGGTTGATATCCGACCGTTCATAATTTGCCTCCTGCAAAAACCAATCAGTAATTACTGCAGTTACTGGAATAAAAGGAAAAAAAAAAACAAAAAGTTGGAAAAAATCGACGGCACAATTCAAAACATATTTTAAAACTTTTGTTTTTCAAAATTGAGATCATCATTTTCCCCTCTTTGAGAAGAAAAAATTGTTGCAATGGCCGACTTCGAATTCGACAACGAACATTAAAGCAAGTCATCCAAATTTGTACTCAAATTGTGCTGCTGAGTGTAAGAAAATTCGTATTGTGTCCCACAAACCCCTTGAGTATGTGTTTATCGACGTGTGGACCTCTCCTATCATCTCTGTTGACAACTACAAATACTATCTGATTTTTGTAGACCACTATATCCGATATACCTGGTTTTATCCACTGAAGCAGAAGTCTCAAGTTCGAAAAACGTTCATAGCGTTCAAAACCCTAGTAGAAAATCGGTTTCAACACAAAATTGGAACCCTTTACTCTGACAATGGTGGGGAATATGTTGCTCTCAGACAGTTTCTCTCCACTAACGGTGTATCTCATCTCACGTCCCCACCTCATACACGGGAGCACAACGGAATATCAGAACTAAAGCACCGCCAAATCGTTGAGACAGGGCTCACACTTCTCAGTCAGGCCTCGGTTCCCAAAGCATATTGGACATATGCATTCTCTGTTGCTGTCTACTTGATCAACAGAATGCCAACACCGGTATTGAATCAGACATCACCATACCAGAAGCTCTTCGAGACTCCTCCGAACAACACCAGACTTCGGGTATTTGGATGTGCGTGTTATCCTTGGCTTCGGCAATACACGTCACACAAACTAACAGAAAGATCAGCAAGGTGTGTATTACTCGGGTATTCCCTAACACAAAGTGCTTACCTCTCCTTAGAAACTCAAACCGGTCGGATTTACACTTCTAGACACGTCCAATTTGACGAAACCAACTTCCCCTTCCAACAACCACCAAACCTGTTCCCTATCGTCATCGAAACACCTCCACCAAAGTCCAATAATCCACCTGCAACCGCTGTGCCACTCGCGTCATCGTCGCTGCCTGTGCCCCTGTGCTCAGCCCCTCACATGCCGCCGTCGTCATCACCACAAAAACATCCATCTTTTACAACATCGGTATCTGAACCAAAAGATATCTCTTCTCCACAATTGCCGCCAGCTGATTTCGGGAATCCCACCACCCACCGCCTGCCACCGACACCGGTAGTGGTGTCATCCCTCACCGACACCGTCTCCGAATCAATTGCTGGTGGCCTTCCAACAACAACTCTCGACAACGCCACCGACAGAGAGACTCTCGGCAATCTCCAACACACCAACAAGCCCAACAAAATACAAACCCACCACATAATAACCAAGCCCAAATAGAAAGTCATGCCCAACTTAATCCAAGCCCACCAAATAATACCCTAGCCCAGAAAGATAACCAAACCCAACAACAACCAAAAGTCCAAGCAGACCCACCTTCATCATCTTCACACAATAATCCTCTTCCCAATTCCCAACCCCAAAATCGACACTCGATGCAAATACGAGCTAAGAACAACATCTCCATACCCAAATCCAAACTCAGTCTTACCGCCTCCATAACCCCTACCAACCAACGCGAACCAACAACAGTGAAGCAAGCTCTGGAAGATGAAAATTGGAGACGTGTGATATGTGGAGAGATGGATTCCCAAACTCGGCATAATACTTGGGATTTAGTTCCCAGACCGCCGAACCAAAACATTGTTGATTGCAAATGGATATTTACCATTAAATATCTCCCTGATGGTACTTTTGACAGGTAGAAAGCAAGGCTAGTGGAAAAAAATTCATCAACAACACGGTCTTGATTACAATGAAATTTTCAGTCCGATCATCAAATCAACGACGATACGCCTTGTTCTTGGAGTTTCAGTCAGCAAGAATTGGCCTATACGACAGCTGGATGTTAATACAGCGTTTCTCCAGGGCAATTTAACTGAAGAGGTTTTTATGTCTCAGCCTCCGGGATTCGTCGATAGTGACAAACCACATCATGTTTGCCGTCTCAACAAGGCCATCTACGGGTTAAAACAAGCACCCAAAGCCTGGTATCTATAACTCAAAACCTATCTACTAAGCACTGGTTTTGTGAATTCAATTGCGGATACATCTCTATTTATTCTTCGTCGTGGCAAATACATACTCTACCTTCTGGTATATGTCGATGACATCTTACTCACAGGGAACAGCACTACTTTGCTTCAACATACCCTTTAATCACTTGCTGCTCGCTTCTCCATTAAGGACATTGGTGATCTTAGCTATTTTCTGGGAATAGAAGCTACCAGGACATCAAAAGGTCTTCACTTGATGCAGAGGAAGTACATTTGAGACTTACTCACTCGGACAAGAATGTTCGAAGCCAAACCAGTCACCACACCAATGGCATCTTCTCCAAAGCTAACACTCAATTCTGGTACAACGCTTTCGGACCCTACAGAGTTTCGCACACTAGTTGGCAGTCTACAGTATTTGTCATTCACCAGACCAGACATTGCGTATGCGGTCAACAGGTTATCCCAATTTATGCATCGGCCTACTACAAAACACTATTAAGCTGCAAAGAGAGTCCTACGCTATCTTGCTGGTACAATGACTCATGGCTTGTTCTTTCCTTCACAAAATCAGATTCAGCTGCACGCATTCTCCGATGCTGATTGGGCGGGGACACTGATGATTTCGTTTCAACCAATGCGTATGTCATATACCTAGGTGCTTACCCAATATCCTGGTCCTCCAAGAAGCAAAAGGGACTGGCTCGATCATCATTAGAAGCTGAATATCGGTCCGTTGCGAATACAGACGCTGAAATAAATTGGTTAGTCTCTCTGATGTCTGAACTTGGAATCCCTATACTAGCTGCACTGGTTGTGTATTGTGATAATGTTGGAGCAACATCACTATGTACTAACCCCGTATTTCACTCACGGATGAAACACATTGCACTTGATTATCACTTTATTGGTGATCAAGTTCAACATGGCTTACTTCGGGTTTCACATGTATCTACCAAAGACCAACTAGCCGATGTCCTCACCAAACCATTGCCGAGACAGAGTTTTCTTTATATCTGCAACAAGATTGGAGTAGTACCTCCTCCATCTTGAGGGAGCGTGGTAAGGAAAGTGTATCATCACAATTATTTCAAAATCCCTGTAATTACTCCTCTTATTACTTTGTCCATATTCTCTTGTAATTACCCTAGATGTATGACTCTGTATATAGGTGTACTCGAATCTTACAATGAGAGATAAGTTTCAACTCATACACAGAGAACGTGCACAACACAGAATTTCGCTTGGAAGGCTCCAAACAAACACATCTACTATTATTCTTTATAAGTAACCTTTACAAGATTCACCTATATGGATCTATACACGTCTAGTTCTTAGACTATTTTCTATCCACGAATCAATAGCCTATACTATCCAATGATCCCACGCTCTTAGTGAATCAAAAGGCTGAACACTCACCTTAATAGCTTCTGTATTTTGGTCGATACTTCAAGTTACAATCTCTAAAAAATGCGGCTCTAAGTGTTATCTCTCTTAGGCACGACCCTTAGACCTTATATATGAATATCGCAAACCCTAATCCTAGGATTCTCTAAATATTCTCCAAATATGCGAAATGGCAAAAACGTATTCTTCAACTTTATCCTTTCCATATTTGGTGCACGCTAAGATCTTCAAATCTTCAGTACGTATATCCTATGTCCAGCTCAGCAAAACTTGATCGCTAGCTTTCCCGCCACTCCAAGTTCTTTGCCGCCTATACAGCTCTCTGTTTGATGCATTCTCTGTGTTCACAGCTTCTAGCTCACAGACCTCTGCATCTGCAATCTCCCCATTTTTAGCTTAGTTTGATAATCAAGCACTTCCATCTTTTGGTACATGTCAACACATATCACACACAAAGACAAAGCCAAGAAAATATCCACCAACTCAAACAAAAACAGGGGGTTAGTAACCGAGATAATCAAAAATATCAAACAAGGATAATGTTACGATTACAAAAGCCAGCTTATCTACAAAAAGCTAGTAAAAGACAGAATCACACCGAATGTGATCTGGTTAAGTTCAAAAATTATTATACATGCCAAGAATAGAGAAATGTGTTAGATCTAAACGTTAAATACATGACATAACAACTCCCCCTACAGCTATGCCTTCCTCTTCCTCTTGTTCTTGGCTCGAGCGATTGTGTCCTCCACCGAGTGATCAGACTCAGTATCAGCCTCAGCCTCATCTCCCCTTGCTTGATAGCAAAAGGGAGAAAAACTTACCTGCCAAAGTGTCCTCAAAGATCTGAATGATCAGTTTTGCAGCTTGCTATCTCCTTTGCCAACCCGACCATCCTTATGGAAGACCTTCGCTTTTCGCATACGCTCCCCCTGAATCTCAGGCACGGGGTGATGAGCCTCCAACAGCTGGTAGATCATATTAGGATACGACATAAACAGCTTGGAGCCGGGAGAGAGAGCGATTGGCAACATGTGATCAAACACCATTTTCCCAAAAACGGGATCTTGTGAGCCATCTTGTACCTAATCATGAACCTCGTCTTGTTCCTATAGCCTGCATTCTTCGTGGGGAACCAAATTAGACTCCAGATCTTGAGAAGAGCGTTTATGGCAGCCGTGTACTGCGCAGTGGACTTGGTCTCGTCCAACAACTTGTACGTCCCACCAGTCATGAACCGAACTAGAACACCTTCAGAAAACTTGGCAGTAACAACCATATAGTCAGTGTCATCCACATTAGGCAGACCAAACAAAGCATTGATCTTCTCAGGAGAGAACTCATACTCATGACCTCGAACCCACACAGACACTGAATCACCCTCAATCTTCATAGCAGGGAGATGTGCCTAGAATTATCTGACAACATCAGCCACAAAAGGTTTCATCTAGGTGACTGTATCCAGAAAGCCAGCCTCCCTGATAATCCTCACAACCTCAGCAGGATGGGCACCAAAATCCACCACACGTTCCTCATGGAAAGAATGAGACTTAAAGAGCTCATACCTTGATTGTGCAGCATACGACAGGAACCTGGTGGCATCAAACACAGGCTGAGATACAGAAGGCTGAGTCCTAACACCTCTCACCCGTGAAGACTGACCCTCAGCTTTACAGGGACAGAGGCGACCCTTCTTCTTCACTGGAGTAGATACCTCACCGTCAGAGGAATCCAAAACCTCAATCGGCTTATTCAACACAGCAGCAAACTCAGAATCAGAAGAGACAACAGCTTTGGAGGTTTGACAACGACGTGAGCGATCCAACTTCCTTGGATGTTGAGACCCAGCAGCAGCGGTCTCATGCTTGAACGATTGAGACCCAGCATTCTCTGAATCGTCACGCTCCTGTTCATCCACACTAACCCAAGAAGAAACCCTAGGCGGAGACGGAGACGGAACACGAACAGCAGCCCGCAGTGGTCACGGCAAAATCAATGAAGGACAGAACAGAACCATCACCATGCAACCCGGATCCTCTGTTGAGGTGACTGTTGGGTTTGTCTCAGCAACAGTTGGACTCGATACAGCCTCGTGAACCTCATCGGAACCACTAGAGCCCATCGAAGACGGCAGCTTTTGCTGAACCAGAGAATGGAGACCAGAAAAGATAGACTTCATCGTGCTTAGCTAGGGTTTGGAGATTTCACCGGAGAAGAGAGATCGATTTTGAGAATCTTGAACAAGAGAATGAGCAAAAACCGTTCACTTCTTCCTTTCCCCCCTTTTAATTGACATGACACACAAAACCCTAGGTTTTTCCCTCCAAACTCGTTAATGGGCCTGCACACAATTATTTTGGGCCTGACATACATGGACCTGAAAACACTCACAAACTCATCAGTGCAACATGTGATGTAAAATATAAAACGCCAATCAAGAACCTGTTTGGTTCACTTGCTATCTCCAACAGATATTTTAAACACAGGGAACACTACTAGGTAATCAAAATCAACGATCATACAAAGGTCAAGTGACCCAGAAAGTGAAAGACCACGTGAGCTTTTGAGTTTTAAAGGAATATTGTTTACCTTGGAAATCCGCCATCTAATCAATGTGGTCTCAAGACTTGATCCAGAACACGTACCAGAACATGTCAAAACCTTTGATACGAAAATAGCTCAGTCCCTGAGTTCGATGACTAGTCACTTCGCACTGGCATGCCCGCATTCCATACAATCTAGCTTTCAGCTTGGCAATTCCGTTGGCATGGCTAGAAGTCTCTCTGGAAGAGTGACTTTGAACAGATGTTTGTACC
The DNA here is from genome assembly GCA_900406555.1 of Pseudoturritis turrita. Classification (NCBI taxonomy): domain Eukaryota; kingdom Viridiplantae; phylum Streptophyta; class Magnoliopsida; order Brassicales; family Brassicaceae; genus Pseudoturritis; species Pseudoturritis turrita. Next base: position 515,438 of record OVBL01000141.1, on the reverse strand, counting down.
ATCACTTGATTTCTCAAAATCGAGACATTGTAGCCTGTTTGGCGAGGGTAATCAGTCAGAGAATGCCATCACTTGACTTGTCAGGCATATGAATAAGCTCTGGGGGCTTCCTCTTTTTCTTTTTCTTTTCCTTTTTCCTTTTTCCTTTTTTATTTTTATTTGCAACCCCCTTTCTCTTTCTGATGAACGTATACATAATGGTGTAGCTGGTGCATCTTGACACATAAACATCTTCTTGATTTTCAGTTTGATGTGCCAGGAGTTTCTTTGCACAACTCTTCCTCTTCTTCCAGCCCTTTTTACCATGGTCTTAGTGCACACACTTGTACTTGACAGTACAGAACCGGCATGACAGACAGCTTTTTTGCATCAAACTCTACATAGACAGAGACCAAAAGTCTTTGAAAAACACAACTTTGAAAACTTTCTTCTGACATGTTCCAGCACCTGTCCCTGTCTGAATATACAAAGCTCAACCAACAAGTTAGATTTCACAAATGCCAATAGTCTTTCTTAGATTAACAAATAAATTAAAATCAAGAACTTTTGTGAATAGATTAGCCAGTTAGAAATCAATGCCACATGTTCAACCACAATTAATTTCTCCTTAACAAGTTCACGAATAAAATGATGCTTGATATCTATGTGTTTTGTGCGTGCATGCTGAACATGATTTTTAGCAATATTGATGGCACTTTGATTATCACAGTGCACTAACATAGAATTAGAAAGTGTACCATAATCCACAGCCATTTGTTTCATCCACAGGAGTTGTGTGCAACAGCTCTCCAATGCAATGTACTCTGCTTCAACCGTTGATAGATATACACTGTTCTGTTTCTTGTTATGTCAGGACACAAGGTTGTTTCCCAGAAAGAAACATCCACCACTTGTGCTTCTACGATCATACAAACATCCAGCCCAATACCCAGCCAGATTCTTGTTGGTATCCTTGGTGTAGAAAATATCCAGATCAGCAGTTCCCTTCACATACTTGATAATCCGCTTCACAGCTTGAAGGTGAGACATCTTTGGCTTGCCTGATAACTGGCACACATCCCAACACTGAAACAGAGATCTGGTCTACTTGCAGTCAAATACAACAAACTCCCAATCATCCCTCGATACAGTTTCTCATCCACTGCTTCTCCATTCTCGTCTTTTGAGAGCTTAATGGTTGATCCCATTGGTGTCTTTGCACTCTTGCTTGACTAAAATCAAACTGAGTCACAATGTTCCGAGCATATGTACTTTGAGTGACAAAGATATCTACGTCACTTGAAACCCTAGAAAGTATGTGAGTTAACCAACCATACTCATCTCAAACTCTTTCATCATACTCTGGACAAAAGCATCTACAAGCTTCTGATCTGTTGACCCAAACACGATGTTATCAACATAGATCTGAACCACCATCACACTACTGCGTTTGGTCAGAATGAACAGAGTCTTGTCCACGCTTCCTCGTTTGTACCCTTATTCAATCAGGAATGTAGTCAACCTTTCATACCGGGCCTGTGGCACCTGTTTCAATCCATACAATGCATTCTTGAACTTGTAGACATACATTGGATGATCTGGATCCTCAAAGCCTTTTGGTTGCTCAACATACACCTCTTCTTGCAGAAAACCATTTAGAAATGCACTCTTAACATCCATCTGATGCAGTCTGAAGTTTAACACACAAACCATCTCAAACAGGAACCTGATCGATTCCAAACGTGCAACCGGGGAAAAAAGTTTCATCGAAATCAATTCCCTCAACCTGAGAATATCCTTGAGCAACCAGCCTTGCTTTCTTTCTCACCATTTTACCATGTGCATCAGTCTTGTTTTTGAAAATCCACTTTGTACCAACAACATTCACATTGTCTGGCCTTGGTGTCAAGTCCCAAACTTGGCTTCATTCAAACTGCTCCAACTCTTCTTGCATTGCTGCAATCCAGTATTCATCAACCAAGGCTTTCTTGTGATTATTAGGTTCGATTGCAAAAACAAAGCATGCAAACCTTACCATCTCTTTGTAGTCAACCCGTTTCTTCCGAGTAACTCTACCGCCTGTAACCTCTCCGATCACATCTTTCTAAGAGTGATTTTGATGAACTTTAGGTTGAGCTTTGTTATGCGAATCATCTTCATCCGATTCTGATTCCTGATCAAAGCCTTGATCCTCAGACTCCTGACGGTCTTCAACCTTCTTAGGAGCTTCATCTGTTATATCAAGCAGCTTGACATACACCTTCTGAACTGGTGAGTCATCAAAAACCACATTCACTGTTTCTATCACCATCTTGGTTCTTTTGTTGAACACTCTGTATGACGTGCTTGTACCTGAGTATCCAAGAAATATACCACCATCACTCTTAGCGTCAAACTTCCCAAGTTGATCCTTATCATTCAGAATGTAATAGACACATCCAAAGACATGAAAGTAACTCACACTGGGTGTTTTTCCCTTCCACATCTCATAAGGGGTTTTGTTTGTTCCCTTACGAACATACACCTTGTTGATGATGTAACATGCAATGTTAACTGCTTCATCCTAGAAATGTTTAGCCACTTGATTGCCATATAACATTGCTCTAGCCATTTCATGAAGTGTTCGATTCTTCCTTTCACCAACTTCATTATGTTGTGGAGTACATGGAGCAGAGTACTGATGACTGACCCCTTGTGCACCACAAAACTGTTCAAACAGATCATTCTGGAACTCACCTCCGTGATCACTCCTCATGGTCTTGATTCCCCACTTCTCATTCTTCAGTTGTAGGACAAGAATCTTGAAACTTTCCAAGGTTTCTGACTTCTCACTCAAGAATCGAACCCAAGTGTATCTTATGTAGTCATCCACTAGAACAAACACATACTTCTTCCCAGAAATGCTCTCCATCTGAACTGGTCCCATGAGATCCATGTGAACAAGATCTAGAGCCTTCTTGGTCTGAATATCCTGAATCTCTTTGTGTTGAACCTTAACCTATTGTCCTTTAGTACAAGGTCAACACACAAACTTCTGATCTGACACAAACTTCGGAACCCCTCTAACCAGCTTTTGATTGACCAGCTTTGTCATCGTTCAGACATTCATGTGACCCAACTTTCGATGCCACAGCTGCAACTCATTGTCTTCTGGGACGTTGAAACATCTGTCAGACTCCTTCTACACATAACAGTTGTTTCCTATCCTGATACCTCTGAGCTTCACTTCTTGATTCTCATTCAACGCTTTGCAGTCTGTCTTAGTGAACACTACATCATATCCTTCATCACACAGCTGGCTGATACTGATGAGATTTGCCTTCAGATCATTTCTAAGTTGATCAATAGCAGACTAGAGATTCTCATATCTGATCTCCTTCTTAAGCTTATCATGATCTGCACGCAGGCGTTTGACATAGTCGTTCTTACTGTTCTCTCTTTCAAGCTCCATGTTCTCATCCTTTGTCTTGATGAGACATTCACACATGATCTTGTTTTCATCAAACAATGATAGATCAATATTCTCTTCTTCAGACTCCACTTGTTCCTTGTCCTCGATCACACCAAGATATGCTTCATAGTTCAGCATCTCATCTTGATCACCATCTTCTGAGTCACTTTCAGTCCAGGTCACATAAGATCTCTCATTTCCTTTAGTGTTTCCAACACATTCAGCCTTTGTGTGACCCAGTCCTTTACACTCCGAACACTTTAGCTGTTCGCGTCTTTTGATCGTAGGACAGTTTCTTACGAAGTGTCCAAACCCTTGTCACACCCCTTTGTTGGTAACCAGACCCTTTTCTTTGTCTAAGCTCCATCCTTGTAAAGTACTTCTTGAGAATCAACCCAACCTGATTCTTAATCTCATATGACTTGTCCTCATCATTGTTAACAGTAAGTGCAACACCTTTGGCTTTGGTTTCCATCTTCTTCTGATACTCCAATTCATAGGCTTGCATCATACCAACAACTTGACTGAAAGACATTTCATCAGAGTTCAAAGACACATCAATGGCTGATTTGTGTGACTGGAACTTTTCAACTAAACTCCTGAGAAACTTCTTCACCAACTTCTTGCCCAAGACATCAGCTTCATTCGCAATCGAACTCAACCGACCACTGTAGGCCTGAATTGACTCATCATCACCCATCGTCATTGTCTCAAATTTGGATGCCAGCATGTCAATCCGTGTCCTCCTTACACTGTCTGTCCCTTCATACTGAGTTCTCAAGGTGTCCCATGCCTCTTTGGCTGTGGTACAACTTTGAACTTTCTCAAACTGGTCTTTGGACAACGATCTCCAGATCACAGACAGTGCCTTGGAGTTGTACTTGGACAGAGTCTTCTCTTCAGCAGTCCAGTCTTTCTTGGGTTTCACCACAGTCTCATCCTCATCATTCTTGATTATTGGTTTGTCACAACCTTCTTCAACCAGAGTCCAAGCATCTTCATCATCCCTTGAATCAACGCCTGAATCTGCACCTTCCACCACCCGAAGTTCTCAGCTTCCAGAACCAGCGGCTTGGTCATCACATACACGTGTTGTGGGTTCTCCATACTCATCTCAAGATCACACCTGATCGAAGAAACAAATAATCTTTATCAGATGTTTGCTCTGATACCAATTGTAAGTTCAGAGAACGTGTACAACACATAAGTTCGCTTGGAATGCGCCAAGCAAACGCATCTACTATTATTCTTTATAAGTAACCTTTACAAGATTCACCTATATGGATATATACACGTCTAGTTCTTAGACTGTTTTCTATCCACGAATCAATAGTCTATACAATGATCTTACACTCTTAGTGAATCAAAAGGCTGAACATTCACTTTGACAGCTTCTGTATTTTGGTCGAAACTTCAAGTTACAATCTCTCAAAAATACGGCTCTAAGTGTTACCTCTCCTAGGCACGAGCCTTAGACCTTATATATGAATATCCCAAATCCTAACCCTAAGATTCTCTAAGTATTCTCCAAATATGCGAAACGGCAAAAATGTATTCTTCAAGTTTATCCTTTCCATATTTGGCGCACGCAAAGATTTTCAAATCTTCAGCATGTATATCCTCTGTCCAGCTCAGCAAAACTTGACCGATACCTTTCCTGCCACTCCAAGTTTCTTGCCGCCTTTACAACTCTCTGTTTGATGCATCTTCTGTGTTCACAGCTTCTAACTCACAGACCTCTTCATCTTCAATATTGGATTTGAAACTTATAATTCTTCTAAAAGAAAAGGCTATATCATCCTTCCTATTTAAGATTAGGTTTTATTTAAATTTATGTTCTGGGAATTCGATTTCTCCAGTTGAGCTCGTATGCTTTCAAAGATGCCGGCTAGCAAAACATCTCTATATATATAATATCAATTCTTCTTGATCAATTCAGAGAATGTGATCTCCTTATTGTAGTCAGTTTTTGTTAGTCTCAATGGCCGCTAAAAACATATCCAAATGAATTATTTATAGTTTTGACGAATGTATTCTTACGACACAATTCAACATCTTCTTCACTTATTTGCCTTCATCTTGACTCCTTCTTGCATCCATTTGATCCACCTTTGTTTCCTGTTGAATCTTCATCACTTTACATACCAAATGTTCTCCAAATCGCCTCGAAGTGGGATCACCATCTCAAAACCTATAAAACACAAAAAGAGATACAAATGCTCCTAGAAATACCTAAATAATATATAAATGCGGGATGAAAATGTGATGAAAACATATCAAAATAATGTAAAATATGAGAATATAAAGAGTAAAACTGTAATTTATGGGTTCATCTTCTACCTCAGAAACCCAATTCATAAAACCCTCAATTATGATTTTCATTACCTTTTCGCTTTTTATCGGATTCACTCGTTTTTCGTTGTTTTCTTTACCACAAATTTTGTGTAGGAACCTTTTTAGCATAAATCACACTAAAAAAAAAAGGGGTGTTTACGAGCATTTAACCATTGCTTAAGCAGCATTTTAAAACTTATATTTCGTCTAATAAAAAAGCTGTATATAATCCTTTCCTATTTAGGATTTGGTTTTATTAGATTTTGCGTTCTGGGAATTTGATTTTTCCGGTTGATCTCTATAGCAAAAGATCTCTATAGATGATCAGTTCTTCTTGATCAATCTACTGACAATGATCTCCTCATTGTGGTCAGTTTTTGTTAGTTTCTGTCCCCTCAAGATTTGCTGAAGTTATTGGGCCGATAAAAATTATCAAATGAATTATTTATAGTTTTGACGAATTTATTCTTTCCACACAATCAAACAAAAACAAATAACTCAAATACAATCAAACACACCAAATTGCTTAATCTAATGGTAAAATTAATTTGGCTTTATTCCATACCAAGTTATTTCGAAAGGGTTTCTTCTGCATCTTCAAGGCTTTTCGGTTTGAAATCAAGGGATTCATCGTTATAAATATCCCACAATTTCTTGACTAACATTTTGGCGTCTTCTCTATCCATGTGAGCTTCTTCTCCGGTGAACTTCCATGGCTTAATTGGATCCCTATCATTTTTCACCAATAATAAAGATCAAAAGGACTAAAGTTTCTTAGTCGAGAGAGGTTTATAAGCAAGAGAGATATTGCTCAAAGTGACTTAAAATCATAATGAATTTAGAAGAGGCCCTACTAGAATGAGCAGAAGAATCATGGGGTTTGTTTTAATATCCAACAAGTTTGATAAGAAAACTCTAGACAAAGAGTATTTGCCTCGATTTTGATTAATTAAATTATTCACCCGAACTCACAACAAGAGAGTACTTACAGGTGCACAATAATGAATAACTTTGACTCTCTCCAGCTCCACGTTCTCCGGATGGCGGCAAAGTAAAGACATAATCAGGTTGTAAACCAGCGGGATCGGTTTAAACACTTTCTCAAATAACACATTGATAAAGTCCTACCAAAGTCCTACATATCAAAATCATCATCAAAAATGAATGAAATGATTCATCTCATTTATATTCTCAATAGCGAAATGTGATTCCTAACATTGAAACAATGGAAAATTCTCAAAAATACCAGAAAAATAAGCTTTTGTTCCAAACAATCACCACTAATTTTTTTCCTCCAAAATACCACTTAAAGTTTTTCTTTTCAGAAATACCACAAAATTAAAATTAAACTTTAAACCCTCGAAACTAAATTCTAAAATCCTAAAAAAAACCCTAAACCCAGCCGCCCTGGTTTCTCTCCCAGTAGATCTCGCAATCGTTCGTATTCAGCTGTTGTTCCCCTCCCAATGGCAGGTTCTTACGCGTTACTCATCCGTCCGCTTCATTGCTTGGCCGACGCATGGCGGCTCCTACAGCGCCGGCACTGACGCCGGTCACCCCCTGTTTCTATTTAGTTGCTGCAGTCTTCGGTTTTAGTTCATTTGGCCTCATAGGCAAAGCTTTGGTGAGAGAGTTGGGAGATTTCGTCGCAACAGGGGCTTTGGAGCTTCGGATAGGGTTGGCTCAAGGTTGAAGGTCGGAGACGCCGGATTTCAGATTGACAGTGCGGGTTTCATCAGCAAATGTTAATATACTCTATATTTTACTACTTTAAGTATGGATTTTACTATTTCATTTAAGTATTTTATAATGGTTTTGCACCAAAAGAGGTAGTTTCTCGTATATGTAGTTTTTGAAGTCTTAATAGGTTAAGTCATCAAAAAGGATGCAAAATGGATCAAAAGAAGTGTCAACCATGCTATAGCCATTCACTCAAGTCAACAAAACCATCCAAGTCACAATATTAACAAGATATGCAATTTTCCAAGTTAGACAGAACATATGCATCAGAAGTTTATCCTTTGTTGTAGGCATTAACCATCTTGGAATTGGATCTAATTTGGTGAAGAGATATAGAATTGAGTTACCTTTCTAATAGAGGTGGGCTCAAGTCATTTGGAACCGTGGTTGAAGAGATACACGTGATTTACTGAAGACATGGCTGTCTGGCTCGAAAGAGAAGGAAGCGTAGGAAAATGAAGGAAGAAAGGGTCAGTAACGGTCAGGGTTTTCCCCATGGCTCATGCCGATACCCTTCTGACTGGTACCCCATATCGGTCAAGATCTTTGCCCAATACTCATGCCCAATACTCATCAGAAAAGTAATATTTGTTTTTTGCCCAAGACTAAACCCTAGCCGACTTAGGACTTCTCAAGGCTTATATATACATGCTTTTAGCCCCTTTTAGAGAGCAAGCAGCCTAACCATAAACATCAGACTCGTTTTTATTCTTTGTTCTTCATTGATTTTGGTTCTAAGATCAAGGAGAAGATCTCACCTTTGTACTTCAACTTAAAGAAGATTTCTATCTTTGTACTCTTTAAATCTAATCTATCTATGATTTTTTATGCTTCAATCTATTTCTGTCTTCCTACTTTTACTATGTATGAGTAGTTAACTTGTTAGGTTTTAGGGTTTTCAATGATTCCATGATTTTACTTGTTTGATATCGAATTGTTAGGGTTTATCTTATGGATTCTTCACCTTTCCTTTTGTGCAAAGCTTGAGCTGGAGTAGCTAACCATTGATCGATCTCTAGGGATTTATAACCTCGAAAGTGTTGCATATATTTCCTTGAACTAGTATTTGGTGAGCAATACGTCATAATCTGCGAGAATTGAATTATGGAGTATTGTGAGCAATTGAATCTTGAACGAATTCATGCATGCTTGCTTCTTGTAATAAACTGCGAGAGTTGAGTCTATTAGGATGTTAAAGCATAGTAATCGGAACTACGAGTGTGGAATGATGATACATCAGTGATTTGAATTCTAGAACACTTTCTATTAAATCCCTAAAGCGATATTAACTTGTGTTTTCATGTGTTTCTGCGAATTGTCTAATACCTAACTTCTCTATCATTTATTTTATTTCCTTTTATTTATTGCTTTGTTTCTTTCAATTTGTTTTTCATAAATCTAAAAACCCAAATATATTTTATCTTAGCTTAATTTGAATCTTATAAATTCATAGCATAACATCTTTCCAGTCCTCAGTGGATCGACCCCTAAGTACTACTGTGATTGCATGTGCATTTGCAGCTAATTTTTAGGGTTTATAAATATTAAAACTCTGACACGACATCAAATGTCTTAGCTTCCAATACTCTCTGTCTTATCCTCTAAATCGGCTCCTTTTTTGTCGACTGTGGTAGTCTCTCTGCCGTGTTTTGATTTCGTCCTTGCCATAGTCTTCCGAAGGTGCGCAGTGGTGAAATCTGGTGGGTCTCTCTCGGTTTGGATCTGTCTTTGTCCTTGGGTCGAGATTGGATTGTCTTCGGTGTTCTTGTCGAGTCCCTCATCTATATGCTTTGTTCCCGTTTAGGGTCATACCTGTTATGGTGTTGCGACCATGGTTTGGTTTTATGGCCTTTAGTCCTTTCCTTGTCGTGCAGGTTCCTTTTCGTTCTGTTTAGTTGTTTAGTTCTGTTTTAATGTCGTTCTATTATCGTTCTCCGTCGCGAGAACAGTGATATCCGGTGGGGTCTTAATTTCGCTCCTTGTATCTGTACATAAGCTCTGTTTGAGTGCTGGCCGGTTCATTAGGCTTCATTGAAGCATTTTCCTGGGTCGTATTCAAACCGATCTACGTCGCTTCCGGAAGATTGTGGGAAGAACATGCTTGTTCTATCTTGTGGGGCTTTCAAGCCAAGGAACATTTGTTTGGGGAGGTAGTACCTAGTCGCCATAGGAAGATTTCGTCACCATTTGATTGGTCTTTGGAGGCTTTCGCGGTTTGGCGTTTCAAAGGGGTTACCAGGAGTGAGGTTTATGTGCTGGCATGGTTTTGGTGTATGGTTCGTAGGATTATTATGATTTTGGCTCTCAATATTGGTTTCTGATTCAATCGGGCGTTTAGGCTTTGTTTGTGTTATGTTTTTCGTCATGCTTCCCATTTTATGACTATGTTTCAAGAAAAATCTTGTCTTCCTCTGGCTAAGTTTCTGGAGTTGTTTCTACAACCGCCGGCTTTTGTATTTTAACAAGATTTTCCACTTAAATCTAAAATTCCATACTTAAACTAATATTATCCACTTAAATATCTAAAAACTATACCAATTTATTTCATACCTAAATATAATCCTAACCATTCTAAAGGAAACATTAAAAATTAAAAAAAAAATTCAGAATTACCTTTATTTGGAGGGAGAGAGAGAGAGAGAGAGAGAGAGAGAGAGAGAGAGAGAGAGAGAGAGAGAGAGAGAGAGAGAGAGAGAGAGAGAGAGAGAGAGAGAGAGAGAGAGAGAGAGAGGAGAGAGAGAGAGAGAGAGAGAGAGAGAGAGAGAGAGAGAGAGAGAGAGAGAGAGAGAGAGAGAGAGAGAGAGAGAGAGAGAGAGAGAGAGAGAGAGAGAGAGAGAGAGAGAGAGAGAGAGAGAGAGAGAGAGAGAGAGAGAGAGATAGATAGAGAGAGAGAGAGAGAGAGATGATGGAGTGTTGATGGAATGAACAAAGTTCAAGGAGGTTTCGGGTGCCTTATATAGAATCATAGTGGATCGCAAATGAGTCGCAATCGCGTCGCAAATCGCATTGTTTTTCACACAATTGTATTTACCACCACGATTTGGGACGCGTTTGCTATATGGCTTCGCAAATGCCTCGCAAATCAGGTCAAAAATTTAACATGCGGCAAACAAAAAAAGAGATTTTTTTGTTTAACCGCCAAGATTTGTGAGGCATTTGCGAAGCCACGTGGCACATGCGTCACAAATATGGTCAAATTTTCAACACGCGACAAACTAAAAAGTGAATTTTTTGTTTTATCGCCACGATTTGCGACGCCTTTGCCACGTGACGTCGCAAATATGGCCTAAGTTTTGCGAGGCATTTGCGACTAACCAAATCAAACAAGAAGCAAAAAGGGTTTAGGGTTAACTCATAGTTCATACATATAAACATGCTATAATTATATATTAGGGTTTTGGTTTACGGTTTCGGACAATTATATAACTGATTCGACAATCGTACTAAAAGTGATCGATTCATCATGCATGAAGTATATAGTTATATACTTAATCTCTAATAGGTTCGACCAAAATGTAGATGTTGTCCGACAAATTAATATATCGACAACGCACGGTATGAACAAAATATGAACATTTACCCAAATGTCTTAAGTGCATTGATTTATTCTACTGCACGGAGTAAGAAACGGAAGTGCATCGAATTATGCTATTACAATTTGCGACTAATTTGCTTCGCCTAGTCGCAAAGACCTCGCAATTTTTATATTTTTGCGACCCGCAAGGAAACGAGTCGCAAATGCTAAAAATAAATTTCTAGCAAATCACTCGCAATTTTACAACTGATTTACTACGAAAGTTCTTGTCGTCGCAAATCACTTGCAATTTTGCAACGAATTTGCTATGAAAGCTCTTTTCGTCGCAACTTAGTCGCAAACTGGAAGCTATTTGCGACGAACTTTCTCCAAGCAAATTTGCGACTAGTTTGCGACCACCTACACAAAATCGTAGCAAACGACTCGCAAATTTGCGATCACATTATATAGTCGCAAATTCTCCTCACAAAACTGCATGTTTTCTATATAGTGCAAAACATAAACCTTTAAAAATCATTTTAAAATTTTGTGGTACTTTAAAAAAATAAAAATAATGATAGTATAAAAAATTATTTTAGTAATATTTAAAGCAAATAACTTAAATATAGTAACTTAAATCATTTTAATATATATATATATATATGTGTATATATAATATATTTTGCATCATTTTATCCTCGAATGTTTATATTGTATCTCACTTGTTCAGCAAATGCTGATGGTGTGTGACCTTGAGAGTCTCGAGGAGGCTCTCAAAAATAGAAAGGTTAGGCTCAAACACAAACATTCCAGCATTGTAGTACAGAGGAGGAGGAGATTCCATCTCGGCCAGCCACCTCACCTTTTCCGGGCACTGTTGATAATACCTGATTGTGTATTGCGGCGTGTGACTGTTAAGCTTTCTGATAAAAGAAATATCCCAACTTTCTGATAAGGCTGAGATGCCAACTATCTGAATGAGTCAAATCAATCTTAGAGAGTCTCCTTTTAAAGCAGAGGCTTTGCTCTCCTTTACAAACAAATCCAACGACTTAGCAGAGGCTTTGCTCTCCTTTACAAACAAATCCAACGACTTTGACTTTTTACTTTCTAACAACCATAACTGCCACTTCAACTAACTCCAGCTCACTTCTTCGTCTTACCCTCTCTCCTACTACCACGTCATCAATTCCTTTTTCTTTTGTGAATATATGTTTTGAGAAGCTTATCAATACCCCCCTCGGAAGATCCTAGCTTGCCCTCAAGCTGATATGATGGAAACTGAGTCTTCAACTCTTTGACTTTCATCCAGGAGTGTTCATGTGCAGGGAGATTTGTCCATTGGATCAAGGCTTCTAAGTCGCCTTCCATAGTATATCGAGTGCCTAAAATAGCAGCAGGTTCTACTATCACTGCATCATCTTGATTCAACTGAGTAGGTAGTGTAGTAACCTCATGATGAGTACCCAACATTGGTTTCAGCTGTGATATATGGAAGACTGGATGGACTTTAGAAGTTTCTGGTAATTTCAACCTATAAGCAGCTTTACCAATCCTCTCAAGTACCTCAAAAGGGCCATAGTACTTAGCCGCAAGTTTCTGAAAAACCCTTCTGGAAACTGATTGCTGTCTATATGGCCTTAACTTCAAAAACACTTTATCTCCAATCAACAACTGCAAATCCCTTCTATGTTTATCCGCATTGTTCTTCATTAACTGCTGAGCTCTACCCAAATTATCCTTAATCTGAGTAAGCATCTCATCCCTCTCCTTAAGGGCAATCTCCACTTCAAAGTTTTTAGTTGAGCCTGCCTCAAACTTTATCACTGCTGGGGGATCTCTCCCATATACAGCCTGAAAAGGGGTAGTTTTCAGTGATGTATGGCATGTGGTATTATACCAAAGCTCTGCCCAATGCAAGTATTGAAACCACTTCTTTGGTTGTGCAGAGGCAAAGCAACGAAAATACGTCTCTAAACATCTGTTTAAAACCTCGGTTTGGCCATCTGTTTGAGGATGAAACGCAGTACTATACTTCAATTGCGTACCAGCCAATCGAAAACATTCTCTCCAAAATTTGCCTGTGAAGATTTTATCCCTGTCAGACACAATTGTAGCTGGCTGACCATGTAACCTCACTATCTCCTTACTGAATTTGGCTGCTACATCAGTAGCTTGATAAGGATGTTTTAAACCCACAAAATGGCCATATTTGCTTAATCGATCCACAATCACCATGATCACATTAATACCTTCAGAAGTGGGCAGGCCTTCTATGAAATCCATAGAAATATCTTCCCAGATTCTCTCCGGGATGGGTAAAGGCTGTAGCAATCCTGCTGGAGACAGAGTGGAATACTTATGTGTCTGGCAGACTTTACATTCAGACACATACTTTTGTATATCCCCTTTCATCTTGGCCCAATGAAACTGAGATTGGATCGTCTTCTGGGTTTTTAAAACTCCTGAATGTCCCCCTTGTACTCCATCATGATATTCTTCTAATATCATAGGTATGTAGTTCGAATTATGTGGTAATACCAATCTCCCTTTGTAAAATAGCCTATGGTTACGAACTGTATACTGTGGGTTGGACATTGTTCCCTGTCTCACCTTCTCAATCATCTCCTGAATATTCTCATTCTCATCCACCTCCTTAAAAATGTCTTGTACTTGAATAGCTGAAGGGATTGTCAAAGCCAATAATTCAGTTGAGGTACTTATTTCATGTTGTTCAATTCTAGATAGCCCATCTGCTGCTCCATTGTCTACACCAGCCTTGTAGAAAATATCAAAATCATATCCCAAAAGTTTGATAAGCCATCTTTGATACTCCATAGACACTTCTTTCTGTTCCAAGAGATATTTCAAACTTTTCTGATCCGTTTTGACAATGAACTTCTTCCCAAGTAAGTAGTGCTTCCACTTTTGAATTGCCAAGACGATAGCCATTAACTCTCTTTCATAAATCGGCTTAAGTTGTTCCCTATCAGTCAACCCATGACTGAAATAGGCAATAGGATTATGTTGCTGCATTAAAACTGCTCCCAACCCAAAGCCTGATGCATCTGACTCTACCACAAAAATCTCAGTGAAGTTAGGAAGTGCCAAAACAGGTGCAGATGTCATGGCCTTTTTCAATTTGTCAAAAGCTGATTGTGCTCTTGGTCCCCATTCAAAACTGTCTTTTTTTAACATCTCAGTTAAAGGTCTTGCAATAGCTCCATAGCCCTTCACAAATCTTCTATAGTATCCGGTTAACCCCAAAAAACCTCTTACTCCTTTGACGTTCTTAGGTACAGGCCACTGTTGCATAGAATCTGTTTTACTCGGGTCAGTCAACACTCCTTTGTCAGAAATGATATGGCCTAAGTATTCCACTTGTGGCTGAGCAAACAAACATTTTTTCTTGTTTGCAAACAGTTGATGTTGCACAAAAATCTTCAAAACAACTGTTAAATGCTCCACATGCTTCTCAATTGATGAACTATATATCAGTATATCATCAAAGAATACCAAGATGAATTTTCCGCAGATAGGGCCTGAATAACTCGTTCATTAAGGCTTGAAATGTGGCTGGTGCATTGGTCAATCCAAAAGGCATGACCAAAAACTCATACAAGCCATCATGTGTACGAAATGCAGTCTTCTCCACGTCCCTTTCCTGCATTCTGATTTGGTGATATCCGGACCGGAGATCCAACTTAGAAAAGATGTTTGCTCCATGTAACTCATCTAATAGTTGGTCAATAACCAGAATTGGGAATTTATCAGGTATGGTTGCTCTATTCAAAGCCCTATAGTCCACGCAAAAATGCCAACTGTTATCCTTTTTTTTCACCAATAGCACAGGACTGGAAAATGGGCTATGACTTGGTCGGATAATACCAGATTCCAATATTTGCTTGACCATTTTTTTCATTTCGTCTTTGTGGCAATGTGGATATCTATATGGCCTTACTTTAATGGAACCAGCCATTGATATGAGATTAATAGCATGCTCCCTTCCCCTTATTGGAGGCAAGCTAGTTGGTTCTGCAAAGATCTGTTCAAAATGATCTAAAACCAACTCAATCGCCCTTGGTATTTTCCTTGTGTCTGCTTCTTTTATCTGTCCATTCAGATTAGCCAAACCCCATCTACTCTCTTTAGACTCTGAAGTTGGCATTAATGTCTTGAGTGACATCTTGGTGTTGTGTCAAGTTGGATCCCCACAAATGGCTGGATTCCCACAAATGGTCACTGAAGTACCTTTATACACAAATGATATTTCATGAGTTTCCCAATCAACCTGACATTTTTCCAATGTTCTTAACCACTGAATCTCCAATATGATGTCTGCATTTCCCAATTCCAATGAAATGAAATCTGCTTCAAACTCTAAGTTGTTGATTGTAAATTTCACCTCTCTACAAGCTCCCATTCCTTTCACTGTAACTCCTGTCCCCAACAACACTTCATAATTGTTTCTGCCTCTTGGCTTTAGTTTCGTTTTCGCTACGACTGTTGGAGCTATGAAATTATGTGTAGCACCACTATCCAACATGATCACCACTTCTGTGTTCCCAATATATCCTTTCACCTTTGTTGTAGTTGGTGAACTGATTCCCAAAAATGAGTTTAGTGATAACTCCATTAACTCCTTTTGGTCATCGTCTACTTCCTCATCCATTATGGATTCCTCTCCATCTTTCTCCAATTCAATCTCAGATCCATTAATAACCAGCAACACTCTCAGCTCTTTGTTGACACACTGATGTCCAACGAAATATTTATCATCACATTTGAAACATAATCCCTTTCTCTTCTTTTCTTCATATTCAGCTGGTGTTAACTTGAGTTTTTGTCTCTGATCTTTTCCTTCAGGTTTAGCGTTAGATTTGCTTATCTGTCTTCCTCCATATTCTGATTTTCCCTTCCATCCTCCTTCATTAGAACCCTGAAAATTGGTTCTGGTTCTATAACCTCCTCTTTCTTGAGTTATGGCTCCTCCTACCATTGTTGATAACACACTGGCTTCCATATCCAGAGTTGTTGCTATCAACTCATCTAACCCTTTAGGTTTCAACATCCTCACCAATGTTCTCAATTTTGGTTTTAAACCATTCTTGAAGATAGATTCTAAGTTGTCATCATCAACATTGTACACTTGGGATGACAAATCTTCAAAGTCAGCTATATACTCATCAACTGATCCTTCTTGTCTCAATGCAAATAATTTCTCTGATGGAGTGAGATATCGAGCTGTACCAAATCGTTGTAACAACTTCATCTTAAATTCTTTCCAATCCTTAAATGGTACTTTCCTTGTTTGCCAATTGTACCATCTCGTCACTTTACCAGCCAAACTGACTGATACTACACCCAACTTCTCGTCCTCTGCGTATTCACCTATCTTAAAGAATCTCTCAGCTCGAGACAGCCATCCATACGCATCTTCACCGTCAAAAATTGGCATTTCCAATTTCTTCAACCAATTTTCTCGATTTCTTACTGATGAACTAACCACCTGATTCGTTCCTCTAGAACTAGGGTGGTTTTGTTCCAGATTAGGATCGTGTACCTGATTAATCTACTCCGGTGAGGTTTCTTCGGCTCTCCCCTGTATATCCGGTGTCTCCGATTGGTGATGACTTCCCGAAAACAACTTCAGAAGCTTCTCGAGCTTAGCTTCCATCGAATCGAAATGCTCCGCCGTTTTATTCTTCGAAGCTAAGAGCTCGTCGGCGATTTCTTCCATTTTCTCGGCAAGGTCTCCCACCGACTGTTCCGATACACCGGATTGCG
The DNA here is from genome assembly GCA_900406555.1 of Pseudoturritis turrita. Classification (NCBI taxonomy): domain Eukaryota; kingdom Viridiplantae; phylum Streptophyta; class Magnoliopsida; order Brassicales; family Brassicaceae; genus Pseudoturritis; species Pseudoturritis turrita. Next base: position 498,633 of record OVBL01000141.1, on the reverse strand, counting down.
CAATCTCCTTCTGTTTTGGCGGCATCTCTGGACCGCTCACCGCACCAATTGTTAAGCTTTCTGATAAAAGAAATATCCCAACTTTATTGATCAATCACAAATTTACAAATGTAAGACTGAGATGCCAACTATCTGAATGAGTCAAATCAATCTTAGAGAGTCTCCTTTTAAAGCAGAGGCTTTGCTCTCCTTTACAAACAAATCCAACGACTTAGCAGAGGCTTTGCACTCCTTTACAAACAAATCCAACGACTTTGACTTTTTACTTTCTAACAACCATAACTGCCACTTCAACTAACTCCAGCTCACTTCTTCATCTTACCCTCTCTCCTACTACCACGTCATCAATTCCTTTTTCTTTTGTGAATATATGTTTTGAGAGGCTTATCAGTGACTCCATGATTTCTAACAGAAATAGCCTATCACGCCGTGCATGTAACCGTCTGGAAAATCAAAGAGCTCTTCTATATTGTCATAGACTTGAATATCCGCGTCCAAGAAAACTACCATTTTGTACTCTTTAAACTGCAATTTTTAATAAATGGCATAGCAGAATCTTAGATTTTCAACATATCTTAGAAAATTTTACTGTTTTTCAATTTTGTTGACTTTGAGATGCTTACGTTCCAAATACGAAGGTTCGAGTAGTTGATAATGTAATAATCCCTTGCATACGAGACCTGGTCGTCCGGAGGATAAAGAGGCTCGATCTCACGCACTACACAGCCTTGAGACCCAAGATATCTCTATGTCCCTCAGGAACATCAGGCAACATAACAACAACAAGTGGGTAAGCACTTTTCACCTTACGTAAACCCTTTGCTAGTCCCACTACGCCCTTCACATTGTCTCCATTACCTGCCAAAAATGTCACATAGGCTCTTCCTTGATGCCCCTTCTCGGTTACATTGGTCGAGTCCATGGAAATTGCAGGAGTCATTTGGATCAAAGGAAAAATTAAAAACATGAAGTTGTTTACGATGAAGATTGTATTGCCAACTTGGTTATGTTGGCCTTTGGCTTCTGCTAGAAAAGTAGTGTACATTACGGTAGGCTGTCCCTTCTGAGTCCTTCAGTACAGTGAAGCGGTTACAAGTAAGGCGTCCTCTTGTAATAACATGAAAATAAATGGTGGTCACGTCCCTGCTATAAAGCCATATTACTCTGCTCCATTGTCACCGAAATTCTTCCTCTACTCTTGTAAGCTCTCTCCAAAACAACTGTTAATTCACTAACAACGTCCCTCCCCCGGGTCTGGTGTATTTGCGCTAAGGGTTGTTTCCAGCAGTTGTTGTGAGTCCTTTATTTCTTGGCATTGTTTTGATTTTGTTATTTTGTCCATCAAATAACCGCTTGTCGACAGTTTGAAATTTTCGTAGCCAAGGTACCCATGTCTTCCTTAGTCCATGTTTCAACCACTTGATCGAAGATTTCCTCCTTTTCTCCAAGTCGGTTTCAAAACAAAACATTCATCTTCTCCTGATTTTAGCATCATCTATATATGTCACCAAAGGTTTATGACCATATCCTTCAAATCAGAGGTATTCCGATATACCTGAGGTGGAGATTTCTATACACGCATATTTAGAGATGGATCAATCTAATTGGGCTCTTACGAAATAATCATAATGCATTTCTCTCCAAGACAAAAGATTCCCAGAATGTTTCACGTCCCATAAGCCATTCTGGGAAATAAAGCTTCAGAAGTCGATACAAGACCCCTCGTTCCTTGCAGGTCCCCCTCACTTCTCAGAGTTTTCGAGTATATCATTAAAATCCCCTCCTTTAGGAGCCATGCCGCTTCTCTGGTATCCCCCAAAACTGATAACAGGTTCCACACCTCTCGGCGTTAAGATCGTATATTGGATGACCATAAGAAGGTCTATGATCGAATCCACTTGAGACTAAAAGGCTATACTACCAGAAATCAATTAAAACAAACGTTGGACATCAGGGAAATTTCCAAAGTTCATGGATCATTTTATTCAGGTGTTTAGGTGTTTAGGCAGGTAAATTCAACGGAGTATAATTCCAAACTCAAATACACTTGATAATTCAATCAACCTACTCTCGTAGCGATGGCTAAGTATATCTAAACAACATAATTAAGTACTCAACTCTCACAGAAAAATAGGTAGATAGATATGCAATATTTACATCAAGATTTGATATGTTAACCTAACTCCATAACTCAACTCTCGCAGGTGATGAGGCCAAACTTGTCTAATACTAGATCCAACCGATTAACCAAGTAGTTTTCAAGCGATAATCACTTTGAATTTAATCACAAGTTGGCCAAACAAAAAATATGCAATAGATAAAAACAAAGATAAATAACTCATTCTAAATTCCTGAACCTAAATAGTTCCTATTCATCGAGCCATGAAAACGCCTTCGATAACCCTTAAACCCAACAATCAAACTACCCAATCATGGAAAGAGAAACCATAACAAAGATAGAATGAATAAATATCATAAGTAAACAGGGTTCAGAAAACTTCTATCTGCTGGTACAAAGATTATAGTTCGTCTCCCTTGAAGCAATATATAAAAACCCAATAAAAACCCTAAAACTATGGAGTTTGAGCGTGAGGTTTCACACGCTCTAACTTTACCCTCAGTAGATAGTAATGATCTAATCATGCGAGTGAAGCTTTACATTTATAAAGCTTCAAATAATCCACAAGTGTACGGAACACCTTAGGAGTATTTACGGATCGATCCCAGAGGACTAGAGATTGCACCTTAGAATTGTGAGACCCAGACTTATCTAAAAAATATAATGCCAAGTTGATGATGAAGCATGGATTGAAATTATCATGATTTATTCTACATGCTAGATCAATATGCAAGAACTTCTCAAGACGATAGACACACATTACAGTAGACTAGTCCACACTAATGGTAAAATCACTTAAACATTAGCCACATCAAAGATCCACCACTAGGTATTCAATCCCAATGGCTAATCTAGCTTTATGGTCAAGTTAATCAAAGCTAAAAGGGTTCATAGAACCACTGCTAGGCAACTATGTGAACCAAAAGAGTTTGTCAAGCATCTTCCCAAGATTACTAGGTGGCGGGGGAAGCTTAAAATCTAGATCAGGAGTGATCAAGTCCCAATCTTGCATTATGATCTCTCTAAGTGATGAGAACATGTAGATATAGTTCTAACTTTGTGAATGAACCATTAACATCTCAATCTAACAAAACTCATTCTCAACAAGTGAGATTCTCACCCATGAACATGCAAAAACACAAGATGAAATACATAATGCAAGCATAAATAAACTAAACAAGTAAAGTAAATATAAACTTAAAGATCGAGAAACAAAAAGAAGAAGCTTGGAGATAAGATAATGATTTAGCGAGTAGCAAATTTCAGGGAAGCAAAACGAAGTGTGAAGAAACATCATTGAGATTTGAATATGTTCAGAGAAGGAAAAATTCCAACAATGACGGATCCGATAGAGATAGAGAGAGTGCAACGTTCGTTCATATAAAGCTCTTAGTGTAACGCTCGTGTTCGGAAAAACTGACCAAAGAATAATTTGATCGATCATTGGGTTAGTTGGACCGAATAAATTGGAAAAGTTGGTTGATGGGAATCCGAATGTTTAAGGGTTGAAGTGATTGAGCTGGATGATCATAAATTTGACCTCAATCCGAGCTTAATGGGCTGTTTTGGCCGAAAAAAGGGAAAACATCGAGTTAAACTAAGTTGGACAGCTATTTTGTAGCAGAAATCAGACCAAGCAAAATTTTTAGACAGTTGGCCGAATTCAGACATTACTGTTATTGGACAGTTTGGTCAGTTCGGACAAAATAGTTACTCGATGGGATTGTCTGATCGAGGCTGGATTTGATCGAAATTCGCTTAAGGCATTTTGGCAGGAACAGTTATCTGGAAAAGGGTAAAAATAAGCCATGATTATTCTAAGGCATTTTGGCGGGAACAATTATTTGGAAAATGGCAAAAATACGCCAAAATTATTCTAATGTATTTTGGCGGCAAAAATTATCTGGAAAAGGCAAAATTAATCCAGAATTATTCTAAATATTTTGGCGGAAACGGTTCATGAGTCAAACACGCGAATTTGCCTTAGAAAAATAAGCGGGAACAGTTATATGGGTAAAAACGCGTGCCAAAGGGATAAAAACGCGCGAAGACATTTATTCTGCTTGAAAAAAAGCGCAGTGGGCAGTCACCGATTTTGGGAAGTTACCGAGATTAAACTCGGGTTTCTTCTCATTTTCTTCCCATTCTGCACAGTTTCTTCAAGAAAAAACATAGAAAAACTCACAGAGAAAATTGAGTGAGATTTTTCTAAGGCAAAGTTGGAAGTGATCATCGGATTGGATCGTGATCATTGGGCATTGTGATCGTCGTGAGATCAAGTCTCTGTGGATCGGCTAAGCGGATCGTTGCGATAAGAGGTGTCAGAATCGAATCGGATCAATGCAGTTATCGAATCCGATTGGCTAAGGTGAGTGCATGGCCGTGGTTACTGTTCTATGATCGTTTATTGCTAGATTTCTTACTGTCATTGATTGTTTGGGTGATTCCGGCTGTTTTACTTGTCATGTTCTTATAATATGTATTTCTGTCTTAATGTGCTGATTGTTTGATCGAGAGTCTGATCGGGTTAACATGTTTGGGAGCCGAGTGTTCTCGCCAAGGCTTACCAGATCATATAAAGACTGCTTGACATTCAGATCAGACATGCTTGACGAGAATTCTGTTCATGATAAGTAATATTGACTGTTTGAAATCGATAAGTATGATTGCGATTCTGTTATGTGGCCTACTGAGACGGGATGACCGCATCACTAAGTAATTATGTTGCTTATGCCTCCCTTGTGGATGCAGGTATTGAAACTGGCCGTGAAAGTAGCTGATCGCGAGACAAAGACAGGAAGGAATGGTGGATTAGATCGGGGTAGATAGCTCTATTTTCAATGTAATAGCTTATTAGCGAACTGATCATTGTAAATGGAACCTATGATTCAATCTAAGTTTATGTTTATGCATAGAAATTGGCTTGTCGAACTGAGTAAAAACGCAAAAAATTTGGCTAAAGTAAAATGGACTGAATTTGACTAAGTGTCTGGTTTGTTAGTGAAGTTTAAATGCGGGTAAAAAACTCGGGTTGGGTCTTCACACTTAGCTTCTCAATTACCTTTTCCAGCCCTTGAAAAATGAGGGTTTCTCTATAGTACATCACCCTTCGAACTACTTGTATGATGCGAGATATCTCGTAAGGAAAGTATATGCAAGCGAGGAACTGCAAATAAAGGCTCCTCTCTTGATAGATACCAATATTTCTTGCAATGTGAGACAGTGAAATGTGTATGGCGACAGAAATTTTGTCCAAAATAAGAAGTCGACGCTGAGTTTAATATGTTTCACGTTTCATGGTGGCCCGAGCAAAATACCATAAAATTTGGGGAAAAACAAAAAAAAAAGATGATTAATCAGATTGATGCAAGAATTGCAGCTAAATCATCAAATTTGCAAGTGCCTCAAGTAAGAGTTGATGTATCAAGTCGGTTCAATAGAGGCATTTCTCAAAAATCGTCATCGTCACCAAAGGATACAATTCAGAGAAAAATGAGGATGCTTTATTTGTTAAGACACAAACATACTTATTAAAAAGAAAGCCGAAGATATAAGTGACATAGACAATTATCCATGACAGGTCCAGACAATCATAAAGACACCGAAATTAATTATGCTAGCGCCGCCCCAACCTTGTCGTGGTAAGTGCTTTCGTAAGCAAATCATCATGGCGCTACAATGCCAAGTTCATTTATCCGTGAAACTGTTCTAATAAAATGCTTACATGAGATATCATCGTAGGCCAGGTTGTCTATAATCTCCTCCACTCCATAATGGTCCCCTCTATGCTGATAACTCTTCAGCCAGATACTGTAACTGACATAATTGAGACCGATATTCCTCTCTTTCATCTCATCAACCATCTCAGGTACCTTGAGCGGTTGATGCAAACCCATGTACAAAGTCATCATATCGTTAAAGGGTGAACAAATGATGAGAAGTTTGAGATGATCCATTCCCGGAAAAGAGCCTTTGCCTTGTCTTCCTCGAGCCCCCGACAGTACCATTTCAGGAGCTTCCGGTAAGTGGAGTGATTCTTGGCACAAGGGTCTAAGTTGTTGAAGTAGTTTTCAGCCGCTTCTAAGCCTTTAGTCTTGGCAATAAGATCCACATGAACTCCGTGCTGGGAGGCGGGAAGTATCATTTTCTGCCTCATCATCCACTCATAGATCTCGAGAGCTTGTTGATTTTTGTCCACCTTGCCAAAAAGCTTAGCCCAGCGAACAAGATTTGTTATGGTGACGGAACGACCCTCCTCCCACACCAACTGATTTAACACCTCTTCTACTGTGCATCCCGCCTCACAAAGATCCGACAGTTCTTCGTACAACACCTTCTGCATCATCTTCCTCTGTCTTGAGACCTTCATCGTCGGGGCAGAAGCAAAGGCCATGTCGCCAGTTGAAAATAGAGGAGAAGAAGAGGCCGACGGAGCAGTAAAAGAGATCTCGACCGGAGAAACGACCGTTGTACAGCCCCTCTTCCATATGGGACCATTCCTGTTGCCAACCGAAAACGAAGCAGTGACCGTCGTCGCACTTACTCTCTTTCGGAGATGAGAAACGGAAGCCATCAGAGAACGGAAGCTCATTGTCGCAATTGAAACCCTAAAACTGATTTTTGTTTTTCCCACCAAAGCTTAGAATCTTTTATACTATATAAATCACAAGTCACTTGGCCAATTATATTATGGCATGTGGTAATTTAAAAAATAAATAAAAAATACATCAATAGAATATCAAGAAAAGATTTCATATTAAAAAATATATTATTCACAATTGGAAAAAGAAAACCCCTCCACTCTTTTCATCAATTACATCCGAGAGGTTCGATATTTTCTTCATCAACTCCCTCCCCCCCCCACGATATTTGTTGCACTCATATAGAGATCCCAATCTCTTGCTCTTTCGAATCTTCTCATCTCTTACATGAGTTTCCTCTCTTTTTTTGAAAGAATATTCTTCTTTTATCTGTTCTATTCTAAATTAGCGAAGTCTTGCCCAAATCTTTATGGACGCCGTTACAGGCTCCTATCTTCGGGATATCAGCAAAGACTAAACATCACTGGTGAAAAAAAATCAAACGTAATGTATATAAATACATCAATCAAATTTCTACTTGGAAATTTTAGTTTGTTGGAACTTAAATGACTAGTTTTATGTTGTTACGGTGATTTTACAGAGAAAAAGAGTAAATGGTGATTTTAGGATCACAAATACAAAGGTAATGAGAAATGTGAAGGAGCTTACAAGGACAAAACTGCGAAGGGGGCCAAAAAGTTCAGGATTAACCAATTAAAAATGAGAAAGTGACTGACTTATTAAAGAACGTGAGCTCAAGGCATTAGAAACTCGATGTGTCTGTTCTTCCGTGAAGAACACAGAGCAAAAGAAAGTTTTGTCCGCATAGAATACGTATCTTTACTCTATGGACTTTGCAATTCTTATCCTTACTTTTTTGCCAGCTGAAAAACTTATCCTTCTTTTTCATAATCCCGATTTCAAGTTCTTCACAAGATTTTGTAAAGCTATACAAACAAGTTTTCAAACGTGATTGTGACAAATATCTTCATTGTATCTTCTGCTTTTTATTTTTTTTAATAGTTTGTTAAATGTATTTCCCATTGTTCATCATACATCTATACAACACATGAATCTGATGAATCATGTTGATGCACTTCATAGCTGGTGCAAGATAGTCACATAAAGGTTTAAGCATGCGTAGAGATGAGTTAGCTTCCTTAACACAATAATAGTAGACGTGGGAAGGAAACCATGTTGATGATATCATCCATGACCTCATTGTATGATTTGTATCAGATCACCTAAAATCTACCGATCAAGTAAAGCATCAAGCATGTATATCCAAGGCTTTGATTGTTTGTAGATTTTGCACTAGTTTTTGAATTTTGTTTTTCCAAAAACCATTTTTTTAGCCAATCATGATTTTTGAAAAAAAATGATTCCCTAATTTTTAGGGAAACTAGTTTTTCCTCTTTTTTACTATTTCCTACACAAAAACTAGAATCTATATTTTTTGGGTTTTTCCAAAAAAGTTGCCAAGAGTTTATATTCTTTCACACACATATATATATATACATATTTTTTTTTTCTAAAACAATTGCTATTTATAGCCATCAACATCATCTATATAAGAGACAGATTTTCACACATCTTGTAAACACACAAATTTTTTTATAAGTATTAAACATCTCTACAAATATTATTTTGGCAACTGTTTTAGTTTGTATCAATAATTTTACCATAATTTTTTAGCAAAATTGCTTTAATTTGTTATTTTATAAGTTTCATATGTATATTACACTGTAATTTATTTTTGTATTTTAAAAATCTAACTATTAATTATTATTTTTAGTATTTATATTACATAAATTTAATATTATATATATATATATATATATATATATTCTCGTAATTTGTAAAATAAATTTAATTGAATTTAGGTATTAAGAACTTTATAAAAATGTTGTGGGAGTCGAAACTCGCACAACTAAATTTGGTAAGGTAAATTCAGGGATTCGACAAACTTCTAAGAAAAGAAACACGAGAATAGAGATCCAAAAATAGTGTCTTTATTCCAGCTGTTTAGAAAGCTGTCTGTAGAGAAAAGTAACAAGTCTTTTGCTAGGTCAAAAATTGCTCTCCCTCTTTTCAAAGGTGTTCGTGTCTATTTATACAAAAATAAGCCGGCTAAGCCTCTTCCTAAACGATAAAGGAAATTATTCTTCGGAATTTCCTTTCTTCCCGGTTTCTTCTAAGGCGGTGGAAATTCGTGGGTTTCTTTCTTTGCCTCGTCGCCTTGGCCCACCAATGTCTTGTGGCTCGTTGCCTTGTCTCATCAAGTGTTGGGCTTGTTGCTTTACTGGATCATCGGTGGACTGGCTCGTCGCCTGCCACTCCTTGATGTCGAGCCAGGGAGTTGGCTCATCGCCCGTTTCTTCTTGATGCCGAGCTAGGGAGTTAGCTCGTCAGTTCTTTGCTCGTCACCGCATACTGGTTCGCCAGCATGTTGGCTCGTCACCCTTTGTTGGTCTGCCAACGTGTTGGCTCGTCACTATTTGTTGGTTTGTCAACATGTTGGCTCGTCACCGTTTGTTGGTCTGCCAACATGTTGGCTAGTCACCGTTTGCTGGTTTGGCTCATCACCGTTTGTTGGTTCGCCAACATGTTGGCTCGTGATGCATTCATATTTTAACATCCTTAGCATACATTTTTCTTAGCTTTTATAGTCATTAGACTTGCATTTTGCATATTTCTCTTAATTTTGAGTCTCATATAGAATATGTTAAGTCCTAGAGTCCTAGACTTCATATTATGCATTTGCATTGCATTTTTAGTCTTTTTCAGGTACAATGAAGGCTAAGGAGTTGGAGGAACCAAATGAAGTTGGAAGAGCATGAAGGAGAGTGAAGAAAACATAAGAGTGCAAACATATGCAGATGCAGTCCGAACAGCTCAAAGATCATATCTGTTGAAGGCCTTCCCGTGATCGGATTAATCTGAAATTTGGTGGGGAGATAGGAAATTGAGTTAGCTTCACGTGGGCGTTAGATTCAACTCATTCCGAGTTGTTGTGCAAAAGTTATGTGCAATTTAGTGAAGGCATATTCTACTGGAAACTGCCATCGGGTACCTCCCATCGGGCAGGACAGACCAGAACACCCCGATGGCAGAAACCAGATTCCTATACCCAGAATTTTCATGTACTGAAATTTGCTGGAAACTGCCATCGGCCAGACCATACCAGAACAGCCCGATGGCAAAAACCAGAATTTTTATTTTGCCTGCATTTTTCAGATTCGACCCGGTTTGTCCCGGATCGACCCAGTTCCGTTTTTATGTACTATAAATATGCTCTTAGACATAAGAAAACCTAAGTTTGATCAGATTTTTTCCTCTTTTATGCTCCAAACTCTTTCCCTATGATCTTGGCTTGGATTTTGTCATCTTACCATTTCTAGTGAAGTTTTCTTAATCTTTAGATCTTCTTTATGATTATGTCTTTATCTATGTTTGTGTTTTGCATCATGATTAGTGAGTAGTTTCTCAATGGGTTTTTGGGCTTAGTAGATGAGGAATGTTTGATGGATGATTAGTGATGTCTAGGCTTAGATTCTTATGATTTCTAAAGATTAGGATGTTCTTAATGCTAGATTAGATTTAGCTAATCAAAATCTTGATCATGGATATTTTATGCCCGGAAGGTGTTCGATAAAATGTCTAGGAGAATCCTAACCTTGCTTTTCATTCTTAACCAATGGGAATTGATGTTTAAGGTGATTAGTGGCTTATTGAACTTATGCTTAATGATTATTGATCATTTGATTGCAATTGGAAAATTAGCTTAATTGAATGGTTAATAAATGGATTAGTACCATGGGAGTGGATTAGTCTATTTGTGTGATTCATGCCATAGAATTGAGTTTGAATTGTTAGTCCTAACATCATTAGTTAGTCATTGATCATCCCAAGTCATATGCTTTGCCCAAAACCCATGTTTTCCATATTTGATCAAATTCTTGTTTGTTGACTTTTTATTGACTTTTGCATTGTGTATTTGTTTAAGCTTGGTTATGGTTTTCTTTGATCTTGTTTAGTTTCTATTTAGTTGTTTAGTCTTGTTGATCCCCTTTTAGCATTCTCTCACTATTTTTACTTAGTTGCATAATTAGGATTTTGAAAAACCAAAAATATCATTAGCTTGGCTTAGTTAATTACTTGGATTCCTAGTGTAGTTATTCTTAACTCCTTGTGGTTCGACCCTATGCTATGCTACAACAACTAGAGTGTGTTGATAGCTAAGTCTAGGTACAAATACAATTTGACACACATCAGCTCGTCACCGTATGGTGGTTCCCCAACATGTTGGCTCTCACCGTTTGATGGTTTGCCATCATGTTGGCTCTTCACCATTTTGTTGGTTCACCAACATGTTGGGTGGTCACCGTTTGTTGGTTCACCAGCATGTTGGTTCGTCACCGTTTGCCGGTTCGCCAGCACTAGCGTGTCATGTCGCCGAGCCAACACTGACGTGTCATGTCGCCGAGCCAACACTGGCGTGTCATGTCGCCGAGCCATCTTCTCACCTAGCATGTCGGCTCGTCGTCGCTACTCCCTGATGCAGAATCAGGGGTTACGGCTCCTCATCCAACAAGATCATGTTGTCGAGCCAACACTGGCGTGTCCTGTCGCCGAGCCAACACTGGCATGTCATGTCGCCGAGCAAACACTGGCGTGTCATGTCGCCGAGCCAACACTGGCGTGTCATGTCGCCGAGCCAACTTACTTTGACATGCTGCCGAGCCATCTTCTCGCCGAGCATGTCTGCTCGTCATCGCTACTCCCTGATGCAGAATCAGGGGTTACGGCTCGTCATCCAACCAAAAACTTGTGCTTGTTTGGTTAGGCTTTCCATTCATTTGGCTAGGCTTTCCATCCACACTTAGTATTTTTAACCGTTAACTTGATGGGGTGAAAACCGACCCCAACAAATGTTATAGCTTTGATGTTACAATGTATATTAATTATTTACTTTACAAATTTAGCTATTGGAATATTTTTCAATAAGTTTAGTATAGTACCGAACTTTTATATTGTTTTAATTTATATTTTATCCAAAAAATTCTTCGGTATTATCTTGTTATCATGTCACACCTTGATCTTCTCCTTGTACATTTTTGAAATTTCATAAGCAAGTAGTCGAATCTCGTCCAATTCCTCTAATTGTATCAAAAAAACTTTCCGCGGTGGTCTTTATGTCAAAATTAAGGAGTTTTGTCGCCCACAACGCCTTGTATTCCATCTCAATGGATAATTGACAACACTTCTCATAAAGCATGTTGAATGGAGTAGTGCCATTCGGTGTTTTGAATGCGGTTCGATAAGCCCAAAGTGCATCAACAATTTTTTTAGACCAATCTTTCCTTGTGATATTTACCGTCTTCCCGAGAATTTTGTTGATTTCTCGGTTTGAGATTTCCACTTGCCCGCTTGTTTGTGGATGATATGGGTAGCAATTTTTTCCTTAACCCCATGTTCCATCAAGAGATTATCGAACACATTATTAATAAAGTGCGTACTTCCATCGCTTATGAATATCCTTGGGATTCCAAATCGCGGAAAATGATGGTCTTAAACATTTTCAAGAGCACCTTAGCATCGTTTCTTGGGCTCGCCAATGCTTCATCCACTTTGACACATATTTCACCGCCACAAGTATGTATTGGTTACCGTATGACGAGGGGAGTAGCCCCATGAAATCAATTCTCCAAACATTGAAAACTTCAACTTCAAGGATGAGGTTTATGGCATCTTATTTCTTCTACTACTATTACCCTCCTTTGGGATGCATCCCTCTATGATATGTGATCATGAGCGTCTTTCACTAAAGTTGGCCACCAAAATCCGGCTTAGAAGACCTTTGTTGCCATCGTGAAAGTGGCAAAGTGACCACCATACTCGAATCCATGGCAATGGTAGAGTATTCTCGGTACATCTTCCTCTGGGACACATCTCCTATAGAGTCAAGTTTTTCAAAGCTTATAAAAGTATGGCTCATCCCAATAAAACTTTTTCAAATCCTTAAAAAATTTCTTCTGTTGATATCCGACCAAATTAGGGAGTTTCTTCCTTGCAACCAAATAATTTAGCATACCAAGGACGTTTTTTCGCCTACCTCCTCCATGGCCAAAATTTTGCCGGTAATTGGAAATTCATTGATGAGAGAATGGATTGCGTTGAGGTACTCTACAGCCAAAGAGTCGTCTATCGGTATTTTAATTTTCGAGATGATACGCTACTCCATTCTCTATGCCTTTCTTATCCTTGATTTTAAGATCAAACTCTTGCAAAAGAAGTATCCACCTCATAAACCTTCGTTTAGCGTCCATCTTTGCAAAAATATTTTTTAAAGCGGTGTGATCCATGTGGACAATAACTTTAAAACCCAGGAGATAGGATCAAAATTTTCAAAACCGAAAACTATAGCTAATAGTTCCTTCTCTGTTGTTGCTAATTGATTTGGGCGTCGTTGAGGGTCGTACTTGCATACTATATTACGTGAAGCTTCTTATCCTTCCTTTAACCCAACACCACTCCTAAAGCTTAGTCACTAGCGTCGCACATTATTTCGAATGGAAGTTCCCAATCTGGACGTTGAACAATCGGTGCGCTCACTAAAGCCTTCTTTATTTCCAAAAATTCTTCAAGACATTCTTTGTCAAAATTGAATTTAGTGTCCTTACAAAGTAGTCTTGTAAGATGCCTAGGATGTGCAAAAAAATCTTTTATAAATATTCTATAAAAATCGGCATGCCCTAGGAAATTCCTTACACCCTTAACCATAGTCGGAGGTACCAACGCCATTATCACTTTGATTTTCTCCTTATCGGCCTCAATGCTTTTCTTGGAAATTTTGTATCCTAGCACAATTCCTTCTTTCACCATGAAATGACATTTTCTCAATTAAGGACTAGGTTTCATTTTTTGCATCTTTTAAGTATTTTGCACAAATTAGAAACACCAAACACCAAACAAAGACCCATATACCGAGAAATCATCCATGAAAATCTCCATTATATTTTAAATAAAATCCAATAAAAATGGACATCATTCATATTAGAAAAGTAACAGGCGCATTACACAATCCAAAGGGTATTCTCCTATATGCAAAAATTCCATATGTACAAGTGAAAGTTGTCTTTTCTTGGTCTAAAGGATGAATTGAGATTTCAAATAAACCGGAATATCCATTCTAAAAAAATAATGGTAAGAATGATTTGCTAACCTTTTTATTATTTTATCAATAATTTGTAAAGGAAAATGGTCTTTTCTAATGGAAGAGTTTAATTACCCCCCCTCCCCCCCAAAAAAATTAATTCTTTCAAGAGCATCGAAGTTTCACTTTCATCAAGGTCATCAATTATTATTAATGGGTATATTGAGTTTGAGCCTAGAAAGGTGTACTTTAACCTGTGAGGAAGTTGTTTTAGTTTCACTTTTTTTGCCATGAGTTCACTCCACCCTACCTCCTTGCTAGATATCGCGACCTCCACTCCTTTTTCTTTGAGGTTTCGTAGCTTGATAAATCTATCAACGCCAATTCTTCGGACTCTAGGTTGTGAGAATCAATTATGGCTTCAAATATATCGCTCTCCTCATCTAGAAACCCACAATCACTCTTCTAAATGGTTAGTGCGACTTGTAAGGGGTCCGCCCATGGTGAGTTCCTCTAGGACACTATCCGTAAATTCATCATTTATCTCTATCCAAAATACTTTCCCTCCTATGGTTGGCTTCTTCATTGTTGCGGCAATGTCAAAATTTAGAACCTTACTCCCTAAATGCAAATAAATCATCCCCTTTTGCACATTAATAATTGCTCCCATGGTAGCTAGGAATGGCCTTCCAAGGATAATTTGTTCTTTTTACTCTTTATCTATTTCTAACACAATGAAATCGGTGTGGACATTACAATCTTCTATTTTCAAAGGTAAATCTTCTGGAACCCCAACGGAATATCTAACCGATCGATCTGCAACTACTAATGAAATCTTTGATGGCTTGAACTTCGGAAAAAAACGAGCCTTTTTGATACCGAGAGTGGCATCAAACTCACACTATCATCTAGATCGCACAAGTATTTGTCAAAAACTAGTGTTCCCAATGAAAAAGGTAGTGTCCTTTTAGCTTCTTCGGGGTGGTGTTTTGAATTATGGCGCTACACTCATGTGTCATCACCACCATTCATTATGATTCCTTCTTTTTTGAAACTACAGTGTCCTTGATAAGCTTGTTGCGGGTATTAGCATAAGGTCTTCCAAGAATTGTAAGGTGATGTGCACATTATCCATATGCTTCTCGAATAAAACCCTTATCTTTTCTAGTATTTGCTTCTTAAATCACCGGAAAGGGTACTTTCGGCTCTTAAGGAAGAGGTTCAAAATTTGTATTCCCTTGGGTAGGCTCTCTTGAATTCGCTTATCCTCCAGTAGTTGTAAATGGTGCACTAAATTCCTTATCTCTTTCTCTTTTCTTGTACCGACCACTCTTTCAATCACACCATTTTCACTTACTCTATTAGTACTTCCTTCTTCTCTCTCACATTGCTCTCCTACCCTTCTTAGTATTTTCCTTAGCTCCTTCTCTAGGGGGCAATGCTCTTCCACTCCTTAGAATGATGGCCTCAATGCTTTCTTCTTCTACTAATGATGGTTCTTCATGAGGTAAATTTATATTTTCCTTCGGTCTCGGAAACTCCCTAAAGGTGGTAAGATGTGGAGAATTAAATCAAGTCACCAAAGCTTCAGTCTTTGAATTAAGAACATCATAGATGTCATCCATTCTCTTGTTTACTTCTAACCATCCACTCACATAAGTCTCGGACATATTCTCTTATCTTTCCAATAATTTGTTCAATAAAAGCTCCATCTTGTTCTCTTGTGGTGGATAAGGAGATAATGCCTCTTGAAAGTTTATACCATTCCTAGATAGAGGTGTTTGTAGCTTTTCTTGGAAGAAATCTTCTTGTTGCATTTCATCTTCTTGGAAATTGGTATTTAAGTAGGCGCATGGTGGAGTTGTTGGAAAGTCTTGCCTCATTCCTTGTTGTTGAGAGTCGACATTATTAAATTTCTCTCTTTTGCTACCAATGTAGTTGACAACCTCTTGTTCGTCTTCCAACAATCCCTTCCTCATCCCTTGAAAACCATGGTTTTCACCATTTTGCTAACTGATTTCACTGATTTTTGAGTTACTTTTAAGACTTCATTCAACCAATAACCAACCTTTAACAAACGCTGGCTGATTGGCAGTTCGAAATCATATTTGGCAGGATCTACTGCAACCTCCTTGCCAAAATCTTTGAAATTATCTTGTACAGGACATTAGAACAATATATTGGTCGAAAGTCCCCAATCTTCTTGGCGCCTATTTTCTTAGGGATGAGTGTAATTGCACTGGCATTCCATTGCTTAAGAATTTGTCCAGATACAAAGAATTCTTTGACAGCCATTATCAAGTCTCCACCAACAATATCCCAAGATTCACTAAAGAAGTCACTTGTGAACCCATATGACCCTGGAGATTTGTTCTTGCGAAGAGCAAAAACCTCACGCTTAATTTCCTCAGATGAGATTTCAGCTTGTAGGATTCTCCTGTGTAAATCATTACAACGAAAAAGGAAATGAGATCACTATTCGAAGATGATAATCATTCCCGAGAAGTCCTGCAAAATAATGAAAACACATTATATCCTTGAGACCGCTAGTGAAACAGTTCTTGAAATACAACATTGGTGATGGTAGGCAGGGGAGCTTCTGGCACGACAACTGGATTGAGTTGGGGTCCCTAGTTGACTATGTTGGTAATGATGACCCACAAAAAGCTGGAATATCGATCAATTCAACGGTAGTCGAGGCTTCTGGAACACATGGTTGGAGGCTACCTTCTGAGAGAACTATATCACCAAGTCTTCTCAATCTAAGAAACCATGTTATGAGACAACAAACTCCAACCCCGGCAAGAGGACAAGACTTATTCCTGTGGGGTACATGGAACAAGCACAAGAAAATTTTCTCTACAAAGCTTACTTGGGACTTCATCAGACCTATGGGTGGTATGAACTCCTGGCATCGTGTAATATGGTTCAAGGAAGCTGTTCCTAGACATGCCTTTATGTTCTGGACAACTCATTTAGACAGGTTACGGGTCTGCACCCGCCTTGCCGCGTGAGGACTGAACATTCAAACTGCTTGTTGTCTCTGCAACAACCATCCGGAAACCATAGATCATTTGCTCTTACACTACGAGTTCTCAGCTCAGGTTTGGCGACAGCTACTTCAGAGGCTTGGTCAACATGCATGTATTTTTGCTGCTTGGTCGGTTTTGATCAACTGGCTATCTTTGACTACAACAACTATTCCTAAAATGCTGAAACGATTTGCCACCCAAGCGGCTGTTAATGCAATATGGAGAGAATGAAACACACGTCTACATTGCAGTACTTCTACTTCGGCATAATCTGTTTTTGTGGCTTTAGATCGGACAATTCGTGACAATTTGCTAGCTCGACTCAACCGCAAGACTTGCCGCAACCTATTGACCAATTGGTTCTCCCATGTATGACTAGTAGCTCACGTTGCTCTTTTTAGTTTCGTCTGGGTTTTTATTTTATTTTTGGCCTTGAAGCTCTCTACCTAAAAAGTTCTTGTAAACAAAACGTTCATTTTGATAATATATTCACATTCTATCCAAAAAAAGCTTCTTAACTTATTAATTTTCACAAGTAATAAGTTAAGAAGCTTATTACAAGGGAGTTCGACAATGACTCATCGTTTTGTGTAGATGATCAGTTCTTCGATTACATGTGTTACTTTCAACTAATAACTCTCTCTTGTGACCTAATTTGTTCCGATTGTGCTCCTTCTTGACGGTATTACCATCTTGGTATTCGATGAAAACATATTCAAATGGGTTATTTGTAATAATGAAGAGCCTCCACATTTAACAAACACAAACAGTTCATCAGGAAAAAAATACTAGACACCACACATGGACATGCTCGACCTTAATTAAAATGATGTAGTCAATCATACATATCAACTTGATATAGATAGCCTCAATTCACTCCAAATCTTGTGTCCCCGTGTATAAGACTTCTCAAGCGGCGGAAGATGCAGCGGGAGAGTTTGAAACTGGTGGTTCGGTTACCGAAGCTATACTTGTTGATTTCGAAAGGGTTTCTTCCAGATCTTCAGGGCTTTTCGGTTTGAAATCAAGGGACTCATCGTTATAAATATCCCACCATTTCTTAATCAACATTTTGACGTCTTCTCTGTCCATGTTAGGTTCTTCTCCTGTGTACCTCCATGGCTTGGATCCCTATCATTTTAATTTATTAATAAAGATAAGACTAAAGTCTGAATACCAAACTAGACCAGCTAGACAATTTAAAGTAATGTTCTAAAAAACTTTATGTGCTAATCGATCGGGTGTAACTATCGCCTAAGCAAATTAATTGGCATCAATAAAAATTTGTTTTTTTTTTTTTTTGAACTTCTTATTGACCGATTTAGTCAAAATCGGAGCATTTTGGGAAAATCCATAAGCAAGAGAAAGTACTTACAGGTGGACAGTAGTGAACAACTTTGACTCTCTCGAGGTCAACGTTCCCCGGATGGCGCCAAAGTACAGACAGAATCAGGTTGTAAATCGGAGGGACCGGTTTAAAAACTTTCTCAAAGAACATGTTAAGAAAATCCTGTCGAAGTCCAACGTATATACCAAGATCATACATCAAAAACGAAATATGTTTTGAACTTGAAATCCCAAATTTATTCTATATATTTGTGTGACTCACTTGCTCCGCGAATGGAGTGGGTGGTGTGACCTGGAGGGTTTGAAGGAGGCTCTCATATGTCAAATGGTTAGGCTCAAACACAAACATACCGGCGTTGAAGTATGGAAGAGGAGGAGGAGCTTCCATCTCGGCAGGCCACGTCACCTTCTCTGGACCATACTGACAATACCCGATCCAATAGAGCGGCGTGTAGCTCCATATTTTCTCACAGAAACAACTCAAAACGCCGTGTAAATAACCGTCTTGCATATCGAAGAGGTCGTCGATATTGTCGAAAACTTGAATATCTGCGTCCAAGTAAACCATCTTGCTGTACTCTTCAAACTACAAGTTTTAAAAGTACGAAAAACACGATTAACTTTTAACTCTAAAAGAAGTGACCAAAAAAAAAGTTCTTACATGCATGTAAGTTTATGGCCTTAATTGTTTCAAACACAAAAGTTTGTGTGCTGTGTTGAGATGTGAAAATAATTTACATTTTCTATGGAGATTCTTTTTCGTATAGAATACTTTTGTACATTTAAGAAGCAATAACGTTTTTTATCAAAAAAAAAAAAAAAAAAAAAGCAATAACGGGAAACACAAACTTTTTACGTCAGTTTACAATTTACAAAAAAAATTGATTCAAAACTCTAGATATATATTGAGTTTTATTTGAAAGAAAACATACTTTATAACATCTAAACGTTTAAGCAAACAAACAATCAAAACCTCTTTTTTGTTTCGCAAAATATATATATATATACTTACGTTCCAAATTCTGAGTTTTGAGTAGTTGATAATGTAATAAGCCCTTGCGTATACATCTTGGCTCTCCGGAGGATAAACAGGCTTGATCTCACGCACGACACAGTCTTGAGACCTCAGGATCTCTCTATGTTCCTCAGGCACATCAGGCAACATAGCAACAACAAGAGGGTAAGCACTTTTAACCTTACGCAAACCCTTTGCTAATCCCACCACTCCCTTCACGTAGTCTCCATTACCTGCCAAAAACGTCACATAAGCTCTCCTTAAAGGTGCTTGATGCGCCTTGTCGGATACATCGATCGAGTTTACGGGAATCTCAGGGGCCATTTTGAGGAAAGAAAGTATTGGGGTGGGTTTTAGGAGAGAATTGAAAAGTTTTCTTGAGTGTTTGCGAAGTAAAAGAAATAAAAGTTCGGTTTTCTAAGCATATGTCAACTTTGGCCTTTGGCTTGTGAGTAGTGTCTATGAATGCTACCACGACGTTTGATTAAATAAGCGTAGAACGAAGGGTACATCTGGAACAAATTAACTAAAAAAATACTTCTTCTTTTGAAATTGGTTTTTTAATTTATGTTAATTCTTTATTTATGTAAATTTTGTTTCCGCCGGATGTGAATGAAAATGAACATTTCTTGTATTTGGCTTTTTTTTTTTTTTTTTTTATCGTGGGGTGATGTAACTAGCTAGGGAAATGAAAGCTCAATTATAGTTTAAGAAAACTTCAAAAGAAAAATTTAAAAAGTTAAAATGTAAACAAGGCGGTTGAATTAAATATTCTAAATAATTTTTTGAAAATCGTTTTGTAAGTTCAAAAAATATCTTAACGAAAACGCAGATTCAAAAGGGCTATATAATAACATTGGAAGAAGATCCACGAACTCCTCGAGGAAGGTCGTTAAAGACTCCAAGGAAGTGGCATGTGTAAAGGCTAGAGGTGTAACTTATCCGAATATATTATCTGAAGTTTTAAATCTCGAATCAACCTAATCACTGCAAAACGCGATTAATTAAACAGAATTCAACATCTTAATTGGATATGTCGAATTAGTAAAAATTTGATAATTGGTGATGTTTTAGTGACCAATACAATTTTTGGATTGTAAAATGAAGAGGTCAAAAATTTTGGAATGCGTTAGAACAACATATTTTAGGATAATATAGCAGTTAGAGAAAATGGAAGTAACTTTTCTCTGTGTTTGGCTTAATGCCTTAATCATATGTGGTGATATAAATACCGAAATGAAAGCTTAAATTTGGTTAATGAATAATCACGGTTTTAATGCTTTTGTGTTAAAACGAAGTGGTGGAATTTTTGTTCTCGGTGAAATGGTCTTTCAAGTATACTAAGAGATTCATGCGTTCCATGAAGTGTGGAATTAAACATCGAGCGTTCGAGACATAATTAAAAATCTTTTTCGTATTAATTATAATTCATAAAACAAACATTTTAACTAAAAAGAGAGCATGTTGACAAAAAAAAATAACTAAAAAGAGAGCATCAAAAGGGTTGGTAATATAGTAATATATTTAATAAGTTTTTTTTCCAACAATATTGAATAAGTTTATAATAAATGTTATAATATAATCATGTGAATAATATCCTCAATCAGACGTTGAGCGATATATAAAAAATATGAGTTATCTATTCATTGTCACTTGGTTTTGAGTTGGAAACCTATGAAACTTAATATGGTATCAGAGCCCGAAGACACGTTGGCCTAACATAAACTAAAATCGATCCGGCCCGAAAGAGATTTGATCGATCTGACCTGAAATTGGTCCAAACTAAAATTAGTTTGACCAATCTAACCCAAAATTAATTCTATAATGAGATATCATTGAGATTAATGGCTAGACAGGTCATTATCTCTAGGGGCGTATGAAAATAATGCACATCGAAAATATGATGGGACATTGAGTAATATATGTCAATCCAATCATTGCCAATTGATTTTGAGTTGGAATCCCATAAAATTTAACAAGTCAAAGATCCAGTTTCAAACTATTTGTAGGTCATATTCAATTTTTTACTACGGATATATTTAATATGGTAAAAAACATTTTAAACAAATTTAGGCCATAATTTTATATATATAGTTTAAATTTTTTTTAAAGAAATTTTCATTTTTGAGTCGAAATCCTATCTAACTGTTCCATTTGCACGTAACAAAAAAACGGTCTTACAAAGATCAAAAGGATAGGATTTAGAAAAAAAAAATGTTTGAATGGCTAAGAAATTTGTTGCGAATTCGGCAACGAAAAACAATGAAGAAACGAAAACAAAGAGAGATTAAAAAGAAAAACGTATTGAGCTAAATACCGTTTTCTCTAGTTTTTATTAACTGTGTGAATGAATAATTATAAATTCTTATGATTCATATAAATCCCAAAAATTCGATACATCTAAGAATAGAAAATAAAAAATATTTATTATCCTAAAATATACTGTAATAAATGGCATTCTTTTTGTTCGTTCAAAAAAAAACTTTTTGACTGTATATTATCATATTTTAAATCATTAAAAACAACAAAAAATTTACTAGAATAATCAGCTTCACTAGGACGATCCAAGCAAATGCTTCAATAATAGTTTAATTGGAAATCCAAAAAGATAATTGATTTGGTTATTAACTCGGATTCGGTTCGGTATTGTAAACTACTATATAGTTTATAAAGATACATTTATTAACGAATAGTAGGTTGTTCATAGTTTAAGGCGATGACTTCTTATAATGTGACGTTTTTGTCAACACATGATACAGATAAAAAAATAAAAATAAAACACATGATAAAGATATGGAGAAATTCCACATTAACATTAATATTAAACTCAACGGTTGTTGCGAATCGGTCGTATAAAAATATCATTCTCTAACGACTAGCTATCCCAAGTATTTAAAATTAATCATATTCATAACGGGCTTATTTTTTAATCCATTTTTTAAATTTTTTAATTACCATTCTCTGACGACTAGCTATCCCAAGTATTTAAAATTAATCATATTCATAACTAGATTTTTTTTTTATTTTACATATGACATTCCATTAATTTTTAAAATTTTATACATAATCTCTTAAAAAATTGATGAATTGATGAATACAGATAAAAATATATATAAATAAAGATATCAAATTTATTGAGTTTACATCTATGAGCCAACATCTTGGCTAGTTGATTGTGATTTCTTTATTTTTGTATCATTCGGACACCTGCAAATCACTTAATCTAATGAAATACATCAAATACCAAATTACTATTGTTATGTCATTTCTTCGATCATATACCAAGGGTTTAAATTACAATTTTTTCGGAAAATCGGCAAATGTCTTGTTTGTAGCGATGTTGCCGGAAGGAGACTCTACCATCGAGAGACAAAGTGGTTGCCCATTGGAACTGACACCAAGCGAGATCGAATTTTGGATAGAAATCTTTGATTTGGAGAATTATCTGCCGTGACTGATGTTTGATATTTCTGAAATTTAGTGAGATTCCACGTAAAAAACGAATTGTCGAAATTCAAATAAAATAAAATAAAAAACAAACCGAAAATATATCTATTAAGTAATTGTTAAACAGAACAAGTTGCAGAGTCTCGAGCGAGAATCGCTTGGGTAGAGAGAATCGCTTCAACTTGCAATTGATATTTGACAACGAGATCCATTTCTAATCTTTATATTATACAAGTCCAATATATTCGTCCGAGTTTATTGGATTAGCGTATTCGTCCGAGTTTATTGGATTAGCGTATTCGTCTATTTTTAATATCACTGAACCATGTTCAAACTTTTTGATAAGTACATATTAGAACTTTCAGGCGGCCATGTTATTTACGAAGGGAGTTTAATGAATAAAAAAACCTTTAAATATCGACGGATTCATTTTAAAATTCTATTAAAATTTTTAAGTTTGGTCCGGTAATGTATCCATAACGTTAAAATCCTAAACCAAAAATTGTTAAATGGAACATATCTTTGGGGGAAAAACATGATGCATCTTTATTAGTTAGTTCACCAATGGCAATAATTTCTTTTTGTTAAAATGGTGCTTTTTATTATGCCTTGGAGATGCATAGATTGACCTCTATTTTGCATTTTTTTGGGGTTTTTTTTTTTTTTTTACTGAAGAGTAAAACTGCAATCACAAGTTTCTCTTCTACCTCAGGAACCCAATTTATGAAACCCTCAATTAATTATGGTTTTTATTACCTTTTCGCGCTTTTCGTTGGATTCACTCGTTTTTCATTGTTTTTTTTTTGTTGATAATATTGTGACACACTTTTTTAAATTTTTCTTTCAGCAGAGATTTTTTTGTGCTAGAAACACTTTATGTTCTTTTTGTAGCTTGATTGGACTAAAATACCTCCAAGTCCAGCGGATTAGATACTTCAACAAAAATATGCCATTAGTTAAAAAAATAAAAAAGAGGGAAAATTTAATTAGATTGCAAAAGATCTGAACCGTCCATCTGACATAAGAAATAACAAATAGAACAAATCTCATCCCAATCTTTCCTTTCCTCGTCTAAAATTTTCCTCTCTCTAATGAGTCATTGATGTGAAACTCGACAGAGAAAGGAACTCAACAAATCAAAGACGAAGAAGATCTCGATCTATGGTTGATGTGGAACTCGAGGAAGTCGAACACAAAGAAGGGTTCGATCCGCCGTCTCGTGTATCTATCGCGCCGGAGACCTCAAGCGAACTCGGCGTAGAGCTTCGTCGGGTTTGAAATCAGATTACGTGTTTGGAAGTGGAGATTTCTGTGATTCTGAGAAAATCGATTCGAGTTCATAGAGAGAGAGAGTGAGATTTTCTCGACAATTAAACAAACCCAGAAGCTTCGTACAAAGAAACACATATTCAAGTTCGTGTCTTGTGTATCTCTGTAACCGATTATGCAGTCGGTGTATATGCTTCGCGTCTAGATTTCTCTTTGGGTATGTTTTGTCTCTATTTGTATGTGAATTTGTGGTTTTCTTACGACTGAAAATCTGAAACCTCTTAAGATTGTTACATGAAGCTTTTTCTCTTTGTATGTGTCTGAGTTTTACAGATTGTTCAAGCCTTGTATTAAGTTCAAAGATGGATTAAGCAGTGATTCAAGGTTAGATCCAATTGACATCGTGGCATATATCAAATCTGAGAAGAATAAAACGAAGAAAATACAAGCATTATTTTGTGTGTTTATACAAATCCATGTCTAGACTAAATGGCGTTTTCTCTTAGTTAGGTTGTTGGCACTGCCTTGACATAAGATTTTTCTTTGTGTTTGCAGGTGGGATATGCTTGATTGTACAACTTTATGTGGACATAAACTTTTGGACCAATTTGTATGGACATGCTATCAATAAGCCTTTAGAATTAGGATATAAATCAGAATCAAAATCTTGTTGTCTTTTTTTAGTATCCATTGATAAAATTCATTGTTTTCTTTTGTATGATCTTGTGGATTCGAGTTGGATGTTATATCCTTATGTTTTTTACTTTGTTTTAAAGCAACCCACGATAACATCGGTTAAGAACGTGTCCATACTTATTTATCCACGAGATCTTGTCCAAAAAGTAGTGTCCATGGCATCATGTCCACGATCACATATACAATGTTCTTCGACGAGTTCCTAAATTTCAATTTTCTGCTATGTCCACTTAGTATCGACCAAATGTTCCAATACGAATGGACGTGATATTATTGTGGATGGTCCTAATTCAAAAAAAGCTTAAACCCGTCTAATGGTAAATGAACAAAAAAAACCTATATCTTCAGATCTAAAACAACAAAAAGAACTACGAGAAACATAAATCACAAAGAAACCAAAAAAAATGTAGCAAATCACTAAACGATTACTTAGCTACAAACTAATCTTGAAATCTGGAATTGGAAACATAATTGGTTTCATTCGTGTCTATATGGACAATGTCAAATGGACAACATCATACGAACAAAGTTTCAGCTCTTTACATACCATCTACTCTTACTTGAAAAGAGTATACATCAATTTATATGAGATCTATCTATCCTCATCACAACTAGACTTGCTTGGAAAAAAAGTATAGATCAGTTTCTTTGAAGTCGTAGCTTGAAGACCTATGTAGTTTATGAATCAGGAATGTTTGATGTCTTAACATGGCAGCTTGAAGACCTGATCCTTGTCTGCAGTCCAAAAGATAATATCCACTAAAAATTGTCTACATAATGTAGTCCACGACTCTGGAAAACCACATATACTCTTAGTTTGGACAGTTCTTAAAACCTGCATGATATTAAGCAGAGCACAGCTAATTCACATCAACTGACAATAAAAATGCATATCCTTAGTAAGGCTACCATGTTAACACTCCAATTCATGCCACTGGTAATAAAAGTATCAAAATGTAATCATTTTGCAGCCTTTTGCAGAACAACATTGCGTGGCATCAACCAACGTGAGTTGGGCTAGTGGTACTTGAGGGAGAACACCCAATACGGTACCCGCAGTTCGATTCCCGTTGGCCACTGGGGGATTAAAATCAGCGTCATTGCCAGGCTGCCAGGACCACACGGGGACCACCATAGATGGGACACCTGTGCTAGTTGGGACCACCAAAGGTGGGGCCCAGACACCTAGTTAAAAAAAAAATCGATTCAAAAAAAAAAACATTGCGTGGCATCTAAAACAAGCATAAATCTAAGTAAAGCTACCATGTTAACGCTCTAATTCGCTCCAATGATGTTTCCAATGAGCATAGTGGAATAAACTGAGAGTCTGAGACCCATTGTACACATCAAAACCATATCTAAACTAGACAAAATCACACAAAATCCATGAATCGAAAAACTATATGTAACCATAATATCTTGGACATGTGTGTTGTCCATATGGATAGCGTACAAAATCCAATCAATTCACTATAAGTGTGACTTATCACTGACTTACATTGCAAAGTGGGACATAAATAGACTGGAGAAGAAGAAGGGATAAAGGGACGGAGACAAATCCCAATCTCGACACAGTCTGAATCTCCGGTGGCGAGATCCGGTGCCTGGATCCGATCCTGACACATTCAGAATTTAACGCTCTCCGTCGTCGTCATCGTAAACGTGCTTCTCCAACTCCCGGACAACTCCTGATTTTTTCAGAAAGATTAGAAAGCTCATCTATCTAACAAACACAAAGAACAACCATTGGAATCCAAATAAAAACTTCAAACTTCTAAATTTGTATGTTCCACTAACAAATCATTGAAATCAAAATAAAGGTTTCAAACGTCGGTTGGAACCTTTTAGATCTTGTATGGAACCTTTTTGAGCATAAATCACACTAAAAACAAGAATGTTTACGGGCACTTAACCATTGCTTAAGCGGCCGCAGAAGCCATACATTAGAACATTGCTATAGATAAAACGTTCACCAACCAAAATGATGTGTTTTATTTAACTGTTTCCATTTAGGGTTTCAATATTTTCGTAGACGAAAGATTAGATTCATTTACAAACTAAAGTTGAGGGTTTTAATAATACTTTTAAGGTTTAAAACTGGATCATTCGATAATTGAGAGTTTTATACTTTTATCATTAAAATCATATATTTACCGTGTTGACCAAAAATTATACATATAAAAACACATAACTAAATTCTAAATTTAACATTATAATTAACGTTTTAATAGGTCAAAAGTGCTTTAATTGGTCAAAAGCATATACGATTATAACTGATATAAACAAATAGAATACGTGAAGCTAATGATCTTATTTGTTGTAGTAAATATAGAATGATTCAAATCGCAGTTCAATCAATACCAGCTACCATGTTTTGGTAATTCGACTGAATTATCAGGAACACGATCATTTAACTCCGCCGTCGTTCGCAGATTTGATGCGCATTTAGCTTTAAAGGAAAAAAATTATTTGCTCTACTAAAAATCTTTAGATTTTGTTGTTGTAAAACTCTCCTTTTTAGGTTTTAATCAAATTAAAATTTAACCCTAAAAAACAGATACGAAATAAATAGTATTCAATTAATGATTTTGTTCACTGAGTTTTATCTTCTCAATTCAAAAATTTGTAAAAAAGGACAGACCCTTTTTCAAAGAAGAAAATGTGATTAATTAAGTCAAGTCATTTAATGAGATTTTTTCTGATAATATATAATTTTTCCAAACTTTTTGATTGAATTCGAGTTTTATATCCGCAGATTTATTTATGTTTCTACCAATTTTGAATTTTCTGCCAGTATATTTTCATTTACAATCTAAGTCAATGAATTTGAAAAATATATCATGAAAACATGTGTTGTCTTGTACTTTTATTATATTAGTTCTCGATTAGAATAGATTAAAGAAGAAGAAATTTTAGCACTAAAGAAGACATGATCCAAAATTCATAATTAACCACATCAATTGTTGAAAAAAAAAAGATATATAACATCCTATTTAAAAAGCTTTTCAAATTTCTTGAAAAAAACAAATATAGAATTTGTCTTTTGAATAGAAATTATCCAAAATTGATTTAGTTCTAATGTTCAAAGTCAAATGACAAAAATTTTTTAAAAAAATGAAAAGATATTTAGTAATCTATCTTTAGGATGAGAATATAACAACTAAAACTTTTTTTTTTTTGGATAAAAAATAACAACTAAAACCTTACTAGTGAAGAAGTAACCGAGAAAAAGTCATGTGCGTGGAGAGAAGCCAGCGGTCGAGGAAACTGAAAAGAAAAAATCAATTCTCAAAAATATCACAAAAATAAGTTTTTGTTTTAAATATATCATTACTTAAATTTTTTTCAAAAATACCACTAATTTTTTTTTTTTTAAATAGGACAAAATTAAAACTAAACTTTAAACCTTCAAAATTAAATTCTAAACCCTAAAAACTAAACCCTAACCCTTAAAAACTAAATTCTAAACCCAAAATACTAAACCCAAAATACTAAACCCAAACCCAAAAATTAAATTATAAACCCTTAAAACTTATTTTTAGTATGTGTGATATTTTTGGAAAAATAAAAATTTTAATGGTATTTTTAGACAAAAAAATTAAGTGATGATATGTTTGGAACAAAAACATATTTATTGATATTTAAAAAAATTCCTTAAAGAATATTGTGGCGCACGAAAGAAAAAGTCATGTGGAGAGAAGTTGGTTTATGATAGAGTGATATTTTCAGCAAAATTATTTTTATCTTTAGATTATGCTTTGTTTTCACCAAAAAAGGGAAAGATGCTCGGTAGAAAAAGTAGAAAATATGGATAAGGCACTCGTGAAAATATGTGGGAGCAAAAATATAAGGATGATCCAACCCGAGGTTTTAACCCGTGGTTAAATCTTATTACGAACCAAATACTTAGCCAAATTTTTAGTTCGTTTTATTAAGCAATTTTTCGCGTTGAAGGGCACATCCACCATTTGAAACATCGTGGACATGATTCAACATTGTTGCGTTGGGGACAACCAGATTCGCAGATATGAGGATTTAACATTAATGTTGGCCTTGATTAACAATGTAGAAGCATATTAAGAGGACCAATTGTGCTGATGTCGTAGAAAATTTTCTCTGACACATGGTTTGCAATGTCGAACGACCCAACCAAAAACTTAAATCAATTCATGGCTGCTTTGCCTTCTGTATAACAATCTGTAGAGCAGAGAAGGAGTACAAGGGCAAAAGACAATTTCGGAGAGGGTGACTTTTTATTGGCTGGTAAACTAATACCTTGTGTGAATAAACCTTCCTTCGCAGCTAGCCTGAGGCTCTCAAAATAACATGTCGTGTGGTTCCCAGCTAGAGCACAACGTAAAATGAAGGAGCGGAACTTGGAACCTTCGTTGACGAGTTACGGATTAAGATCAAGATTATCAAGTGACACTGACCTTAACACATTTTGGTTAAAAGCAAATTCCATACCGCTTTTCCCAGAAGTAGTAAGCGAACCTAGATGTGTTTCACCGCATTTGGCAACAAAGATAACTATGGAAACAGCAAAAACATGTCCTCTATATTGGATATTTGGTTGGGGGTGTGGAGAGTTTAATATAAACTGGAAAAGTGTGAATATGGAGTGGAGATTTGTACATAAGGAAATAAAAATGGGTTCCCTTGGGAAAATAGTGCAACAACAAATAAAGTTTAATCTGCCTCTACCAGCTATAATAAGTCCACCAAATTGGCATACTATTTACAATTATCATTTGTGGACATTGCGGTAAAATCGTTGTGTATGTAGGATGAAGGACGATGAGTTTGATATTTGTATGAGCAGTAGTGATTATGGGAATTGAATCTAAAATATATTACATAGACAGAAAAATGTATCACCGAATATAAGTGGACAGTAAAAATTCAAAACACTAAACACTTGTCCACAGCCGATCGTTTGCATTCAGAAACGACATAGGAAACACACCACGAAAAATAAGTTTCACATGAAAGAGTCAGGTTCAGGCCGGCTACTTATAGAGGAATAACAGGAAAACTATAACACATACAAACAAAGGAATCGTCAACAACATCAACGTGTTTCCTCTGACAACCTAGTGCCCTTTGCGACGAATGCCATCAACAGTCTCCTGGAGATTGTGAACTAGTTGTTTAAGTTCGTAAATTTCACTGTCGTGATGGTTGACTCGGGACCACATCATTGGGGGTCAACACGTTCGCCATTGACACCTAGAATAATATAGTTAATGCAATCGCACTCTAAAGTCTTTGTAACTCGTCCACGAGGGCCTCATCCAACCATTTAAATATAAGAAATCCTCCATCCTACAGAAATGGAAGATGTTAATGGACAATATTATGGTGGACATGATATGTGCTATAATATTAAGAGAAAAGGCCACTATAGTATGTAGTAGACAATTTGTCGTAGATAACGTGGACAATATTAAACAGATTTGGTGGACAATGTATTGGTGGACATGAGATGATGTATAGTATGAAGAGAAATTCCGCTATAGTATGTAGTGGACAATTTGTCGTGGACATAAAAATACGGACAATAAGCAATGGAGCCTGAACGGTAGCAGCTATGACTAAACGAATCCAAGTGAGTACGGTTTTTTTGGACAATTGAGATGAGTGGACAAAATAAATGGCTAATCTATGATATTTTTCGTGGAGAGTGATGGCCTTACATTTGACAGATTGCATGTATAGAACCTCCTACCGGGGTTTGTAGCAGTTTTTGAGGTGTCAACCACAACATCTCCCCCACATAACGCCTAGGGATTCCGTGGTTTCTCTCTCCGCGATCCTGTGAATTGACCGACGATGGTGGTGATGTAGATGGTTGACTGTAACTGTAACGACCAATGTTCTGTGTGGAGGAAGACAAGTAATGTGAAAGTTAGGAGGATTTGGGAAGGCGACGATGTTTGGGAAGAGGTAATTAAGAGTAATTGTAGAAAATATAGTAGGGTTGTTTTGTGGGATTAAGTTTAATATTTTAGCGGAAGAAATATTTTAAAATTTTGAATTTCGTTATAATTTCGAGATCTGGTAAGAGTGCATGGCTCGGGTTCAATAACCAAGAGTGCTGACATTGATGGGATGGCTTGGGTAGCCTTTTTGCTACAACACGCAATCTAGCCCTCACTAGTGGCGGCCATCTGTTGTTTAAGAGAAAGTTAAAAGCTGTCATACTTACTGAACCTAAACTAATGAGAATACACAATAATCAAAGTCAACTATGATTTTGACTAGGAGTCTCCAGAAACCTACTATTTGAAAATCGAATGGCAATAAGGGATGGACAAGATATAAGCATTAGTTAAGAACCAAATAGAGTTAAGTTAAGGTAGGTAGATCAGAAAAAAAAACAAAAAATAAGTCTAAGGTATACAACATAGTGACAATAAGTCTTTTAGGTTTCAAAAAAAAAGAATTTAGTTTTGAGAGGAGATACGAACTGAGAAATAGGGACGATGTCTGTGTCTTAGTGACTGGATGAACTCCTCATAAAAGTCCATGGCGTATTTCATTCGAATGTTGTCCATGTTGGCTTCTGTGATGCCTTCAAGCGAGAGACCTTGACCATGAAGCTCGATAAACTTGATAGAAAGAAGACCGAAGTCACCTGTCCGTTTACTCTGAGAGACAGCAACAAGCCTAAAGATAGTGAAAGAAGGCGGGTGATATATCATGGTTTTTATGGGTTTTAAAGCCATTATATATGTATATAACCGAGTCTTTTATGTGCCTTTCGAGTCTTTTTCGAGTCTTTTACAGGTTTACACACATTTGGGATCATTTGGACATTATGGAGCAATTATGGAGCATTGTAGCTGAGAAGTCGAAATTGGTGTCTTTCAAATTCAACCGTGTCGACCAACACAACCGTGTGTGTCGGTCGACACAGCCCGATTTTTATACCTCCATGTGAAGACCAATACTTTTTGGAGATTTGCAACTTTGCCATGAAGTTTCATGTATTTACAAAAGAACCCAGCTCGTGTTTAGACTATATTTTAGGGGTTTTAAGTTTTTGGGAGGCACTTTTCACTTGGAGAAGATTACTTTTGGTTTTTAGGAAGAACTTGGAGATTTAGAGCTTGGAGGCTGATCTGATACTTTGTATTACTTTGAGAGAAGATTGCGAACCCCTGTTTCTACTTCTTTATTGTGATTTATAAGATATCTATCTTATTCATGTCTTTGATTTCAATTGATATGTTTGAGTAGATTATTTGTTAGGTTTAGGGATTCTCATTAGGAATTTCATGGAATGATATATCGATTTATTGGTTAGGATTCAAACTCAATAGTTCTTCCCCTAGGTTGCACTTAAAATTAGTTTTGGATTGATCACCTAGAATCTCAATCTTAGGTTGTTAAAGTGGCACGACAGTGTGATTTATAATCTGATTAAAACCTAGAGTGAGCAAATTAGATAATTGCAAAGGAAGTTGGATTAGATAATTTGTGAACAAATCGAAACTGCCCTTAATGCTTGTTTAGAATTTAGGATTCGCAAAGGAATTTGGTTTCTTAAGTTTTAAACATAGTTAATTCTCGCAACGAAATTTGGTTTATTTTACATTAGTGATTTGAGTTCTGGAACTTGCTCGTAATTCGATTTTAACCAGTTAATTGATCTTCATTAATTGATTTCCTGAGAAATTCCATGGACCTGACGCTTTTCCCATCTGATAAACAAACCGTTTTAATTATTATTTACATTTTTATTTCATTTATTTCATACTCGCTTAGCTGAATTCGAAACGAAAAAGTCTATCGTGAGGTTCTTGAGTCCTTGTGGATTCGACCCCTAAGTACTGCATCGATCTCTTAATTTGAGAGAGTAGCTCTAGGGATTTAATTTGAGCAATATCAAATTTTTGCGCCGTTGCCGGGGACTGTTTTGAGTTTCCGATAGATTTAAGTGTAGAATTTAGACTAAGTTTTTATTTTAAGTTTTACTCACATCGTTCTATCTTTTTGTCATGTGTGTTTCAGGTGTATGCCTAGTCGTGTTACCAGGAGCAACAAGGACAGTCAGCTTTTGTTTCTTCCGAATCAGGAGCTTGCGAGGTTAGAACTAACGAACAAAAAAGCAAAGAATCCAATGGAGATGGTTAATCCTGTGATTTTACGTCAGGACGAAGCTGGTGTTATCACGGACCAAGAGGGTCATGTTTGCAACGAGCAATACCATAGATTGGATGGAGATGGAAACCCCATCGTGCCAGTTGCTATTGAAAACGCGCAGGTACATGCGCAAGTTGGGAGAGTAAGGACGCTTGGGGATTACAACAGACCTGATGAGTTTTATACGAATATATCTGCGATCAGACTTCCTAGCTTTGATAGGAACGATTTTGAGTTGAAACCGTCCTACTACATGCTGGTTGGTCAACATCTTTTCCATGGATTGGCTCATGAACATCCTCTGGACCATATTGAGAGGTTCGAGGACTTGGTGACTAACATGAAGCACAATGGAGTCAGTTATGACTATCTCTTTTGTAAGCTTTTCCCACACTCTCTTAGTGGTGAAGCAGCTTATTGGTTGAAGCCGTTACCAACAGGATCTCTCACCAATGGGGAAGATACCAAGAAGACGTTTTTGCATAACTTCTATGATGATGCGAGATCAGAGGATTTAAGGAACAACATCTCTCAGTTCATGCAGAGACCGACTGAAGCATTTAAGGCTGCATGGGTGCGATTCAGAGCTTACCAACGAGATTGTCCGCATCACGGTTTCAGTGAGGTTCAGTTGTTGGGTATTTTCTTCAGAGGCGTGGATTGGAGATATCAGATGGCTCTTGACTCTGTGAGTAATGGGAACTTTAACACGAGGTCCTCCGAAGAAGCTTATGTGTTGATTGAGAACTTGGCGTCTAGCAATAGCACCAAGAATGCTGATTTGGAGAGGCAGAAGCAAGCTGGAAACATTGATGGAAAACAGATTGCTGAGTTGAAGAACAAGTTGGATTCAGTTCACAACATTTTGGTGAACAAGAAGTCAGTTCAGTTTGCTGCAGAGGTTGAGACTTTCGAGCCCGAAGAAGGAATTGAAGAGGATGTCAACTACATAGGGGGGACTGATTTTCAGAGTCAGAGAATTGGAAATCAACAAAGCCGAGGTGGTTACAATGGTTACGGTTAGAGGAGTGCCTTTACGGGTAATCAGAACTCATCTGGGTATGTCTCTAAGCCTCAGTATCAGAATTCTTTCCAGAGCAACAACAATTTCAGCAAGACTTATGGATCTTCATCTTACCAAACACCTCCTGCACCGACTGAGCAAAGTGAGATGAAACATATGCTTGAGCAGATACTAGAGGGACAGTAGAAGATCACAGTTGACTTTAATGGGAAGATCGATGCCATGTACATTGATTTGAATGGTAAGTTCGAAGCTTTAGCACTCATGTCAAGAAGCTAGATACTCAGGTTGCGTAGACTGATGGGTCTGTGAGAAGACAAGATGAAGTCTTTCCTGGAAGGACAGACACTAATCCGAAGTATCAATGCAATGCCATCATGTTAAGAAGTGGTAAAGACCTTAATCTAGTGCTAAAAAAGGGTCAAAGTGTTGATAAACTCGTGGAATTAGAAGAAATTGAAGAAGATTTTGCAGATAAGTCGCCTGTGTTGGTCGACACGAGTGGAGTGTATCGGTCGACACCCCCTAGAGATGTGCCAAAATTGAGCTCAGACGACCCAGAATCGAGCCAGAGGAACGTGGGTGTCGCTCGACACTTTATACCAGACGTGCCAAAATCGACCCATGTTGATCAACACATCATTGGTGTCGGTCAACACAAGCACCCACAGAAAATCGATGCATCTGGAATTTCGACTAAGGACAAAAGCGAGGTCCCCGAGTCGATCGACACAACCCCTGGTGTCGGTCGACACAAGGAACCAGCTGCGACACCAATTTCCGAGAAACCGAAAATTTCAATAGAACGAGTCTACAAGCCTAGGGTTCCATTTCCAAGGAGTCCTAGGAAGTCAAAACAGGAGTTGTATGAAGCTAAGTGCAAGGCCATGATGGACAAACTCACCATTGAGATTTCTTTGATTGATGCTATCAAGACTACTCCGGTGGTTAAGAGGTGTTTAAAGAAGATGCTTACGCAGGATATGAGAGAAGAGGAAGGTGTGATGATGATCTCTGAGGTTTGCAGTGCCGTTACATGATACCAGAGAAATTTAAAGATCCGAGAAGCTTCGTTTTGGATTGCTCTATTTTCATGGATAGGTTTAAGAGTTTGCTGTGTGATATGGGGTCGAGTGTTAGTTTGATGCCTTACTCGGTCGCTATGGGACTTGGGATGACTAATTTCACACCACTAGGATTGCTCTAATTCTAGCTGATCATAGTGTGAGGATTCCCGAGGGTCTTTTAGAATATGTGCCAGTACGAATTGGCGATTGCATGATCCCCACAGATTTCATAGTTCTGTGGTATAGTGTTGAGCCTAAGGATCCTCTTATCATGGGCAGACCCTTCTTGGCTACAGCTGGTGCTCTCATTGATGTAAAGGGGGGCAAGATAGCTTTGAATGTGGGAGATCTAGTTATGAGTTTTGACATGGACAATCTGGTAAAGCGACCCACCATTGACGGACAGACTTACTACATGGATACTCTTAGCAACCTCACAGAGGAAATCTTTCATGAGATGCATCCTACGGACCCTTTAGAGAGAGCTTTGATCAGTTCTACGCGAGAGATGGAGCATCTAGACGACATTGCTGCTGGAGATGTCAAGATGTTGGATGCTAGTGAGTGCGTGATGCAGTTAGTCGCTCACGGGGAGCTCTTCGATACCTCACCAAAAGCCGCGGTATTGAGTGATTGGAGCGAAGATAAAGGTCCCAAAATCGAGCTCAAACAACTCCCTACGGGGCTAAGGTATGCGTTTCTTGGACCGAATTCTACTTATCCTATTATTGTTAATGCTTCCTTGAACAACGCAGAGCTCACGTTACTACTAAGTAAGTTGCACAAGTATCGCAAAGCTCTTGGCTATTCTCTTGATGATATTTCAGGTATCTCTCCGGACTTGTGCATGCATAGGATCCATCTCGAGGATGAGACGAAGTCGTCAATTGAGCATCAGAGGCGGCTGAATCCGAATCTGAAGGAGGTGGTTAAGAAGGAGATTCTGAAACTCCTGGAAGCTTGGATCATCTATCCTATCTCGAACAGTAATTGGGTTAGTCCGGTACATGTGGTTCCTAAGAAGGGTGGAGTCACAGTGATTAAGAATGAGAAGAACGAGCTGATTACTATGCGGACTGTGACTGGACATAGGATGTGTATTGATTACAGAAAGCTGAATGCCGCGACAAGGAAAGATCACTTCCCATTGCCGTTCATTGAACAGATGCTTGAGAGGTTGGCTAACCACCCCTACTACTGCTTCCTAGATGGATACTCGGGTTTCTTTCAGATTCCAATCCATCCCGAGGATCAAGAGAAGACCATGTTTACGTGTCCCTATGGTACATTTTCGTATCGCAGAATGCCATTTGGACTTTGTAATGCTCCTGCGTCATTCCAGAGATGTATGATGTCTATATTCACAGACATGATTGAGGATTATATGGAGGTGTTCATGGATGACTTCTCAGTCAATGGACCATCTTATCATGAGTATTTGGAAAATCTGTGCAAGGTGCTCGCTAGATGTGAAGAGAAGCACTTGGTTCTAAATTGGGAGAAGTGCCATTTTATGGTCAGAGATGGTATTGTTCTTGGGCACAGAGTTTCGCAGAATGGGATTGAGGTTGATCGAGAAAAGATTGAGGTTATGATGAATTTGCAGGCACCGAATTCAGTTAAGGCTGTGAGGAGTTTTCTGGGGCACGCTGGTTTTTATAGGAGGTTCATCAAAGATTTCAGCAAGCTCCCTATACCATTGACTGCTTTGTTGTGTAAGGATGTGAAATTTGAGTTCACTACTGAATGCCAATCAGCTTTTGAACAGATCAAGCAAGCATTAGTGAACGCTCCAATTGTAAGTTCATCAGACTGGGATTTGCCTTTCGAGGGGATGTGTGATGCCAGCGACTTCACGGTTGGAGCTGTTCTGGGGCAGAAAAAGGACAAGAAACTTCATGCTATTTACTACGCTAGCAGAACACTAGATGATGCGCAGAGGAATTATGCAACTACCGAGAAAGAGTTGTTGGTTGTGGTGTTCACATTTGAGAAGTTTCGTTCGTATTTGGTTGGTTCTAAAGTGATAGTACACATGGATCACTCAGCTCTGAAGAACTTGATGCAGAAAAAGATGCAAAACCAAGGTTGTTGAGATGGATTCTGCTTCTCCAAGAGTCTGATATGGAAGTTCGAGATAAGAAGGGAGTTGAGAATGGAGTTGCTGATCATCTTTCTAGGATCAGAGTTGAAGATGATGTCCCAATCAATGATTTTCTGCCTGAGGAGAATGTATACAAGGTTGAGATTGGTCAAATTTTGAATTTAGAGGAAAAACAGCAAAATTGTAGAATTGAGGTGTCCGTGTCGATCAACAAAACCATGTGTGTCGGTCGACACATGTCGAATACAAACCCATAATTTTCACCGGTTAAAATTGGTGACTACAACATGGATTTATGCGCTGTAACTCTTCCCGATCGACCATGGTATGCTGATATTGCCAATTACCTTGCTGCTGATGATAAGCCAGAAAATTTCACGGGATATGCCAAGAAGAAATTTTTGAGAGAGATTATAAGGTTCTACTGGGATGAACCTTACTTGTACAAGCACTGCACGGATGGCATGTACAGAAGATGCATTGCTGAGACTGATGTTCCGGATGTAGTGTTTCATTGTCATGGTTCTGAGTATGCTGGGCACTTCGCGACTTTTAAGACAGTTTCTAAGGTTCTTCAAGCCAGTTTTTGGTGGCCTACAATGTTCAGAGATGCTAATGCATTCATAGCTCAGTGTGATGCTTGCCTGTGAAGGGGAAAGATTAGCAAGAGGCATGAGATGCCACAGAACTTTATCCTGGAGGTTGAGGTATTTGATTGCTGGGGTATTGATTTTATGGGACCGTTTCCTTCATCTTACGGGAATCGGTATATTTTGGTTGCTGTGGACTATGTGTCTAAGTGGGTGGAAGCTATCGCTAGTCCGACCAATTATGCCTCTGTGGTTCTTAAGATGTTTAAGACCATAATCTTCCTCGATTTGGAGTACCTTGGACTGTGATAAGTGATGGTGGTTCTCACTTTATCAACAAGGTTTTCGAGAAACTGCTGAAAAAGCATGGTGTGCATCACCGTGTGGCTACTCCTTATCATCCACAGACAAGTGGATAAGTTAAGGTTTTGAACAGACAGATCAAGGAGATTTTGGAGAAGACCATGGGAAACACTAGGAAGGATTGGTCTACTAAGGTGGATGATGCTCTATGGGCCTACAGGACTGCGTTCAAAATGCCACTTGGGACTACACCATTCCATCTTCTCTATGGGAAAGCTTGCCACCTCCCAGTTGAGTTGGAACACAAAGCAACATGGGCAGTTAAGATGATAAATTTTGACACCAAGTCTGCTGCAGAGAGGCGATTGATTCAGCTGAACGAACTGGATGAAATCAGATGTCATGCCTATGAGAAATGTAAGTTATACAAGGAGCGAACAAATGCATATCATGTATAAGAAGATCATCTCCAGGAACTTCAAACCGAATGATCAGGTACTTCTGTATAACTCTCGTTTACAATTGTTTCCTTGAAAATTGCTTTCTCGTTGGTCAGGTCCTTTCACTATCAAAGAGGTCCGACCATATGGTGCTGTCATCTTGACAAATGCTGAAGGCAATGAGTTCATAGTGAATGGACAAAGGGTGAAACACTACTGGGCAATAGTCGAAACTCTATCAGGACACATTGTGTCTCTAACTGATGCACCCGCTGCCTAACCGCATTACAATCGAGCCAATGACGTTTAACAAGCGCTTGGTGGGAGGCAACCCATCGGTAAGTCTGTGAATATGAATTTCAGAGTCTTGTTTTCTTTTATTTTGGATTTTGGTGTTTTTATGTCATGTACAGAAAAATTCGGAAATTTATTGTTCATGAGTCTCTGTGTCAACCAACACACTTGTGTGTATCGGTCGACACGACCACTTATTCAGAACAACCTTGTCGATTTAAGCTTGGTGTCGCCCGACACCAGGCTGTGTGTCGGTCGACACATGTACGATTCTTGTTTCTTTTTATTTTCTCAATTTCATATCATTTTTTACTGAACCTATACTTCAATAACACTGGGGACAGTGTTGTTTAAGTCTTGGGGAGGTCGTTACTGACAATATCTTTTATTTTCTTAGAGTCAGTTTGTCGTTTTATTGAGTCAAAATTTTTTTGGAAACTATGATCTTTCTCTTGGTTTGTTGTGTTGATTATTTCATCTAAGTGACCATTGTTGCAGAATCAGTTCCAATCCGACTAATGAAAAAACCAAAGGCTGACCAGTTGACTTGAGACTCCCACATTTCCAACAGAAACCCACTAAAGTCTGAGCTAATTTATGATTGTTCCTTTTACATCATCAATGTGATTGATGTTCATAGGGCTTGAATCCTCGTTCATACTTGACAAAAGACAACATGTGTAAAAATAAATGGTACTCCTCTCCCTTGTTCTAAGTAATAAATATATAAAGATGAGATGATTTTTTTTGAGTAAAGGGTAGGAAAATTTCCCATTACCCCATTATTTTACTTTGAAAGAGATGATCACGCAAAGGTTGGAAGCAAGGTTAGGAAAATTTCTCGTGATACCATTATTCGCCTACACCTTTGAATTATAAAAAAAAAAATAATTAAAAAAAAAATGAATGAGAAAATAATAAGTCTAGGGGAGAGAAAGAGTACCAAGTGTTATATGGTTGGTTTGTCATAGTATTGTACGGGAATGAGCCTAGAAGGTTCTTGGCATTGAGATCAGAGATAAGACCCAGCGATGAAGGGCTTATGGACTATGTTGCAAAATTATGGGTTGAATCGAGAAAGCTGCGAATGTCTACGGTGAAGTACATGGTGGTTCGATTTGGATTGGTTTTTGTTGCATGTGGATTACATGGTGATTGGTCAATGTGATGCTCTGAAAGAAGGTGAGTTTCCTTGTTTTCAAACTTCTTCCTTTTACTCAGTTCTTTGTTTGCTTGAGGGCAAGCAAAAGCTAAGTCTGGGGGATTTGATATATCATGGTTTTTATGGGTTTTAAAGCCATGATATATGTATATAATCGAGTCTTTTATGTGTCTTTCGAGCCCTTTTCGAGTCTTTTACAGGTTTACACACATTTGGGATCATTTGGACATTATGGAGCATTGTAGCTGAGAAGTCGAAGTTGGTGTCTTTCAAATTCAACCGTGTCGACCAACACAACCATGTGTGTCGGTCGACACAGTCCGATTTTTATACCTCCACGTGAAGACCAATACTTTTTGGAGATTTGCAACTTTGCCCTGAAGTTTCATGTATTACAAAAGAACCCAGCTCGTGTTTAGACTATATTTTAGGGTTTTTAAGTTTTTGGGAGGCACTTTTCACTTGGAGAAGATTACTTTTGGTTTTTAGGAAAAACTTGGAGATTTAGAGCTTGGGAGCTGATCTGATACTTTGTATTACTTTGAGAGAAGATTTCGAACCCCTGTTTCTACTTCTCTTTTGTGATTTATATGATATCTATCTTATTCATGTCTTTGATTTCAATTGATATGTGTGAGTAGATCCCTTGTTAGGTTTAAGGATTCTCATTAGGGATTTCATGGAATGATATATCGATTTATTGGTTAGGATTCAAACTCAATAGTTCTTAACCTAGGTTGC
Source organism: Pseudoturritis turrita (assembly GCA_900406555.1). Lineage (NCBI taxonomy): Eukaryota > Viridiplantae > Streptophyta > Magnoliopsida > Brassicales > Brassicaceae > Pseudoturritis > Pseudoturritis turrita. The sequence continues at coordinate 458,099 of OVBL01000141.1, read as the reverse complement.
ACTTAAAGCTAGTTTTGGATTGATCACCTAGAATCTCGATCTTAGGTTGTTAAATTGGCGCGACAATGTGATTTATAATCTGATTAAAACATAGAGTGAGCAAATTAGATAATTGCAAAGGAATTTGGATTAGATAATTTGTGAACAAATCGAACCTGCGCTTAATGCTTGTTTAGAATTTAGGATTCGCAAAGGAATTTGGTTTCTTAAGTTTTAAACATAGTTAATTCTCACAACGAAAGTTAGTTTATTTTACATTAGTGATTTAAGTTCTGGAACTTGCTCGTAATTCGATTTTAACCAATTAATTGATCTTCATTACTTGATTTCCTGAGAAATTCCCTGGACCTGATGCTTTTCCCATCTGATAAACAAACCGTTTTAATTATTATTTGCATTGTTATTTAATTTATTTCATACTCGCTTAGCTGAATTCGAAACGAAAAAGTCTATCGTGAGGTTCTTGAGTTCTTGTGGATTCGACCCCTAAGTACTGTATCGATCTCTTAATTTGAGAGAGTAACTCTAAGGATTTAATTTGAGCAATATCAGCGGGAGCTGACAAAAGTTCCAAGAGATACAAGGTAGCTTATGATGCCAGAAGCATTTCAACCAATGGTGTCATTATCTTGTCCACCTTCTTCTGATTTTTGGCATTAATGCATGGATCTAGAACAGTTATGGTTGAGCTTTTAAGGCAAATGGCAATCGCTACCCAATGCTCATTCCCCAAATTCATCGAAGCATATAGAGTGTCCACATCCGCAAACCAAACAAGTTTGTTGAAATGACCAGGGACTATTCCGCAAATGTAATTCTTAAGAAGACTACTCCAAGACCAGTCTTCTTTCTTTTTTGACTTCTTGAAACGGGGTAGTCAATGCATAGAACACGCGTGAACCAATTGTCTAATATAACAACCCTTTTGCTTAGAAAATCTTCACCATGCTTTCTCCAAAAAAGACTGAGCAACGCTTCAATATGCTGGAGGGAGTGAAAGACAAATAAAATAAGATAGAAAACGTTAACCTAAAAATGTTTGACTTATTAAAGTAAGTAAACATGTCAACAAAATAAAAGCAATATTATTGTCCATGATATCAAAAATTAAGTCAAGCTAGTTATTAGAGTTCAGTTATGTTACAGGTGTATCAACACGTCTCTAGGGGAGTGGAGTTCCATGAAGAAGGACTTGTTGGCAGCATGTCCATCAATTACGTATTCCCTTGAACATGGACAAGTTAGATTATATGATATGGACAGAACAGGTTTGTAAAACTGATTTATAATTAAAGTAATAGTAAATGGATAACATACTTGTCCCGGTAAGATTTGATCTTGGATAAAACAAAATTCTTGAGGGAGTCGTTGACAACAACGGATGGCGAACCCACCTGCTCTGGTATTCCCTTAGTCGAAGAGGAATCACATAATCTTTTAGGAAGTTTCCTAGTTCTTTTTGCAGGAAAATCAGTAGAACAGTTACCTTCTTCATTACACACGGTCCTCTTCTTTCCGTGGGGAGATTTCGTTACTGGGTCATTGCGGACGGGTTGAACTTCAACTTCCATTGGAAGGGAATCGCCACCTTCTTTCACTTGGTGGACAGGATCATTGGCGTCAGATTGGATTTCCTGTAAACATATTTGAGGCAGAAATATGTCCATCAGTTGGTGATGTTGTCCTCGTATAAAAGTTGTCCACTATACTATATGTAATGCTAACCTCGCCGGATGACTCTTCTTCAGCATTTGACATATCCTAAGCGGGGGTAAATTATAATTAAGCAACAAGTGAAAACATAACTTTTAAAAGTTCAAAGAGAAATAGAAATCTTATCCTCTATTTCGTCCCATTGGGTTGCGTCTCATTATGACTCGTTTGTCTCAGGTGCAACAGGCTCTGGTGCGTCTTTGGCAGGGTTAGTTGATTGTGTATGACTAGGTTCGGCTGCATCTGGTTCAGAGTCGCTACTAGCGGAGTTGTCGGCAGAGTTGGTTTCCTTCAATAAAAACATATAAATTACTAAAGTGCCAGTTGACAATGTCGTATGCAGTGGTTCAATAGAAGTCATTGATAAATTTTCAAAATGGATTCTATGCATGCAAAGGAATTGAGAAATCTCTTTTATATCATCAAGTGAATATCCAATAGCCTTTCAAAAAAAAAATAATTCTTTCAAGAGTATCGAAGTTTCACTTTCATCAAGGTCATCAATTATTATTACCGGGTATATTGAGTTTGAGCCTAGAAAGGCGTACTTTAGCCTGTGAGGAAGTTGTTTTAGTTCCACTTTTTGTGCCATGAGTTCACTCCACCCTACCTCCTTGCTAGATATCGCGACCTCCTCTCCTTTTTCCTTGAGGTTTCGTAGCTTGATAAATCTATCAACGCCAATTCTCCGGACTCTAGCTTGTGAGAATAAATTATGGCTTCAAATATATCGCTCTCCTCATCTAGAAACCCACAATCACTCTTCTAAATGGTTAGCGCGACTTGTAAGGGGTCACCTATGGTGAGTTCCTCTAGGACACTATCCGTAAATTCATCATTTATCTCTATCCAAAATACTTTCCCTCCTATGGTTGGCTTCTTCATTGTTGCGGCAATGTCAAAATTTAGAACCTTACTCCCCAAATGCAAATAAATCATCCCCTTTTGCACATTAATGATTGCTCCTCCCACGATAGCTAGGAATGGCCTTCCAAGGATAATTTGTTCTTTTTACTCTTTATCTATTTCTAACACAATGAAATTGGTGTGGACATAACAATCTTCTATTTTCAAAAGTAAATCTTCTGGAACCCCAACGGAATATCTAACCGATCGATCCGCAACTACTAATGAAATCTTTGATGGCTTGAACTTCGAAAAAACGAGCCTTTTTGATACCGAGAGTGGCATCAAACTCACACTAGCACCTAGATCGCACAAGTACTTGTCAAAAACTAGTGTTCCCAATGAAAAAGGCAGTGTGAGCTTCCGGGACCTTTAACTTCTTCGGGGTGGTGTTTTGAATTATGGCGCTACACTCATGTGTCATCACCACCATTCATTCTGATTCCTTCTTTTTCGAAACTACCGTGTCCTTGTTAAGCTTGTTGCGGGTATTAGCATAAGGTCTTCCAAGAATTGTAAAGCGATGTGCACATTATCCATATGCTCCTCAAATAAAACCCTTATCTTTTCTAGTATTTGCTTCTTAAATCACCGGAAATGGTACTTTCGGCTCATAAGGAAGAGGTACAAAATTTGTATTCTCTTGGGTAGGCTCTCTTGAATTCGCTTATCCTCCAGTAGTTGTAATGGTGCACTAAATTCCTTATCTCTTTCTCTTTTCTTGTACCAACCACTCTTTCAGTCACACCATCTTCACTTACTCTATTAGTACTTCCTTCTTCTCTCCCACATCGTTCTCCTACCTTCTTAGTATTTTCCTTAGTTCCTTCTCTAGGGGGCAACGTTCTTCCACTCCTTAGGATGATGGCCTCAATACTTTCTTCTTCTACTAATAATGGTTCTTCATGAGGTAAATTTATATTTTTCTTCGGTCTCGGAAACTCCCTAGAGGTGGTACGATGTAGAGAATTAAATCAAGACACCAAAGCTTCTGTCTTTGAATTAAGAACATCATAGATGCCATCCATTCTCTTGTTTACTTCTAAGCATCCACTCGCATAAGTCTCGGACATATTCTCTTATCTTTTCAATAATTTGTTCAATAAAACCTCCGTCTTGTTCTCTTGTGGTGGATAAGGAGAGACTTTCTCTTGAAAGTTTGTACCATTCCTAGATAGATGTGTTTGTAGCTTCTCTTGGAAGAAATCTTCTTGTTCCATTTTATCTTCTTGGAAATTGGTATTTAAGTAGGCGCATGGTGGAGTTGTTGGAAAGTCTTGCCTCATTTCTTGTTGTTGAGAGTCGACATTATTAAATTTCTCTGGTTTGCTACCAATGTAGTTCACAACCTCTTGTTCGTCTTCCAAAAATCTCTTCCTCATCCCTTGAAAACCATGGTTTTCACCATTTTGCTAACTGATTTCATTGATTTTTTAGTTACCTTTAACACTTTTCGAAAGTCCCCAATCTTCTTGGCGCCTGTTTTCTTAGGGATGAGTGTAATTACAGTGGCATTTTATTGTTTAAAAATTTGTCCAGATACAAAAAATTCTTTGACAGCCATTATCAAGTCTCCACCAACAATATCCCAAGATTCACTAAAGAAGTCACTGGTGAACCCATATGGTCCTGGAGATTTGTTCTTGCGAAGAGCAAAAACCTCACGCTTAATTTCCTCAGATGAGATTTCAGCTTGTATGATTCTCCTGTGTAAATCATTACAATGAAAAAGGAGTTCACGAGGAAATGAGATCACTATTCGAAGATGATAATCATTCCCGAGAAGTCCTGCAAAATAATGGAAACACATTATATCCTTTAGACCGCTAGTGAAACAGTTCTTGAAATACAACATTGGTGATGATAGGCAGGTGAGCTTCTGGCACGACAACTGGAGTGAGTTGGGGTCCCTAGTTGACTATGTTGGTAATGATGGCCAACAAAAAACTGGAATCTCGATCAATTCAACGGTAGCCGAGGCTTCTGGAGCACATGGTTGGAGGCTACCTTCTGAGAGAACTAGATCACCAGTTCTTCTCAATCTAAGAAACCACCTTATGAGGCAACAAACTCCAACCCCGGCAGGAGGACAAGACTTATTCATATGGGGTACATGGAACAAGCACAAGACAATTTTCTCGGCAAAGCTTACTTGGGACTTCATCAGACCTATGGGTGGTGTGAACTCTTGGCATCGTGTAATATGGTTCAAGGAAGCTATTCTGTAGACATGCCTTTATGTTCTGGACAGCTCATTTAGACAGGTTACCGAACTACACCCGCCTTGCCGTGTAGGGACTGAACATTCAAATTGCTTGTTGTCTCTACAACAACCATCTGGAAACCAGATATCATTTGCTCTTACACTGCGAGTGCTCAGCTCAGGTTTGGCGACAACTACTTCAAAGGCTTGGTCAACATGCATGTATTTCTGCTGCTTGGTCGGTTTTGATCAACTGGCTATCTTTGACTACAACAACTACTCCTAAAATGCTGAAACAATTTGCCACCCAAGCGGCTGTTAATGCAATATCGAGAGAATGAAACACACATCTACATTGCAGTAGTTCTACTTCGGCATAATCTGGTTTACCCGAACCGTTTTACTGGTTTTGGCTCGGGTTTTGGCGCACCTTCTACGGTTCACCCGAGCCGTTTCTAAGTTTGGCTCGGGCCTCACCATACCATCGGTTTACCCGAGCCGTTTTCTGGTTTTAGCTCGGGTACGTCATGTCTCATGGATCGGGTTATGCTCCTTTCGATACTTAGACATTTTTTCATTCGTTAACTTTCGAGGGATGAAATTGACCCCAACAAATACGTCGTAGGAAATGGCCATGATTATGGCTTGGGATTCCATGGTGGGTACCATGCTTTGTTGTTCTGCGAGGGGTTGTTCTGATGCCCATAGTAGTTGTTGTGTACCCATCCTCGACTGTTTCTTCCTCCGCGTCCTCGGCCATGGTTGTTGCGCTCGTACCCTCCATATCATTGATTGTTGTAGTGATGGTGTTTTTTTTTTATCGAGTTGATGTATAGGACACCCAGAGACGAGGGGCTGTCGGTTTGTCGGGATGAAGGCTTCACAGCTTTGACAAGACGACCTTCTTCTATGAGAAGCATCGATCGGGATTTGGTCAATGATGGGAATGGTGTCTGATGAGTGATAACGTTGATGTATTATCGAACTTTTCCGAGAGGCCATTCAGCATGTGAATCACCAACGCGCATTCAGAGATTAGAGAGTCAACATTAGAGAGTAAATTCGAAATGGATTTGAGCTTGTGATAGTAGTCTTGGATACTCATGTCACCGATTTGGAGTGTACGAAGCTGGTTATCTATTTGAAGAGCTCGTGCTTCTTTGTTGTCACGGAACAACACTTCAAGAGAAAGCCATAAATCACGAGATTGTGATTTGGCTTGCAGTATTGTGTCGAGAATTTACTCAGACACAGTGCCATAAATCTACATCTTTATCAAACAATCACGCTCTGTCCACTGTATTGCGGTGGCTAGTGTTGGAAGTGTGATGCCATCAAGATGGTCGATCACACCAAAGCTGGTGCAGTGAGTTTCGAATATGTCACACCATATGTCATAATTGAGCTTGGTGAGATCAAGAATAATCGGCGCCTAACCACGAATCTGACTGATTCCAAACGGCTTATCAATAGATGTGGTGATGATGGTTGTTTCAGTCATCACGATGAGAAGAAGATACGAGGAAAAGAGGAGAGGACGATTTTGAAAGAAGAGAAGGAGAACAAGGTAGAGAAGATGAAAAGAGAAAAACAGCGGAGTTTGAGATCGAGAGCTAGCGGCCGAATTAGAGTTTTTGGTTGATAACTAGGATAGCTCTGATACCATGTAATTGGATAATCTCCGTAGATAATTCTATTCATTGACAGCATCCTTATATAGGTATAATAGGATTGTTCTACAAGTATATCGTTTACATATTTGTCATTATCTTGAATAAGGAAATATTCTATATTCCTATATTCTAACAGATACAGCTAAGAGTAATTGCATTCAATAAATATATGTGGGTGAGCAATTAAGTAAATGATAAGGCATTGTTTTGTGGTGAACAAGAGTGATTTTTAGTATTTTGGATGATTTTATTTTTTCATTTAACTGTTACGAGACATATGGTTTTATACGGTTGACGAAGACACAATTTTTGCAACCCTAGATCTTAGTAGCCAATTGCTTATCCTCTTCTTTGACGAAGTTCCTCATACTATGAGTCATCTAAAATCATGGTTGGACAAAATGGTGCTAGTTACTTCAAGATGAATGAATCAATTCTTTAAGTTTCATGTGAGAGTGGAAATCCTAAAAATGAGATGCAAGGTGAAAGAGAGAACTAACCAATCGGAAGACGAGGAGCAAGATCATGATTTAATGGCTAATTAACAGGAACAAAAAGTTCATTGTCAGGCCTTCTCGGTTTAGAAATAAAATATTTATCATTATTTACTCATGTTTCTTGTAGTTCCTTTGGATTAGGATGAGTTATCATCTTATGATATAGCAAAAAGAGTTCGGGAATGGGAGACCGCAATGAATGAGAAAATGAATGCTCTCATAAACTTGGAATTTGGTTTTGGAACCAAGGAATGTCCAACATGTTTCTTGTAAATAGGTGTATCGAGTTAGGCGGAAAGCAAATGGGAGCCAGGCTCGAATCTGTCCCAGAGCCCAGCAAGATTGTTCTTTAGATAGCAATATGTATTAACAATTTAAGGGAATCAACTTATGGAAACTTGGTAGTGGTGAAGTTGTCGAATCCCCCACTTTCGGCTTCAAGGCTCATAGTTCAACTCTAGTTCTTGCAATTTTTAGTAACTTTTTTAACAATTGTATTTTTACATGGGCTAAAAATTCATTTGTGCTTCCGGCCATGATGGAAGCATTGATAGATTTAAATCAAGGTTGGTTGCTTAGCTATTTTCACAAAAGTATGGAAAGTATTACAATAAAACCTTTAGTTTAGTGGTGAAGATGACTATGATACCTTCATGTTTATGTTTAACAGCAAACTCTCGTTGGAAGTCATGGCAACTGGATGTGAAGAATGTATTTCTATATGATGAACTTGATTAAAATATTTTTATTGAGCAGCCATCTGGTTTTGAATCATGGGAGCATCCTCACCATGTGTAGAAACTCAAAAAGTTGTTATACAAGCTTAGTATGGAAAGGTTGCTTAGTTCCTACTGTTTAGCGGTTTATGTCATCAAAATCTATCCAATTATGATCTTCAAGAATCATAGAAGTGTCCACGTAGTTGTTCTCCTTTACGTTGTTAAGATGAAGAAACTAGGTGATCATTGAATAATTTGTTTAGAGGTTGAAAGAATAAATGATGGAACATTTATAATTCAACAAAGTTATGTAAGAAAGATTATCGAAAGGTTCGGTGTGTGTGGGAGTCGAAACTAGCATAATTGAATTTGTCGAGGGTTTGTTAAGGGAACTTAAATTTCTGCGTATAAACCACAAAACGAAGATCCAAAGATGGTTTTATTAAACTGTTTGAAAAAGCTTTTCATACAAGAGTCTCACAGCAAAAAGTCTAGAGTTTTTGCTAAGTAAATTGCGGATCTCTTTCTCAAGGGATGTACATGAGTTTATATACAAATCTTAGGTCGGTTAGGGCTATTCCTAAAATGATAAGGAAAACTTCATAATTCTTCGGGAATTTTCTTTCTTCTTAGCATCGTCTAAGTCGGTTCCGGTTCATGGGTCCTCATCTTTGGCTTGCGTCGGTGCAATCTTGACTTGGATCGGAGCCCATTTAAGCGAATGGACCTAACTTTGAAGCCCATGGATCGGCTTGCCAAAGGCCCACGGATTGGCCTGGCGAAGGCCCACGGATTAGCCTAATGATGAAGCCCATGGATTAGTCCATCGTCAAGACCCGTGGATCGGCCCGCCGTTTGGTTAGAAGGATCCGCCCATCGGCCCGCCGTTTGGCTCTATGGATCGGCCCATCGACGGGCCCATGGATCGGCCTGCCGTTTGGCTCTATGGATTGGCCCATCGTCATGCCCATGGATCGGCCCGTCGTTTTGGCTTCGATCTATTTCGTATGGTTCGGGTCATTTACACTTAGCCGTATTTCCGATTGACCTAAATGGGGTGAAATCCGACCCCAACAGTTAGTCCCCCAGCTCAGCAGTGCCACTGATGGTATTGTCGAGTTTAAGGTTACCACAGCTGAGGTCAATGCCTCGAACCGATCCACATTGTTACCGATCCGACGCATTGCTTTGATCGTTGAACTGTTATGTCGTAAGAGTACTTGACGAGGCATTTTGGGCGAGGAAAAAACGAAGAGCCGTTTTGCCGAGGAAAACATGATGAGGCGTCTTGCCAAGAAAAACATGACGAGGCGTTCTGCTAAGGAAAACATGACGAGCCGTTTTGCCGAAGAAAATATGAGGATGCATTTTGCCGAGGAAAACGTGACGAGGCATTTTGCCAAGGAAAAAATGACGAGGCGTTCTGCCAAGGAAAAAATGACGAGGCGTTCTGCAAAGGAAAACATGACGAGCTGTTTTGCCGAGGAAAATATGAGGATGCATTTTGCCGAGGACAATATGACGAGGTATTTTGCCAAGGAAAATATGACGAGCCGTTTGCCGAGGAAAATATGAGGATGCATTTTGCCGAGGACAACATGACGAGACATTTTGCCGAGGAAAACATGACGAGGCATTTTGCCGACATGATGAGGCGTTTTGCTGAGGAAAATATGACGAGCCGTTTTGTTGAGATGCTGTGCCAAGATGATCATGATAACGCGACACACCAAAACTATCGTGTTGCTTCGTGAGAATTTTCAAGTGTCAAGTTTCAAAGGGCACCTTGCAAAAAATTGAATAGTCGTAACGAGCTATAAATTAGTTAGCTGAAGCGTGTTAGGTACCTCGCAACTCCGCACTAAAATGTCTAAGTACCAGTGTGCTATGAAGCGATGTATACTGGGGTTTAAGATGTTAAAGACCAGCGTGCTAAGGAGCGAGTGATTGCTGGTTTTTGATTATTTACTTCGGTTTTAGGGCCTGCGATGTAGCATCGACTAATATGCCCGTTTCGATAAATATGTCCAAGTATCTCATACTAAATTATATACGTTTAGTACTATGCTTCTGAGATGTTGCGACCAACGATCAGTGGCGGGGTTTAGACGAAACATATTTAGGTATCTCACGCTGACGATATACGTTTAACGCTATGTTTTCGAGATGTTTCGACTAACGATTCGTTTGTTGGATTTTAGATGAACTTTTCGGTTTACGAATGTGTTTTCGTAAACGTATCCGCTCTGACAAGGGACATATGTATTTATATAGCACGCTTTTAATCCATGGAGGATGTAATAGTTTGAATCCGTAAAGGATGTAATAGTTCGTTGCTGTGGCCAGCAGCAACGAGAATGAACTAAGATATCTGTTTCGTTAAGATTTTTAGATAATCCGTGAAGGATGTGATCGAGACGTCTGTTTCATTAAGACTATGAGATAATCCGTGAAGGATGTGATCGAGATGTCTGTTTTGTTAAGACTTTGAATAATCCGTAAAGGATGTGATCGAGATGTCTGTTTTGTTAAGACTTTGAATAGTCAGTAAAGGATGTGAGTGGGATGACTGTTTTGTTAAGGCTTTAGTTAGACATAAAGTCTACTATAAAGATGAGAGTATACGAATATACATACCCACTCCCCCCCACCCTTTTTTTTTAAGGAGGGGGCAGCTGAACCCATCCGAAGATGAGTTGCCTACATACCCTTTGCAGGGATCAAGCCGCCTCGTAGTTCATGTACTCCACGAGGTTTTTCCTCGACCTCGGCCACGTCCGAAGCCAGCCGAGTCTACTTGATAATTGTGAGCTCCCCCAAATCCTCCTTCATGTTGTACGTATCTAGCACCTTGGCCATTCCTCTTACTGCTTTGGGGGTTTGGATTTTGAGGGGTCCGGCCCGTAGTCTTTGTGCCTTCGTATTTTTGGGATAAGATTTTTATTTTTTCCTCGTTAATTGCAAAATCTGTGGCGCGATGCAGAGCATCTTGGATTGTTGAAAGTGCGTTCAAGGCGATTTCTTTTCAAAAATCCGAATCGAACCATAGTGCTTTTTTCAAAGCTTGAAGAGCGGCCTCGGTGCCTATCCTTTTTACCTTTGATAGCACCATTTTGAATATTTCAATGAAACTTTGTAAAGTTTCGTTCTGTCCTTGGCCCATGGTCTATAGATCGGCATCCGATATCTAGCGCTCCATGAATATGGCGTAATGTTTCAAGAATACCGCATATAATTGCTTAAAATTATCGATAGAATTCCTTTCAAGCTGGAAAAACCACTGGAGGACTGGTCCTTTGAGATGTTCCACGACAGGAGACACAGGCTGGCATCCTTCTCATCCTCTTTGAAGTTGGCACGGCCCATCGCTATGATGAATGCGGTGATATGCTCATTTGGATCCCTCTTTGTTCAGCTCGGGCTCGTCCTTCGGCTGCAAGCTTGGGATCGCCAGGGTTCTCCGTGTTATGCTCCCCTTCGAGATTTTCCTCCAGGTCAATCACTGGGGCTGACCCATCTACGGTCTTTGTGTTTGCTTCTAGCGTTCCTTCATTTGGTTCCGTCGTCGCAGCTATTTGATGCTGAGGGGGCAATCCTCTTTGGATTCTTGGCGCACCGATAGGTGTCGAGAAATCGAGAGCCGTTGGGTGGAGGCTGAGACGTCTTGCGGCTCTCCCGATCGGATGTAAGCCTGAGCCTACACTGCTGGCTTGCGTTCTTCGGGTTCAGCTCTCCGTTGCCAGAATCTCCAACTTGTCCGTCATCGTGCTGTTTAGCTTATCCTGCTCCTCCGCCTTTTTTAGCAACGTCTCCAGCATGTTCTTCATCTCCAGAAGCGCTCCTGTTGGTATTGTCGCGCTGGCTAGCGGTGGATTCTCTTCTGCTCCTGGGAGGTCGGCTCCGGTATCTTTCGGCTTGTTTATGTTGCTGTCTCCGTCGCCCATCATCTACTTTGGATCGTTCGTACAGTGGTTCTTTAGTGTAAGAAAATTTCAAGACTCCCCTCAGACGGCGCCAAATTGTGGGAGTCGAAACTAGCACAATTGAATTTGTCGAGAGTTTGTTAAGAGAACTGAAACTTCTGCGTATAAACAAAACGAATATCCAAAGATGGTTTTATTAAGCTGTTTCGAAAATCTTTTTGTACAAGAGTCTCATAGCAGAAAGTCTAGAGTTTTTGCTAAGTAAATTGCGGATCCCTTTCTCAAGGGATGTACATTAGTTTATATACAAGTCTTAGGTCGGTTAGGGCTATTCCTAAAATGATAAAAAAAATTTCCTAATTCTTCGAGAATTTTCTTTCTTCTTAGCATTGTCTAAGTCGGTTCCGGTTCATGGGCCCTCGTCTTGGGCTTGCGTCGATGCAGTCTTGACTTGTATCGGAGCCCATTTAAGCGAATGGACCTAACTTTGAAGCCCATGGATCGGCCTGCCAAAGGCCCATGGATCGGCCTGCCAAAGGCCCATGGATCGGCCTGGCGGAGGCCCACGGATTGGCCTAATGATGAAGCCCATGGATCGGCCCATGGATTAGTCCATCGTCAAGACCCGTGGATCGGCCCACCGTTTGGTTATACGGATCGGCCCATCGACGGGCCCATGGATCGGCCCGCAGTTTGGCTATATTGACCGGCCCATCGACGGGCCTATGGATAGGCCCGCCGTTTGGCTCTACTGATCGGCCCATCGTCAGGCCCATGGATCGGCCCGTCGTTTTGGCTTCGATCCATTTCGTATGGATCGGGTCATTTACACTTAGCTGTATTTCTGATTGGCCTCAATGGGGTGAAATCCGACTCCAACAGTGTGCATGAAGAAAAAACCACATACTACTCCAATGGATGTTAACATAAAATTTAAACGTGATGAAAAGTCATTGTTATCCGATCCTTGACCTTATCGTATTCTTGCAAAAAAGACTTCTATACTTAGCCATTGCAAAACCTTACATTACCTTTGTTGTAGAGCTTGTAAATCGGTTTATACAAGTTCGAAGGAAGCCACATTTAGAAATGACAAAAAAATCTTGAAGTATGTCAAGACAACTCTTGTCATGGGTTTGTACAAGTACAATACAAATGCTTCTCTCCATTGCTTTACAGATGTTGACCTTGGTGGAGATTCAAATGATCAAAAATCAACTCCGGACGATGTGTTTTTATGTGGAGATACAAACATTTCATGGTATTTCGCTTTTTTTGTAAAGTTTAATTAAATTATCTAGGTTTATTCACATGTAAATTATGATTTTGTGGGATCAGGCCGTATTAAGTATTAACAAATGTTTGTGTGATGATCACTTACATAAGTTTTGATTTTCTTGTAGATATGTTTTAAATGGTCACAAAGTTGAGTTATCAATTGTTTTAGTTCACGCATTTAGAACAAGACTTCGTGATTTTTGTATGTACTATTTGTTGGCTTTATACAGCATCACAAACACATAAATATACCCCCAAAACATCTCCCTTAGTTGAATACTATGCCAACAATGCAAGCAACTTCACATCCTTAACACATAATTTGTTCATTTGGTCAATATTTCTTTGCCCAGAAAATATAGTTGAGAAGATTAAGAGTATTAAGAACACATAGAAGCACATAAAACAGCTCAAGTCTGGATTCGTTGAGATCTTCCCCGCCCAACCATTGATGGCCAAACTTTCCTGTGACTGCATTTGTCACTTCCACAAGAAATGAGCTAAGGAAGAAACCCATTGCAATGGAGCACCACCCCAATGCTATGCTCATACTCCTCATGCTCGCTGGAGCTTCTCTATAGAAAAACTCTTGCATCCCTCCTAACGTCACTATATCCGAAAAACTTAGCATGAGATACTGAAACACTAGCCAGAAAATAGATATTCTGAAATCATTGTGAACCGCCTGGTGTTTTCTGTTGGCCTCCACAATGGCTGCAACCGCCATAGAAACAGAGGAGAGAGCCAGGCCGAGCCCAATGCGTTTCAAAGAGAAGCTTGATGTTTTGTTGGTGTTTTGGCTGAAGAGTTCGTATAAGGGTATGAAAGAGAGAATGAAGATGATAGAGATGACGTTGAGGGAAGGTACAGGGATCTCGAATGAATGAGAGATTTTTCTATTCATGGTCATGCCTTGTTGTACAGTGAAGGTTAATAGTTGTGCCACACAACAGTTCATGACAATTGTGCTCTCAAAGATTGGTAGGAGACCGAGAAATGTTCTTGTTTCTTCAACTTGTGTTGCAGAGATGGTTTTGTCCAACAATGCTTTATCTAAACACCTGGAAAAAAAATGAGGTTCACATGACAATCAAATCTTCCAAGCAATTGTTATATTTAGTTACCACCATCATGTCACATAATACTAGAAGAAAATAAGTCCTTTGGTAAAAAAAAAAAATCCCACAAGCTTCCGAGGTATATTTAAAAAGACTGTTTATACACGCATTTGAAAATTGTAGGACGCCAAATTTACAGCCAACTAGGTTAAATTTTTAATAAAAAAAAATCGATAATTTCTATTAAAATTAAGAAAATAATTTTAGATTCTTTTTAAATTAACAAAATAGTCTAAATTTAAAACTTCAAACCTAAAAAAACTAAATCATAAACTCTAAAACTAAACCGTAAATTTGGAATCATAAATTCTTAACTTGAAACCCTAAACCATAACTCCGGAAAACAAAAAAATCTAAACTCTAAATCCGAAAATAGTGTTTTTTAATTTTGAAAGAATTAGCCTATTTCTTACTTAGACTTATTTTAAGATTTTTTTCTTAAATTATCTCCTTGCCTATTTGGGTTTCCTTGAATTGTATTTTGAGGCGGAAATAAGATTGAATAACAAAAATAAATAATAACAAAACCTTAGGAAACTTACTTTAACTTATTGTGATGAATGGTGTTGTCGGTAGATGTAAGACTTTGCATCATCTCTACATCCAAGGCAGATCCATTTCGGTTTCTTGCGGCAGAAATAAACACATTTGTAATCCTTGTCAAAGGACTCCCACTAGGACGTTTTAATCGATACAACGGTAATCCTGCTGCGAAAATACATAGCGCCATAGCTAGAAGCACAATTGATACATTGAAAATCTCTTTGATCCAGGCCATAATGGTTACAGCCATGAGCCATCCAAAGCAGATAGAGAAGTAGTACCAATTGAAAAATTTCGAGATCAGACTTTGGTGTCTACTGTCAAACTGATCGCCTCCGAAGGCAAGCAACGAGGGTCTTGTACCACCCGTACCAATAGCGAATGCATAAAGTCCCGTGAAAAGAACCGTTGATTGAAGAGTCGAAGGCGTTTTATTTCCCTCAGGTTGCAGAATAGGGTTATGAGCTTGTAATGTCAACACAAACAAACCCTATCACAGTATTAAACTTTAAAAAGTTATTTGGATTGTTTCATTTCCATATACACATTTTGATGGAGTTTTTATAATTAATTACCAGGATTTCAATGAAACAGAAAATCATGTAAGTAGTGGAGCGAGTGAGGAAAGAGTCGGCCACGAAACCACCAAAGAGAGTGAGCAAATACGATGTTCCGACGAAATTTGTCACCATGTTTGCTGCTTTGGCTGATGAGTAGTGCATTGATTTCATGAAATATAACACCATGTAATTTCCAAGAGCTATGGACACTATGATCTCCAATATCTCGACAACTACATTTAACCTCACCAAATATATTAATTATTATTATTTAAAGATCATTATTAGGCCCAAAAAAAATAAGTTTTGAGTTTTAAGAAGATTTACCACAAGCAATTGAAGCAGCTCTAATCCCACCATGATTACCAGAAATTGTCTCTCTTCCTCTCCAATCTTCAAACTTTTCTTCCATCTCATTTTCCATCATGAACGTTAAATGGACTTTGAGTGTTTGTGCATATATGTAGTTTGTATATGTTGAAATTTAGATGTGGTTTATAAATGTTCGAATGTACGTTCAGATGATGACACATGCATGTCAAACAATTTTTGAAAATAAGGGAAGTTATATATAAGATGTCAAAAGGATAACTATGAAATATGATAATAAAAATTGCTTTCTAAAATGTTTGAGATACGATATTTAATAATTTAACCCATCTCACCAAATGTCAGAATATCTTATTTTATAGTGTTAATTATATATCACAAAACTCTATGAATCTACATCCACTTGTAAAGGACATGTATCTACATTTTAGAGTAATGTATCAAATAACAATGTTTGATATCATTTTTATAGGATTAATCATTATGACACGGGATACATGTAATTTATTTTAAATCAATCAAATGGTTTGATATCATATTTTTATGTTTACCATTTTTTCCATTTTTTTTAGCATACTATACCAAATAATTTGGAAAACTTGGAGTAAATATTTCATTATAGACTTTAAAAATACTATAAAACATTATATATATATATATATATTTTAAGAAAAAATAAATCTATGAAAGAGATGTCGTTAAACAAACTAATAAGAAATTTGATCTAATTATATATATTCTCATCATTTTTCAAATATGTTGTTGTTATTTACCATAAATTTACCAACACTAAATAATTTTAAAACTATAAGAAAATAAACAATACACTAATTCTGAAATAAAAGCTAACCAAGGAAGAAAATCCTATGAGAAACAAATTATAAAAATATATCCAATCAAACGTGTCATGTAGGGGTGGAATTATTATCCGGGATTCGAGATCCGATCCGGGATTCGCTCCGTAAATTATGATATCCGGGATAGTAAAATCTCGGATCCGTGAAAAAAGGATCCGGATCCGGATAGTAAAATTTCAAGGTCCGGATATCCGGATCCGGACGCATTAAATTTATTAAAACATTTTTTTTTACATATATTAAATTATTTTTATATAAAAATATATATGTATATTGATTTTAGTTTTTTTCTAAAATATCATTTTTTGAAAAATACTATTCTAATTTTTTTTAAAATTAATTTTTTAATATTTTATTTTGGTTATTTTAATTATTTAATTATTATTTTCGGATCCCGATATCCGCGGATATCCTGATTTTTGGCCGGATACTTGACGTCCGGATATCTGGAAGCCACGGATCCGGATCCGGATAGTTTTGTCACGGATCCGACGGATCCGGATACCCTGAATTTTTAGGATATCCGAATCCGTCCCACCCCTAGTGCCATGTCATATTCCCTAAATTGTTGTTTCAAATTATAATTAACTAGATTAGTACCCGCGTGATTTAAATATTATATACATATGATAAAAAGTAAAGTAAAATATCAGTTGTCGGTAGTCGATTAAATTTAATAAAGATAAACCTTATGAAAATGTAATAAATATATGTTAAATCTTATTGATATAAATATTTAGATTTTGATTGGTAATCTGCACACTTATTTTGAATTATGATTAGTAACTCTTTTAAAAACTTGATTTCAACTCCACACATTTTATCTCGAAATACAACTCATCAACTTCTTTTATCATATTAAACCATATTTCTACTCCACGCACTCTTTGTCAATATATGCATATCAAACCAATATATGCATTCTATCAAATTTATGTCTATATATATTATTAGTATTAAGCAAATAGTAAAAAAAATAACAAATATAATTAGTAAATAAAGTTTAAAATATTTTTTTTGACACATGTCGTAATCTCATGAATAATAGTTTATCATGTATCACACTAATATTAAACATCAACTTTATATGATAAAATATTGTGATACGTGACAAATTAAATATTCTTACTTGTGTTGATATTTATTTATTTGATATTAAATTCATTCAAAATTACAAGCCTGTAAAGTTTAAACACAAAACAGCCAATGTCATCATAGAAGACTTACACATCTATATATATTTACACCTAAAAATAATATAATAAAATAAAATGTATATTATCTCTACATATAAAATTGTGCTTACTTGTGTTAATAATTCTTTCATATTGAATATATTCAGAAAAATCTAAATATAGTGAAATTTAAATCTACAAAACCAAAAAAAAAAAATCAATATCAATAACTTAATAAAACAGTAAGTAACACATCTATATATATACTTTACACAAAGAAACAAATATTTTATTATATTGAAATGAATGGCCACGTATGATTTGGGATTAATTGTCGAATTTAAATTTAGTTTTCTAAATTAGTCAAATTTGCCATTTATTTAATTAGCTTAAATAAAAAAAAAAAATATTCTCGATCTATTATATATTTTGGAATTAATCATCAAATTTAAATTATATCTTAGTCAATTTTACCTTCTTTTTTTTTTGACAAAAACGTGTATTTTTATTTATTTTTAAATTAAAATTTTTTTCAAGTCACGCATAGCAAAAAAAAAAAAAAATTCTTGATACTTTTGAAAATTGGAAATAATATCTCTTATTTTGATTTTTTATAAGTCTTGTTATTTCCGTTTTTTTATTGTCTAATGATATGTCTTATTTTCCATTTATTTTAATTTATTATTTACTTTTATTTACACTACTATTTAATCTAAGAAATAAATAATGTAGAGAATGAAAATTTACAATATTTAATATTATTATATTGACACATGTTACAATCTAAATTAACAATGACACGTGTCGCGATATAGTGAGTTATAATTTTGCTTATGTGTCACATTCACGTTGAACGCATTCAACTTTATATAATAAGATCTAAAAAACTAGTTAAACCATCCCCTAGAAATTATTTGGTTTTTTTAAAAAGGAGAAATTTCAAAAATACTATTTTTATGATGCGTCTTTTCAAAAATATCACTTATTGTTATCCATTTTCAAAAATAACACTTTTATACAGTTTTATAAGATAATTTATAAAAAAATGTATAAATTTTTAAACATTCATAATAATGTAGTTATGGTAATAAAAAAATGTTTATAAATATTTATAAGTATGTTTATAAATATTTAAGTTATTTTTAATGTTAAAACATAACTTATAAATGTTTAAAAAAAATTTAAATTTTTTTAAATGTTTTATATAAGATTTTATAAAATTATATAAAATGGTATTTTTGAAAACGTTTTCAAAAAGAATATTTTTTTAAATAGATATCAAAAAAACGGTATTTTAAAAAATTTGTCTTATGAAAGACATTATTTAAAAAATAATTTACTAATGTATCGCGCTCACAATTAAATTCACGAAAAAATTGAAGAAAACGTCATTCAAAAATTAGATTATTTACAACCAATACATTATCGATTTAATTATAAATATATTAATACAATTACTAACCAAGCAAATGAAAATATCATCTATTTCCAAAATAATACCAGTACAGCCCTGAAAAAATACTTGATTTTATTCCAAAAATCATCAATGAGACAACGGTATCCATCAAAATCCAAAATAACTGTGGGTGGGCACCACATGTTGTTTTCGAATGATTTATATTTCTTATCTCATCTTTGTTTGATCTATTAAAAAAATGAATCATCATATCAGCCATATAAAATAAATAAAAAATTTGCATATATTAAGATTTAAAAATTTAAAGACAAACATAAATTACTTAACCGTGGATGTTGAAATGTAAAATAACATAGTATATCAATACAAATACATTAATAGAATGTTATTCTATAGTTTTAAATAATTGTTATTTTATTTTCCAATGTAAAATTATATACAATATATTTTTTAGTTACAAAAAATGATATTTAATTTATTAAATACTGTAGATTAATTTATATAAAATTATCTGAATGATTCGATTTACGATTACAAAACAAATTTAGTATTATTTTTATAGTTTATATAATATTAAAATATAAAAAATAAAATAAATTATAATAAAAGGTAATTAAAAAATCGAAATACTGCAAGATTTGGGGAGATATTAATTTCTAAATATAAAAAACATCATATATCTAAGATTTTATCCCAAAATTAAAAAAAAAAATCCAATTCCTTTTTATCTTCTATAAAAACTTAATTATATATATATATATATATATATAAATTTCCATAAGCAATTAGTTTCTAACATCTATATTTCTAAAAGGTTGATTATGTGGTCATTTTTAAATAATAGCTAACACAATAGTAAACCCAATTCTTTTAAAATAATATCTAACGCAAAATTAAATCAAATTATAAATTATTTACGTAGAATATATAGTTAACCCATTTTTAATTGTTGGTTCTCCAAGTTTCATGTAAATATTAGTCAGTCATATATAAGCCTTTCAATTTCGATAATACCTTTTTAAATACAAATAAACCGAATAATTTTTTTTTATTATTAATAACTAACTAAATACCAAATCTCATTATATTATTTAAAACAATATATCATTTAAAAAATATTTTTTTATTAATAATCAAATCTCAGTCCGAACAAACCGATCCAAACCAAAATGATTGATTGCAAAAAAGAAAAATATCTTAATATAATTTAAATAAATTCAAAAAAATGAATCCTTATTTAAACCAAACTAAAAAAAATTGATTTAAAAGCTAAATTTATTTTAAAACTACGATTATATTTGATTAAAATTCGAAACTGAAACGATAGCCAATTATCTATATTCGATTATATTTTACGTTGGATACTATTATTCATTTTTTGTTAACGTTGGATACTATTATTCATAAACCGAAAATTTCTAAAATTGAAGATCTGAGCTAAAATCCAAATCTAACTACAGTAAAACTTCTGTAAATTAATAACGTCGGGATTATGATATTTTATTAATTTATAGAGATATTAATTTATAGAGGTATTATTTGGTTGATAAACCAATTTTGGGACCGAAAAAACTTATTGATTTATCGAGTATTAATTATAGAGGTTCTATTGTATGTTAACTGTTTGGAATAAAATAATCCCCTTTAAGTTGAGCAAATCACTTGACGCCACGTATCACAAAGCACGATAGGACCCTTAGCATCTTAGGTGGAGTATATATTTCAATAAAAGCCCTAGAGAAGTTTGGACCTGAGTCTACAATAGCCCCAACTGACAGGAAAGGAGGACCAAGTCCAGGTCACACCCCGGATAGGATTTTCTCCTTAAAATTATATCTCTCCGACGGAAAGTCAGTAGAGTATCCCCAACCCAAACATCGTTAGCGCATACGTCGTTAGTTATGCCAACGTCAGCCAAGAGGGCGCTAGCGCAGGTTTCGCCAGCAGTGCCAACGTCAGCAAAGAGGTCGCTAGTGTAAGTGTCACCAGCAGTGTAATCAGCAAATACGACGCAAACATAGGTGTCGTCAGCAGTGTCAATGGCAGCAAGGAGGGCGCTAGTGCATACGTCGCCAATTATGCCAACGTCAGTCAAGAGGGCGCTAGCGCATGCGTCGCCAGCAGTGCCAACGTCAGCAAAGAGGGCACAAACGCCGACGTCGCCAGCCATGCCAACGTCAGCCATGAGGGTGCTAGCGCAGGCGCCGTCAGTGGTGACAATATTTGCAAGAACGGAGCTATCGCAAGCATAATCAATTGTGTCAACGTCAGCCAGCAGGACGCCAACGCGGGTGTTGCAAAGCTTGGCAACGTTGGGTAAGATGGCGCTAGCCAAGGTGTCGCAAGCCGCACCCACGTTAGAAAAGGTGCTAGCCCAAGTGTCATCAGTCGTGGTAACGTCAGGAAGAAGGGTGTCACAGCCGAGAAGTTGACACCCATGAAATCGACAGCAAGAGCATCGCTAGCCAATGCGCGCTGGGCCGGAGGTCGCCAACTAAGGAGCCACCAACCCAAACATTACCAATTCAAATGATGTCAACCTTGAAATCGACAATCCTGATGTCGCCAACCCAGATGTTGTCAACCTACATGTTACCAACTCGGACGTCGCCTACCCAGACGGGTCAACCCAAATACTGTTAGTCCCAGAATCTGCAACCAGGGAAACGCAAGCCGAGAAGTTTCCCACCAAGATGTCTCCCACTAGGAAGTTGCTCACCATAAGTCCACCAATAAAAGATTCACCAGCCAAGAAGGCCCCAATCAGGAGGTCGCCATCAGAGGCATCCCCAATAGCCAACGGATGCATATCCAGTCGCCAGCTGGGCATCTACTATGAAGGTCACCAACGGAGGCATCACTAGTCGCCAGCGGGAGCATCCACTGTCAAGGTCACCAACGGAGACATCACCAGTTGCTAGCGAGGGCATCCACTGTCAAGGTCACCAATAGAGGCATCCCGAGTCACCAATGAAGGCATACCCAGTCGCCAGCGGGGGGTACCCCTAGTCCCAGTCGCCCACAGGAGCATCCCTAGCTAAGGTGTTGAGTTGAGGGGTTGCCAACACGAACATCATAAACAAGGACATCGGGACCAAGGATGCGGAATCCGGTATCCGAGCCCGGGTAGGTAAAGATCTATAAATACTCCCTCATTTACTCTATAAGTTCTCTATTCTTTATTCTCCACAGGAGTGCTCACGCCGGTT
The DNA here is from genome assembly GCA_900406555.1 of Pseudoturritis turrita. Classification (NCBI taxonomy): domain Eukaryota; kingdom Viridiplantae; phylum Streptophyta; class Magnoliopsida; order Brassicales; family Brassicaceae; genus Pseudoturritis; species Pseudoturritis turrita. Next base: position 435,978 of record OVBL01000141.1, on the reverse strand, counting down.
GGCAACCCATTTGTGGATCACCCGGTTAAAACGGTTGGCTGATCAATCTGGGGACCAGCCGGTTAAAGTGGCTGACTACCCAATCTGACGGTACAATCCCATGGTTACACCAATTTGAGGAAGTTCGGTCTTTAAACGGTTGTGCACATGACTTGAGGGATCCAGTCTTTTAAGCGGGTGGCACACCCATTTGCGTATCAACCCAATGCCAGGTCTCCGGACCCGGGTTCCGGCCCAGAGGTCATGGACACATTGCTCATGGCTACGTCCATGACCGACAACGGGATGAAAATCTTGAGCACATGATCGATCGACTACATTCAGTGTTGGAATTTCGGATAAACTTGTGAACCCGAGAGAAATCTCTTGTTCAGCCGTCGCCTGAACCTTCAATTCAGGTTCGAATAGCGGAGTTTTTATCACAATTTGACAATGGTTGGAAGATCTTAGGCGCATGATAAATAACAACAGTGTCTAAGGTTGGAATCCTGGAGAAACCTTAAGGAAAGAGAAGAATTCCACCCGTCACTCGAATTGTCAATTCGGGTTGAATAACGGATTATATTCCACAAACAGGAGGAAGGTATTAAATATGCGGTCATACGACTGCGTTTAAGGCTGGAATTCCGGAGGAACACTTACACTTATACTTGAAAAAGAAGAAAGATCAATTTTATTCGTCGTCCGAGCCTTCGACTCAGGCTTAAACAACGGAGGGGGCAATTGTTGGGAATAGAATAATTCCCTTTGAGTTGAGCGAATCACCCGATGCCACGTATCACACGGCATGGTGGGACTCTTAACGTCTTTGGTGGAGTATATCTTTCAATAAAAGCCCTAGGAAGTTTGGACAAGAGTCTACAATGGCCCAAACTAACAGATAAGGAGAACCAAGCTCATGTCACACCCCGGGTAGCGTATCCCGTCACCTGGAGTAACCTAGACCCCGAGCTAAGCATTCAGGAGAACTAGCACTAAGCATTGCCACCCGGATACGAAGCACGGACCTCGAGTTCTCGTAGGGCTAGGTATGAAATATCTGTTTAAGAGCGACAAGTTCAAATTATTTCGTGTCTTAATGTTTGAATCCTTAGTCAAAGGGTAAAAATACTTTCACCTTATGTGTGTTAGGGTAAAAGCAAGTGGTCCATACTCGGAGAACGATTAAATCACAAATGAACTGATTCTAAGGGAGCACCTCGGCATCATATCCGCCGTGTCAGACGCTGCCAACGGCACGAGGGGTCAAGTGCAGCGTAGTAGAGCCATATGGTCGGCCAAGTGGCGCGAGAAGACAAGGAAATTAAGTGAAAAGAACTCGAGTTCATCGTACCATGTTTGTCCACGCAACCAGACCTGACTCAACAAACAATCCGGTATACTAATCTGGGTCAGGTATTCTCTATATAAACACCTATTTCTCCACTAAAGAGGAGGAGGGGGGGGGGGGGGGGGGGGGGAGGGGGGGAGGGGAGATCTGAACGTTACTCATGTTTGACTTGTCTCTCTAGACACTTGCAAGCTTTCTTCTTTCTCTTCTCTCATATTCTTTCCCTTGACCCAACGTTACTCTCTTTCTCTCCCAATACTCCATAAATCCTTAGCTTCTTTCCACTTCTGAGATTTAACCTCACCATATCTTCTGACCATTCTGGTCAATACCTCCACAAAAGACACATGTTCCCTTACTCTCTTTTCCACTAAAGTGCCTCCTAAAGCTACAGATTCTCCGTGGATCCATCCTTCCTTCGGACCCGAAGTCACTTAACCACCTTTCCCCGTCTTCCCCATTTTTTATGGTTTCCGACGCATGAACCCCGTGGTCTTTTTTCTCCTTCTTTCTACTGACTTGAGCATCGGAGAGTCTTTGGAGAACATCCTCCATCGTGTTTCTGGACTTTCACGTGTTTTCTACGTGTGCAGGAGACTTGCCCCAATGGTTAGAGTTGGACCCATGGACAGCTTAACTCCACAGTAGTTATTTAAAAAGACTAAAAATCCCTGAAACATTAATAATATTAAAACATGAAATCATAATTTATTTAATACTTAAAAATGGTATTTAATCTCATATATGGTGCGGGCCAAACCTTCACAACAAAAGCACAGAGCTAAAAATCTTAACACATGAGATTTTTTTTTTTTTTTGAAAATCTTTGCTTTAGTAATTAGGGGAGGGAAATTATCCTTTTCCCTCTCATTTGACAAAACATTTTATATACATATAATTTATCCATCGACAATTATTGAGGAAGTCATTGATTTTTATGTCATTTTCCTTGTATGTAATGATACATTCTGATGGTCCCAAACTTGTAACATAAACTCAAGAACACAAAGACACTTTTGTTTAGCAATTTAAATTGCCTATTTTGGTTTTTTTCATTAGTTTAAATAGAAACAAAAGTACGGAATCAACGATCTCTACAAAGTGAGAATGGGGAAAGTGGGAGATGAGGTTTCTACTCTGTAGGAAGACTAAGTCTCCACTTATTGACAACAATAACTAAAATAAGATTTAATAAAATAAAACAACGTCCATGTTTCTCAATTCACGTATCTTCGATTTGGAAGGTTGGTTCGGATCAGTGTTCTCCGGTTCACTTGGATGATCGTATCATTACTCCGTCTCCAAAATGAAGTTTGTCCTCAAGCTTCAATCTGGAAAAACTCATGCGCAGCTGATATGTATGATCCCAAGTAGCATATTGTAACATTCAGAAAAATTGAGATTTTTTATTCAATTGAAAATCCTGGAATTTCACAAATTCAAAGATGCTTTTGATATATATTAAGGTTTTTGGACAATATTATAATTATCAAATACTAAAGGCTAATATTGATGATAATTGAAACCACATAAATAGTCTCATTAAGGAATATTGGAGTTTTTAGTTTCAGAGTTCGTCACCTTTCTTCTTGATAGCTCGTTACTGTTTTTCCAGAATATTATGTCATGTTTCAAAAGATAAAAACACATCTTAAACTGCTCTGTTTTAGGCGATCAAATACTTGATACGAAGATGCTCAAGTCTAGTTTCATAATCAAGAATAATCGATCAATTTGGAGATTTTACTAGAAAGTTATAGCAGATGCAAGGTGAGCATATCGTCTATGAAAATTTGGTTTTGCAGTTTTAGATCTATAGTTTTTACTTGACTTTAAAGCATCGAAAACTATATCTAATGTTGTACAATTTGAATGATTAGATAGTTTTTACGAAGATGTGGGAGTCTAGTTTTTTTCTCAAGAAGAATAGTGTTATTTGGTGTTTATCTCTGAAAGTTATCAATTGAACAATAAGGACTGGTCGACTGGAAATTATGGATCTGCTATCATCGCTCAACAGTTTCAGTGTCCGCAAAAAGGGATCGGAAATCCTATCTATAATACTTTTTGATTATTTAGATATTCGATACAAAGGTATTTGAGTCTAGGTTTTGATTCAAGTCGAATCATATAAATTGGAGATCTGTAGAAAAAATTATGTTGCGATCATGAAGGATAGTGGCTGCTGAAGTTTCAGAACAAGGAGGTTCATTACATAAGTGTTCGAATTGGTATTTGTGGACGTTGTAGGATTGTCGCTTCAAGCTATTTTCGATCTAAAAACCAAATCACATGTGAGTTCTAACTTCCTTATAGTTATTATACATTGGTATAATATATTAGGAAAGTTTAGAAGACCAAATCACCTTGAATGATTATATTATTTATAAATGAACTAATTAAATTAATTGGACCATAAAGAAAAATAGATAATTCAATTGTTTGGATGCGTAAATTCAATTTTAGCATGTTCAACGATTCTGATTTATGATTATGGTGATGAGTTATATAATATGTTAAGACCAGTATCAGCATGAAAATATGATCTTAGCTAGCTCTATTGGGCAATCTGTGGCCCCCGGCATCGCCAACAGATGTATTAAATATTATGATATTTAGTTAGTGGTTTTTGGGGTCGGTTAATGTCGTGGACCGTACTTCCTTACCACCTCGTTAGCCGCCAGCATTGCTATCGAGTATATTATGGATATATTCTGATGTATTTGGTTTGGGTCGACCAATGCTGGGGTTGTACCATTCCGCTTATGCTGTTGCATTGCTAGATACCTGGTCGTTATGTTATGCTGATTATTCTACTCTACTGAAAGTTTATATTCTGTTGAAAGTTTATATTCTGCTGATTTATTTATGTTATGCTGATATTATTATGATATGCTGAGTTTAGTTGTGTTTTTTTAAATCTAAACATTTGTTTGTTTGTACCAACACGTGAACATTAACTATACGGGATCAGACTGTGTTGGTACATGTGTGTCAGGTTTCTAGTCTCACTGGGTGATTTTTCGCTCACCCAAGTTCTGATTCCGTGCATGTAAGTTTCAGGAACCAGGTAGTCGAGTGATCAACTACCTTAGTTTGAGGATTTAGAGCGAGACTCGGTAGGTTTTCCTTTATAAATACCAACTTTTGTTTTCTGATTTTTAATTTAAAGAGATTTCAGACTTTTGTATTTGAAGTTTTTGACTAATAATTACTTTTATTTTAGCAATATTCTGGAAAATCCTTTGGAATTTGGGACATTACACATTCTTCAGAAAGATCGCACCACTTAACCAATGTCTCGAACCCGTGATGCTGCCCCTGTGCAACGCGTCTATGGGCGAGAGCTTGTTGATATCGAAGCCCACTCAACACTCACTGCTCCCCTGCCCACATAAACTTCATAGAATGGGCCTTCCAATCTCACACTGTTGGGCCCAATTGTGCTAGACACTGAATTCTAAAACGACGTCAAGTCCAGTGAGAGGCAACGCGAACAGATCGATGACAAAGGAGGCACCGCCTAAATCCATGGCAACTTTCCGGTACGATCCTTGACATCAGAGAGGGTTGCCGGCGGCGACTTTGACATTGAAAGGTTTAATCGGTGTGATTTTCTGTCTCACATAAACACTTTCATATTTCACACACTTTCTTATTCCAGCAGCCTTGGTGCTAATAACCAATTGGGATTTTCGATCGGTTTTATCGAATTGGATACTTAAAATAGCAATGTTGTTTTTGGGTCCAATACAACCATACATAAAGTTTGGATGTTGCTAGTTATGACAAAAATTTATTATATGTTGTACAATATAAATCGGATTTTAAATAAACTTAATTACTTACTTCCAATCATTCAAATCAAATACATGGATTTTTTAAGTGTTTTGAAAATAAAATATAAAAGTTAATTCACTAATACAAGAGGTTATTCGGCATATCTTTTGAAAATTTGTACACTTTGGCAATTACAATATCTAAGAAAGTAACTTTGCCAAAACAATTCTATAAAAATACTGCCATGAAAATTTTTTTGTGATTGATCTGAGTCTTTCTTACATTATGATTGATATTGGTTTAAGAACATTGATTAAAAGTTCCAATAGCTGTCAATATTTTGTATATTTGAATTTTTTTTTTTTTTTTTGAGAACTCTATTATGTTTAAGAAAACTACACAATTGGTCCTAATATGTTGTTTTGTGTTTCATTTTGACTTAGGATATGATATATGAGATTCACATTTATAATTAAGTTCAGTGCTACCACATACATAAATTATGGAGATAAGTGGTGTTTCACTGCAAATTAATTATCAAAAGAATACGCCATAAGAAAATTAATTGCAAATTAAATAGAATATATCATAAGAAAATGTGTCCATGCCTCCATAGTCCATACCATATAAGTTGTGGAATGGAAAGTCCATACCAATTTTTGGTCCGAAATCCAAATGTTATTAATTCACCATACATCATTGAATCTTGAGATATTGTAATCTTGAGACACCAAACTAGCCATTGTATAAAATGGAAAATAATTCAAAAATATCTCATGAAATTGATTTCAAGCAAACCGGAATGAATATTGAATCTGAACGTAGAAAGATGTCTACAACGAACAATGAATGTAATATTCAACTACATGAAATGCAAAAATAACGCTTTGAAGATATATTTATATTATCTAACGTAGTTTAAGACAGAGAAAATTTATTTTTATTTTCTTTTTGATGGCTTTTGATCTAATGAAAATCATCATCTTATATTTTTTTTGCCCAAGTTTTGATGTCATTTTCAAAAGCATCAGACTTTGGATTATGTAAGAACAACTTATCAAGAAGTGGATTTTCGAATGAGTACGAGAGACTTGGGATTTCCTTGGCCTCACTCAATTGGTTCATATTTGTGGGCAGAGCATTTATTCACATTTAAAAAACAAAATTAGTTTAATAAATGCTTTGATTGGAGGGGAATTTGCTAAAATAGCCATCAAAAAAATTATAATTGGGTGAATGACAATATCAAACCATGACTACGATATTCTGTAAACAAATTACAATATTACCGAAAATGTCTTTAATGAAATGATGGCTCGTGTGTGGTAAAAAAGTAAATGGTTTTTCAAGTTTTTTATTTGTTCCGAAAAAAGTGCAGGCGAGAAGTAAAATATATGTAAACAAATTACAATATTACCGAAAATGCCTTTAATGAAATGATGGCTCGTGTGTAGTAAAAAAGTAAATGGTTTTTCAAATTTTTTATTTGTTCCGAAAAAAGTGCAGGCGTGAAGTAAAATATCTTCTTTTCAAAAAGTGAATGCAGTTACGAACTGTGGGAGGTTATCAGAAAGGAGAGAGGATAGAGACGAAGATAGATTCGAGAAATCGGTTGATCGGAGTTGCGAGGAAGCATGTGAGACCGATCGGGTGTAGAAAAAGTACCTTCGGCGGAGAGTAAGCGGCGGAGGAAGCTGGCGGAGAGTGAGCGGCGGAGGAAGCTGGCGGAGAGTGAGCGGCGGAGGAAGCTGGCGTTGTTTTCGAAGCGAGTTATAACTGGTTGCCGTCGGTGAAACCTGAAATTTGGGGTTCAAGGGAAACGGCAGTGGTGTACGAAATAGAAGGTATACAGCTATGAAATAGGATGCAAATTCTTCGTAGAATGGAAGGTAACAAAGGAGGCGAATTTTAAGTTTTTCGATCTGGGTCCCCACTTCCATGAGAAACTGAATCTGGCATTTTTGTTGACATATCTACAACACAAGGGTGCTGGAACAAAGACAAGGTAAAGTATTTTACATAAAGTTTCTATAAATGGGACATGTTTTGCTTCGAGTGGGTAGGGTATGAAGGGGACAAAAAAAATTGGCCTGATTTTTGTGGTTAGAAAAAACGGAGAAGCATAGCTTTGAAAATGAAACTGCTTGACATCAACTATACTATTTGTTGTGGAACTGGTCAGCACAGTTAATACGAATTCTGACTATTTTATAAGATTTGCATGCGTCGTATATAGAAACATGTATATGCGATTCTATATGAACAATTGTTATGCCTATACTATTTGTTTAATACAGAATAAGGCTTGCACTTATGTTCGGTTCCTTTCTATATGACTTGGTATGCATAGTTTGAACAATTGGCAGCCTATTCTAGTCACACGTTTTATATTTGTTAGCAGCAGCATTTGGTTGAACTACATATCGGTTGGTACTTGGGTGTGTACGGTTTTGAAAGACTGTGATATTTTTCTATAGAAGGCATATAAATAGACTAGTATCTAAATTGTGGCCTGTGTATTCTGTTTACATGTAGATTTGTGGGATTTCTATATTATTTATCCGTTGTCTATACTATCACAGGTCCAAACAGTACATAACAATATGACGCCGCCACCCCTATACACTGTTGGAATGGATGGGGATGAAATCAATGCTACTACTTGCAAGATTGGCGAAGACGAAATGTGGATTATAGCTGAGAATTATGTGATTGAGTCATTCGCTGTTTTTAACTCCTCACAAGTTCCGGACTAACTCTATCAACTCTATAGACGGTGTTGCATCTGGTTGGGGCATCTGTTCTATTTGTTGTTGTGCAAGTCTATTTCTAACTGAACTACTTTCTATTTCTACCTATTGTGTGTACAATTTTTCTACTTGTTTCCAATACATTGGTTGTTTCTTTAACCTAAACTAATGGTTGCCAACAAATACTATGTGACGTTACATGAAATATTTGTTATTCCTTCTGTTTTTTCCCATCTTCAAACCAGTATAGCATGTCACAAAACGAGCCGTGTGGATCAAAGGATAATAAACGCATAAATATTTTTTTTGCAAGGTCTGTATGCGGGTATGCGCAACAAGTATTTGCAAATGGAATAGGCAACATTCGCTCTATATATATAGTATAATAGCAAATATCTCTTTTCTTTATGCATAAACAAACAACAAATCACCATACTAAATATCACAGCGGTTCATTATTAACCACGCTAAACAGCAAATAACCTACTTGCCTTTACTTATTGACCACAAAAATCTTTGGGGCAATTAAATTTAATTTAAAATGTTAAATGTATAATGGTTATGTAAGTGACTGCACATTTCTAGACGGAAAACTTAAGCCACTTCCATCGCCTAGGGTAAACGAAACCGACACGTCATCGGTCACTTCTAACGCTGCATCATCAACGTCAGGATAGCACGGGAAATTTTTTAATCAATTAGTTAGTGCCTTAAATATCTCATTCTCTTAATTATATTCTCCATTTTTTTCTCTATTATTGTTATATGGCAAATTATTAACCCTTGATTGGAAGCACTTTAGAAGCGGTCGGGCGCGGATAACATTTTCGGTTACAAATCAGACGGACAAATGGAACGAGTGGTTAAAATGAACGGTTGAAAATGGTTACTGAAATAAGTAGTTAAAAAAAATTGTATATTTTTATATTTCTTTTTAGAACTAAATAAAAAAATTCAAAGATTTTAAAATAAATTTGTCTTTTACTTATTATAATTTATATTAAAAAAAATATAACCATTATAACTATTCAACTGCTTCTCACCAATTATAACCGCCAATTTCAATCAAACTGTCTACCTATTATAATTTATTTACAAATTATAACTATTTAACATTTTCATTTACAAATTAGACGGACAAATGGAACGAGCGATAGAAAATGGTTATTAAAACAAGTAATTAAAAGTAAAAAAAAAATGTGTATACTTTTATATTTCTTTTCAGAACTAAAAAAAAATAAGCTCAAGTTTAACAAGCTAAATGAAAAAATATTTAGACGGAAAAAAAACTATTCAACCGCTTTTCACCGATCATAACCATCAATTTCAATCAAACCATCTACCTATTACAATTTTATTTTATCGTTTTTAACCACATTCTCTCTAACCTTCAAAAACTCATAATCTCTTACCAAAAACAGTGGTTATCAATCGAACCCAAATTATTAGAACCAAATGATTATGAATTTCCAAAATCAATTTAATAAATTTCCTTTTATTTATAAGAAATTTGTCAAAAAGGGACAAATTAACTAACATATTGTCCCAATAAACTTTCTTATACATAACATAGTCCAATTAGGATTTAGTTTAAAAAATCCGTTTTTACCCTTGAATAATATTAACAAATATTTTTGTTAATTTAAAAATATTTTAAACAAATTTTTTTAAAAATAGAAAAAGTTTCTTAAAACCGAAAATTATAAGAGAATTAGAAAGGGTTTCGGAAACATCATCTCTCCCTCTTCTCGAACCTCTTTTCTCCACATCCGCATCCGCATCCGCCGATATCATCCTCTCCGTCGTCTCATCATCGATAGCGAGTCTTGCTGTCGTCTTTTTGCTCCTCCTCCGATTTCCCTCCTCATCATTCATCCTCCTCGTTTTCTCCGCCGAAATCCTCCTCTTCGAATTTTCCATCGGGTATATGCTTGTATCTTCGATTTAATTAGATTTTGTGTTTGTTGGATTTGTATTCAGTTCAATTCAGATTGATCCTAAGATTTTTAATTCAGTTTGAACAATTGAGAAATTGGGATGTTATATAGGGAAATTTCATAATATCTGTTTGTCCTAGGGTTCTTTCTTGTCTCTGATTATGGTTTTATGGTCAAGAAGTTAATTAGTGTGTGCAGTATAGAAGTAATAGCCAAAGTGCAACTCAGATTGATGTTTAAATTTCCGCTCGAATTGTTTCTTGTATATTTAAATATCACACCTTCTTCACATATGTTTTGATTAAGACAGCCATGTCCATGTAAAAAAAAAGAGCCTTATGATTGTCGAGTCAGAAGAAGATGGTGTTGATAGGCAATGTTCTTGAATGATTTTCTTGTTTATGATTATTGTTTTCCTGCGTTTTAACAATAATCTGGAGTTTTGTTTATTTTTTTTTGGGGTTTAACTGTGGAATCGTGTGTTTTTACTAAAATTATGATGAAACATATACATGAATTCGTTGTTTTGGAACAGTCTTTTGAATGGTGATACACAGAGTTTTAACCTTCTATAAACTACTGCAAGTGCACAACAAGTGTTGTAATAATGTAGGGATCGAATCCACAAGAACCAAGTGTCACACTACGATTCTTCAAGAGTGAAACTAAGGTAAGACAAAAATATTTTTTAGTGCAAGAAAAGTAATAAGAAAATCGAAGTAAACTATGAATTAAAAGCATTGGACATCAGGGAATTCGCAGGGATTCAGGCATGCAGAATTAGATAAATCATTAGGGAAAACATTAATAATCGTTCTAGAACTCAAATCATGAAATCAAATTGACCTACTGTCATAGTATCAATTACTATGTCTAACAATCTAAGATTTTAAATTGTTGTTTGAATTTAGGAGTTAAACATGCATTTTATTCAAGTTTGATATGTTCACAAAAACACCCTAACATCAGCTTTCGTTGGCTAGGGATGCTTTGCTCATCTAGGTTCTTTCAGACTTTTAAACAAACACTTTTGGTGCGTTAAATAACCTAAAATCAGAAATTATGTAGCTAATCAAGTTTCAGCAATAAGAACAACCTAGATAAAGAAACCAAGTTATCAATCCCTAATTCAACATCTTAATTCATCAAACCTTGAAATCCATTTGAAAATCCTAAAACCCAATTGGAAAACTACTCAGACATGGTAGAAATTAAAGTAAAAGATGAAATAATGAAAGACATGTGAAATCAATAAAATAAATAAGAGAGTTTAGAAATCTTCTCCAAGTTTGTCAAAAGAGGTTCATAGATCTTCTCCCAAGCATACAGAGAAAAATAGCCAAAAATCTGAATAGAAAATAAAGCGTTGCCTCCACAATGGCTAAAAACTAGAATAAATAGGTATTTTCACGTTCTGGTCGAAAATCTCAGGCAAAACCCAGCCAAAATAGGAAAAACTGAAATTTCTTTTTTCTGGGTCGGTTTGGGGCTGGATCGATTGATCCAACATGTGGATCGATTGATCCAGCATGTGGATCGATCGATCTTGCCTTGAATGATCGATATAAAAAGCTACGGTGGGATGGATCGATCGAGCCAAGTGTTGATTGATCGATCGGACCTCTTTTCTGCACATGCTTCTTTTGCTCGCCAGAATGACATATCTTCACTAACACTTTCATAACTTTCGATCACACCGTTGGAATAACCTCAAGTTACTTCCAAATGAAAGGCAACTCGATTCTCTAGCTTGTGGCAAGATTTCAGGTCAATCCATTGGTGGAAATTTATTCAACGAATGCCAAACTTCTGGCCTTCCGCACGATTATGTATCTTCACATATCTGTATGCAACCAAAATATCTTGTTTTCTTCTAAGACAACTTAGAACCTGAAAAGACTCAATAAGGACTAAAATTCACTCGATAAAAACACAAAAGCACAGAAAAACACGGGTTAAAATGCGTCAAAACGCAATACATCAACTCCCCCAGACTTAGCATTTTGCTTGTCCTCAAGCAAATACTAAGAATAGAGTCGAGGTTTGAAAATCACGGGAACTCACATATCCTTGAGACCATAACTTTGAATCGTTGACCTGTAATAAACATAAAACAAAGTTAATTCAAGACATCTTCATCTTATCACATCATGACCATCACAAGCCTTATCCATTTGAATTCCAAGCCTGCAAAAACCTCAACTTCACATCAATTAACTTACTACATTGATCAAATAGTGTATGGAATTTCTCTTCAAAGGATATCATTCTTGGTAGAAGGCGCTGGGGATTAAAGGATTATATAGCGGTAGAATTAATTGTTTAGGGTTACCAGACGCTGCGGAGAATGCAAGAAATTATACAAAACGGCAAGAGAGAACGGACCTGTTGATGTCCACAGTTTTCCAATCACCAAATGCTACTCCCCCAGACTTAGATTTTTCTGTAAATCTCTGCAAACCACTGTAAATCACCGCATACCACTGCAAACATCCTCCTCTCTCTCTTAGTTAATCATGTCTTTCCCTGGGATTATTGCTAACCTTGAGACTCAATAAAACGATCAATTTTCTTTCCCTATCTTTTTCACGTTTTTTTTTTTTTTGAAGAATAGGGGGAAATTGATCAACTGAACTAAAGTCTCTAAGGTACGAAAATTACCATGATAATCTATAAATCCCAGGGAAGAACCAATCTCTTAATGAATATCTATATACACCACCAAGTATCTTCAATCTCCGCATTTGCAGTTACTGAAAAACTGTGTCGGTCCTCTTTCTCTCCGACGTTTTTACACATATCTGCACATATGACAATGAAGACAAGAATGTGTGAGGTCTGAAAAGAGGTAAGGTTTATGGTGGGTACCAACTAAAAATGAGCTGTCCATTCAGGATCAACAGAGAGTTGTGAAAAGGAATAAGAAGTCCTGAATGTTTGGTTCGTTTCCCTGATCTAACACCTTTGAAGAGAGAAAAAAATAGTGAGGATGGAAGATCAATGTAAAAGAGTCAAAATTAGATCCATTAAAATCAATGCAAAACGAAATCTTCTGGGGGCAATTCCAGTCATGAGGTTTCTGAATCATCTGTTCCTGAAAAACCTGCTGTAATGGTTACTGAGTCTCAAAAACCAAGCATATGTTCCTAGAAAATGTCATCATTACCAACAAAGTTTTGACTCAATTAAACAACTTGGACTGACTCAAAGAGAAAACAACAGAAAGAAAATAGCGTTAGTAAACGATAAACACCCTCTCCCAGACTTACTTCACACCGTCTCGGTATAAATCAAGACAAAGGCAAAACAGACGCAAAAGAATGAAAAATTAATGATTTTTTTTTTGGAAACGTACCTGGGCCTGCATCGATCGATCTGAAAACTTACAGTGTTTGTGTCCACCTGGATCGATCGATCTGCATCCTTTTTTTTTACCTGAAACACTTAAGACCAAAACCAAAAATTAGAAAATAACTAAAAAACAAAGTATGTACACTTACCGGTGGGTTGTCCCCACCAAGCGCTTGTTTTAAGTCATTAGCTTGACTTCGGTCTACATAGGTTAATCATGAGAATCAAAAGATTGGACCAATGGACCTTTGGTCCTTCTCCTATTATGGAAAGGAACAAAATGTGCAAGAGGACACATCCACAGTAAAGAGATAAAACTCTCATCAAGGGACTTTACTACAGATGTAGCATATATCTTGGAATCTTCTTTGGTTAGATGCTCATGAGAATCAAATGTATTTAATGGAAAGATAAAGTCAACTTTAAGTTTAAACGAGTTTATCACAAAATAGTTAACTTCATCCCCATCAATCATGTATAACACAATATTCTCATTCATATAATCTATCCCAACCTTAGGGTCCTCTATCTCATTCAAGAGATTATCTATATCAAGCACATCCCCTTGGTAAGATTTTTCAAGAAACGATCTAGATTCCTCTAGCATTGAAAACTTAAACTCGAGATCATGAACACCTAAAGCACACAGATAATTGATATCAAAACATACTTCATGATAATCCCTAGCAAGCTTTTCTACTCTTAGAGTATCTAGTCTTTGAGTCTCACATATTAAATCATAACATTCTTGAATGAGCATGGGAGTCTGCAAACTAGAAGCTACATCTTCAATGCAAGGCATGTGACTATCTTCATAATCATGAAATTCAAAGATTGAGTCGCACATACCTTCTAGTTGGCATGGTAGAACCCAATATATTACCTCTTTAAGTGCATGAGCTACCATTATCTCATAAGACGTGAGCTCCCTTCCTTCGAGTAATGTCTGGTGTGAGATGAGGTTCAAACGGATCATAGCTGCTAGGTCACTTCTCGTCAATGTTGGATTTTCTTTGTAAAGCTCTTCCAACTTCACTTTCTGTTCTGGTGTAAGCACGCTCTCATCAAATGGTGGCTCCACATAAGGCCCATATTGAATGTATTCTTCGAATGTGTCTTCTTCCTCTTGTGGTCCATCATTGTAATCCATGGCCATCAACTATTAAAAAAAAAAAAAACTATACAAAATAATAAAATAAAATTTAGTGTCCTAGACTAAATTTCAATCTCAGATTTGAAGGTAACGCAATTGGTCCCCGGCAATGGCGCCAAAAACTCGATACATAGAGTTTTAACCCTATATAAACTACTGCAAGTGCACATCAAGTGTTGTAGTAATGTAGGAATCGAATCCACAAGAACCAAGTGTCACACTACGATTCTTCAAGAGTGAAACTAAGGTAAGACAAAAAATATGGTTTGTTTGTTTAGTGCAAGAAAAGTAATAAGAAAATCGAAGTAAACTATGAATTAAAAGCATTGTGCATTAGTATCGCAGGGATTCAGGCATGCAGAATTAGATAAATCATCAGGAAAAACATTAATAATCGTTCTAGAACTCAAATCATGAAATCAAATTGACCTACTGTCATAGTATCAATTACTATGTCTAACAACCTAAAATCCTAAACGGTCATTTGAATTTAGGAGGTTAAACATGCATTATATTCAAGTTTGATATGTTCACAAAAAAACCCTAACATCAGCTTTCGTTGGCTATGGATGCTTTGCTCATATAGGTTCTTTCAGACTTTTAAACAAATACTTTTGGTGCGTTAAACAACCTAAGATCAAAAACTAGGTAGCTAATCAAGTTTCAGCAATAAGAACAATCTAGATAAAGAAACCAAGTTATCAATCTCTAATTCAACATCTTAAATCATCAAACTCTGAAATCCCTTTGAAAACCCTAAATCCCAATTGGAAAATTACTCAGACATAGTAGAAATCAAAGTAGAAGATGAAATAATGAAAGACATGATGAAATCAATAAAATAAATAAGAGGGTTTAGAAATATTCTCCAAGTTTGTCAAAAGAGGTTCAGAGATCTTCTCCCAAGCATACAGAGAAAAATAGCCAAAATTCTGAAAAAAAAATAAAGTGTTGCCTCCACAATAGCTAAAAACTAGAATAAATAGGTCTTTTCATGTTCTGGTCGAAAATATCTGACAAAACCGAGCCAAAATAGGAAAAACTGAAATTTTCTTTTTCTAGGTCGGTTTGGGGCTGGATCAATCTGTATGTGGATCGATCGATCTTACTTTGAATGATCGATCTATAAAGCTACGGTGGGATGGATCGATCGATCTGACATCTTTTCTGCACATGCTTCTTTTACTTGCCAGAATGACATGTCTTCACTAAAAATTTCATAACTTTCGATCGCACCGTTGGAATGACCTCAAGTTACTTCCCAATGAAAGCTAACTCGATGGTCTAGCTTGTGTGCAGATTTCAGATCGATCCATTGGTGAAAAGTTATTCAACGAGTGCCAAACTTCTTACCTTTCCGCACGATCATGCATCTTCACATATCCGTTTGCAACCAAAATATCTTGTTTTCTTCCAAGACAACTTAGAACCTGAAAAGACTCGATAAGGACTAAAAATACTCGATAAAAACACAAAAGCATAGAAAAACACGGGTTAGAATGCGTCAAAAATGCAATACATCAAATGGTTTCTTACTGAGGTTTAAGTTTAGAGTTAAAATTACACTCAAGTTTGTTAAACTGTGATGGCTTCTGAGTACAATTCTTTTGTTGATTATGATTCTTTTTTTTTGAATCTCTGAAACTACTTGAAGAATGGAAATGTGATTGTGATTCTTTGTTGTTTGAATATCTTGAACAGGAATTGCATATCCGGGAATTTGGTTTCCACCAGCTGAATGCAAACTTGCTCAGGCAAGTACATTTGCCTTTGCAGATTGGTTAGTCCAGCATCGACACTTGATCGAGAGGCGGCGTTGTCTCGAGATAGGAAGGTATTTCCTTCTCTTTTCAATTCCACTCTTGTGTATTTTCTGCTAATCATGTTATTTGTAAAAAGGCAAGAGAAAATTTGATATATATATATATATATATATATATATATATATATATATATATGCGTTGAACAATTGCTTTTCTTGTTTTCATTCTTTGTAGGTATGGATTTAGAGTTGCCAAAACGACTTTTTAGGGAAGGAAATGAACCGCAAGTGGAAAAGATCAACAACAGCTGGAAAATAACGCTTCTGAAGACATTGAAGAAGGTGCTGCTAGATGAATATGACGAAGTGAAGAGAGATGACCCGGTCTTCACTCATATTCTGGCAATTCATGAAAATTGTCTCCGATACTCGAAGAAATTGATACACAGCTTCATGTGTAAACAGCTTGATACCGCCAAAATGCATGAGCTATGGTTTGTGTTTGCTATGAGGCCTCTACGATTTTCTTTGCAGGAATTCTATGTAGTTACTGGGCTCAAGTACGAACAAGATGACAACTGCGACTTTGAGGAATGGGTAGATGATATGGGTTTCTGGAATAAGTTGCTAAAGACACGCGATAATGTTAGCATAAACATGATAAAGGAGGTGCACTTAAAAGGTGTTAACAAGTGGAAGCGTGTGGACAGATTGCGGTTGGTGTATTTGTGTATTATTGCGGGTTTGTTAATTGCCAATGATCAGAAGGTTAATATCTCACACACCTACATCAAATTGGTGATGGATATTGGTAAGCTACGGAATTATCCATGGGTTCTTCATGCATTTGATGTTCTAGTGCAGTCAGTCGATCAAGAAAAGTGGGGATAAATTGACGCAAGAAGAAGACCTACATTTTGAATGGCTTCTCATACGCATTTTATATTTGGATTATGGAATCTATTTCGGACTTTGGGGTTATGTTGGGCCAAAAACTATGAGGATTTAATGGGAGGTCCTAGATGTTCTAACTGGTCAGGAGCTGCAAAGGTATCGTATGAAGAAATCATTCAACTGGAGACCTCATTTGGATCAGAGGTGACTACTTGTTTGAAAATAACAATTATTTTTTTTATAACCGTTTTTTATTTTACTTATACAACTAGAGACCTCTAAAAGATCATAACCTTGTTTTTTTTTTACTTTCTTGTAGGGTGTTCTGTATCCATACATCTCTTCTACCGGGAATTTTGATGTATTAGAGTCTACTGACTTTGTATGGGATGACGAAATGACAGATGAAGAGCTGATCGTATAACTGCTTTCATTAGAGCTGGAAAAGACTGGAGTCATCATATATGGGAATTTAAAGAATATGTTGCGACTTCTTCGCATCTTCCTGGGCTAGAGGAGGTAGAGGTAGAGAATGAGATTGTTGATGTTGTTGATGATGTTAGAACTCCAAACGCAGAAGACAACTCTGTTTTCGGTTCGGGGAGAGGTAAGAAAAAGCTTCGTGATCATGGTGCAGAGCGATGGAATCAGAAATTGTTGTGCCAATGATCAGCAACAAAAAAATAGAGCTCTTGATGAAGACATGAAGTGTTTCATTCAAGGTTTGTTTCACACTTCTTTGGAGAATATTGAGAAGAAAATTGAAGATCGATTTGGCAAATTAGAGAGTGAGGTTAGAAATCTCAAGGATGCAGTCTCAAGCTACACTGGCAAGAAACAATGGAGAGCCATCCAACAATTCAAAACCTTCAAGTGTCGACCATTCTCAGCCACAAGTAAAGGTAAGGAAGAATAAAAGTTCTAAGTCTTGATCACTTTTTGTTGTTATTGTCACTTGTTTATGAAAATGAAATGTTGTAACTGGTTTATCACAATATAATTTGCTTACATCTTCGTAACTCTTTTTGCGTTTAACAATGTAAAAATGTGAACTTATTTTATGTATTGTTCTCTATTTTTGTAATAATTATATGACTTGTTGTTTTCTATTAACAGGCCGAAAACATAGATGGAGTATACTATAATATCTTGTCCGAGAATCTACATGATGTAGATTTGACTATGACTTCAGATATCAACCTGGAATTGGGTACACAACAGAGTCCCAAAAACCATGGGCCAACTATCTCAAGCTTCGGTAGTAAATGGTTTCGATCCAACACAGCCTTCAAAGGACTAAGAGCCACTCGAATGATTCACCCCAATGACTTCTTTTCGACCCGTCAATATTTCAAGTCCTAAAATGCATACTACTAGTGTTCGCGAGAAGTCGACAATGCGACACATAACCGAATTCAAAATGTCAGAAATTGGAAAAGAAGATGCTGATTTCCCATTGGTTTTCGTTTCATAAGAAGAATGGACGCAACTACAAGACTGGTCTATGTCGAACACGTAAGTCCCAAAGCTTGCTTCTCTTAAAAAAATTTACATTCCATGTATCACTAATTACTAAATGTTTAACGGTGTAAAAATTGCAGGGATCTACTGATTGGTCCAAGTGTTTATAGTTTTCTTTAGCAAATCGTATTATTACCCCCCAAAGAATGGCTTCGTAACGAGGTTAAAAATACAGTATATATTATCTTATAAATATTGAAATGGCTACAAAATTATTCACGGGTTAAAAATTTTCTCAGGATATAGACGCAGTTATGTATTTATTCCGGGAGAACACATCTTTGCGACGATGGAAACCAGATCGTATTGCTTACATGACTGCTTATTCAGCGTCCAAATCAGAACCGCATACAACAAATTTTTGGTGGATAAGAGAAAATTCAAATTGGATAGTTTGCTCTTAGGTTACGGAAACGGTGAGCTTCCATCTCATGGAAGAACAAGTAAAGTGTGGGTATGGAGGTTGATCGTATCTACGTTCCAGACTTTGTCCACGGTAACCACTGGATCTCGTTGTGCATCAATTTCATACATAGAACAATAGAAGCCTTTGATTGTCCAGGCAAGAAACGTTACAAGGAAGTGGAAGCATTCGCAATCCTCATCCCTCATATTGTGAAAGCAGTTCAGTCACCTGCCAATAAGAAACATCTTAATATTGGTCAATATTCAGTCAATTATGTGCTGATGTAGAGTGGATGGGTTTTCATCAACTAGTTTGGTTCTAGTCATCTCTCCATCGATCCCAAGGTATGAATGCTTAAAAACTCTATTTTAATGATTTTTCCCTAAAAGCAAATTATTTAAAAACTTGGTTATTAGGCATGTATGGGATTCAAAATCAATAGAAATAGGCTGGGTGATGATGTATGGTGCTTGACTTAGCAGTTTGCTTGGTTAAAAAATTACAATATGTAAATAAAATTTTGAATTTTTTCTTAGTTAGGTTTCTAAAAACGAAAATTTTCTAAGAAGCGAACTTTCAAAAGAGTAGGATTTTTGGTGTAATGTGGATATATTTCGTTGAATTGCGATCATATATGTTGATGATGGTTGATTGTAGGGTTTATGTTAGATTTGTAAAACTTGGTCGTTGTTGTGTAGGAATGAGTAACATATCATCGGGTTCAAGTCGAAGCAACTATGTTAGGGATATTCCAAGAAGATGTAGCTGTGGTCATCCCACTGCAATTCTTAAATCAATGATAGAGAAGAATTCGGGTCGCAAGTTTTACCGTTGCACAGCCGCAAATGAGAGATCTCTTGGCCAAGAGATCTCAGTTGGAAGAGTATGATGTTCTATCGAAAAAACAGGAAACAATTGTTGAAGACATCGGAATAATAGTAGACTGTGAGAAGCGTATGATGGATAAGCTAGAGAAGCTTGTGGAGAAGACAAAGAAGCTAGAATGTGAAATAAAAACATTGAAGGCAACAATTAAGAAAACTGTGGTATGTGTTGTGATAGTGGGATATTTATGTCTCTACTATGGTTTTTCTAGGAAAAAAATGAGAAACGTTTGTGTTCTGTATCCATATTTTGCAACTATGTTGGGTTTTTTAACATCTTTGGTTTTCTTTCACTAGTCGAAGCAACTATGTTGGTTTTTTTTACGTGATAAAAAGATTATTTGGGATTTTTTTGTTTGCATTTTTTCCGACACACTACAAACGTACGTAAAAACTATATGAAATAGATAGAAAAAATGCCAGGTCCATCAAACTAAAACAATCGAAAAAACAAAAGAAAATGGAACAATGTCTATATTGCTCTATCACATGTCGCTCTGTTGTGACCTTCAATACCACATCGGCTGCACTTGTGCTTCTTAGACCCATTTGATCCTTGTAACGATTGTATCTTGTCTTCAACTGTTTTGTGTCTTTGTTTTCTTCGCCTACCAACAGCTCTTCGTGTTTCGGGTGGTAGAACTTGGGCATGTTCAACATCCGGTGGGACACACCATGCATCCTCAGGAACAGCTATTGGAGTAATGCATTCCTCATAAGTCGTTCTCCATGAGGCAGTAGTATACATATCATCGGTGAGTAAGTGTGCTTCCTTGCCTACAGAAAAACCTGCTTTAATGGCATGTCAGCAAGGAATTTTTAACAAGTCATACTTTCCACATGAACACGTTCTTCTGTCCCAATCAACAAGGCAGTCGAAAGCGTCACCTCTAACAAGAAATATGTTGTCGTTAATCGGATAAACAATAAATGTTTTACCCTTCTCAATCCTTCTTTCAATCTTTTTTTCCACATCAATGGTTAAAGGGTGCTTATGCTTTGAGCTTAATGTTCTACACTTATAAAACCACCGGGTTAATATTTCTCTGATGCTGTCCAACAAAAGAATTATTGGATACTTCCTAGGTGATCGCAATGCATAATTTATCGATTCAACAGGGTATGTGGTTCTAATATCGTACATGAATCCAAGAAATTGACAACGAGCCCATTTTCTCACATTAGCCTCCATTGTATATTTTTAAATGCATGGACTAATATTGCAAACATCAGTGAACCTCCTCTGAAAATCGGTAATCCTATATGCTTTTGAAGCCTTTGCAACCCGGTAAACTTTAGCAAGTGCTTTAACAATTGAGGAATGTCTATCTGACACAAAAGCCAAAGCATGCTCGTCCACAATAACAACTTTGGTTGCCTCAAAAACCACTCCCATGAA
Source organism: Pseudoturritis turrita (assembly GCA_900406555.1). NCBI lineage: Eukaryota > Viridiplantae > Streptophyta > Magnoliopsida > Brassicales > Brassicaceae > Pseudoturritis > Pseudoturritis turrita. Next base: position 414,811 of record OVBL01000141.1, on the reverse strand, counting down.
CGGTCATTCTCTGAATCAACAACCCCAAATGCAATTGGATACAAATTAGATTTACCATCTAAAGTTGTAGCAATAAGTAGAACTCATTTGTATTTACTCTTCAAAAATATACCATCAACAACAATGACTCTCTGAATGACTTTGTAGAACCCTCTTACGGATTGACCGAAAGAAATGAATAGATGTATGAATCTACCATCACAATCGGTTTCGTAATGAGAATGTGTATCCGGATTTGCTTCTTTTAGCATGTGCAAGTATTTTTTGGTATTTTACCATAACTTTTCTCCGATATACCTCTAACAGCATTAACTGCATACTCACGTGCATCCCATGTTAAAGAATAAGACAGCTCGCATCCATGCTCCGTACGCATAATCTGGATGACATCATAATCAACCTGCCGATTATTTTTGCTGAAGTTGTCCTACCAAAAAAAAATTTCCTTGAAGGAGCACATGGATGTTCAGCAACATACTTATTGATAATGAAATATTTAGACCCCTCTAAACACTCAGCATGAACACTCTAATTGCATATGTTATCTGCACACCGTATATTCCACCATCTTGTATCAGATTTACAACCCTGTAGTCGAAGTTATACTTCATTGCACAGATTTCCATAGTTTACTTCAAAATGTTTTTGCTTCTAAAATGTTGATCCTTTTTACAGCATTCACCAAAGAAAACCGAACCATCTTTTCGCTGTCTTCTTATGCATTTTCAGACATTACGCCATCATCACCATCATCACCATGAACCTGGACGTCATGGATATTGCGTTTGAAGTAATCATTCCGCTTAGACGGAGTCACTAATTCTTCTGATTTTCGGGCATAATACCATCATCTTCTCTTTTTGTTGAATAAGATGGCTCCTTATTCAAATCAATGTTGGCTTTATTCTTTCGATTATCAATTGTAGCCGTAAATGTCACACAGAACTGTATCAACGCATTCTTCCTTACATACCCAACGAAATTTTTGACTTGGCGATCATTGGAGATAATAACTGGAGGAGATCCTAACTTATTGATCAAATCGCCAGGTAAAAAAACCGCACTCAACATTAACAATGCTTTGTTCAATTATGTAGTCCTCTGAAACCATAATCTTTAGCTCCTTAAGAGTAGTAGTAGATTTCAAAGCAAGTAATCTACCTCATTTTTCTTCATCCACAACAAATCTCCACCCCTTATTGGCGCACGATATCCATTCACCACAGGTTACATGGATATGCAACATATTAACCGAGAAGAAGAAGAGAAAGAGAACCAGAGACAATAATAAAATGGAGAAGAAAATCAAACGAAAAAGAAGAAAAATAGACTTAGAAACGAAGAAGAAAGCAAACGAAGAAGAAGAAAAATATCGTAGACAAATTTCTAGTCATCTCACCGTTTTTGGAAAATAGATAGTGGAAGATATGGTGAATATTCACTAACTGTATATCCTATATTTGTAGAAAATTTCAAAACTAACTTCGCATAAAGCACATGCTACGTATCGTAGAAGATAAAAAAGGTAGAATTTCTATTCAGGACGTGGTAGAAGATAAGGAGAATGGTAGCATGTGTATTCAGGATTTGGTGGTATTCAGAGCAAATAGTAGAAAATGTATTATATCAGATAGTAGAACACAGAGCAAGCATTAGAATTCAAATTCTATCTTTGGTAGATATAGATCAAAAAACAGAACAAATATTTTTTTCACTCGTAGAAGTAGAATGTGAATTCTCGAGGTTGTAGAACAAACAAAAAACAAATTTAACTTTGATTTATCCAAAATCGATGTTTCAATATATTCACGTGGATTATTATTTCCATTTTTATATTTTTCCGATTTTTTTAAATTTAAAAATCATTTATTTTTTATTATTTGCGTTTGATTAAGGGTAGTATAAACAAAAAAGAAAAAAATGAAGAAATGTTTATTGGAACTAGTCCTGGGCAACAAAACCGGAACCGAAAAACCGAACCGAACCCGAACGAAATTACCCGAACCGAATTTCTAAAATACTTGAATGGGTCCTAAACACGTTGTACCTAAAACCCGAATCGAACCGAGAACCGAACGGGTACTCGAAGTACCCGAAACATAAATTAATTTGGTTATTTTTACAGTTTTTTATTATTTTTCAGATATTTTCGAAAAATTCGGGTAATTTTTTGGGTATTTTCGGAAAATTTCGGGTAATTTTCAGTATTTAGGTAAAAAATATCCGAACGGTTCCTATTTTGAGAACTCAGACCCGATCCGAATCCGAAAAGAACCGAACTGAACCCGACCCGAATTTCATAAATACCCGAATGGTTCATATATCTTTATATCCGAAAATTCGAAAGATCCGAACCAAACAGGTCCATTTTTACCAAATTTTCCTATATTTATTTTTAATCCTACTTGCATAGAGACACAGTGAAGGGTGGAGGATTTGGATTTCAAAATTTTGGAGATACGCGGGACAATTTCGAAAGCCAAGGACCTGCCATGGAGATCACAGCTTCGGTTCTCAAGCTTCTTCTACAAGTAAGTCACCGATCATCTTCACCATTTTTCTGCTCTCCGTTCCCATGGGTTTCCCCCCTGAAAAGTTTTCTGTTCCTGGGAAATCCGATTTCTGCAGTTGATCTCGTCAGCTTTTCAAAGATGCGGTTTATCAGAAGATCTCTGTAGATTATCAGTTCTTCTTGATCAATCTATAGACAAGGATCCTCCGATTACGTCTATTTCCAGTAATTTCACTCTCTCTCTCTCTCTGGCCCTAAAATTTGTTCCAATTCTGCTTCGCTCTCGACGGAAATTGAATCTGTCATCGCTGAAATTGAATCTGTCATAGTTGCGGACACGGGCATTGGATGCAATTTGGAGGAATTTCAGGATCTGAGGTGCCTTAGAGAAATCAATGGATCGAAGATTTGGGGTCAGTATTAGCATCTTGGGTATTCGATTATTGAATGTTGACTATCAAATTCTAGTATGAAATCAGCTTTGGGCAAGTTCGAGTTGCATATTTAGTTTACCCTCAGCGAGTCCTGACTTTGGATAATGTGATGCAGATGGGTTACTCTCCGTCAAGACGACTTGTAAGTTTCGTCTCTCTCTGAATGATTCTTGTTGCTATAGACCTAAAAAGCTTGCTTCAGGTTATGTGATTGATTGTGATGTGTCCACGAAGCTACAGTATAAGGACCACTGAGGAACATGTTATCGTTCTTTTCTTACTATCCTCCACTGTGCTGACGGAGTTGCAGGCTTTTCTGACGATGAAGTTTACTATTATCATATAAATCTTGATGAGAATATATCAAACAGAAGACTGAAAAGACAACCTTCTCAGGCTAAGAATGGTGCAAAGTTTAGGTGTGCAAATTCCCTCAGTCTATATCTTTTTTAACTGATTTTTAAGCCACTGTGAGTGCCTTGACATGTATGTATTCGGTTTGTGTTGTTTTCAGTGGGACGGAAGTTTCCCTGAGTGTTTTTGGAAGCACGGACGTTCTTGTGGCACCGATAATTGGCTTCTTTCAAAAGGTCTTCCCTTCTCATCCGCATCCTTGTTTCTCTTTTTAACCACTTATTTTCAAGTGAATTCAAGTATGCTTATTATTGGTAGTTAGTGTTCACAATATAAGATAATGTGAGCATAGACACAACCTTACAAAACCACTGCTAACAACTTGTTATAGAACCAAGATAAAGAGCAAACATATGCCATTTTTAAGAGAGGAAGAACGGTTCTGAATTCCATTGGCGGTTGGTCAAGTTGCGATGACAGTTTATGTTTGAAGTCTTTGAAGGTCTCTCTCTTTAGCTAACCAGTAGTTAAGTTACTGCTTTCATTAGGTCAAGCAATGACTCTGTGTCATGAATTACCGAAGCTTGTTTAGCGGTTAAATTAAGCATTGAAATTTGATGATGTCGCATTTTATTTTTAATTTGAACTGTCGGCCTCCTGGCGTTATCACTTGATTGTAGTCAGTTTTATCAAGTTTAGTTCCCTCATGATTGCTCAAGTTATTCTTTAATGATATTTCTACCCTGTTGTCTTGCAGATGCTTATTCTGCAGATACCTGTAAGTAAAAGTTTCTCCCTTTCGTGATTTGAGAAGTTTAGAAAACTATTTTCTAGTAACAGAACTAGCAAATCATGGAACTAATAAACTGGTTCTTTTCTTCCTCTGCAGAATGTCACAATGGATCTGGTGGTTAAACAAGGGGCTTCTCCTGGTAGTCAAACTCAATCCGTCTTTGTAGTGAACGCTGACAAAACTCCATGCTTTACTACCTCCAATCTTGAACGGTTGAAGTCTGGTCTTGAGGACTATGTCTTAAGGCATGCGAACTGTTTGGATATGATGTGTGACTGTTGCTTCTCTGATAGGTATACAATATGTAACACCACTCTTGTTTCTGACACACTTGCTACGTAATTTAGCCCTGCTTCTCTGCAGAATGTCACAATGGATCTTGTGGAATGACTTGAAGAAATGTCTGTCAAGTCATTCCACAAGTTAAGTCTGAAATCTGGTTATATTTCTAAACTTTCAGAGAGCATCTAAAAGTTGGAAGTGGAACAGCATGCCCTGAAGAAAATCATAAGAAAGCTGGAGGAACAATGGAAGTGGTGATTGTAATAAGTGACTTACTAGAGACAACTAAGCATTGCAGCAGATCATGCGACGGCAAAACAGAGGTTTGTTCAATTCTTACTACTCATACTATAGGCTCATATTGAGATGTAATATATAATTGGTTGATCTTAAATTATTGATCTCCCCAGGTTTTATATTTCGACAATTTCTTGCCTTCCCCTATTCCACATGTTGCCTTGAGCGCATTGAAAAAGATTGACTGGAAAAGTTACGGTTTGATCCTGGCGAGTGCGAATGATCAAGATGGACATGTGTTTCTCGAATGGGAAAATTTCCCTTCATATGTGCAAATAGAAATCGCCCTCCATTGGTATCACAATCAATATCCAACAAGACAGAAGACTCAGCCTGGTATAAATCTTGTAAAGAAGGGAATTAAAAATGCGTTGGATGATTTGAAGGCTACACATGAGGGTTTTCTTCTAAGCTCACATGCTCTTAAGGTGCTCTCTGGTTCAATCTCCTTTGTACTTTTGACGTCAATCTCTTAAAAAAAAAAGAGCGGTTTGACCAAGCATCTTTTTCTTTTTTGGGCTATCTTCTTAGATTTGCAGCTATGTCCCTGATCTTGCAAGATCAATAGCAGGACTAATATTCTCCTCTACTGACATGGACTTCCAAGGAGATTGCTTATCTGTTCTTGGATTTCAGACTCAAGAAGTTGAACGTGAGGCTGTTGAAGACTATATCCAGAGAAAGATTGTTACGGTTATAGGAATGAATGAGAGGAAACCCCAGAAAGACCAAGAAGCTGCTCCTTTTCTGTTTTTTGAAGGCGAGTCTGAGACATCGTACTTTGAAGATGAGGAAATAGAAGGTGAATATTACTCTACCTCCCTGGAATGATACATCTGCTTCTGACAACGGATACACTAGATAGTAGAATTGTGAAATTATATGTTGTGGATTTGCATATGTTATTGCTTCCACCATCGCTACGAATTCTCATGGTTTTGAGCAGACTTGTTTAGATGATCTATGTTTAAGAATCTGCAATTTGTTATGTTCATGAGATAGTTTGCCCAAAGCCAATAACACATTTTTGCATCCCTTACGGCCCTGTTTGTTTTCAATCGTATTTCGGATTGAGAACATTCCACGCATGAATATGATGCTACAGAAACTAAAACCAAGCTTTATACAGTTCAAAATTCAGGCCACTATGCTGCAGGAATAAGGCTTAACCAATAGAACATTAATAGTATATTTCTTCTGTGCAGCTTCACAGTGATATGTTCTGGTCCGTACATAAATATAGTAATACAAATACTCCATTTCCTTAGTACTTTAACACCTTACACTCTTTAGCATATACTATTTGAAAACCTCTCGGGTCGAGAAAGGGCAGCTAAGAACTGTGATTCCAACTCACCAAGGTTTCTAATGTCTGCTTATACTATTTCAAACTATGTATACATATATTAAAAGAAAATAGATAGAGGAACACGCCAATTCTTGTGCACTTCTCTGCCCATCTCAAGCAGCGGAAGGTGCAGGAAAGTAGGTAATTTCCGGTTCGAGAACCGAAGCTAGGATAGTCGCTTTTGTAACGGTTTCTTCCACATCTGCAGGGGTTTTCGGTTTGAAATCGAGAGATTCATCATTATATACATCCCACCATTTATCAACTAACATCTTGATGTCTTCTCTGTCCATATTAGCTTCTTCTCCTGTGTACCTCCATGGTTTGGATCCCTATCAATTTCACCATTAACAGGAAAAGGAATCAAATCTCAGCTAAAAATCTAAACAGGCTCGGGTTTGTAAGCAAAGAGAGAACTACTTACAGCTGCACAGTAGTGAACAACCTTGACTCTCTCCAGCTCCACGTTCTCAGGGTGACGCCAAAGCATGGCAAGAACCAGATTGTAAACCAGAGGGATCGGTTTGTACACTTTTTCAAAAAACATATTTAGAAAATCCTGCCAGAGTTAAACATACAAAAACAATCATCAAAACCATTTCTTGATTTGATTTGGAGCATTGCAAACCCGAATATAACCCATTGGTCTATTGTAACTCACTTGTTCTGCAAACGGTGAAGGTGGTGTGATCGCCAGGGTCTGAAGGAGGCTCTCATAAGTCAAAGGGCTAGGCTCAAAGACAAACATACCGGCGTTGAAATACAGAGGAGGAGGGGGAGATTCCATATCTTCCGGCCACGTAACCTTCTCGGGGCACTGTTGACAATACCCAATCGAGTACTGTAGCGAGTGGCTCCATGTTTTCTCACAGAAACAATCCATCACGGCATGGAAATACCCATCAGGCAAATCGAAGAGGTCATCGATATTGTCAAAGACTTGAATATCTGCATCCAAGTATATCATCTTGCTATACTCTTCAAACTGCAGATGTTTCAAAAATGTAAAACACTACTTTAACTATAAGTCTATAACATATCTTAGCAAGTTTTTGTAAAGAATCGAAATACGTACGTTCCAAATACGCAGCTTCGAGTAGTTGAGAACGTAATACGCCATAGCAAACTCAACTTGGTTTTCTGGAGGATGAACAGGCTCGATCTCACGCACGACACAGCCTTGAGACCTCAAGATCTCTCTATGTTCCTCGGGAACATCAGGCAACATAGCAACAACAAGAGGGTAAGCACTTTTAACCTTACGCAAACCCTTTGCTAATCCCACAACTCCCTTCACGTAGTCTCCATTACCTGCCAAAAACGTCACATAAGCTCTCCTAGAAGGTGCTTGATGCACCTTTTCGGATGCATAGATCGAGTTTACGGAAATCTCAGGGGCCATTTTGAACCAAGAAAAAGTATTGAGGTGGGTTTTAGGAGAGAACTGAAAATTTTTCCTGCGTGTTTGAGAAGTAAAAGAAAAAGTTTGGTTTCTAAGGATATGTCAACTTTTAGTTAGTTACTTTGGCCTTTGGCTTGTGAGTAGTTTCTACGAAGGCTACCACAACGTTTTGATTAAATAGGCGTAGAACGAAGGGTAAATCCGGAACAAATCAACTAAGAATTACTTCCTTTTATTATATTGTTTTCTATATATTGCATTTTATATAATTTTTACTGTAAATGAAAATGACAATGACTTCTTGTATTTGTCTTTTTTTTTTTTTTTTTAATCGTGGAGTGATGTAACTAGCTAGGGAAATGAAAACTCAAATATAGTTTAAGAAAAATTCAAAAGAAAAACAATTAAAATTAATGTAAAATCGAGGCGGTTGAATTTAAATATTGTAAATAATTTTGTGAAAATCATTTTCGTGGACTTAAAAAATATTTTAATGAAAAGGCAGATTCAAAAGAGAGTAGCAATATAATAACATTGGAAGAAGACCATGAATTTCTCGTGGATGGTCGTTAAAGACTCCAAGGAAGTGGTATGTGTAAAAGTTACAGGTGGACTGGATCTGAATATCTTACAATTTTAAGATATGTGCTACAATTTTTTGGATTTAGATGCATAGTTTCTGGATTTTTAAGTTATAGATATTCGTCTAAACATCATAATATATGGATCGGAGAAAAAAATAATAATAAAAATAAAATACTAAAATATCTAAATTTTTTTGTAAAATTTAGTTTTAGATAAGATTTTTTTTTTTTTTTTTGCCATCTAAATAATATATTGAAAAGGAGAAAGAGTTTTTTTACAAACAGTTGTTAAGACCTTTTAAATAGCGAAAGCAACCATATACTCTACCAAAAAATACTTATCGAGTCTAATGACACCTTAGACATTATAACCCGACACCTCAGAAGCCAACCTCAACCCTGATAACTTCTACCAAAAGAGCAAGACAAAAGCCAAAGCAAAAAATACAATACCTTAGACATTATAACCCGACACCTCAGAAGCAAACACTTCATTTAGCCATTTCGGCCAACCCATAGCAACATAAGACTGGAATCTATGTTATTTGGTGACACTTTTTGCTATAAGAAAAGCTCCTTTGTTTGAATCTAAGGTTTTAGATTCAAATCTCCATTGTTGTATCCTTGATAACTTTAGGGAGAGTTCTGAAACTTGATAACTGAAAGATGGCCATGCTTGAGGCTTGTCCAATGCCATAACAATTTCTGAGGCTTATGTTGCAAAAATAACCTTCTCGAACCTGCGATTGATCATACTCTCAATTGGCCAACCTATCACCGCTAGCTTTGCCTCATCTAAAGAGTTCATTCTATGAATGGACCATCTGTTGTGTAACAAAACATGTCCCAACGAGTTTCTCACGACCCATGATCCCCCTGCTACCCTATCTTCTTTCGACCATGCCACTTCTATGTTGCACTTTAACCATGGAAAAGGAGGAAGCTTCCACTTAAGTTTTGTTCTAACTCTGGCAGATCCAAACCCTTCTCCCATTCTTATTTCCAATGTTTGAGCTAGGAACCACATTTCTAATTCTTCCTTTGCTTTGTTAACCACCTCAGTAGCAAGATAGGTCTTTCCTTCAAAGAACAGGCCATTTCTATTTTTTCCAAATAAACCATAGGATCCAGGGGAAGAGCCTTCTACTCTCTTGATGCAAAGCTTTATTTTTGGAGGATTTCACTAAATAATGGATATTAGAAAAAGAGAATCTTGGTTAAAACCTCCATCTGGGGAAGGAATAGATGATGAGCCCAAATCTGTCTTGTCAAGGAGCAGGCAAAGAGAACATGATTCACTTATTCTCCTTCCAAACCACAAATTTGGCACCGAGAGTCAATCTTAATACTTCTTCTGGCAATCAGATCTTCGACTGGACTGGCTTCACTCAATGCTTTCCAAATGAAAGTTTTAATTTTGGGAGATGTTTGGATGCTCCATACCTGATTTTTGATCTCGTTGAGTGACGGTTTCATCTCAGCCCAACAAATGTCTTATGCATTTTTCTCCTTATGTGCTAACCAATACTCTGATTTAACAGAGTATTCACCACTCCTATTGAAACTTCATATCCAAAAGTCATTCCTGCTTACAATAGGCTTCATTTCCATAATGAGATCAATATCAAACTGATAAAAAAGATCATAAAGTCTTTCTATATTCCATCCTCTAGTTCTGACTTCTATAATATCCTTTTCCTTTAGATTGATGTAGCTATCCATTTATCAATCCAAAGATTAAAGGATTTACCATTACCTAACTTTTTCTTCAGACCCTTCAACAGAAGCTCTTTTCCATTTAGTATGCTTTTCCAACCAAAAGATTGCATGGTTCCTTCTACAGTCTGCAGAAATTTCGATTGCACAAAGTATCTATTTTTGAGCAGTTGACAAAAAAAAATTTGGGAACTGTTGGACCCTCCATGCCTGCTTACCAAGAAGAGCCTTATTTAAATATTGGATGTCTCTCCCTCCCAAACCTCCATTTTCCTTGGCCAAACTTAATTTCTCTCAATTGAGCCAATGCATCTTTCTCTTATCTTCCGAGGAGTTTTAGATAAGATTTTTCAAATTAAAATCTAATATATTATATATATAAAACTAAAAGTAATGTTTATATGCATTATATATATATATATATATATTATTATTATGTTAAAAATATTGACCTTAAAATTACTGAATTCGGTATCTATCAATTTGAAATTTTACTTCTAAGATCCCGACCGCATATATATATAATTTTTTTAAAGTGAATTCGAATCTTGGACCATGTATAGTGTGATTCTACCTCTAATTAATCAAGACATATGCAGAACTTGGCAACTATGTTTAAAATGTTAGAATTGTTAATAATTATGCAATTTTGTTACTAAGCGGTGTTAGGGTGAAGTTAAATGATTTTACGTAGTCTATAATAAATTACCATTTAACTAAATTTTAATTTGTTTTTTTATTATTCAAATTCTGCTTGTTAAAACTAAATTTGTAGGTTTTAACTTACCAAATATATGATTATTACATTGTTCATATATTGTTGTGTTTTTACGTCATTTGGGTCGATAAGGCCCGTTCCATATAACTAATTAAACCATATAACAAAAGGTAACAGGAGTATCTGGAATTGAACTCCATTGAAAAACTGTAAAGATGGATATTTAACGACTTGACTAAAAGTATTTATCTATATATTATGTTATTTATTTTAAATGAATTTGTTTGATGATTGGCTATGTATTAAGACTAAAATCAATAATTTCATTAAAAATTATTTATTTTTTCAAGATAAATTATTATTAAATGTTTGTTTTCTTTTTTTTGGGATAAATTATTAAATGTTTGTTCTCCCTAAGATTTATTCCTTTTTTTGCCTACACAGAAGATGAAAACTGATACTTCCTGCCTTTGCAGCTCGGTTTAGCATTTGAGATAGACAATCGCATGAGAGAAATAGAGAGTAACATTGTCTTAGCCCCTTTTTGCTTGGGAAAAAAACCTTCAATGTCTCCGTTAATTGTCATTGAAAATGATGCAGAGGGGAATCCACAATCTTACCCATTTGGTGAAGATTTTTGGGATTTGGTGAAGATTTTTGGGATTTGAATGGCTTGAAGAACTCCGAAAATAAAAGGCCAATGTATCATTTGAATGGCTTCCCCACTGCCAATGTATCATGTCAAAGTGGTTATTGTTCTAAATAAAATGCCACTGGCTGATAGTTTGATTTGTGGTGATAGACTTGAAATTTGTACAGTTTTCGGTAAAAAATTCCTCTAACTTGGTCTCCCACTTTGGGTGTGTAATTTAATGTTATTGTTGAAAAAACAAAAGTTAGTGCATTAAATTATGAAAATAGGTGGAGGTTATTTATGGTTAAAAGACAACGTCGATCAAAAGCAAACAAAAGGGTTGGTATTCGAGTCTTTATCAGGTGACCTTTTTGTCTTTTTATTATCAAATGAAACAATGTGCCAAAAATTCTACAATTATAATGCTATTTTACATAAATGCTCTTTCCCGATTGGTAGGTTGTATTAGACTACTATTCTTTGGGGTCGGTTGGCTCTAAAAACTTATTTTAATAATTGCAAACTAATGGACGTCTGCCACGTAGTTCTTTTAGATATGGCATTATATAGGGCCTGATTGGTAAGGACTGTGACTATAGACTTTTGCTGTAAGCTTTTGGCTGTAGAGATTTTGGCTGTAAAAGCTGTGACTGTTACTTTTAAGTATTATTTAAAGTCTGATTGGTAATAGAAACTGTAGAAGCTGTGACTGTTAATTTAAATATTGTAATATTTTTTTGTCAAAAATATGAATTATGACGGATTTGTATTCGAGTGCTGACATAGCGACGGAAGTCGCACAAACAATTAACAAAAAATATTATTATGTTTTATTGTACTATCATTTCTAATCACTATTTGTAATATTTCTAATTATACTATCATCTTGAACTGCTATTTGTACTGCTATTTGTACCATCAAAAAAATTGTATTGTCTTGTATTACCAATCAGACCCAGTATCTCTCTATTATACTATCGATGTTAAATCAACTAGAAAATATTGGAGATATATATATATATATATATATTTTTTTTTTTTTGATAAAGAATTTTCTATTGAAGCATAAGAGTGAAAAAACATTACAAAGCATTTATGGTCCAATGGCTAAAAAGCCCAACACACATAATTTATTACATCGAACCAAGTTAGAATCAAGATGAGAGACCTAAGCCCATAAGGGTTTTTCTCAACAATCAGAAGGGGAATCGTCGATGATACAGTAGAGAGATGCATGCATCAAGAGAGGAGGTGATTTCCGGGATCATAGATTGATTCCTCTAGGAGAACCAGTGTTAAAGCATCATGGAAGATTGAACGGGTTGAGCAGGTCTGAGACTCGAGATCATGTTTCTGACGAGAAGGTCAACCTCCTTTGTGATTAGATCCGAGGATTTGAAAGTTTTCCTGTGTATCCGGTTATTACGTTCCAACCAGATGCAGTAGACAGTAGCTTGCCAAGCAATTAAGATAAGCTTCCTGAGAGGTTTCGGGTTGATGTAGTCCATGAGGAAGTTTAGAAGTTGAATCCATTGTCGAGGTGTGTTCAGTTTGCATTTTGTTGAGATTTGCTTCCAGATTGTCCAACTGAAACCACAATCAAAGTAAAGGTGCTCTCTTGATTCTGGATGTAGGTTACAGAGGAAGCACAAAGAATCGGTCTGCAGACCCCAACGAATGAGCCGATCTCTGGTTGGATTTCTATTCAGAACAGTAAGCCAAGCGTAGAATTTATGCTTCGGGACTCCACCAGAGAACCACACCTCACGATTCCAGGTAACCAACGGTTTTTTATCCTTTAACAGATTGTAGACCTCGCATGTAGAATACCTTGTAGATATCCTATTGTTTGGCCACCACTCATAGTAGTCTTCATTATAGGTTAACTTGATAGTTGATAAAGAGGACTGAACGGAGATTTGTGCTTCTGATCTTGCAAGAGGCCTTTTCCAGTTGCAGGAGCAGAAATACCTAAGTTTGATCCTGAGTTTGTCAAGTACTCCCTAATGTTTCCAAACTCTGACCAGTTACTTGACCAGAAGTAACTATTCTCTCCATTGCCAACTTTGAGTCTAATCCAAGATTAAGTCTTGTCCCTCAGTTACAGTAATTCATTAGCTAACCAAGAATGTTTTCTCCTTGATATTTCCATCTAACACCTCCTTTGTGTACCAGTTGGGCCAAATAGAAGCCGGATTGAAAAACAACAACCATATCAGTTTGATTGCACATGCAGTGTTCCAGCAAGGTAAGTCTTTCAAGCCTAATCCTCCTTTTTCTTTGCTCTGAGTTACTGTATCCCAGGATACTTTAGCTGAAGCTTGACCATCTGGTTTTCCTTTCCACAGAAATTTAGAGCATAAGGAGTTGATCTCATCAAGGCAACCTTTTGGGAGGATGAAGGTACTGGTCCAGAAGTTGGTGATTCCTGCTATAACAGAGGATTACATATGTAACTTCCCAGCAAAAGAGAAAAATTTAGCTTTCCATGAATTCAGCTTTGATTTTATTGTCTGAAGAAGACCGTAGCACTGTAGCAGAGATATCTTCTTTGTACATAGAGGAACTCCAAGGTAACAAATTGGAAGAGTTCCTGTACTGAGATTAGTAGCAACTTTATCTGATCTATTTCTTCCTCTTTTAATCCTACAGAAAAAGGCAAGTCTTCTGAATATTTATAGTCATGCCTGATCTCAATTCAAAGTCCTTTAACACCTCTAAAATGCATGAGACTGATTTCAGAGATCCATATGCGAAGATCAAAAAGTCATCTGCAAAACACAAGTGAGTAAGTTTTGTTTGTTTGCACTTATGATGATAACCAAACTTCCCCTCCATTGCTGCTTTGTTTAGAGCTAGAGACAGACAGTTCATGGCTAAGAAAAACAAATAGGGAGATAATGGATCTCCCTGTCTTAGGCCTCTCCTCCCTTCGAAGTAGCCATAGGTTGAGCCATTATACCCAATTGAATAGAAAGTGGTACAAATACAGGATTCAAGCCATCTCAGGTAGGTTTCAGGGATGTACAGTCCTCTTAGGCATTGGAAGATGAATTCCCAACGTAGAGTGTAGAATGTTTTAGCAATATCCACCTTTATAGTTATTCTTTTAGGACCTCCCAGCTTGTGGTAACCTTGAACTAGCTTTGATGCCATGAGAGTATTCTCTATTAGCAGTCGTCCTTTCACAAAATAAGTTTGATTTGGAACTATTACTTGAGGAAGAATTGGTTTTAGTCTCTTAACCAGTACCTTGGAGATAATCTTGTAGGTTGTATGTCAACAAGAGATAGGCCTGTAGTCTTGTATTGCTGAGGCTACCGATTTCTTAGGAACCAAGCTTAGATTAGGTGCATTTTTAGCCTTTGGTAAAAAACCAGTAGTGAAGAACCCCTCAACAGATTCAACTAATTCTGAACCCATAATTGATCATGCAGCTTTGAAGAACCCTGAAGTGTATTCATCCGGACCATGAGACTTGTTGGTGTTGAGTTTGAATAGAATTGTTGAGATTTCTGCTGCATTTGGAGCTGTAGTGAGAGAATCTCTTTGGCTATCAGAACATCTGAAGTTTTGAAGTTCCATTAGCCATTGAAGATTTGAAGAAAGCAGCTCCAAAGTAGTTGGAGCAAGAATCCCCTTGAAATGGGCCATGGCAATCTCACTTATTTCTTGTGGATCAGTGATCAATTGGCCATTGGTCCAACAAATGGACCTGATAGAGTTGTAAGCTTTCCTAGAAATAGCCATCCTATAGAAGAAAACGGTATTCTCATCACCTAGTTTAAGCCAGTTAATATGTGACTTTTGTTTAAAAAAGCCTCTTCAATTTCTCTAATAAACTGAAGTTTCTCTTGCAGCTCTCTTTCTGTTTGGAAATTTTCAGAGGTTCAAGAATTCAGTACATGTACCTGCACAAATTTCAACAACTCATTAGTAACTCTCACTCTCTTTTCTATATTTGAAAATCTCTCTACGTTTAAAGCTTGAAGTTATTGTTTCGGTAATTTTAGCTTGTATCCCAATGTGGTCAGGTCCTGAGCTCTAGTTCCACTCTGATTCCAGGAAGACTCAACCGATTCTAGGAATTTGGGATCGTTTGATATGAAGTTTGGATATTTAAAAGGTCTGGTGCCAATAGAAGGAAGAGGACAAGAAAGAGAGATATATTTGATATGAACATATTTACATATTTATATAAATTTCTTTTGTGTAATTTCTCCTTTTTAGTTAGGTTAAATTTATGTATTCTTATACATATATTTTTATTATTTGTGAAATAATCATCTTCCAAAAAATCTTGACATGACATCAGAACCCTAGGTTTTCTTTTCAAAAATCGATCCTCTTTTGAATCTTTCTCGTGTTATGTTTTTTTTCTTCTTTTTCTATTCTTGTTGGTGGTGTTGCTTCAACGAAGTTTTGGATTTGTTGAAAGTTCTTTTGTGGCTTAATTTTCACATCGTTTGAAGCTTCGTTGGTGACGTTGCTTTGTCTTTTTCTATTTTGGTGGTTTTGTTTGTGAGTCATCTCGCCTTTTGCAATGGATGATGAAACGAGTGATGTTCATGGATCGACTGTGAAGTCTTCGATCGGCCGTGACTAGTGGTGTGAAAGAGAGCAATATCGTCTCTGATTATTATCTACATGCCTCTGCGGATCTAGGACAAGTGATTTATATTGTGTTGTTAATTGAAACAACTATAAAATATGGGCTAAGCATATGAGAAACGCTCTCAAAACTAAGAATAAACTTGGGTGTATTGATAATATGGTGACGTATGTCAGGTTTTACCTTAGGACACAATGATCTAGGTGCAAGTGCACAACGATCAATTGTAATACTTAAGGATCGAATCCAAGGAAACAAGAGTGCATGTTAGTAATTTTGAACTAAGAATTAAGGTAAGTATGCAAATAAGAGGGTTTTGGGGTTTTTAGTTTCAAATAATAAAAATAAAAACGTTGTAAAGCAATAATATTAAAGCGTTGTGCATTCATGATTTTTTCAGAGTTTCATAGTTCAAATAATTCATGTTATATTCCTGGAGGCAATTAACATCGTTTTTCTTTTGTTCTAGAACTCAAATCACTATCATATGACTAACCCACTCATGTGGTGATAATCAACTAAGTCTAAACTATCCTATTAATCAACTCCCGCAGTCAATAGCATAGATAAATAAGCATTTAAGTACATGTTCAATTGTTCACCTAACTAAGTAATTCAACTCTCGCATGTTAAAGCGCTAGGCCCATCAAACATAAGATCCAAACAATAACTCAAGTAGTGTGCAAGCCAAAATCGTTCTAACATCAGTTTCTAGATGATCAATAAAGAAACATGCACTAATAAACATATCTAGATGAAGAACTACTTTAACTTATCAAGAACACCACTCTATTCATAGAAATCTATCTATCGAACCATGAAAATCCCTTTGAATAACCCATAGTCCCAACAAGAGAACTTCTCAATCATGACAAAGTAAATCAAAGCAAAAGTAATAGACAAACTTATAATCATTCAGAACAGTAGCAAAGGGTTCGTAAAACTTCTCTAAGGAGTACAAAGAGGCGAAATCTTCTCTTTTATTGAACAAAAACAAAGAAATAACAAAAAAAACTAAAAGAGCTTTGGTGATGAAGAACTTTGGTGACTGTCAAAGCTTACCTATAGCTAGATAATTTTGTGGTTGCTGATGTCTTTATATAGTGTAGGGGTCGAATCCTAGGGTATATTCCAAAAGATTTAGTAGATAACGTCGAAAAAGAAATATTTTCCTTTTGTCGAGAGGTTGATCGATCGATTACCCCTAGGGGGATCAATCGATCGCCTCTTAAAATCCTGCCCACCCAAAATTGCGGAAGAGTGATCGATCGATCACTAGGGTGCTGATCGATCGATCGGCCTTTAACTCCTCTACGTGCTTCTCCTCGAGTCGGGATCGACCAGTCTTCAGTAATCGGAGCATAACTTGAGATCGCACTGTTAGATTTGCACTATCTGATATAAAAATCGAAGCTAATACTTCCATCTATCTTGTGGAAATTTTTTAGCATGATCCAACGGTGGGAAGGTCTCCATATAATGCGAAACATTTGACGTTCATGATATGTCCAATCTTCAAATTGCTTGTTTTGCATCCTTTTTGGTTCAAATTACTATAATTTCTTGTAAAGACTCTAAAAATAACAAAAGATTAAAAGCAGCTATAAAATACCAAAATCAAGTAGTTTTTCTTAAAAAACAAATTTAAAACATAGTTAAAACTGGTAAAATATGAGGTATATCATGTGGTGAAGAAACCAATAAGTGGTGATGATGAACTCAAATTGTGGGAAATGGTGACTTCGAAGTTGGTGGCTTAGATTTTGAATGTGATCGAGCCAAAATTTCAAAGTAGTATTTCATATGTAGAGACTGCATTTTAATTATGGAAGGACTTTATGATCGGTTTTTTGTTGGCAACGAACCACGCATCTACGAGTTGAAGGTGGATGTGGCTTCTTTGAAATAGGATTATTTCTTTGTTCAAGACTACTTTGCTCGTCTAAAATTAATATGGGATGATTTGGTGGAGTATGAACCTCTCACCGTGTGTTGTTGTGGTAATTTCGACTACAAAGTTAACAAAGATCTTGCAGCAAAACGTGAGAGAGAACAATGTTATCAGTTTCTCTTTGGTCTAGATAATACACGCTTTGACACCACATGATTGAATATCTTGTGTATGAAACCACTGCCGTCTCTCAACACGGCTTTCTCGATGGTAGTTCAAGAGGAACGACTGTTGGGGTCAAAACCCACCCAGCTGTGATCAATGGGAAAATGGCTAAGTATGAAAATACGAAGAATCGGACAAGGTCGAATTTGTGCCTAAGTCATTTCTGTACGAGTCCACTTAAGCACAAGAGGGGCCATTCTGGCCAAAGTAGCTCCATTTCCGGCCAAGGAAGCTTCACTTCGGCCAAGCTTTGTCTCCACTTAGGCAAGCCTTGCTCCACTTAGGCAAGCTTTGTCTCCACTTAGGCAAGCCTTGTCTCTGCTTAGGCAAGCTTTGTCTCCGCTTAGGCAAGCCTTGAAGGAAGCATCGCTTCGGCAAGCCTAGCCACTTCGGCAAAGGAGACTTTGGCAAGCCAAGCTCACTTCGGCAAAGGAGACTTCGGCAAGCCTAGCTCACTTCGGCAAGCCTAGCTCACTTTGGCAAGCCTAGTCACTTCGGCAAGCCTAGTCACTTCGGCAAAGGAGACTTCGGAAAGCCTAGTCACTTCGGCGAAGGAGACTTCGGCAAGCCTAGCCACTTCGGCGAAGGAGACTTCGGCAAGCCTAACTCACTTCGGCACGAAGACTTCGGCAAGCCTAGCTCACTTTGGCAAGCCTAGTCACTTCGGCGAAGGAGCCTTCGGCAAGCCTAGCTCACTTCGGCAATGGAGACTTCGGCAAAGGAGACTTCGGCAAGCCTAGCTCACTTCGGCAAGCCTAGTCACTTCGGCAAGCCTAGTCACTTCGGCGAAGGAGACTTCGGCAAGCCTAGCCACTTCGGCAAAGGAGACTTCGGCAAGCCTAGCTCACTTCGGCAATGGAGACTTCGGCGAAGGAGACTTCGGCAAGCCTAGCTCACTTCGGCAATGGAGACTTTGGCGAAGGAGACTTCGGCAAGCCTAGCTCACTTCGGCAATGGAGACTTCGGCAAAGGAGACTTCGGCAAGCCTAGCTCACTTCGGCAAGCCTAGTCACTTCGGCAAAGGAGATTTCGACAAGCCTAGTCAATTCGGCGAAGGAGACTTCGGCAAGCCTAGCCACTTCGGCGAAGGAGACTTTGGCAAGCCTAGCTCACTTCGGCAAGCCTAGCTCACTTCGGCAAGCCTAGTCACTTCGGCAGAGGAGACTTCGGCAAGCCTAGTCACTTCGGCGAAGGGGACTTTGGCAAGCCTAGCTCACTTCGGCAATGGAGACTTCGGCAAAGGAGACTTTGGCAAGCCTAGCCACTTTGGCAAAGGAGACTTCGGCAAGCCTAACTCACTTCGGCAAGCCTAACTCACTTCGGCAAAGGAGACTTCGGCAAAGGAGACTTCGGCAAGCCTAGTCACTTCGGCAAAGGAGACTTCGGCAAGCCTAGCCACTTTGGCGAAGGAGACTTCGGCAAGCCTAGCTCACTTCGGCAAAGGAGACTTCGGCAAGCCTAGCCACTTCGGCAATAGAGACTTCGGCAGGAGGAGCTCACTTCGGCACTAGAGACTTCGGCAAGAGGAGCCACTTTGGCCAATATGTTCACTTCAGCACTGGAGACTTCGGCAAAGAGAAGCCACTTCGGCCAATACGTTCACTTTGGCCAACACAACCCGTGGCTTTGGCAACGATGCACGGCTTCGGCCATGCTCCACTTCGGCCGTGTCCCACTTCGGCCACGCTTCATTTGGGCACGATACGAGACCGCTTGGTCGAAGTCAAAATCATACGAGACTGCTTGGCTGAAGTCGAAATCATGCGAGACTGCTTGGCCGAAGTCAAAATCATACGAGACTGCTTGGCCGAAGTCGAAATCATGCGAGACTGCTTGGCCGAAGTCCAAATCATACGAGACTGCTTGGCCGAAGTCAAAACCATACGAAACTGTCCGGCCGAAGTCGTACGAAACTACCCGGCCGAAATGATACGAAACTGTCTGGCCGAAGTGATGCGAAACTGTTTGGCCGAAGTCGATTCTATACGAAACCTGAAGACAACGTGGCCGAAGTCATTTTTATACGAAGCTGGAAGACGACGCGGCCGAAGTCATTTTTATACGGAGCTGGAAGACGACGCGGTCGAAGTCATTTCTATACAAGGACGACAAGCCCATCTTTGGCTCGTGCTGGGACAAAAGCCCACGAAGTCAAACCGACTCGCAAAAACGGAAATCCCGAAGGATTGGGAAGTTTTCCTAATCCCTTTGGGATTGACCTAGCCAACTGGAACGACTATATATATCTATGTACATCCCTTGAAAAGGGGATCCGCAATTTACTTAGCAAAAAAACCGTAGACTTTTTTGCTCTCAAACTCTTGTACGAAAGCTTTTCGAAACAGCTTAATAAAAACCATCTTTGGATCTCTCCGTTCGTGGTTCATCCGCAGAAATTTCATCCCCCTTAACAAACCTCCGATAAATTCTAATTGTGTTGATTTCGACTCCCACAATTTGGCGCTAGAAGGAGGGGGACATTTGAAATTTTCTTACTCCAAGGAACCACCACACGAACGATTCAAAGAAGATGACTAGCGACGGACAAACCGACGACCCGCAGGACGATGTGTCTGGAGCAACAGATCCACCAATGCCTCCGGTCTTGGAGACGAGCCCAGAGGCCCTATCACAGATCAAGACGATGCTGGAGATGCTGCTCAAGAAGGCGGAGGAGCAGGACAAGCTAAACACGATGATGACCGATAAGCTCGAAGTCCTTGCAACAGCGAGCTGAGCCCGTGGTAGAGGCTCAGGAGTTGACCTAAGAGGCGCTCTCTTCGACGTCTCAACCCGACGACCCTCGATTTCTCAACGCCCCACCATACGACGAGAACCCAGGGTGGATTGCTCCCTACAAACCAACCAATGACGACCGCAGAACTGAACGCGACGCCGCAGGAGGCAAACACGCAGACTATGGGCGGAATGAATCCAGTGATCAACCTGGAGGATAACCCAGAGGGTGAACATGACTTGGAACACCGCCGCGAAGCTGAACTCACGGGTGCGACCCAAACTCGAAACGAACAAAGCAACACCAACCTTGGCCATGACCAGGACCTCACCGAAGAGGAGGAGAACATCCTCTGGGCCCAACGAGTCCAGATCGAGGAAGAACGCAAAGCGATGATCCGAGCCCAAAAGAAGGAGATGGCCAAAATCCGGGCAGGCATGGAGCGAGCTGCCACTGAGATGAAATTCGTTCGATCTCAGATGCATAGGGCTAATAGCAAGGCTCCCGAGCTTGACCGAGTGCTTGAAGAAGCACAGAACACCCCATTCACGACTCGAATCACTAAGGCAAGGGTTTCTGATCCGGAGAAGATGAAGATACCAGTCTACGAAGGTAAAACTGATCCAAAGGAGCACTTAACCGCCTTCGCAATAGCAATGGGACGAGCAAACTTCAGAGAAGGAGAAGAAGACGCTGGACAATGTCTCTTGTTCGTTGAGCACCTTAAAGGCCCCGCTCTCAAGGATTTCGAAATGGATACCAACGCAAACCGCCCCAAACAGGCAAACGAAGATCTCCGCTAAGCGAGGGAGACAAGACGACGAAGGGCCACAATCTGGCCCAAGAAGACGGATCAACATGATAATGGGTGGATCTCACTATTGTTCGGATACCATCTCATCGATTAAAGCTTTTCAACGACGAGCCGATGTCAGCGTTAACTAGTCCGCACCCTCAAAGTTCCCTGACGACGTAATCTCATTCGCAGAAAGGGAAACAACCGGAATCGACAAACCACACGATGATCCTCTCGTAATTGAGTTGATCATCAGTGGCTATGATGTAGCCCGGGTGCTGGTGGACACGGGCAGCACAGTGGACATAATCTTCAAAGAAACTCTCAAAAGAATGGATATCAACCCGTCCGACATATTGGCGTCCCCTAAACCGTTGACTGGATTTTCCGGAGAAACGACGATGACAATCGGGACGATCAAGCTGCCTGTAGAAGCTGGGGGTGTCATCAAGCTCGTCGAGTTCTCGGTAGCCAATCACCCAGCAATATATAACGTCATCGTCGGCACACCTTGGTTGAATTCAATGCGCGCCGTAGCCTCGACCTACCATCTCTGCGCCAAATTCCCAACACCGAGCGGAGTCAAAACAATTTTGGGGAATCAGAAGGAGTCCCGCGTATGCTTCCTCGCTGGACACAAGCTCAGGAATCCTGTCATCGATCCAATAGCCAAGTCAGAACGCAAAAAGATGAAGACAGACAGGGAGCCAGTAAAAGAGCTCTCCAAGCTCTTATAGCAATTACAGATTGCGGAGGATCGCGAAGAAAAACCAGTCGAACAGCCCTGCGACCCCGTAGTATCAGTTTTTATCAACGACGAACACCCGGAACGATGCGTAGAGATTGGATTCGCCCTAGACGAAAAAATCAAGGACGAACTGGTTTCATTCTTAAAAGAAAACGTGGACACTTTCGCCTGGGCAGCAGAGGATATGCCCGGAATTGATATCGGCGTAACCAGTCACGAATTGAACATCGACCAAACCTTCAAACCAATCAAGCAAAAACGGAGAAAGTTGGGTCCTGACAGGGCGAAAGCAGTGAACGACGAGGTCGAAAGACTCTTACGAGTCGGGTCAATAATGGAAGTCAAGTACCCGGATTGGCTGGCGAATCCTGTTGTAGTCAAAAAGAAGAACGGAAAATGGCGGGTGTGTCGATTTCACCGATTTAAACAAGGCGTGCCCGAAAGACAGCTTCCCACTACCACACATCGACCGACTGGTCGAAGCAACGGCCGGTAACAAGCTCTTATCTTTCATGGACGCATTCTCTGGATATAATCAGATGCTCATGAATCTCGACGATCGTGAGAAGACAGCCTTCATTACGGATCATGGAATCTATTGCTACAAGGTGATGCCTTTCGGTCTCAAGAACGCCGGAGCCACATATCAGCGCTTAGTAAACAAGATGTTTGCCAAACAACTCGGAAGAACGATGGAGGTGTACATAGACGACATGCTGGTAAAATCGCTAGAGGCAACGGATCACGTGTTACATTTGGAGGAATGTTTCTGACAGCTCAACTGTTACACGTAGTTTCGCAGTCACGTCCGGCGAGTTTCTTGGTTACTTAGTTACTCATCGCGGAATCGAAGCGAATCCAAAGCAGATCGACGCCCTCATCCAGATGACTTCCCCAAAATAAAAACGTGAAGTACAGAGACTGACTGGCAGGGTGGCTGCGCTCAACAGATTTATTTCGCGATCCACCGATAAGTGCTTACCGTTCTACGACACTTTACGAGGAAACAAGAAATTCGAATGGACAGATAAGTGCGAAGGGGCTTTCCAGCAGTTGAAGAAATACCTCGCCAGTCCCCCGGTGCTTGCAAAGCCAGTCGAGGGAGAGCCGCTTTTCCTGTACACCGCAATCTCCACCACGGCAGTAAGCGGAGTACTCATTCGCGATGAACGGGGCGAGTAGAAACCAATTTTTTACGTCAGCAAGACCCTCACCGACGCAGAGACAAGATACCCGCAGATGGAGAAATTGGCCCTATCGGTGGTCATGTCTGCCAGGAAACTAAGGCCATACTTCCAATCACACTCCATTGTGGTCCTTAGTCCTTTACCCCTACGATCGATTTTTCACAGCCCAAGCCAATCCGGGCGATTGGCCAAGTGGGCTATCGAGCTCAGCGAGTACGACATCGAGTATCACGGACGAACCTGCGTAAAATTGCAAGTACTTGCCGATTTTTTAATCGAGCTTCCGGAGGAAAGCATCGCCGAACGAAACCCGAATTCGACTTGGCAACTTCACGTTGACGGCTCATCATCCAAAAATGGTTCAGGGGTCGGGATACGTCTAACATCGCCTATGGGCGAGATACTTGAACAATCCTTCCACCTAGGTTTTCACGCCTCCAACAACGAAGCAGAATACGAAGCCCTCATTGCCGGATTAAAGCTTGCGCAAGAACTCAAGATTGACTGCATTCACGCGTTCTGCGATTCACAGTTGGTCGCAAACCAGTTCAGCAGAGAATACGCAGCTAAAGATGATCGTATGGAGGCGTATCTGAAAGTCGTCAAAAACTTGACTGCTCAGTTCAAAGAGTTCACACTCACGCGTATTCCACGAGGAGAAAATACTTCGGCTGATGCACTAGCCGCCCTCGCATCCACTTCCGATCCAGCCCTGAAACGAGTTATCCCGGTAGAGTTCATCGAGCACCCAAGCATCACTCCCACGGAAACAGTGAGTGTAGTTACTCGATCCCAAGCCACCAGGACTGCAAGGGAGAAAGCCTGTGCACCAGACAATGCTGGAGATGACGTTGACGAACGAGATGCAGTAATCAACGGCTCGATGATCCAGGACGAGACATACGCGGCAGACGAAAGACAGGCCTCTCGAATGGAAATAGATGCAGTCGTCGAAGACGAAGATTCTGCGAATGCTGCAGAAGAAGCAACATCTATGGACGAGGATTTTACGACCCCTCCCCTCCAACGTCGACCCCTGCCACGAAACTGGAGTCGTCAAGATGAACGGAGCGTGCACGGGCATACAGTATGGCTGCGACAAAGGGTGGCTCGACGACATCCGCGGATACATCTGCGATGGTATCTTACCTTCAGACAAATGGGCAGCCCGAAAACTTCGGGCGCAAGCAGCGCGCTACATCTTGCTCGACGGTAACGTTTTGAAATGGCGATTCTCAGGGCCATTACTCGCCTGCATCGAAGGAAAGGAGGCAAGGGCAATCATGGAGGAGGTCCATGGCGGCTCCTGTGGTAACCACTCGGGAGGACGAGCCTTGGCAATAAAGATCAAACGACATGGCTATTACTGGCCGACCATGATACAAGATTGCAAGAAATACTCGTCCAGGTGCGAGAAGTGTCAACGTCACGCACCAATGATTCATCAACCGATCGAGATGCTTTCTTCGATATCATCACCCTATCATTTCATGCGATGGTCCATGGACATCGTTGGACCTCTACATCCGTCAAAGCAGAAACGATTCTTATTGGTCCTGACAGACTATTTTTCAAAATGGGTGGAGGCAGATTCATATGCCAGCATCAAGGACGCACAAGTCGAAAGCTTCGTATGGAGGAACATCATATGCCGACATGGAGTCCCATACGAGATCGTCACCGATAATGGATCCCAGTTCATTTCCACAAGGTTCGAAGCTTTCTGCGAGAAGTGAAGATCCGGCTGAGCAAATCCACCCCACGATATCCACAAGGCAAAGGCCAGGCTGAAGCAATAAACAAAACAATTCTCGACGGTCTCAAGAAACGCCTCGACCAGAAGAAAGGCCGATGGGCCGACGAACTGGAAGGTGTATTGTGGTCTCATAGAACGACACCGCGACGAGCAACCAACGAAACTCCGTTCACCCTCGTCTATGGGACAGAATGCGTCATTCCACCAGAGATAAATTTTCCTGGAGTCCGCTGAAGACTACTCCCAGAGCAAGAAGGACTCAATCACTTGTTGATGCTTGACGAGTTGGACTTGATCGACGAAAGACGGGATTAAACCTTGATCCGAATTCAGAATTACCAGAACGCAGCGGCGAAATACTACAACTCTCACGTATGAAATCGACCGTTCTACGAAGGAGACCTGGTCCTACGGAAAGTTTTCCAAAATACTGCCGAGCGGAACGTCGGCAAACTCGGAGCAAACTAGGAAGGACCTTACAAAATCACGAACGTAGTCCGACCCGGAGTGTACGAACTCGCCAACATATCTGACGTCCCAATACCAAGATCGTGGAACGCAATGCACCTCAAGAAGTACTACACTTAGGATACTTCACATGAACTACGGGGCGGCTTGATCCCTGCAAAGGGTACGTAGGCAGCTCATCTTCGGATTGGTTCAGCTGCCCCCCTCCTAAAAAAAGGGGGGGGGGAGTGGGTACGTATACTCGTATACTCCCACCTTTGTAATAGACTCCGCGTCTACTTAATGCAAGCTTCTCAAAGCAATTTTCTTCATATCACACCCTCCACGGGTTACTAAAGCCTTAACAGAAACAGGCATCACATACACACCTTTCACGAATCACTTAAAGTCCTAACTAAAATAGGCGACGCTCTTCACCCTCGTTGCTGCTGGCCACAGCAACGACCTACTACATCCTTTACGGATCTAACTACTACATCCTAGTAGATCAAAAGCGCGCGCTATATAAATAACATGTCCATTGTTGGAGCGGATATGCTTACGGTAGCGTATCCGTAGACCGAAATGTTCATCCTAAACCCAACAACAAATCGTTGGTCCTAACAGTACTACATGTTCATTGTCAGAACGGATATGCTTACGGAAGTGTGTCCGTAAACCGAAATATTCATCCTAAACCCAACAACAAATCGTTGGTTGCAACAGTACTACGTGTCCATTGTCGGAGCGGATACGCTTACGGTAGCATATCCGCAAACCGAAATATTCATCCGAAAATCCAACAAACAAATCGTTGGTCAGAACGCCTGTGCTCATAATCGAAGCAAGTATGCTTACACTAACATAATCATTCGAAACGAAACAAACAAATCGTCGGTATTAACACTAGCGCAAACTGTAGCGAAACGGATCCGTCCTACTTGGATAAAAAAAAGAGGCAGCATTCAAGCAACAAGTTTCAACAACAAAGAAACGACACAACCAAAGCCAAAGTCACAAGGCAAACATAACAAGTCAATAGGGATAAAGCCATCCAGGCACCATGTCCAAATAACGTCAAAGCATAATTAAAATGATGACTTTGGCAGTTCCCCATCATCATCATACCTTACCCCTCGAAGACGCACCCTAATCATCGTCGGAGGATTCGGCCGTCGTCTCAGATTCAGAGGCTTCGTTCGAACCAAGCTTACCCCTGTTGGATCCAGAGAATACGCGAACGCCGACATCCACCGCTAACGCCTAAACAGACTCATTACCAAGCACGACGTCGGCCGAGTCTTCAGAGATCGGCGAGACCACTAGGTCGTTCCCCAACGAGGTGACCAACTTATCAAACTCGTCATCGGCACCAGCGTACCTCGCTCTCCATCCCTCGAGTTTCTCAGTTTCGGCATCCAGCGAAGGTGGTTCGTCACCGCGGAGCAGCGCAAGGAGTTCAAGGTTCCCGTCAACTTGGGCAAGATCGACGACGCTGTTCTTCGACGATTCGCCCAAGATCTTGTTCTTCTCCTTGGCTCGGGCGACTTTGGATTGAAACTTCTCGGCCAGTCCGCGCATCGCCCCCTTTTTGGCCCGTTCAACCTTCTTGTCGGTCATTGCCCTCTCCGAACTCAACATCTGCTGGAGCTCGGCCACTTGAGCCTCTTGCTGGACCCGATAGGACTCCAAGTCTTCCTTCTATTTCGACGCTGTCTCCGCCACAGCGTCGCGCTCACGCTCGGCTTCGGTAAGCTTTGATCGAAGCCCTTCGGCCACTTTCCGTGCACGCTCGGCCCTCCTCGCATTCTTACGAACGTCCGCCTCGTAACCGGACGTCATCTTGTTAATAGAGGCCACGAACTGAACGGAGAGAAAATGAGAGATCAGGCATCACATTTTCAACGAAGTACAAAAAAAAAGGAGTTCGATGCAAACTACCTTAGCACCACGGCGAGACATTTCAGCATATGGCTTGCTCCGGGACAAAGTATCGGGAGGAGGAAAACAATCCCCCTTGGAGAGAATCTTGGAGAAGAGAGTGGCCGAGGCCGACGCATCGTCACAAAACATTTCAGCAGCAAACGGCTGAGATACGGGTTGCGAGGGCAGCTCGTACTCGGCGGCACTACTAACCGATGCGTTACCCCTTTTTCGTCCAGGAGCGTCATCCTTTCGAGGATCTTCCCCCCTGTCAGCCTTTGCCGGGACATGTCTCCGGACCGGCCTCACCTGATCGGCATCCTCACTTGTAGCCGCAGCCTTGCCCTTTCTCTGGTGAACCGGAGGCAAGTCCAATTGCCCAAGACCCAACACGACCTCTCTCACAATGGGGATCGACGGAGCCAGCGCGGACGGTTCGACAGATGAGTCGCCCAAGGGAAAAGCA
Source organism: Pseudoturritis turrita (assembly GCA_900406555.1). NCBI lineage: Eukaryota > Viridiplantae > Streptophyta > Magnoliopsida > Brassicales > Brassicaceae > Pseudoturritis > Pseudoturritis turrita. The sequence continues at coordinate 386,949 of OVBL01000141.1, read as the reverse complement.
AGGGCAGCACTTAGCTGCTCCGCAGAAATCTCAGTTCGGCCGACCTTTGCCTGCTCCATCGCGGCGCGGCTTTCGGCCTCCATCCTTTCGTGAACAGATGGTCTTTTCCCCATGGCTCTCTTCGTACTGCTAGAAGAACACGAAGGAGTCGAACTCGGAGAATAATACCCAAAGTATCGTGCCCGCGCTCTCTCTACTCTTTGAAGAGTAAAATCTCCTTGCCAGTCGCACTCACCGGAAGCTAGAGTCTCACAAAGCGTAATTATATCCGGAGGACACGTCGGAAGCGGATTAGGAACTGCAAAACCAACAAATAAGATGGAGGGTCATGACATGTTCAACGAGATAGAAAAGCTCGTAAAGCTAGGGGTCGGCTACCGATTTTTCTCCATGTGGTCCTAATTTTGTTAACCCAATCTGCACCAACCGAAGCCTCGGAGATGGGCACAAAGAAGAAATAATCCTCCCAATATCTGTCTTTACTTGGGAATCCTCCGATAATTTTGCGGTGAGCTTTGTTCGAAAGGGAGTAAAGAAGCGAATCCTTGGAACGAAATGTCCGGAAGGATAGCAGGTTTAACAAGTGATCCACGGTGACTTCTTCGCCACACTCGAAGCTGCGGACCACGATCCCAACCAGGTGTCGAATTCCCCGCAGAGTTATTTGCGCCAGAGCCAGTCTATGCTTCCACAGATACCCAAGGATGACCCCTGGTATTGGGAACCATATGAAGCACATGTAGAAACAACTCTCGTACAAGGTAAAAAACCCTTTTGGGGGCTCACTGGCCCGATACGATGGCGATGGGAGGATGAAGTCAATTTCTTCGGAAATGTTGAAACGGTGCCTGAGGGTCTCCAAAGATTCAGCAGTGGATAAAGTAGATCCTGGTGGATCAGGCGCCTCATGCTTGTATGTGCCCTTAGAAACTCGCCACTTTGAAGAACACTCCCGAAGGCTCGCGTCTTGCCTAATCCTAACACAATCGGAACTCCAATTCTCCATCTCGATTTTTACATTAAAAGGACTCTTCATTTCGCCCAGCAAAGAAAATCACTTCGGCGAAAAAGTATTTCGGCCGAGCACCACTTCGGCAAAAGATTGCTTCGGCAGAGAAGACCCCGGCCGAAAACAATTTCAGAGACAACAAAAAAAAAACAACAAAGCAACCTAAAAAAAATCTTCAAGAGGAGGAGAGAGAAGGGAGGAGAGAAGTTACCTTGAGATTTTTGAGAAGTGAAGAAGTGAAGAAGTGAAGAGGAAATGAGGAGAAGGGGGAGCATATATAGGCTCATAAAGCAAAAGATGATGTCATCAGGCATTGGGAATCGGGCCAAAACACAGTTGAATGAAGAAATTTCTACTGGAAAAAAGATTATCAGTCTGAAGATAGAGAACCTGGTAGATATCAACAACGACGGACTCAGCGTCGTGTCAGCTCAGCTCGTACCAATCGACACGGCACATTGATCCCAGCTTGGACTTCCTTTACCTCGGCACTATCATCACTGAAACTACCGAGCTGGGGGGGCTAACTGTTGGGGTCAAAACCCACACAGCTGTGATCAATGGGAAAATGGCTAAGTATGAAAATACGAAGAATCGGACAAGGTCGAATTTGTGCCTAAGTCATTTCTGTATAAGTCCACTTAAGCACAAGAGGGGCCATTCTGGCCAAAGCAGCTCCATTTCCGGCCAAGAAAGCTTCACTTCGGCCAAGCTTTGTCTCCACTTAGGCAAGCCTTGCCCCACTTAGGAAAGCTTTGTCTCCACTTAGGCAAGCCTCGTCTCTGCTTAGGCAAGCTTTGTCTCCGCTTAGGAAAGCCTTGAAGGAAGCATCGCCTCGGCAAGCCTAGCCACTTCGGCAAAGGAGACTTTGGCAAGCCAAGCTCACTTCGGCAAAGGAGACTTCGGCAAGCCTAGCTCACTTCGGCACGAAGACTTCAGCAAGCCTAGCTCACTTCGGCAAGCCTAGTCACTTTGGCAAAGGAGACTTCGGAAAGCCTAGTCACTTCGGCGAAGGAGACTTCGGCAAGCCTAGCCACTTCGGCGAAGGAGACTTCGGCAAGCCTAGCTCACTTCGGCAAGCCTAGCTCACTTCGGCAAGCCTAGTCACTTCGGCGAAGGAGACTTCGGCAAGCCTAGCTCACTTCGGCAATGGAGACTTCGGCAAAGGAGACTTCGGCAAGCCTAGCTCACTTCGGCAAGCCTAGTCACTTCGGCAAGCCTAGTCACTTCAGCAAAGGAGACTTCGGCAAGCCTAGCCACTTCGGCGAAGGAGACTTCGGCAAGCCTAGCCACTTTGGCAAAGGAGACTTCGGCAAGCCTAGCTCACTTCGGCACGAAGACTTCGGCAAGCCTAGTCACTTCGGCAAAGGAGACTTCGGAAAGCCTAGTCACTTCGGCGAAGGAGACTTCGGCAAGCCTAGCCACTTCGGCGAAGGAGACTTCGGCAAACCTAGCTCACTTTGGCAAGCTTAGCTCACTTCGGCAAGCCTAGTCACTTTGGCGAAGGAGACTTCGGCAAGCCTAGCTCACTTCGGCAATGGAGACTTCGGCAAAGGAGACTTCGGCAAGCCTAGCTCACTTCGGCAAGCCTAGTCACTTTGGCAAGCCTAGTCACTTCGGCAAAGGAGACTTCTGCAAGCCTACTCACTTCGGCGAAGGAGACTTCGGCAAGCCTAGCCACTTCGGCGAAGGAGACTTCGGCAAGCCTAGCTCACTTCGGCACGAAGACTTCGGCAAGCTTAGCTCAGTTCGGCAAGCCTAGTCACTTTGGCGAAGGAGCCTTCGGCAAGCCTAGCTCACTTCGACAATGGAGACTTCGGCAAAGGAGACTTCGGCAAGCCTAGCTCACTTCGGCAAGCCTAGTCACTTCGGCAAGCCTAGCTCACTTCGGCAAGCCTAGTCACTTCGGCAAAGGAGACTTCGGCAAGCCTAGTCACTTCGGCGAAGGAGACTTCGGCAAGCCTAACCACTTCGACGAAGGAGACTTCGGCAAGCCTAGCTCACTTCGGCACGAAGACTTCGGCAAGCCTAGCTCACTTCGGCAAGCCTAGTCACTTCGGCTAAGGAGACTTCGGCAAGCCTAGTCACTTCGGCGAAGGGGACTGCGGCAAGCCTAGCTCACTTCGGCAATGGAGACTTCTGCAAAGGAGACTTCGGCAAGTCTAGCCACTTCGGCAAAGGAGACTTCGGCAAGCCTAGCTCACTTCGGCAAAGGAGACTTCGGCAAGCCTAGTCACTTCGGCAAAGGAGACTTCGGCAAGCCTAGCCACTTCGGCGAAGGAGACTTCGGCAAGCCTAGCTCACTTCGGCAAAGGAGACTTCGGCAAGCCTAGCTGCTTCGGCAATAGAGACTTCGGCAGGAGGAGCTCACTTCGGCACTGGAGACTTCGGCAAGAGGAGCCACTTCGGCCAATACGTTCACTTCAGCACTGGAGACTTTGGCAAAGAGAAGCCACTTCGGCCAATACGTTTACTTCGGCCAACACGACCCGCGGCTTCGGCAACGACGCACGGCTTCGGCCATGCTCCACTTCGGCCGTGTCCCACTTCGGCCACGCTTCATTTGGGCACGATACGAGACCGCTTAGTCGAAGTCAAAATCATACGAGACTGCTTGGCCGAAGTCGAAATCATGCGAGACTGCTTGGCCGAAGTCAAAATCATACGAGACTGCTTGGCCGAAGTCGAAATCATGCGAGACTGCTTGGCCGAACTCAAAATCATACGAGACTGCTTGGCAGAAGTCAAAACCATACGAAACTGTCCGGCCGAAGTCGTACGAAACTACCCGGCCGAAATGATACGAAACTATCTGGCCGAAGTGATGCGTAACTGTTTGGCCGAAGTCGATTCTATACGAAACCTGAAGACAACGTGGCCGAAGTCATTTTTATACGAAGCTGGAAGACGACGCGGCCGAAGTCATTTTTATACGGAGCTGGAAGACGACGCGGCCGAAGTCATTTCTATACAAGGACGACAAGCCCATCTTCGGCCCGCGCTGGGACAAAAGCCCACGAAGTCAAACCGACTCGCGAAACGGAAATCCCGAAGGATTGGGAAGTTTTCCGAATCCCTTCGGGATTTACCTAGCCAACTGGAATGACTATATATATCTATGTACGTCCCTTGAAAAGGGGATCCGCAATTTACTTAGCAAAAAAACCCTAGACTTTTTTGCTCTCAAACTCTTGTACGAAAGCTTTTCGACACAGCTTAATAAAAACCATCTTTGGATCTCTCCGTTCGTGGTTCATCCGCAGAAATTTTATCCCCCTTAACAAACCTCCGACAAATTCTAATTGTGTTGATTTCGACTCCCACAACGACATCAACTCGTTGTTGCTGGTCATGAATCATGTGTAAATGCAGTTGGATTTTCTGTTCAGGCGCAAGTGCACAACATGTATATAAGAATCCAATATGTACTTGTATAGTGGTGACTTGTACTTATTGTGGTCGTACATGTCATCATGTTCGAGATTTTTTCAAGTTACATGGTTTTCCGGAAACAAGGAATGAAGTGTATAGCCGTGGAAGATGAATTTCTGGTCGTAGTAATTGGAATGGCAAAAATGGTAGAGGTGGTGGTGGCTGGAATAATTCAAATGGACGTGGTAGAGGAGACAGAGGAAGTGTCAACAATGCTTCTTTTCATGAAAATTATGCTTGTGTTTCTCACATCATCTCCAACGAGGATGGACAAGGACTCACGTTGAACAAGGATCAGTGGACGAATCTGGTTGAGCTACTCAATGCTCCAAAACCTTCTGGCTCAGATCATTTTTCTGGTGTGGTTATTGATATTGGTGCTTCACATTACCTTACAAGTAGATTGGAGTTGATATTCGATGTCTTTCACATCCCACCGTGCCCAATTGGACTTCCCAATGGTGATGTAATCATGGCTACACAGTGTGGCAAACTTAGTCTCAGCGGCTCAGTCACAATTTCCTCTGTCTATTTTGTCCGTTATCTGAAAAATACTCTATTATATGTGGCTAAGTTGCTTCGTGCTCCTTATGTTACATACTCCACAACGTGCATGCATGATCCATCAAACTCACAATCACACTCTTTGCTCCAATCTCCTCACGGTCCTTCAGGTACTCCTTATCACCCAGCTAACTATGTTTCTTGCATACGTTTCTCAGACAGCTATAAGGGTTTTCTTGCTAGGATCATAGCGATATGTGAACCACGATCATTCCAAGAGGTTATGCAATATGAAGAATGACGTCAAGCAATGGCTGCTGAAATTCAGGCACTTGAGGATAATAGGAATTGAGATCTCATGGATTTACCTTCTACTAAGAAATCAATTAGGAGTAAATGTATTTTTTCAATAAAGTACAATGCTGATGGGTCTATTGAACGTTATAAAGCATGCCTTATGGCTCTTGTAAATCGTCAACAAGAGGATATTTACTACGACGAAATGTTTGCTCTGGTTTCTAAGATGAAAATGGTTCGGTGTTTCTTAAAAGTTTTTGTTGTTCAGAGATGGAAGCTTCATCAAATGGATGTCCATAACGCGTTTCTACATGGCACATTGACTGAGGAAGTTTACATGCGCCCTCTACCAGGTTTCACTTCGTCTACTCCTAAAGTATGTCGCCTTCTGAAGTCTATGTATGGTCTAAAGCAAGCTCCTTGTTGTAGATTCTCTACACTTCATTTGGTTATGCTTCATTACGGTTTTACTCAATCCGTCTTGGATCCTGCGCTATTCTCTTTGGTTCGTAATGGTATTGAAATATATGTTCTGGTGTACGTTGATGATCTTGTGATTTGATATACTCTATATTTAACGGTTTTTACTATGGTTTCTATTATATTTTATATGCATTTTATTACCGTTTTATGTCTTTAGAGGTAGTTTTTCTCGTATTTGTAGTTTTAGAGTCTTTACAAGGTAAATCATCAAAAAAATGCAAAAAGTACCGAAAGAGGTATTAATCATGCTACAGACATTCACTCAAGTCAAAAGAAGTCATCCAAGTCACAATATTCACAAGATATGCAATTTCCCAAGTTGGACAGAACAGAAACGCCAGAAGTTTACCCTTTGTTGGAGGCCTAATCAACTTGGAATTGGATGAAATTTGGTGAAGGGATAGATAATTGAGTTACCTTTCTAATGGAAGTGGTTTCAAATTATTTGAAGCCATGGTTGAAGAGTTACACCTGATTTACTGAAAACATGTCCGTCTGGATCAAAGCTGAAGCATGTGCAGAATTGTCCCAGCATTGGTCATGACTTTTGGCCGATGCTTCTGACCAATGCAAGATATTTGGCCGAGATTTTGCAGCCCAAGACATATTATTCAAGCATGGAAAGTCTCTTTTGCACCTAAGCTTCCCTAATGACCTTAGATCTACATATACTTGTTTTTAGTCTCTTATTAGAAATAAGCCCCATAATTCACCATAATACATTGTTTTCTTTACCCTAAAGATAGCAGCCACGTTTTATTACTGTTTTTCATTGGATTTTTGAGTTTTAAGAGCTTCAAGGAGAAGATCTCGCTTTGTACTCGCTATAGAGAAGAATCCTAATGTAAAACAAGGTTTAGATGCTGGAAATTTGTGTTGTTTATTACGTTTCCAGAGATTACAATATATAGGAGTGTACAGAGAATCTATAAAACTAACCCAAGAGATCTCTACTTACCTACTAACAAACCGAACTTATTTACCAAGTATACAATCATAACAAGCAAAGAATATACACAAAGAATATGCACAAGACATCTACTATATCTTCGGAAATACGATCCTCTAACACCCCCCCCCCTCAAGTTGGAGCATATGGATTGCAAATGCCCAACTTGGCAACAATAGATTCAAAGTCTCGTCCTCCCAAAACTTTGGTGAACACATCGGCAAGTTGCTCCTTTGTATGTACATTCTTTGTGACGATCGTTCCATCTTGTATAGCGTCAGAAACCATGTGACAATCACGTTCTATATGCTTTGTCCTTTCATGGAACACATGATTTGCAACTATATGTAACTCTGCTTGATTTTCAAAATGTAGCTCCATGGGCTGCGTTTGAACAACTCCCAAATTAATAAGAACATCACGTAGCCATTGTAATTCACCAACTGTTGTCACCACACTACGGTACTCTGTTTCCGCAGAAGATTGTGACACCACACCTTGCTTCTTAGTTTTCCATGATATTGGCAAAGTACCAAGCGTAACAAACCAAGCACCGACGAAACATCTTGTCAATCGACACCCAGTCCAGTCAGCATCACACCAACCTCGTACTTTGAGATCACAATCAGATTTTAACAAAATTCCTTATCATGGAGTTCCCTTAAAATATCGGACAATACGCAACGCACTCTTCCAATGATATGTCCTTGGATGTTGCATAAATTGAGAGAGTATGTGAACCACGTAAGTCAAACCTAGTCTCATGTCCAGAAGATATATTAATCTTCCAACTATACGATGATATCGATCTGGTTCTTCAAGAAGTGGTACATCCGACAGTGCAAGCTTGTGTTGTTGTTCGATTGGAAATGCAAAGGTTTTGCTCCAAGACATCCAGCTTCACTTATAATGTCGAGAGTATATTTTCTCTGACAAAAAAATATTCCTTCTGGATTCGTAGTAACCTCTATCCCCAGAAAATACTTTAATGAGCCGAGATCCTTCATACGAAAACACTTGCTCAAGTACCCTTTAAATTTCAAGATAGCTTTAGAATCATTCCCTCCAATGATTAAGTCATCAGCATATACAAGCATGTAGATTTCAGAACCTCCTTTCTGTAGATAGAACAATGAGTAATCTGAATATGACTGCTTGAAACCGTATTCAATTAATGCAGCACACAACTTCGTAAACCAGCATCGCGGAGCTTGCTTCAGCCCATATAAAGATTTCTTAAGACGGCAAACCAGCTTCTTATCTCCTGCACGAAATCCAGGAGGCAATTGTATATAAACTTCTTCGTCTAAATCTCCATGGATAAATACATTATGGACATCCATTTGATGCAACTCCCATTTCTTAACTGCAGCTACCTCTAAGAAAAGTCGAATTGTTGACATCTTTATCACAGGCGCAAATGTTTCAGAGTAATCAACGCCTTCAATCTGTCTATTTCCAAGTACAACCAACCGAGCCTTGTATCGCTCAACTATTCCATCTGCTCGATACTGGATTTTATAGACCCACTTGCATCCGATGGCAGTTTTTCCCTCTGGAAGTGATGTGTTCATATTTTAGCACTCCTTAGCATGCATTTCCCCTATCTTTCTGATAGCTCTAGTTTTACCCTAGAAAAATCCCTGCAAATGCACATAATCGCAGTTATAGTATAAAGGGTTATCGTATCCCTAGAGACCTAATGTTGCTCAACAAATTCTAAGTATCGAATCAAGCTAAGTAAGTAAATAATATTACTAACAAAAATACTTAAGAAAATCGGTTGGAAAACTTGTTAAAAACGGGTTTTAATCAATGAGACAAATGTTAGGCATTGAGAAATTTTTAGGTAAATCCGAATTGTAGACTAAAAGATCGTTAGGATTTTTATGAAGATTGTGGGAGTCGAAATCAACACAATTAGAATTTGTCGGAGGTTTGTTAAGGGGGATGAAATTTCTGCGGATGAACCACGAACGGAGAGATCCAAAGATGGTTTTTATTAAGCTGTGTCGAAAAGCTTTCGTACAAGAGTTTGAGAGCAAAAAAGTCTAGAGTTTTTTTGCTAAGTAAATTGCGGATCCCCTTTTCAAGGGATGTACATAGATATATATAGTTGTTCCAGTTGGCTAGGTCAATCCCAAAGGGATTAGGAAAATTTCCCAATCCTTCGGGATTTCCGTTTTCGCGAGTCGGTTTGACTTCGTGGGCTTTTGTCCCAGCGCGGGCCGAAGATGGGCTTGTCGTCCTTGTATAGAAATGACTTCGGCCTCGTCGTCTTCCAGCTCCGTATAAAAATGACTTCGGCCACGTTGTCTTCAGGTTTCGTATAGAATCGACTTCGGCCAAATAGTTTCGCATCACTTCGGCCAGACAGTTTCGTATCATTTCGGCCGGGTAGTTTCGTACGACTTCGGCCAGATAGTTTCGTATGGTTTTGACTTCGGCCAAGCAGTCTTGTATGATTTTGACTTTGGCCAAGCAGTCTCGCATGATTTCGACTTCGGCCAAGCAGTCTCGTATGATTTTGACTTCGGCCAAGCAGTCTCGCATGATTTCGATTTCGGCCAAGCAGTCTCGTATGATTTTGACTTCGGCCAAGCGGTCTCGTATCGTGCCCAAATGAAGCGTGGCCGAAGTGGGACACGGCCGAAGTGGAGCATGGCCGAAGTCGTGCGTCGTTGCCGAAGCCGCGGGTCGTGTTGGCCGAAGTGAACGTATTGGCCGAAGTGGCTTCTCTTTGCCGAAGTCTCCAGTGCTGAAGTGAACGTATTGGCCGAAGTGGCTCCTCTTGCCGAAGTCTCCAGTGCTGAAGTGAGCTCCTCCTGCCGAAGTCTCTATTGCCGAAGTGACTAGGCTTGCCGAAGTGACTAGGCTTGCCGAAGTCTTCGTGCCGAAGTGAGCTAGGCTTGCCAAAGTCTCCTTTGCCAAAGTGGCTAGGCTTGCCGAAGTCTCCTTCGCCGAAGTGGCTAGGCTTGCCGAAGTCTCCTTTGCCGAAGTGACTAGGCTTGCCGAAGTCTCCTTTGCCGAAGTGAGCTAGGCTTGCCGAAGTCTCCTTTGCCGAAGTGGCTAGGCTTGCCGAAGTCTCCTTTGCCGAAGTCTCCATTGCCGAATTAAGCTAGGCTTGCCGAAGTCCCCTTCGCCGAATTGACTAGGCTTGCCGAAGTGACTAGGCTTACCGAAGTGAGCTAGGCTTGCCGAAGTGAGCTAGGCTTGCCGAAGTCTCCTTCGCCGAAGTGGCTAGGCTTGCCGAAGTCTCCTTCGCCGAAGTGACTAGGCTTGCCGAAGTCTCCTTTGTCGAAATGACTAGGCTTGCCGAAGTGACTAGGCTTGCCGAAGTGAGCTAGGCTTGCCGAAGTCTCCTTTGCCGAAGTCTCCATTGCCGAAGTGAGCTAGGCTTGCCGAAGTCTCCTTCGCCAAAGTGACTAGGCTTGCCGAAGTGAGCTAGGCTTGCCGAAGTCTTCGTGCCGAAGTGAGCTAGGCTTGCCGAAGTCTCCTTCGCCGAAGTGGCTAGGCTTTCCGAAGTCTCGTTCGCCGAAGTGACTAGGCTTTCCGAAGTCTCCTTTGCCGAAGTGACTAGGCTTGCCGAAGTGAGCTAGGCTTGCCGAAGTGAGCTAGGCTTGCCGAAGTCTCCTTTGCCGAAGTGGCTAGGCTTGCCGAAGTCTCCTTCGCCGAAGTGACTAGGCTTGCCGAAGTCTCCTTTGCCGAAGTGACTAGGCTTGCCGAAGTGACTAGGCTTGCCGAAGTGAGCTAGGCTTGCCGAAGTCTCCTTTGCCGAAGTCTCCATTGCCGAAGTGAGCTAGGCTTGCCGAAGTGAGCTAGGCTTGCCGAAGTCTTCGTGCCGAAGTGAGCTAGGCTTGCCGAAGTCTCCTTTGCCGAAGTGAGCTTGGCTTGCCAAAGTCTCCTTTGCCGAAGTGGCTAGGCTTGCCGAAGCGATGCTTCCTTCAAGGCTTGCCTAAGCGGAGACAAAGCTTTCCTAAGCAGAGACAAGGCTTGCCTAAGTGGAGACAAAGCTTGCCTAAGTGGAGCAAAGCTTGCCTAAGTGGAGACAAAGCTTGGCCGAAGTGAAGCTTCCTTGGCCGGAAATGGAGCTGCTTTGGCCAGAATGGCCCCTCTTGTGCTTAAGTGGACTCGTACAGAAATGACTTAGGCACAAATTCGACCTTGTCCGATTCTTCATATTTTCATACTTAGCCATTTTCCCATTGATCACAGCTGGGTAGATTTTGACCCCAACAAAGATTCGTTCTCGAACTCGAAACACAACTGTAAAATCAACCAACTTTCGCTGCAAAGATTATCTATGTCTAAACTTTAGAATCCCAAATTTCTTTGCAAATTCAAACAATTCAGACAAGTATTAAGGTTCTGGTTCGGTTGTTCAGAAAATCACTAAGCCAAATTTCTTTGCAAATAGTTATTTTGCTCATCTAAGATAGTTCAGGCAATCAATAATACTTTCGCATATATTAATTAACCTAAGTTCTGAATTCTAGATTATCAAGCTAGAATTAGGGTTAAGTACGATCTAGATGAAGAACCACGTGGTTATCCTAACAATATATCTAATATAACAATTCATCTTAAACCTTTGAATAACCCTAAACCTAACAAGCAAACTACTCAGACATGGTGATTGAAACAAACATCATGAAAAGAAAATAGTGCATAAGAGAAATAAGCAAAAGATACAAAAGAGGTTCGAATTCTCTCTCAAAAGAACAGAGTCTCGAATTGTCTCCTCAAAAGCTCTCCAAATTGCCAAAGCCAAAAGTCTCAAATAAAAATAATAGCCTCCTCTCAAAAAGTAGCTTAAAATAAGTATATATAGGTCTAGGATCAGATTTGGTGGAGTTTGGATGATTCTGGGGCAAAAAAGGAAATTCAGAGTTGCCTTTTTCGTCTAGGAAAGAGATGGATCGATCCAGTGAGAGATGGATCGATCTGGTTTGATCTGGTTCAATTTGAAAAATTCCTGCACGCCAGATGTGTCGGGATTGATCGATCTGACTTGGTCTGGAAAGTTCATGCGCGCCAGATGTGTTGGGATTGATTGATCCAGATTTTGATGGATCGATCTTTCTCCTTCTGGTCCCTTCTCCTGCACATGCTTCTTTCTGCTCGCCAGATTGGCATGTCTTCACGAAAAACGGCATAACTTTCTAACTCTTGATCGGAATGACTTTAAACCACCTCCAATTGAAATCTAGATCAAGTGGCTATCTTGTCTCCAAATTTTATCGCAATCTAATCAAGGTAAGCCTTTCAAATAACACCACGTTTCCGAAGCTTCAACATGATCACACACCTTTATACGTCCAATTACACCCAAAATGTCTTGTTTCGTCCAAACCGGCTTAAAACCTGTAAGGACTCAATAAAAGAATAAAAGACTCTAAAAATACACTTTGAATCGATAAAAAATGAATACATTGGTTGAAAACCGGTAAAAACCATGATATATCACTTTCACACTCATTTAGATTACTTAATCCATCTTTCTCTTCATATTAGGTTCCATTTAGTATAGGTTTAGTCTTAGAGTCTTAGAGTCCTAGGTCCATTATGTTGCATTTGCATACCATTTTGAGTCTATTTCAAGTACTATGAAGGCCTAGGATCAAGGAGAATCAATTGGAGAAGGAAGGAGAAGCAAAGGGGATGAAAAGGAACCAAACACACTCTGCTGTTCACTGTATTGACGTGTCCAGCTCACCACGTCGATATGCCAGGTCGATATGAGCTGCACCAAACGAAAATATCGACTGATGTCGCCTGCATCGATGAGTTTTCATACACCAGGTCAATATGCCAGGTCGATACTAGCTGCACTTTCTGCACAAATCCAGGTTGGATCCGGTTTGTCCCGGGTTGACCTGGTACTTTCTCCTTTCCCTATATATATGTTTTAGCACATTAAAACCCCTAATTTTTCTCCCCTCTAGAGTTGGATTAGATCCAAACTCTTTTCTTGATGTTTTGGACATGATCTTCATTCTTCATGCCACTTTAGAGAAGAATTCTTCGACTCTATCTTTTATCTTTATGTTTATGCACTAAGTTTTCTTCTCTCTAAGTGGGTATTTAGATCTAAACCATGTTCTTACATTTTGGAACAAGATCTTCAATATTTCATGCCATTTAGTGAAGGATTTCTTCACCCAATTATCTTTTATTTATGCTTTTTCATTATGTTTATATTTTTCTCTTTGTTCTTCATCATGTTTAGGACTTAGTCTTCTTGTGGATTATGGTTTAGGTTAGATTATGGTTGATTGATGATTTATTAATGATGTTTAGGTTTAGAATCTTGTGATTTCCTATGTTTAGAGAGTGCCCAAATCTAGGATTGACTTTGCTAATCAAATCCTTGATCATGGATTTTTCATGTGCGAAAGGTGTTTGTGAAAATGTTTAGACCAACTCTAAACATGCTTTCCACATCTTAGCCAATTAACACTTGATGATTAAGGTAGTTTTTTGACTCATTGGACATATTCATTAAAGATCATTAGTCATTTTAATTGCAATTGAGAAATTAGCTTTAATTAGATGATTAGTGAATGGGCGATTAGTCTCATGAAAGTGAACTAGACTACTTTATGGGATCCATGTCTTGGAATTGAACTTGATTGCTTGTCCTAGCATCATTACTTACTTGTTAATCATCCATAGTCAATCACCTATGCACATGATCCATGTTTTATCTTTTGTTGGACTATGAGTTATGCTTGATTAGGATGCTTTGATAGATAGATGATGATTATTAGAATTGATTATTGTTAGATCCTTCACTTAGGTCGAGATTAAAGCTATTTTTGACTTGATCACTCAAAATCTAAACCTTTGGTCATTTTCACACCCGAAAAGTGTTTGTGGAAATGTTTGAACCAAACTTTTTGTGAGCTTTACATATCCTAGCCAATTAACCATTGATGTTTATGGTGTTTAGTGAACTAATTGGACTTGCTCGTTAATGTTTATTTACTATCTAATTGCAAGCCCGAAAGTCTATGACAATTAGGTGATAAATAAAGTGGTTAGTACCACGAAATTGGATTAGTCATAGTATTGAGTTCCATGTTCTAGGATGATATTTCATCCGATCTTTTGCACCGTTGTTTGATTTTTAATCCATTCTTTTGATAGTATTGTTCATTGTCCAATGCTTTCACCTTGTTTATCTTTTTGCATTTTGGTTTCTTGCATTTCTCATCTTTTAAACCACTAAAACCCCAAAAATATTTGCTATAGCTTAGTTTGTTTCTCGCATCTCTAGTGTTTGCAATCTTTAGTCTCTTGGGATCGATTCTTAAGTACTACCTCGGTGCACCATGCACTTGTGGTTTTATTTGTGGCTTTACAAATTTTAAAACTTTGATCGCCCTATTGGATCTTCGCTCTCTAGCAAAGGTAAAATAGGGCGCATCAGGAAGCTCCATCACATCCCAAGTTTTATTCAGCTCCAAAGCTCCAATTTCATGATGCATTGCATCTCGCCAAATTTTGCGATCCACTGAATCTCTAAAAAATGTTGGTTCTGTTTCTGCACTAACAGCGGCCATAAATGCTCTATGGGCAGGCGAGAAGCGCTTGCTGTAAAGGTAGTGAGAGATCGGATGAAAGCTCTTCTCATCCATGCTTTCTTCAAAAGAGATCTCAATCTGACCATCCACACCTTCTGTTTCACAAATGGTGTTTAACACATAATCATTCATTTTCGATGGAATCTTCTTCTATCGCATTCCGTGAACTAGATTTTCTTGTGTCACATCTTCAACACCCTGTGTCACATCCTTAACATCGCTACACAGATTCTCTGGTGTCACATCCTCAACACCATGTGTCACATCTTTAATATCTTGTGTCACATTCTCGACGTCACGACACAAATTTGCTGGTGTCACATTCTGAACACCCCTCCCATGTGTCACATCTTCAAACACCTTGTGTCACATCCTCGATGTGCTCAGCTCTGTCACTTGTCGCTGCATTCTGTGAAGTTGCAGGTTCATCATCGAAAAGACCAAAATCACAGGGACTATTCAGATTAGGATCACTCGAATCTGCAAGCAATTCATGTTTGAGAGGAAACACATCCTCCATGAAAACCACGCCTCGAGAGACAAAATTTTCCTCTGTTTCCAAATCAAACAAGCTCCATCCTTTCTTGGCAAAGGGATAACCCACAAACAAGCATCGCATGCTTCGTGATTCAAACTTATCTCCTCCTCTTTGCTGATTGTGTGCAAACGCTAGACACCCAAACACTCTCAGATTATCATAAGTCAGAGGAGCCCCGTATATCAGCTCGTATAGAATTTTTCTTTTTAGCAATCTTGTGGGAGTTCT
Organism: Pseudoturritis turrita; assembly: GCA_900406555.1. Classification (NCBI taxonomy): domain Eukaryota; kingdom Viridiplantae; phylum Streptophyta; class Magnoliopsida; order Brassicales; family Brassicaceae; genus Pseudoturritis; species Pseudoturritis turrita. Next base: position 371,923 of record OVBL01000141.1, on the reverse strand, counting down.
ATTAATCAAGTATGTTGCTGTCAATACACTTTCTCCCCTGAATTTAACTGGCAAAGAAGGCTGAAATAGTAGAGCTCAAGCCACGTTTAAGATGTGCTTATGCTTTCTCTCCACTCTCCTATTTTGTTAGGGCGTACAAACACATGACATTTGATGTCTTATTCCTTGTTCTCTGAACTCCGATGTAAGACACGTGAATTCTGTTCCATTATTACTTCTCACGGTTTTGATGTTTTTCCCAAAATGTCTTTGAACCGTTGTCTCAAAGTTTTTCATCATTTGTCTTTCTTGCATTTTATCATGAAGAAGAAACACCAAAACTCCCCTTGAGTGATCGTCAACTATCGTTAGGAAATAGAATGAATTGCACAGAGTTGGACTTCGATATGGTCCCCATAAGTCATAATGAATCATATCGAAAATTTCGTCGCTTTTATTATCACTTTTATGAAACACTTCCCGACAATGTTTAGCTTTCAAACAAGTATCACAAACTGAAAAATCCCTACTCCTACTACCAACAATAGGAAGCAAATCAAAAACACCATTTGATGGATGTCTGAGTCGTTGATGCCACACCTCATCGGCTCCATCTTTATTCATATGCAAAGCTCTAAAATTTGTTAAGCGACGAAGAAGTACAGCCCATCTCTAAACTTCCCCGCTCCACTCAGGTTTCTCGTTATACGGTCTTGAATCACACAATTCTTATTAGCAATCTGCAACACAACATCTAGCTCCGCAACAAGCTGAGAAATGAAAATCATATTGCATCTCAATTCTAGAACAAACAGAACATTCTTAAGAGGAAAATCATCATCAAAAATCATTGTCCCTTTCTCTCGAGACAAACTTTGTTTTCCATTTGGAAGACCAATGGCACATGGCAACATATATTTTTGATCAGTCAACAAGTCACCGTATCCGATCATGTGATTCGATGCCCCTGTATCAAGGACCCAGTCCCTTCTTGCTTCTCCTCCAAGATTTTGATCAATGTGCTCCATTGTTCATTGTTCATACCAGTGTAACCACTATGTTATGCTTTAACACTGTTTTCTCCGGCGGTTTGAGCAACCACTTCATTAGCTCGAGGTATCCTTCCACGCCCTCGGCCAATTCCACGGCCACCACCACGTCCTCCATTTCGTGATTTATCTCTCCACCATTCTGGGTATCCGATGATTTGATAGCACGTTTACGTGGTGTGTCCCTTTTTTTGTAGGTCGTGCACATGAGCTTGGATTTATCCTCACTTCCATTTGCTCCATTGTTTCGTTGTGCCACAAATGTCACATGCCATGTCTGCTGCTCTCTCCCACCCATATAGTGTTGATTCTCTCAACTGATTTCACCTTGGAGTAAACTTGATTAAGATTGAGAAGAGGATCCGTACTAATGATCGAAGTACGTACCCCTCCATAGATCGCATCGTCAAGCCCGAGAAGGAATTAATGGATACGATCCTCTTCACGTTTCTTCTCGAGACCGCTGTTTAAGTTGCACACGCAACCACCACACTTGCACTCCAAAGCCGTCTCATAATTCAGCAAATCCTCCCATATGACTTGTAAATCTCTGAAGTACTCGATCACACTCATGTTTCCTTGACGACAAAATGCCAACTCTGCTTTGATCTCTTGGATTCTCACCTTTGGCTCCACCGTGTTTAAGATCCACAAAGTCACCATTGATTTAGCAGAGACCCAATCTTCGTACTCTACTTCATTTTTCACCTGCTCTGTCACACTTCCATCAATGAACCCGAATTTCTTCTTGATTTGCAGTGTTGTTCTCACTGCATGAGCCCAATCATCAAAATTGTCACCATTAAATTGAACTTATGCGATCACCGCACCTAGATTCTCAGTTGCCACGAGCTGGTACGTCGTTGGCACTCCTTTCACTTCTGCTTTCTCAACAACCAAAGACATCATTAAGTTACTTTCATAGTTTTGATGTCAAAGTCTCTGATACCATGTAAAACAAGGTTCAGATGCTAGAAATTTGTGTTGTTTATTATATTTTCAGAGATTATAATATATAGGAGTGTACAGAGAATCTATAAAACTAACCCAAGAGATCTCTACTTATCTACTAACAAACCGAACTTATCTACCAAGTATACAATCGTAACAAGAACAGAATATACACAAAGAATATGCACAAGGCATCTCCTATATCTTCGTAGATACGATCCTCTAACACTAAACCTTATCTCTTTTAAATCAAGTTTATTCATCATATTTTCTACCTATTCTTCATGTTTTGATTCCATAAACATGTCTGAGTAGTCATCTTGTTAGGTTTTAGGGATTCAATGAGTTTCATAATTCGATATTGATTGATGATTATTTAGGGATATCATTAGAGTCTTCATCTTTACTTATTCTCAATGCATGATTACTTGACCGTGCATCTTGTGATCTGATCTTAGGTTAATATACTCTCCAAAAGCTTGTTATATTGCATGAACTAGTATTTGATGAGCTAGACATCTTAACCTGCGAAAGTTAAGTTAAGGAGTCTAGTGAACTTTATCAGAACATGAATGATTTTAAAGCATGTTTTCTTCTGATATAACCTGCGAGAGTTGAGTATATTAGGTTGTTAAAGCATAGTGGTTGGACCTACGATAGTGGAAAGACTATACCTTCGTGTTCTGTGTTCTAGACGGTTTTTATCCAAATCCCTGAAATCAATCTATCTTATCGTTGCATGATTATCTGCGAATATCCTAATGCCTAACGCTTTTCTCCCATTGAATTTACATCTTATTTAATTTACTTGCTGATTTTATTTAATCTCTTATTTAATCACCTTCGACAATCTTATATTTTGTTCTAGCTTGATTTGAATCATTACAATTCTTAGTATGACTAACAAGTCTTTGTGGATTCGATCCCTTATCTATACTAATTGTAATTGATGTGCACTTGCAGGAAGTTTAGTTGAGTGGTTAAAACTCGACACGCATCATGATTGGTGGTAATGATTCGTCAACGGTCAATTGTTTCGAGGACTATCTCAAGAGTTATTTTCATATGAAGGATTTGGGTTAAGTACGATATTTCTTGGGAATCGAGATGCCTAGAATGCGGATGGTATTTTTCTATGTCAAAGGAAATATTGTTTTGATATTATTTCTGAGTGTGGTCTTCTTGGTGCTCGACATGTGCATACTCTTATGATGCAAAATCATAATCTTACTTCTGGCGACGATTATTACTCTAATCCAGAGCAGTACCGTTGTATAGTGGGTAAGCTTATTTCTCTCACAAGGCCTGAACTTGCCTACAGTGTTCATGAGTTGTCCCAATATATGCAACAACCACGTAATTCGCAATTGGAAGCTACTTTGCGAGTGGTTAGATATTTGAAGAGTCTTCTGGTCAAGGTCTTATGTTTTCTTCTACAAGTGACTTATAACTTACTGGTTATTTTGATTCCAACTGGGCTGCTTATCCGCTTACTAGATGTTCGCCCTCTGCCTATGTTTTTCTTCTTGGTGATTCAGCTTTTTGCTGGAAAACACAAAAACAGCATAATGTTTCACGCTCTTCTGCATAAGCAGAGTATCGATTTATGCATGATGCAACAAGTGAACTTAAATTGTTTCGCAGGCTGATGCATTTTTATTGTGTGCCTCAGGCTCAGTTTGTTCCTTTCTATTGTGATGGTCAATCATCGTTGCATCTCGTCGCTAATTATGTTCTTTGTCAACGTACAAAGCATATTGAAAATGACTGTCACTTTGTGTGTGATGCTGCACGGAATGGTCTGGTCGCTCTGACTAAGATTTCTACACATGATCAACCCACTGATCTTCTTACCAAGGCTCTTGGTCGTAAATAATTTAAAGCTCTTATTGTCAAGTTGGACATTCGTGATCTTCATGCTCCAACTTAAGGGAGAATATTGAAGGATGTATTTAATATTTACATATTTACATATTTGTATTAAAAAAATTTGTGCAATTTCTCTTTTTCTAGTTAGATTAAACATAAATACTCTTATAAATATGCCTCTTTAATTTGCGAAATAAACATCTTCCGCAAACTCTTGACAGAAATAAACATGTTTTGGCTTACATTTGTTGTGTAACGTTTTAAATTTTAAATTTTTTTTCTTTTTTCCAAAAAAAAAATACAGTATTGAAAGTGTCTCTTTTATTTTTATTTTTGGTTTTAGTGTCTTTTTATTTATTCGTAGTAGTTGTTAATTAATTCTTATATATATTTTCAAATATCAGTATTGAAATTGATTGATTTGTGTAATTCAATCCGGCGAATCAAACTACTAATCAAAAGTTCAAATATTTTCCATCAATAATGCAATATATGATGTTGTTTTCATGTAGAGATAACAATATATATAAACTCGAGTTATCTACCGTATATAAGTAGAATTTACTAGATGGGTTTGAAATATCCTAGAGTCTCATAAATTACTAATTCAACTTTTGGAAGTGATTAAAATTTTAAGAAAATAAATAAGAAGACAATAGATTTAACAAGGTATTTGCTAGTTATTATTTAGAAGAAATAGTTCAAAATGGTGCGTTTTCTAACTTTAATGTCAAGTGTGATATCCTTGTAGGAAAAATTGTAGAACTAGTACACTTTTTTGGAAATACCAGCGCTACCCCTTAAGACCAGCAGAGTTAACGCGGACCGGTGGCACACTGTCTGCATGTTGATATTTGCAACGCAAGTAAATGTAGACTACGCAGAGTACAGGTAGAGAGAGAAAAGAGTATGCGCAGTCTCTGCTTTTACTCGCAGAAGAAAAACAAAGCGTTATCAGTCTCTGCCGTTGGAAGCAGAGTATACGCAAACACTGTTTATATTCTACTTGTATTATGCAAAAATTTGGTATACACTGCTGTGCTTTTTTACAGTTAGGGTTTCGCAGACCAAACCACCTAATGGTAGACCAAAGCCAGACTGGTATCAGACTTTAGGATAATTCATTACAAAAAAGAGCTGAACATTGACTCCTTCCAATTAGCTTTGCACTTATGTTTCTACAATTTTCCCTACAAGGGTACCACGCTTGACATTAAAGTTAGAAAACGCACCATTTTGAACTATATCTTCTCTTCATAATAAAACATAAACTCCCGACAAAAAAAAACAAACAAACATAAACTCATAAATAGTTTTATTAGAAGTGATCAGAGTTGTAATCTTGAAGGGGTGGAAGAAACAACACAAAGGCGTCTCGTCCTCATCCATGAAGCGCTATGCGAGCGTGTTGTTAGGGAAACGGGCCGAAAGTGAGTGAGTATTGGATTGGCCCAACCATGAAGTAGACATATCCATGTCCATTCACTTCATCCTCAATGAACTTCACCGTGGCAAGGAAATGCATGGTTGGCGCGGGTAAGTCAAGTAGTCCATATATCCTCCAACTTCTTCAAGTGCTTGAACCCTTCTTGTGTCCACTCCTCAAAATCGCAGGTGCCTTGAAAAGAATGGTGACTGATTCTTGTTGAAGTGCTCGTGGTTGTGAAATAATCCCTAATTTTAGTTATGTTCTAAAATAATTTTGAAAATACTAGCGCTACCCCTTAAGGTCACCAATGGCAGAAGACAATCACCAGTAATGCATTAACCGGTATAAGCCGAAACCAGAAAACTCGAGAAACTCGGTGAAAACCGAGTGGGTAGGGTATGAAAACTGAGTGGGTAGGGTATCGCAGACTGACTGAATATCACCAACGGCAGACCGAATGCATATCGCAATCGGAGAATTCGTTTGTAGAGAGTTTTTGTTGATGTATATTTGTATATACTTCCACTTCCTTTATACATTATTTCATTAATTTCTAACTGTTATCAAAGTACAACTTATGTTAAAAATAAAAACTCCACAGTGAAAACCGAGTGGTTAGGGTATCGCAGACTGAATGAATGTCACCAACGGCAGACCGAATGCAGATTGATATAGGATTTGTAGTGATTTTTTGTTGTTGTATGTTTGTATATACTTCCACTGCCTTTATACATTATTTCTTACTGGTTTCAAAGTAAAACTTATGTTAAAAAGAACAACTCAGACAAAATAAATCGTTATCATATGTTTCTTCGTGTATCTTTGTTCAACACGACACTATGTGAAACATTTCCTTGGTATTTACCATGGTTATCGATTTTTCTTCCATTCTGTGTTTTCAATGTAAAGAAGCTTTTAAACACTTAGATTGAATATCACTTTGGAGTTATGACGGCTAAACAAATGTTAATCGAAGTTTTTGAAGAGTTTTGAGTGGTTTAGGGTTTCACAGACTGTATGCCGATGTAGCGCAGCATTTTTGAAGAGTTTCAACTAAAAGAAAAAGGCAGCGCTGACTTAACTGTACGACAAAAGGGGGTGCCGACTTAATTAGGTAATATTAGTTTAAAAATATTTCCACAATATATATTCGGGCCTCAAAGCAGTTGTTTCAGGCCCATGAAGCCCACAAAGCTTGGAAAACACAACATTGACTCTTCTTCTACTTCCCCTCGGCAACCCTAGAGCAGAGGAGCGTATCTTCAATTTTGTCGATCTCTTTCTTCATTTTCTTCATTTCTCCGATAATTCTCCGATCTCTTCATTTTTCTGATATTTCTCCTTCGAATATATCATGTATATGAATGATTACGAGATGGATTTTCCTGCCATTATTTTTTCCAAAGGAAACGAGCCTGATCCAAATACCAGAATAAACTACAGTTCGAAGTTCAATCATCTTTCACTAGTGGAAGGTGTAGTGGGTGAGGAAGTGTGGGATTATGTCCGCAAGTCACCGCTAGGAGTTATTTATAAGTTTGAGAAGTTGGGTTTCGGATGGAGTGCGAAATTTATGCATCACCTTCTTATTTGCAAACAATTGGAGTGTGAAAGCCCATTTGAGTTGTGGTTTTTGATCGCGGGGCAGCCAGCACGATTCTCGCTCTTCGAGTTTGAAGAGATCACAGGTCTTAACTGTAATGAAATTACGCAGTTGGATGGGTTGGTATCTTTTGAAGCTAATCACCAAACCTGGAATCGCTTTCGGGGTCTTCTCAAAATACGCCGTCCTAGCCCTTGTATTGAGGACATAGTGAAATTGTGTATGAAGCATGGTGGAGATATAAGCAAATCTTGGTCTAGGGAAGATAAAATTAGGCTTTGTTACCTAGCTATTCTGTCTAACGATATGTTGGGTGTTGATCGGCGTACCGAAATTCCCCTTAATCTAGCTAGGTTGGTGATAGATTTGGCAACTTTCGAAGGGTATCCCTGGGGGAGGGTTGCTTACAAAGATCTTGTTGAGCATGTTAAGTTAGTAACTAAAGAGAAGATATGGCAAGACTTTTATGTTTTGAAGGGGTTCGTGCAAGTTCTACAGGTCTGGGCGTATGCTTATGTGCCCAAAGTGGGAGAAATTTTGGGAACACCTATAGCTTTTGAAGGTACACATCTGCTAAGATACAAGGGAAAAGTTGGCAGACCCGATATGGAGAAGATCTTCTCGAGTGACGAGGTATGTATATCTTTGGCATAGTTTGTTGAAGTAAAAATGTAGAGTTTTGGCAGAGTAAGCCACAGTGGCAGCGTCTGCAAAAAGACTCTGCCACAAGTTTACATATTCCCATCGCTAGACTTCTGGCAGAGTTACGCTGACTTCTGGCTGACTTCTGGCTGACATTTATGTAACCATATGTTGTTTTGTAGGTGATTGTAACTACTATGTGTGAGAGATCCCGGGCAGAAATCTATCCACGTTGGAAAGATAACGACGTAATAGATGTCAAGCTTGATAATCTCATCAAATACATTCTCTCTGTCCAGCCGTTGTCGGACATCAAATGGAGGGTCTCAAAAATGCCGCCACTCCCAGAAAACCGCACTGGAAAAAAAAGGAAAGTAGATAATGAAGGAAAGAGAGGAAAAGGAAAAAAGAGGAAGGAAATTGAAGAGCGAGATGGGGAAAAGAGGAAGAGGAAGCGAAAGGGAATTGACGAATATGAAGAAGAAGAAGACCAAGTTGGACGCAGTTGTAGCTAGAATTGAAAACGCCAGACTTGAGCAGCAACGAGTAAATTTGGAACAGCTACGAACCAGCATGGAACAGCATACTGTTTTGGGTGAAACCTTAAACAAGTTGGCACAGGTCGTTGGAAAGCTGATGGAGAGGATGACTTGTTTCGAGCAAGATACTCGCTTCTCTAACAACAAACTAAAACCTGACAATCGCATGGTATGTCCAACTCAGCAATTGTTGAAATAAAAGCACTGGCATGATATGCGATATCATGCTCTATCAGATGTGGTAAAACAATAGAGGGGCATGGCATACTCTGCTTGCCTACGTTGTATCATTCATTTATGTGAGACATGTAATTGTTACGGCAGACTAATAATGGCATTCAATTCTATTCATCATTGGCATCCCTTAATATCCTATACGGCAGAGTATGCCCTTAAGGTGTGAGAGGTTGAAGCTGAGTTCATGTAACAGTCATTACTTTGAAATTTTTCAGAATGACGAAGAAGAGACGACGGTGGATAACAAAGGAGATGGCAAAGACAACGAAGGAGAAGGAATCAAGGTTGTTGCCTCTGGCTCCTTTTCAAATGAGAAAGTAAGAGATGGCAAAGAAAAAGTAACTGATAATGGCATCGAGGCAGAGGATGCCAAACAAGAACAAGTAGGAGATGATGCAAAAATAGATTGCAGTGAAAAGGCAGATGGCATCGAGGCAAAGGATGCCAAACAAGAACATCTTCAAGATATGTTCCATGGGGAAAAATATACAAATGTGAAAAGGCAGAGGATGCCAAAGAAGAACATCTTCAAGATGATGGTAGAGTTGGAGATGTTGAAAAAATTGATGGGAGTGAAAAGGCAGGGAATGCCAAAGAAGAACATCTTCCAGATGATGGTAGAGTTGGAGATGTTGAAAAAATTGATGGGAGTGAAAAGGCAGGGGATGCCAAAGAAGAACATCTTCAAGATGATGGTAGAGTTGGAGATGTTGAAAAAAGTGATGGGAGTGAAAAGGCAGAGGATACCAAAGAAGAACATCTTCAAGATGATGGTAGAGTTGGAGATGTTGAAAAAAGTGATGGGAGTGAAAAGGCAGAGGATGCCAAAGAAGAACATCTTCAAGATGATGGTAGAGTTGGAGATGTTGAAAAAAGTGATGGGAGTGAAAAGGCAGAGGATGCCAAAGAAGAACATCTTCAAGATGATGGTAGAGTTGGAGATATTGAAAAAAGTGATGGGAGTGAAAAGGCAGAGGATGCCAAAGAAGAACATCTTCAAGATGATGGTAGAGTTGGAGATGTTGAAAAAATTGATGGGAGTGAAAAGGCAGAAGATGCCAAAGAAGAAAAAGGAGATAATGATCCCAAAGCATGCCTTCAGGCAGAGGATGCCACTCCCGCATATGAAAGCAATGTCTGCATTAAGGATACCGCTGCAGCAGATGAAACTAATGTATGCATTAAGGATCACATTATGGCATTGATAACCAACGTCTGCATGGAGACAGTTGCTTCGACTGCTGAAGATGGTAAAGGCTCAGTGATTGACACTGAAATCATTAAAGAAAGAGGAAGAGGAAGAGGAAGAGGAAGAGGAAGCGGAAGAGGGAGAGAAAAAGGAAACTCCCAGCCAGTTAATATCATTGAACCATCAGTGGATTCAGTCCACCCAACTACATCTCAAATCAAAATATACGAAAGCTCCAGAAATCTTTGCCAGACCAACAAGCTAACAACAAGGAGGAGTGAAAGGTTAAGCAAATCGAATGCGCTTCCTATTGTACCTAGCAACAACGCAAAACTAGTGGCCCAGAAATCTGCTTACGAAATTGTATTTGGAGATGTTGACAAAACACTGGTGGACAAGATGAACGTATTCAGAGCCGATGAGTAAGTACACACAGCATATAAGATCGTCTATTTTATCTTGCAGTCTAACTTGAATGTTGATTTTCTTCGACAGAACAAATATTTATCCATTTGGAGGGAAAAAAACGGCCCGTGAATTCTTCAACTTACTTTTGAAGCCTAAGGAATTGTTACACGATATGGTACGTACATTCTTCCTCGTCAATAGTGGATCTGGCAAAAGTGTTTATTTCATGTTTAGCTGGCAGACCGTTGTTGTTGTGTGTCTAGTAGACTCTGCTTTGGTGCCTAACATTTGTCCTTCTTTTATTATCAGCACCTTGACGCAGCACTGAACTTGTATAGACTAAGGCTAAAGAGAAATCCTAGTTCTTTCAAGAGTCCGCGGATTGCTATATTGGATGCAGCATTTCAAATGCTTTGGAAGAATCGGTACAAGGACTGGCGTAAACTTGAAAGATGGCCTGGTGGTACTTACGAGAATGTACACGGTATTCTTCTAGCTTATGCCGCAACAAATTTGGCCTGGGGTAAAGACGTTGATACGTTATACTTCGTTCTACACGTGAGCTCGAATCATTGGGTTGAGACGGTCATATCATTGGTTGACCGGGTTGTCTACATATATGATTCCTTAAATACTCCAAAATCAGATATTGTGGCAGCAGTGAGGGCTTTTGCTAAAATAGTTCCTACCGCAATTCATATGTTCTTTCCTCAAGACTACGATCAAGCAGCTTTTACAATCACAATTGTAAAAGACGTTCCCAAAATTCGTCCACAAGTAGGTGATTGTGGAGTATACGCACTCAAATACATTGAGTGTCACATATTAGGATTGCCGCTATCAGCAAGAGAACTGTGTAATGCCAAAATGATGACCTGGAGGACGAAGCTCGCTGCGGAGGTGTTGGATGAGACATCTTCGTATACCGATCAATGCATGTGTGATGAGTCAATTATTGCAAGTATCTACGATCCCTACGACGTTCAAATTTAATTGCATGGTTAGTAAATATATGTATATAGTAAATAGGGAGATTTGTTCTAGTAAATATTACATTAACCAAACTCTGCGGCGTACAAGCAGAATTGAAGTTTTTCCTTCCTTAGTAGAAGAGAACTTATTCTGCTTATTCTTCGTTTACACGCATCATCATAAACTACGCTGATAGATTGTAAACCGAGAATACGCAGCACCTGCTCATACTCTGCATTTGCTTTGCTTACACTCAGCATAAACATGGGCAGAATAAGTTCTCTTCTACTAAGGATGAAAAACACAAACTCTGCGGCGTACAAGCAGAATTTAAGTTTTTCCTTCCTTAGTAGAAGAGAACTTATTCTGCTTATTCTTCGTTTACATGCATCATAAACTACGCTGATAGATTGTAAACCGAGAATACGCAGCACCAGCTCATACTCTGCATCTGCTTTGCTTACACTCAGCATAAACATGGGCAGAATAAGTTCTCTTCTACTAAGGATGAAAAACACAAACTCTGTGGCGTACAAGCAGAATTTAAGTTTTCCTTCCTTAGTAGAAGAGAACTTATTATGCTTATTCTTCGTTTACACGCATCATAAACTACGCTGATAGATTGTAAACCGAGAATACGCAGCACCTACTCATACTCTGCATCTGCTTTCTTACACTCAGCATAAACATGGGCCCATAACTGTTATAAGAGTATGTGTTTGCGTTCCATTTAGTATAATAAAAATCAGCAGAGTTTCATTGAAGTTGGAATATCTAGCGTCATCACTCTTGTAAATTTTAAGTGGATTTCGTCAACCACTCTTGTATTTATGAAGTGGGTCCACTCTTGTATTTCGTAACTGGGTCCACTCTTGTATTTATGACGTGGGTTATCTTCAACACTTCTTTTTTATTTGCAGAACACATATAGCCGACTTTTAATGGAGCCATCTGTAGCCTCAATCTTCAATCCGATGAACGATAATGAATCTTCCGCGAGTTCAACAACTGTATTTGAACAATCCGGACTGAAGATTTCTTCAGTTTTACTCATGAACCATAACCCGATAAGTTTTCAGCAATCCACGGAGTTCATAACTGTGGGAGTCGAAACTCGCACAACCAAAAACTTGTGAAGAGATTTAGGGATTCGACAAACTTCTATGTAAAGAAACCAAGAAACTGAGATCCAAAGATGGAGATTTTATTCCAGCTGTTTTGAAAGCTGTTTTTAACGTAATAAGTGTTTAGCTAGGTCAATTTTCGGATCTCTTCCTCAAAGGGGTACATGTCTTATTTATACAAGAACAAGTCGGCTAGGCCTGCTTCCTAAAGATATTTGGAAAACTTCCTTTCTCTGGCTCGGATGTGGGCTTCTTTCTTAGGCTCATCATCTTGGCCCACCAATCTCTTACGACTCGTTGTCTTGGACATGTTAAGATATTGGGCTCGTCGTCCCTCTCAATTCCGAGCCAGGTAGTTGGTTTGCCAACACGTTGGCTCGTCACCGTTCGTTGGTTTGCCAACATGTTGGCTCATTATTTGTTTCTTCATGCTGCCGAGCCAAGTTTGGCTCGTAACCATTTCTTCCTGCCTAGCCAAGGTGTTGGCTCGTTACTCTTTTCTCCTTGCTACCGAGCCAAGTGTTGGCTCGTCTCCTGCTTCTTCCACTGCCTAGCCAAGTTTGGCTCGTCGCCATCTTTCTCCTTGCTACCGAGCCAAGTATTGGCTCGTCTCCTGCTTCTTCCACTGCCTAGCCAAGTTTGGCTCGTCACCATCTTTCTCCTTGCTACCGAGCCAAGTGTTGGCTCGTCTCCTGCTTCTTCCACTGCCTAGCCAAGTTTGGCTCATCACCATATTTCTCCTTGTTACCTAGCCAAGTGTTGGCTCGTCTCCTGCTTCTTCCACTGCCTAGCCAAGTTTGGCTCGTCACCATCTTTCTCCTTGTTACCTAGCCAAGTGTTGGCTCGTCTCCTGCTTCTTCCACTGCCTAGCCAAGTTTGGCTCGTCACCATCTTTCTCCTTGTTACCTAGCCAAGTGTTGGCTCGTCTCCTGCTTCTTCCACTGCCTAGCCAAGTTTGGCTCGTCGCCTAGCCAAACATTGGCTCGTCATTGCTTGCTTCTGTCGCCAAGCCAAGAGTTTGTGCTTGCTTGGCTAGCATTTTCTCCATACTTAGTCTTATCAGCAGTTGATCTCGACGAGGTGAAAACTGACCCCAACAGTTAGCCCCCCAGCTCGGTAGTAATATTAATAATAGTGACGAGGTGAGAAGTCAAGATCGAGATCAACTATCTTTGGGCTACCGAGCCAGATTTGTGGTGAAGTTGTCACCCGGGCATTGACACATGCCGAGCCAAACTGATAGTGTTACCGAGGTGTTTTATTTTTGAGCCAACACTGGAGTATCTTATCGCCGAGCCGACTCCTTGACGTGCTGCCGATTCGTTTTCTATTGCATTACCGAGCCACTTTGGCATGTGACATTTGTTTTTCATTGTGCCGAACCGACACCTTTATCATGTTGCCGAGCCAACTTATCATTAGTTTGACCGAGCTGCTTTGGCTCGTTTTCTTGCTGTATTGCTTAGATTGTTATTTCGCCGAGCCGTCTTCTTCTGATATGCTGCCGAACCAAGCTGTCATTCATTTTTGGCTCGGCAGTAATGTTGGCTTGAAGTGTCTCTGTTCATGATTACAACTTTATTGGGAACTGTAAGCGTTTCGCATGTTCCCGAGGCCGCGTGGCGTCACGCGCTTCACTTTTATGCGCCTTTATATTCAGATCCTTGTTTCACTCTTCATAACTCACTCTTCTTCATTTCCGAAAAATCAGGTAGCTCTCTTCTCTCTCTTCTTTTCTCTCTATTTGTTTAAGTTGTTGGCTAGGGTTTTTTTTTTTTAAATTCCTTTCTTCCGCCGTCAAACTTGAGTTTTCCGATCTATCTTCATACGCGGCTCGGCGGTTCTATGCATTTTCCGATCCATCTTCATCTATTTCCGGTGAACGTCTGAATTTCCCGATCCATCATCATCCAGACTGCGTCGTTACCTTGATCTCTTGTCGCCGAACCGTAATTCTTCATACCAAGGGTATTTTGCGAGCCAAGATTGCTCTAATTTCTGCTAAGTACCAATTCGACTCCGAGCCAGAAACATCAATGTCTCATATCGCCGAGCTGGAAGACTCTGTGGGTTCGGCAAATTCTGCCTCGTTGCTTGGACGCAAGATGGTGTTGTCTCCACAAAGTTCCGAGCCGGATGGACTCGATTCTCCGCCAGGCCAGCTGCAAATCGTCGCCCAACCTATATTTGATGAGGCTTTTGATGCCGAGGCAGATGCCGAGGCGATGCTAATACAGAAAGCTCTCGAAAAATTCAAAGCCGAGCCGACGGAGTATGTTATCGACGAGGCAGAAAAGATACGGCTAGAGAGATTATTTGCGAGCCATCAAGCCAGCACATCGACGAGGCGAAAACCCAAAAGGAAAACGCCCAAGAGACAACCTGACCCACCTAGTTCGTCTTTGTGCACTGCTGAGTCCTTGGAGGCCTTGAGGCATCGATTTCATATTTCAGAAGGTGTCGAACTGGTTGTCCCCGCTCCAACTGACCGAGCTGAATCTCCGCCGCCTGGATATTTCACTCTCTATGAGAGTTTCTTCTACGGCTGTCTGCTCTGGTTTCCGATCCCTAGCTTGATCGTTCGCTTTTTATACAAGCATGGGTTAGCGCCGAGCCAAATTACACCTCGTGGGATGCGTCACCTAGTTGGGATTCTGGTTTGGAGCTACGAGTGTGACGTGACTGTTCGCATTTCCCACCTTCGGCAGTTTTTTGAGTTCCGAAAGATTAAGAACTCCCGAGCCTATTATATTTCCAACAAGAAGCAAAGGAAGATTATCGAAGGCTTCTGAAGCAAAGATGGAGATTGGGGGAACTACTTTTTCTTTGTTCCTATCAACGATGCTACGATCGAAGCCGAGAGCCTCCATTATGTAAAAACGGAGTGGGGAACCATTGGTGGGCGAGCCATAGATTTTTCAGGAGATTTGCTAATGTTTTTCTTTGTAGCGAACTGACCACTGATCCCTCTTCTTTTTCTTTGCAGTTCGGCAGATTCTCCCACGTTACCCAGAAGACACGCTCACGCTTCGGAGCACACTTGCTGAGAGAAGGTGCCATTGGGAAAAACATTTTTCCCTGAAAAGAGTCAAAAAAGCCCGAGCCACTTTCGCCGGTGTTGAAGTTTCTGACAGCTCGGAATCTGAGTCTCCAGAGCGAAGTCCTCCAAGAAGAAGAAGTATGGGAAAGAGATTGACCATCCGTGACAAACAGGCTCTGAAGGAGATGAAGGAAAAAGAGGCGGCTGCCCGAGCTGATGAAACAGCTAAACCAGCTGAACAAGATGCCGAACCGGTTGCCGAGGTGCCTGGCCGAACCGTGCCTGAAATGGAGGCACGTCTTCCCTCCGAACCGCCAGCCTTGGACGCCGAAGCAAGGGATGCGGTTTCCGCTATTGTTCATGTCGCTAGGCCTTCTGTCTCGGCGTTCGTCCAACACAAAGGCGATGGGAAGAAATGAGCTACCTCTGAGCCAGATAAAGAAAAAACCAAGGAAAAACAGAAGAGAAAGCGCCAAAGGCATACCGATCCAACTCCTGCCGAGCCAAGGCCGGCGTCTCTTGGACAAGAAGGATCCGCGCCAATCTGTAACGATGCCGAGGCTTCAGCGACTCTCTTCTCGCAGGTTCGCTGTTCGGGAGACAGACTACCGCATGTCGACGTCCTTTCTCATGGCGATTTGTACACGGACATGTCGCTCCGAGGCACCAAGGTATTTTGCGGATTCAATGTTTTACCAAGAAAAAGAACAAAACCTTAAGCGTTGATTGTTTCTTCTTATGGCCAGTTGGTTGCTTCCATAAACAAGATCGTCGCCGCCTTCGAGCAAGACGTGCGAAAGGACAGGCGCCAAATCGAGGATGCTCAAAAGGACGTGTCTTTCCTCCGAAGCAGAGTTGCCGAGCTGGAAGGCAAACATGCGGACGAGCTGGCGACTGCGGCAGCTCGGATCGAATCTCTCGAGAAGGATAAGGCGTTCCTTAAGGAAGAGTGGAACAAAGCCGGTGATTTGGCTATGAGAATAGATCGCTCCAAGCAGAAAAAAGCTGCTGAAATCGAGTCCCTGAAGAGACAGCTCACGGCCGTCAATGCTTTGCACGAGGCAAACGTCAAAAAGGCCCAAAACGCAGCGAGGCGAGAGATGTCGGGGAGGTTTCAGGAGCGGCTTGTTAAGATCGAGAAAAGCATTGACGAGCTGAAAGCGGCAAAGGAGAAAGAGCTTGATTTGGCCCAAGTTGACAGCAATCTTCAGCTGCTTGAGATTCTGCAGAAAGAGGATGCACCTGCTCTCGACTCCGAGGTGTCGAAGCTGACAGGATGGAGAGCTGACTTGGCCGACGCGGCGGATGAGTTCGAGAAGATTGAGGCCGAGCTGAAGAAAGACCTGATGCTCTCACCCGTTTCCTCAGACTCCACAGGCACTCTCCTGGGAACCGAGCCAACGGAGAATACGGCGGCAACAGCCGGAGTTGTAGATTTTGCAGGTTCGAATGTTGGCACGCCGGGGATTGCCGATCTTGCCGCTGAGAAGCCTTCCGAGCCAGATCCTCTTGAATGATCCTTCTCCTTGAAGTGTAACCATTTTTTAACTCGAGAACTCTCTTTTGTTTCGGCATATTTTTGTTTAAGACAAGCGCCTGGACGGCTTTATCCAACTCGTTTATGTGTCAATTGCTAAGTCATGTAACGTTTGCCATTCGTTGGCATGAACTCTCTTATCCCTTGCTGGAAGTATCTAAGTTCTCGTCCGTCTTTTTGATGTGATATTGCGAACCATCTTTGTTTAGTAAAGAATATGGTTTAGTCTTTTTGGTGTCTGTTTAGGGTTTGCGGTGTTCTGGCTTACATTCCCGTTCTTTCGACAGTGAAGCATGTTTAAAATCTCATACTAACTTTTTAGGTCTAGTATTATGTTTCTGAGATGTTTATGACCAGTGTACCAAGAGGTGTTTACTGGGTTTTTAGAGTTTAGTTTGAGTGTTAAGACTTGCGAGTTTTCGACTTACGGGTCCCTCTCAAAGATAAACTTGTAAGAATATCGTCCAGGTATACCTTTCGGATATTAGATTAGGATATACCCAACCGGAATTTGTATAGCGCGCTTTCATACCCGTAAGAGGGTGTTGAGAACCTTTAATCCCGTATAGAGATAATGGTTAAAATCCATAAAGGATGTGGTTGTCCGTCTGTTGTGGCCAGCAACGGACGAGGTGATGAATATCCATGAAGGATGTAAAGATGTAACTTGTGTAGACTAAGTGACACGAGTTTACTTAGAAAAATTTGAAGTTATTACCTTTAAAGAATGATGCGAGGTGTGGGAGTATACATGTATACGTACCCACTCCCCCCTTTTTGAGGAGGGGACAACTGAACTCGTCCGAAGACGAGCTGCCTACGTACCCTTTTCAGGGATCAAGTCGTCCCGTAGTTTATGTGAAGTGATTTAGTTGTAATACCTCCTTAGATGTATTGGGTTCCAAGATCTTGGTATCGGAACATCAAACATGTTTGAGAGCTCGTATACTCCTAGTCGAACTGCCTTGGTGATCTTGTAGGGTCCTTCCCAGTTTGCTCCTAGTTTGCCAGCGTTTGTTTCGGCTGTGTTCTGAAAAACCTTGCGGAGAACCAGATCACCTTCTTTGAACTTGCGACTTCTGACGTTAGTGTTGTAATACTTGGCTGCTGCCTGTTGATAATTTTGAATCCGAACCAGTGCCTGATCTCTTCGTTCGTTAACCAAGTCCAACTCATCAAGTAGCATGAGGTGGTTCAGTCCTTCCTGTCCAAAAAGAAGTCTGCGGCGGACGCCAGGACATTGGACCTCAGCTGGGATGACACATTCGGTACCATGGACAAGAGCAAAGGGTGTTTCTCCAGTGGCACGTCGCGGAGTGGTGCGGTGCGACCATAATACTCCTTCGAGTTCATCTGCCCAGCGTCCCTTCTTTGCATCAAGGCGTTTTTTCAATCCATCCAGGATGGTCTTGTTTACTGCCTCTGCTTGTCCATTCCCTTGTGGGTAGCGTGGCGTAGACTTGCTGAGTCGTATCTTCCATTTTTCGCAGAAGGCTTCAAACCTTGTAGAGATAAATTGCGAGCCGTTGTCCGTAACAATTTCATAGGGAACTCCATGTCGGCATAAGATATTTTTCCAGATTAAATTTTCGACTTGGGCATCCTTTATGTTGGCGTAAGAATCTGCTTCTACCCATTTTGAGAAGTAATCTGTCAAAACCAGCAAGAACCTCTTTTGTTTGGACCTATGCAGAGGCCCGACGATGTCCATTGACCAGCGCATGAAAGGGTAGGACGCTGAGATTGATGATAGCAGCTCCGTAGGTTGATGAATCATTGGGGCATATCATTGGCATTTTTCGCACCTGGCAGAGAACTTTTCACAGTCCTTCACCATCGTTGGCCAATAGTATCCATGACGCTTG
The DNA here is from genome assembly GCA_900406555.1 of Pseudoturritis turrita. Taxonomy (NCBI): domain Eukaryota; kingdom Viridiplantae; phylum Streptophyta; class Magnoliopsida; order Brassicales; family Brassicaceae; genus Pseudoturritis; species Pseudoturritis turrita. Next base: position 353,490 of record OVBL01000141.1, on the reverse strand, counting down.
ATCTTGATCGCCAAGGCTCTTCCGCCGGAGTGATTGCCACACGAGCCACTATGGACCTCTTCCATGATGTCTCTCGCTTTGGCGCCTTCGACGCAAGCCATCAGTGGTCTTGAGAATCTCCACTTGAAGACGTTTCCATCTAGGAGAATATATCGAGCAGCTTGAGCTCTGAGTTTTCTAGCAGCCCACTTATCTGATGGTGTCTCGCCGTCCATGATGTATACGCGAATTGCTCCCATCCATTCTTTGTCGGATCCATAGTCCGTTTCTGTTTGTTGTGGATCTTCCTCCATGTCCACTACTTCACCTTCGGCCAGAGGCGCAGTTTCAGGTTCTTCCTCTATCTCAATTACCTTTTCCTCCACCGATGATGTCATGTTCTGGTCATTTAGATTGGTGGTGTCGGTGCTGCCCTTTTCTGCAAGACTTGGCCCAGATATTCCTTCGGCTCGAACGGCTGTTTGAGAGCGAGTGACCGCGTTCACGGTGCCAGAGAGGCTGATACTTGGGTTTTTGATGAATTCCACTGGGATTATTCTTTTCAAATCCGGATCGGAGGTGGATGCGAGTGCTGCTAGCACGTCTGCCGAAGTGTTTTCCCCGTGTGGTATCCGTGTTAATGTGAACTCTTCGAACTGTGCAGCCAGTCCTTTGACAATCTTTAGATAAGCTTCCATTCGGTCGTCTCTGGCTGTGTACTCGCCGCTAACTTGGTTGACCACCAGCTGTGAATCGCAGTAGGCGTGGATGTGCGAAACCTTGAGTCCAAGAGCAAGTCTCATTCCAGCTATCAAGGCTTCATATTCTGCTTCGTTATTGGATGCGCGAAAACCCAGGCGGAATGACTGCTCGAGGACTTCGCCTGTTGGAGAGGTTAACCGTATTCCCACTCCAGATCCTTGTTTTGATGATGATCCATCTGCGTGAAGCCTCCATATTGTGCTCGGAGCCGGCTCCTCTATCACTTCTTCTGGGAGTTCTATCAAAAAGTCGGCTAGGACTTGAGATTTGGCGCAGGTTCTGCTTCGATATTCGATGTCATATTCGCTCAGCTCTATTGCCCACTTTGCCAATCTCCCAGACTGGCTAGGGCTATGCAAGACGGATCGCTGTGGGAAGGTAGTCAAAACTACAATCGAATGTGACTGGAAGTATGGTCTCAGTTTTCGAGCGGACATTACCACAGACAATGCCAACTTCTCCATCTGTGGATACCGTGTTTCAGCGTCGGTGAGAGTTTGACTAACATAGAAAATTGGCTTCTGCTCGCTGCGCTCTTCCCTGATGAGTACACCACTTACCGCTGTGGCCGAAATGGCCGTGTATAGAAATAGTGGCTCGCCTTCTATCGGTTTCGTAAGTACTGGAGGGCTGGCTAGGTACTCTTTCAGCTGTTGAAACGCCTGCTCGCATTTTTCTGTCCATTCAAACTTCTTGTTCCCACGTAGCGTATCGTAGAAAGGCAAACATTTATCAGTTGACCGAGAGATGAAATGATTCAGTGCAGCGACCCGTCCAGTTAGCCTCTGGACTTCGCGTTTTGTCTTCGGCGACACCATCTGTACGAGCGCATCAATCTGCTTCGGATTGGCTTCAATTCCACGGTGGGTGACCAGATATCCAAGGAATTCTCCAGACGTGACCGCGAATCTGCACTTGGTTGGGTTCAGCTTCATGTTATGCAGATTCAGTTGCTTGAAACATTCTTCCAGGTGAGCTACGTGATCCTCCTCCTCTAAAGACTTCACCAGCATGTCTTCTATGTAAACTTCCATTGTCTTCCCCAGTTGGCCAGCGAACATTCGGTTTACTAATCGCTGGTAGGTGGCTCCAGCATTTTTTAGACCGAACGGCATGACTTTGTAGCAGTATATCCCGCGGTCTGTGATGAACGCCATCTTCTCTTGATCGTCTGGGTTCATTAGGATTTGGTTGTATCCGGAGAAGGCATCCATAAATGAAAGGAGTTTGTTGCCTGCTGTCGCTTCCACCAATCGATCAATATGCGGCAGTGGAAAGCTGTCTTTGGGGCAGGCTTTGTTCAAGTCGGTGAAATCCACGCATACACGCCATTTCCCATTTTTCTTCTTAACCACCACAGGGTTAGCGAGCCAGTCTGGATACTTTGCTTCGACTATTGATCCCACACGTAGTAATCGTTCCACCTCGTCATTCACTGCTTGTGCTCTGTCCGGACCAAGTTTTCGCCTTTTTTTGTTTGACGGGTTTAAAGGTTGGGTCCACGTACAGCTCGTGGCATGTTATGTTGATGCTGATACCGGGCATATCTTCAGCTTCCCATGCGAAGGTGTGTAGGTTCTTTTTAAGGAAAGAAATCAGCTCTCCCCTTATTGGATCTTTCAGCTCGGCCCCTATTTCGACACAGCGTTTTGGGTGATTGCCATCTATGTTCACCGAGACGACGGGGTCGCAAGTTGGTTTGCTTTCCCTCTCGTGATCCTCCGTGATCTGTAATTGCTATAAGAGTTTTGCCAACTCCTTCTCGGGTTCCATGTCCGTCTTCATCTTCTTTCTCCTGGTGGTGGTTTCTGTGACGGGGTTCCTAAGTTTGTGTTCGGCTAGGAAATATATGCGGGATTCCTTTTGGTTTCCCCAAATTGTTTTGATTCCCCCAGGGGTCGGAAATTTGATGCAGAGGTGATAGGTCGATGGTACAGCTCGCATCGAGTTTATCCAGGGTGTGCCCATGATCACATTGTAGATCTCAGGATGATCTGCAACCGAAAACTCCACTATCTTGGTTACCTGTTCAGCTCGGACAGGGAGTTTTATTGTTCCAAGGGTCATGGTCGTCTCTCCCGAGAATCCAGTTAAAGGCTTCGGTGCGGCTGTGATTTTGTCCAGGTCTATGTTCATCCTTCTGAGAGTCTCCCGGAAGATCACATCTACGGAGCTTCCTGTGTCTATCAGAACTCGGGCGATGTCGCAATCATCAACGATCAATTCTATCACGAGGGGGTCATTATGTGGTCGGTCGATGCCGGTGGTTTCCCTTTCTTCGAATGAGATAACATCGTTGGGAAGTTTGGAGGGTGCTGACCAGTTTACACTCGCATCGGCTCGCCGCTGGAAAGCTTTGATTGAAGACACCGTGTCCGAACAGTATTGTGATCCACCCATTATCATATTTATTCTTCTTCGAGAACCTGACTGCGTTGCCTCGTCATCTCGTCTTCCTCGCTTGGGTGTATCATCATTTTGACTTATCTGGTTCGGCTGATCTTTTTCGCCTTCTTGCTCGAAGTCCTTTAAGCTGACTGCGCTACTGAGTTCTCCGGCTACCAGCTTTGCCGCAAGCTTCATTCCCAAGGTTCGGCAGTTGGCAGTTGAATGACCGTGCATGTGATGAAATTCGCAGTAAGCTTTTTCGTCGTACGAACTTTTACTTCGTGTCCAGGTGTTCCAGGGTGTTTTGCCTCGGCTCGTTCCCACCTGGTAGTTGTGGGCTCCTCCAAAATTAGGTTTCTCATGGTGTACATACCCATTTCCTTGAATACTCTTCTTATGAGGAGGTTGGCTCGGCATTTGGAAAGAACGGTTCGTCGCTTTGGCGGCTCCATACTTCTGAGACAAAACCTTCATCTCTTCTTCGTTGACTATGAAATCTGAGGCTCGGTGCAGTGCATCCTGGATTGATAGTGGTGTGTTCAGAGCAATCTCTTTTCGGAATTCGGATTCGTACCACAGAGCCCTTTTTAAAGCGAGCACAGCGGCCTTGTCACTTACGTCTTCAACTTTTGACATCACTGCTTTGAATCTCCCTATGAAGCTTCGCAATGTCTCCGTAGGCCCTTGAGTCAATGTCCATAGGTCGGCATCTGAGGCTCCTCGATCCATAAACATGGAGTAATGCTTCAAGAAGGCGGCAGACAGCTGCTGGAAATCATCAATGGAGTTCCGCTCTAATCTTGAAAACCATTGGAGGGCTGCACCCTTTAGATGTTCCACAAATACCAAGCAGAAACCGGCATCTCTCTCCTTTTCTCTAAAATTGGCTCGGCCCATTGCTATGATAAACGCCGTTATGTGTTCCTTTGGGTCGGTTGTCCCTTCGTAGACTGGGACTTTGATCTTTCCTGGGTCGGAGACCCTTGCCTTGGTAATTCGGGCTGTAAACGGTGTATTGTGCGCTTCTTCCAATACGCGGTCAATCTCTGGGACTTTACTGGTTGCCTTGTGCACCTGGGATCGGACGGCTTTCATCTCAGCAGTGGCTCGAATCAATGAGGCTCGGATTTCGTCCAACTCTTCCCTCTGGGCTCGGCTCGTCGTTCTTGGTTCATCGGCAAACTGCGCTCGTTGGACCCAGAGGAGATTTTCCTCTTTCTCTGCCGAATTCCTGGTTCGGTTTAGGTTAATATCGCCTTCGCTGGCTCGGGGTTCTATTATTTCTGGTGCGAACCCCTCGTCAGCAAGATTTTCTGCGTTGTGGTCTCCTTCTTCGTCAAGAATGATTGCTGTAGCCGATCCAACGTCGGTGCGTAGGTCATATCCATCCCTGGTTCCTCTTGCGCCTCGGGTCAGCCAGGGTAGCTCGGTGATATTTGATCTTGTCACCGCGGGTGCCTGCTCGTTTGTTGGATGTGGTGGTGGTAATCCTCCCAAAGTCCTTGGTGCGTCGCGTGGTGTTGAAAAATCTAGGACCGTCCGGTTTAGGCCAAGCCGCCTGGTTATTCCGCTAACAGGTGGGTTCATAGTTGAGCCGACTCCTCCAGATCGTATGTTTCTGGCTCGGCTATCGGTTACTAGTGACTCAATTCTCTCTATTAGCGAGCTGTTCAGCTTGTCTTACTCCTCAGCCTTCTTCAGCAACGCGGTCATCATGTTCTTCAATTCTGTTAAAGTTTATGTGGTGCCTTCCGTGTTCGCTGGAGGCAGATTGGTTCCTGTCCTAGGAGGATCGACGCCGGTGTTGCTCGCATCGTCACCGCTTCGGTCTCCGTCGGTAGTCATCGCTTCAGATCTCGTATTAAGTGGTTATAAGGTGTCAGAAAGTTTGAGAAACTCCCCACAGACGGTGCCAAATTGTGGGAGTCGAAACTCGCACAACCAAAAACTTGTGAAGAGATTTAGGGATTCGACAAACTTCTATGTAAAGAAACCAAGAAACTGAGATCCAAAGATGGAGATTTTATTCCAGCTGTTTTGAAAGCTGTTTTTAACGTAATAAGTGTTTAGCTAGGTCAATTTTCGGATCTCTTCCTCAAAGGGGTACATGTCTTATTTATACAAGAACAAGTCGGCTAGGCCTGCTTCCTAAAGATATTTGGAAAACTTCCTTTCTCTGGCTCGGATGTGGGCTTCTTTCTTAGGCTCGTCATCTTGGCCCACCAATCTCTTACGACTCGTTGTCTTGGACATGTTAAGATATTGGGCTCGTCGTCCCTCTCAATTCCGAGCCAGGTAGTTGGTTTGCCAACACGTTGGCTCGTCACCGTTCGTTGGTTTGCCAACATGTTGGCTCATCATTTGTTTCTTCATGCTGCCGAGCCAAGTTTGGCTCGTAACCATTTCTTCCTGCCTAGCCAAGGTGTTGGCTCGTTACTCTTTTCTCCTTGCTACCGAGCCAAGTGTTGGCTCGTCTCCTGCTTCTTCCACTGCCTAGCCAAGTTTGGCTCGTCGCCATCTTTCTCCTTGCTACCGAGCCAAGTGTTGGCTCGTCTCCTGCTTCTTCCACTGCCTAGCCAAGTTTGGCTCGTCACCATCTTTCTCCTTGTTACCTAGCCAAGTGTTGGCTCGTCTCCTGCTTCTTCCACTGCCTAGCCAAGTTTGGCTCGTCGCCTAGCCAAACATTGGCTCGTCATTGCTTGCTTCTGTCGCCGAGCCAAGAGTTTGTGCTTGCTTGGCTAGCATTTTCTCCATACTTAGTCTTATCAGCAGTTGATCTCGACGAGGTGAAAACTGACCCCAACAATAACTAAGGTAAAGGTGTTGCATGTTTTTCAAGAGTTTTCCATTGCTGTTCCTTATGTATCTATAATTTATTTTATGCAGCTTAACGAGAAGTACCGGCGAGCAATCAAGACTCACGAGAAAATCTTGAAGAAAAAGGCTAAACTTCACGAGAAACAGAAGAGAATCAAGATTATAAAACGGCTCGAGGCCCATCCTTTAGAATGGAAACAGCTTGGATTTGACAAAATATCTCCTATCCCGGAAATTATCCGCCAGGTATTTCACAATGATCAAGACGAATAAGAACATGTACCAGTTTTTGCTCGAATTTTTTTGTAATAAATTTAGAAAAGGAATATGAAGAATAATCCCATTTTCCAGCAGAGAAGTTGATGTTTATTATAAATACAGAGAAGAAGAAGTACTAAACGCAGAATCTGCAGAAACATACATGGTACGTATATAAACATAAGTTCAAAATCTGCCTAAAATATGCTCCAAACCTAGGTCCTCTACTTGGCATACTTTTTTGGTACTCTGCTTCTATATTTAAGTCTATGTGTATTCTGCACCAAAATCTGCCCGTAGTTTGCATCCAAAACAAGATGTAGGTTACTCTGCACCAACCGTAGTTTGCATCCAAAAGGAGATGTAGTTTGAAAGTTTTGAATACACACAGAAACACAAATCGAAGAAAAGAGTACAAACAACAAATCCAAGAAAATATAAACAACATAAAAACTAAATGTTGTTGAAATTTTAAGAAAAGTAAAATAATTAAGATAACAAAAGTTCGACATAACTTTAGTCCTCCATAAACGAAAGATCAAGTTTTAACCAATCAATACGAGGAACTGTAATTCTTCTCAGCTCCTCCTCAGCAATCATTCTTTCTCTGCTAACTGCTGCCGCCTAGCATCCATGACCACTTGTTCTTCATGCATCATCTTCTCCAACATAGAGCATTTACCGGCTATTCTTTCCAACTTGAGTTTGACGCGGTGAGCTTCGTCCTTCGCTCTCATTTGAGATCGCACCAGCAGAAGAATTGCCCTCAGGCGATCCTTTCCTTCCTTTTTCGCCTCCATAACTGCATCATTCCGCTTCTCTTCTGCTTCCAACTCCAGGTCTGACATTGGTGCTTTTCTTTTCTTCGAATGATCTGCGGCCATGATGTCTTGAATATGTGCCTGTAAATGAGTAAAATGCAGAGAATGTGCCTATTAAAAATAAAAATCAACTGCGCAGACTAAAAAAAAGATTGAGTATAAGAGAAGCCGCAAGTTATTTTGAGGGTTCTTCTTTCTTTTATATACGAGAGGGACGTACGTTTCGCTTAACTGTCATTTCAACGGTCCACCTTCCCATCATTTAATCCGTTATTTCGTAGAGTATATGCAGAGAAGGTGCCTAAGCAAAGTACTATTAAATTTATTGCAGAATATAAAAAGAGTAGTCGCAATCACTGCCATTACTTATTTTTAACGTATTTTAGTAGAACAGTTAATAATTTACCTTGTTTCTCGTGTTCAATAATGTGATGATCGACACGTGGCCCTTCGCATGGCGCAGCATCATCTCAGAGGCATCCAGTAATTACTGCAGAGTATGACCTATTAGGGCTTCCATACCGATACGGTTTCCCTTCAACGAGTATAACAGATCTCTTCTTTCTTTGGGTGTACAAACAAAACAAAGATAATCCAAAATCTACAGAATACACGTATCTTTTATTCTTCTTTTCTACCCATCAGTCTCACCAATCTTCTTTGAATCCGATGTCTGCCTTTTCCTCATCTTCTTCTTCCTCTGGCGGGAGCAAACCCAACAGTGTGATTCCTGCTCTGCCAAGGAATTCGGATTGGTTCAAATATCCAGAGGTACAAGATGTGCCCGGGATTCCTCCGGTAGGCTATATCACCGTCTATTGGTCTTCCTTTCGGGCAGGTTTCCGCCATCGCCTGTCTTTTTTTATGATGGAGTTTTGTAAAGAACTTCGGATTGCACCCAGCCAGCTTAATGCCCGCTCATGGGGGTTGATAAACGCCCTCCAAATACTGTCAGACTTATCTGGAATCACTGTTTCGAGTGCTATGATTTTTGGGGCTTTTGAGGTTAGGAGTATACACCCCTGGTCTAATAGATATGAACTTGTTCTTCGTGACGGTTGCAGATCTCCAGTTGAACTTCCCCTCCAAATTGAGGGTGGTGATGATGACAAGATTCACTACTTCTTTGTTCGTCATTCCGGTCCTAACGGACTTCCCCGCTTGTGGTCTGATTCAGGTAATTTCCCTCTTACAAAAAATTCATTAGACTCTGGCGAATTGATCAAGCTAACTCTTTTAACATGCGTTTTCTCTCTGTTGCGCTTCATCAGTTCTAACAAAGCAGAACCGTCGCACATATCCCGATTTTCCTAATGCCCTTTTTTTATTCCACTCCCTTACCGGCGCCCTGAGTTTCTTCTCTCCGACGCCGCAGTTGACGGGAGTTCTCTTTGGGGGGATATCGACGAAGCAGAGGTCCGTCCAGGTAGCCTGAATCGCCTTAGGCTTACTTGGCAAAACGTGTATCCGTCTCACATCACTAATGTTCATTGTCCTCGTTGCGAGGAGTTGGAGTTAGAGGGAGAAGTCCTATGTGCTAAAATATGTGGTTTGGAGACTCGGCTTCGGAATGTGGAGAGGGCTGTGGATTCGGTTAGGGTTGTGGCAACAACTTTGACCCAGCAGTCAAGGTTCTTGGATCGTATAAGTCGCGAGTTTGGATCGGCCGACGTTGGCTGCGATGTTCCTGGGAGTTCTAGAGGGATGAAGCGCGACCGTTCCCCGGATACTTCGTCGAATATCACCTGTTTTTTATCTATTTAGTTTTGTAATTGTCACATTTATCTATTTAGTTTTGTAATTGTCACATTTATCTATTTAGTTTTGTAATTGTCACATTTATCTATTTAGCTTTGTTATTGATCTTTCGTTGGTTTGCTATTGATCTGCCATTGGTTTGCTATTGATCTGCCATTGGTTTGCGACTAAATAATGATGACGTGGCGAGATATGCCAAATGGATAGAAATGTAATTAACACTACACCTATACATTGTCCTTTGATTCTTCTATTATATAACAAATGCGTGCCTTTTATCGTTTATTTTCGGCAGTACCATTAGGATTAGTTCTATATATGGGTATGAGCCTGTATTTGCCACGAGATTGATAATGTTTAAAAATTCAAAGATATTTGAATTTTCAATTTTCCCCCAAAACCATAGAATTCAAATAGACTTTTCCCAGCCTCTTCTGTAAAATGCTAAGTAAAAGCAAACTCACCACATAAATCTGCAGTTTATGCAGCATATTTTTACTGCAAGTTATATCAAATATAACATCTACTGCAACTCAACTTTGATACTAGATGCTACCATTCGGACCCATTAGCTGATAGAGCGTCCAGCAAAATGGTCCCCAGAAAGGAATACGCAGATTAAAAATAGATGTCTGCGATTATCGACACGTCGTAGGCAGAGTAAGAGCAGTATATGAAGTTTGCTCGTACTCTGCTGTCTTGAAGTTTGAATATTATACTATAATTTTCTACTAATTCAATAAGTTTATTGGATTGCTGCTAAAAACTTATTTATAAAAGTAGTTCTACGTCGAATCAAAAGTAATTGGCGCAACCCGATCTTGCCATTGATGGCTGCAGAGTATGGCCGTATAAGAGTGCATGATGTGATGTGAGTTGATATTGCTTTGACTCTTAATATTTTTAATGGAACCGTGAAAAGTAAGTTTCATTTTTACTATATATTCTTAATTTATTATATACGTAATGATTACGTATTCACAATCGTAAATGTTTTTGAGACAATAAAAATACTATTGGTTTTTGGGAAGTTTAATATAAGGTTAGGATAAATGCAGAGACAAAGCAGTACTATGCGTAGAGAATTCGCAGCGTCTGTCCGTACTCTGCAGTAGGGAAGTTTGAAATATTTTCCTATAACTTATCTAAAATATTATTTCGGAATAGCGGTAATTATACGTTATTGTTTGTTTTACCAATTAAATGCAGAGTAAGTAAATGCATGACACTGGGCATTCTAACAAACGGTTGTTAATGTTATGGTACATTCAGTTATTATTTATCTCTTACTTATCGAATATGCCACTGCTATTCAAGCAAAATGCTATGATCTGCGTAAAATGTGCCGTAATCTGCTTTACACCACATACGTCTAATACAGTTGTTGCAGATAAGCCGCGTAAAATTTGTATTGTATAATATGTTAAATTCTACCATATTTGCATAACATTTGCAGTGAACATGCAAACAACACTACACCTATACGTTGTCCTTTGATTCTTCTGTTATATAACAAATGCGTGCTTTTTATCGTTTATTTTCGGCAGTACCATTAGGATCAGTTCTATATATGGGTATGAGCCCGTATTTGCCACGAGATTGAAGAATGTTTAAAAATTCAAAGAGATTTGAATTTTTAATTTTCCCCCTAAAACCTAAATTTCTCGTGTGTAAATAAATTAGGGGATTCGTGCTATTTTGGCGTATATTATCGACAAAAGGGAACCTAAATATCTCATTGTCGTGGCTAAACACACATTTGGAATTCCAAAAAGAGTTAATACTCGGGGTTATGGCTTTCGGTCCTTACGAGTACGGCATAAACAATAGTGACACCACATCTCCAGCATCCAGCGTGAGCTCTAAGGGTCGCCGTGACGGTTATGAATCTTCATGACAGGGTGTTTGGACAAAAGGACATGATCGTGACGCTAATGATTGGAGTACTTGTTGGTGTTGTTTCGGTCGTCCTCTTCTTCTATTTTCTACTTGTTTAAGTATTAGTAATTTCTTAACTTGATACTTTATGTTTCGTAGAGGAGCTATAACTCAACAATTATATGCAGAGTAAGAGCAGATTAAAAACTAAACGCGCTGAATTCACACTCTCTAAAGCAAAACTGCATAATCCAAATAGACTTCTCCCACCTTCTCCTGTAAAATGCAGAGTAAAAGAAAACTCACCACATTAATCTGCAGTTTCTACACCATATTTTTACTACAAGTTATATCAAATATAACATCTACTGCAACTCAACTTTGATACTACATGCTACCAGTCGGACCCATCATTTATTAGTTTCTTCTTCCTCTGCTGATAGAGCGTCCAGCAAAATGGGCCCCATAAAAGAATACGCAGAATAAAAATAGAGGTATGTTCTTCTTCTTCTGTCGTAGGAAGAGTAAGAGCAAAGTAAATACTAACATTATTTAATAAAAAGATTATAAATAGCGAAAGCACAGAGAAAGCGCAGTATATTAGTTTGCTCGTACTCTGCTGTGGTGAAGTTTGAAATATTATACTATAACTTTTCTAAACATCTCCAATGACCAATTCAATAAGTTTATTGAGTTGCGTCTAAAAAGTTATTTTTAAAAGTAGTACTACGTCGAATCAAAAGTTATTGTCGTATCAATTAAAGAAGTCCGCTCTTCCTCTGCTAGAGTGTCCATCAATATGGACCCCATTATAAAGAATCGTAGAAACTAGCAAATAAGTCCCCTTTTCAGCAATCGAACCGTGAAAAGTAAGTTTCATTTTTACTATATATTCTTAATTTATTATATACGTAATGATTACGTATTCACAATCGTATATGTTTTTGAGATAATAAAAATAATATTGCTTTTTGGGAAGTTTAATATAAGGCTATGATAAATGCAGAGACAAAGCAGTACTAGGCGTAGAGAATTCGCAGCGTCTGTTCGTACTCTGCAGTAGGGAAGTTTGAAATATTTTCCTATAACTTATCTAAAATATTATTCTGGAATAATGGTAATTATACGTTATTGTTTGTTTTACCAATTAAATGCAGAGTACGTAAATGCATGACACTGCGCATGCTAACAATTACGGCAATGCCTTGTTTCTCGTATTGCATCATGCGATTATCGACACGTGGCGCTTCGCGAACCAAACTTGTGATGTGATATTGCTTTGACTCTTTAACATTTTTTGGAACCGTCAAAAGTCAGTTTTGATTATTTACCGTTCTTCAATCCAATCGTTTCTTCAAAACAATCAAAACTTCTCAGGCTCCAACACTTTTCTCCAAACATTTCAGGCTCAAAATTTTTCTTCCAAACTTTTCTCTAAAACTTTCAGTCTAAAAAAATGGCTCATTTAGATATGGTTCTAGACTTGTCACTCATGAAGAATGGTGGAAGAATCTTGGTTCAAGTCGTAAGAGAATTTGGAGAGCACTATGCACGCTTTCAACCTAAAAGACACTTGCTTCTCGCTGATTATCACGCCGTAAGAAATGCATGCTTTGATGTCCTTATGTTGTCTCTTAGGAATACATGATTTTGTTTAACTTTTAGAGGAATAGATACAATCTTTGGTTTTATGATTTAGGGTGTTCGGATCTCTGCAACCATTCGAAATCATTTGTTGTCAAAGTTTGAAGACGTGGCTGAAGGGGAATGGTATTTGATTAGGGATTTTGAAGTGACGACGAGGCCGGGTCAGTGGAAACTAACACACCATGAGTTCCATATCTTCTTCCATGAAGAATCGATCATTAAAAAGGTAGCACGAATCTGTGGTAATCATATGGTGTCGTTATCTCCATTTCGCAGAGTTCTAAACGGCTCATTGCATAAGAAGATTAGTGTTGGTAAGTATTGATGGAATATTAGTTGTTTGATTTTCTATTTCACGTCAGATCAAATAATCTATATTCATGTTGCTCTATAACACAGTTGATTTGCTTGGTGCTATTGTGAAAGTCAAGAAATTAGAAATTTATCAAGGCTTCACAGATGACGTTTACATTGTCCCTAGTCACAAAGTTCTACACTTCACATTGAGGAATTTCAGGTAAGTTAATTATGTTTATAGTTTAGGATGTCTTTTGAGAACGAAGTACTATAAATTCGTCTTTGTGAGCTGCAGCGGCGAAAATATCAACTGTATTGCGAAGGGAACATTTGCTGATGAATTTGAGTACTTCTGGCGACTTCAGCCAATTGGGAAGGTCATATTCTGCGTGCTACGAAATTAAAATATGGACTATTTTGGAGGTAGTGTTACTACTTCATTCAACCATAGAGAACTATTGCAACATATATGACTAGGTGACTCTTTGGTATTGCAGGTGAGATACGTGTCTCGGCTCTCTACCCATTCTCTGAACTCCTCATAAATCCAGCAATTCCTGCCCTTGAAGAAGCAATCTAGCAACTAAGGGTTGTTAAGACCGGTGGTTTCTCAATGGTTGAAGATACATACATTGATGACCCTATTCGTCGTAATAATACCACATAGAATAAACCTCGTCAACTGTGTTGTTTAATGTTATTGCACTCGATCTTTTGAGACTCGGTGTAACACTTTTGTATGTCTCGTTATAATAGTTCAGTAATTTATGTATACTTTATTTTGTTTTGTTAGACCTTTGTGGATGAAAAAAAGTTGAGAAGATGCAGTTTATGTGCAGTGAAGCGATGTAGATGCAGCCTAAATGCAGAGTCCGCCCATCATCTGCTTTTAGATGCAGAGTACAAGCAGATACTGCGCCTTCTCTCAAAATAACCAATAACCGAATTGATCCGCGAGTTCAAAATGAAACACTTATAGCAAACCAGTCTTCAGAAGATACTAAAGCAAACATAGAAAAGACACTAAAGAACACACAGATGCAGGCTAAATGCAGAGTCCGCCCATCATCTGCTTTCAGATGCAGAGTACAAGCAGATACTGCGCCTTCGCTCAAAATAACCAATAATCGAATTGATCTGCGAGTTCAAAATAAAATACTTATAGCAAACCAGTCTTCAGAAGATACTAAATCAAACATAGAAAAGACACTAAAGAACACACAGATGCAGCCTAAATGCAGAGTCCGCCCATCATTTGCTTTCAGATGCAGAGTACAAGCAGATACTGCGCCTTCGCTCAAAATAACCAATAACCGAATTGATGCGTAAGTTCAAAATAAAACACTTATAGCAAACCAGTCTTCAGAAGATACTAAAGCAAACATAGAAAAGATACTAAAGAACACATAGGTGAGACATCTCCTTTCTTTGCCTCCACCACCTCACTCTGATCCCATGGCATACTGCTCCGTCCAGCTTCGCATAGTTGACTCGAACCTGGATTTGTCAGTCTTGTAAATATGGACTACCTCCGGCAGAAAAAGATCATCTAGGATTGGGTCAGTCATCAGCGCGCAAATTGACATCAAAACCTAATTCCATAACAAAAATCCATCCCATTAACACACATGTTTGGCTGAAGTATTTTTTTCGACAAAACTTTGTTAAATCTGAAAAAATTCCAAACCTGGGACATGGTTAAAGCAGGAGTTCTAGATTTTATACCTGCCCTGATGAACTGTGTAGGAACATCTTTCTGGATCCGATTAAGTTCCATTTTAATTCGCCTTACACTATAACCCATGGTCACAAACTTGGTAAGAGAAACGAAGATGATGAATGTTGTGTCTTTGGTAAACAAATAGATGTAGAGACAAACAGACACGACTTTCTCCTATATGAACACGAAGCGTTACTCTAGGGTTTTGGCATACTAGGGAATGTGTTTTCAACTACTGCAATAAACACATGTTCATTGATGTATACTTTTTAAATGAGTTTTCATTCATCTCCTCATGTGTAAAAAAATGACTTTTCTTTTATTCTTATGGGTGTTCGCGTCATTTATTGCGCGGCAAATTTACGCGCTTTCTCTGCCATTTCTTATTAAATTGAGTTGTCTTTTTCAAGGCAGAATATCTTATGTTATGATAGTTGACCGGTTGCACAGTAATCATCCCGCATGCCTCTCGTGTCGAGCCATTAACTGAGGCGCGTGCAATGACTGTACTAAATGTTTGACCGATGTTCCTGTAAATTGAGTTTTATTTTCCAAGAAAATTTAAAGGAAGATCGACCCCTTTCATTTCTTTTCTTATCTATAAAAATAGTAGATTGTTTACGAACAGAGTGCCTGTTAATTATTTTCAAAATCCAAATACCGCATCACATCATAGGTTAACATGCAAATACCAGAGCTCCCTTCGGACATATCTCTGTCATTGTACGAAAACTTGGCCGCCTCACCTTGTGGAGAGTTGGACACATCCTTCGAATAGGACGGATCGGTAGAGATGTAGTGTACAGTGATGAAGTCCTCAAGGAACTTAGTCTCGACGATCTATGTGAGGACACAGATAAAATTCTCCTAGACTGGGTGAATCGCAGCTTTTTTGTAAGATGCTTAAACGCCGGAAACCCAACTACTATTTATTATGAGGCTACAAGACTCGTGACCGCAGAACAAGACATCAGCGCAGCCATGGAGCTTTTGGAACGGCTTGTCCCTTTCAGTGCTAACGCAACTTATCTCTGTGGAAGGCTATGTGTATGTGCTGGACATACGAAAAGGGCTGCACAACTTCTCAAATTATGTGTCGACGTACACGCTGAAGGTGATTTTGATAAACTCACCAGGCTTGGGGAGGAGGTTCTGGATGCGGTTGTAGCTTTCTATCTATCCATGAACCATTCTTTTGCATCAATGTGGCAATACCCTGACTGTCCAGATTTGCCTTTTCCAAATGGTGCCACTAAGCACGAATATCAACCTGGATGCGAAAACTGCTACCTATATTGGTTCGCAAGACAGCTTTGCCGCATTATATAGGAGATTTGAACTATTTCTTCTAATTTTATTTGTTTCTGTATTTATAAATCTTTGAAAAGTTATGATTCCGTAATTCAAGATGTGGATTTTAATTGAATAACATGTTTTACCCTCGGATTTGTTGAGCATATATATTTTTGAATGAAACTAAAAGTAAAATCTATAGTAGAGCACAGGAAGATTAATAGCAGATTACTGGATGATTCATGCAGATATCAGACGCAGACTTCGTGATACTTGATGTAGATGTAGACTCTGCGATAACAGATGCAGACTCTGCGATACCAGATGCACACTCTGCGATACCGACTATTTTATGATACCCACATCAAACTAAAGACTAACATAAAACAACGGAACACCATAAATAAGGACAAATAAATAAAGTTATAAACCAAGATTTGTTTCCTTGTTTAAATAAACTTGAAGCCAGAGTAAAGCCAGAGTGAAGCAGAGTAAAGCAGAGTGAAGCCAGAGTCAAGAAAATGGGCATGTTTTTCGATTGTGTCCTGCATTATGGTATTTTGAACACCTGTGATGAATTTTTGGGCTACTCTGGAAAAGACTCTTTTTCATCTGTGGGGGTGGAGTACTCTGCGAAAGTTTAGCTTTCTTATTTGGTGTTTGAGTAGTTGGAGAATTACGAGATTGTTTCCTTCTCACCTTTGGGGATGGAGTAGTGGGTGAAATATTATCGCTGAATGGAGTACTCTGCTTCGTTTTCTTCGTAACGGATGGAGTCCTCTGCTTCGTTTGATTCATTGTGAATTGAGTCCTCTGCTTCGTTTTTTGCTTTGTGGATGGAGTACTCTGCGAAGGTTCTATTTTTTTCTTTTTCCATTGATTACGCTTGAACCCCTTAGCCTTTTCAATAGCAGAAAGGTATCTCTTTGCCTTCGGTCTACCGGAAGGTACTTTTATGACTGGTGGCAGACATTGTTCACTAATTACGTGTGGTGGTAGAATCAAATCTTCGTCTACAGGTTTTATAGGTTCTGAGTACGTTGAATACAAGTAGCTTTTTGTGAAATGATCATCCACCAGGGTAGCTTCATCAGTTTTCCGACTTAATGCTACTTTAATCGCGTGCTCGCAGGGAATCTTCTCGACATCATATTATTTACAAGTACAAATTTTCTGCTATCATAAATTTTAAAAAGGAATCGAACTCAGAGCAGATAAACAAGGCAAACGTTTTCTGAGACTGGCAGACTTGCTCAGGATACGTTTCCTGAAACTGGCAGTGATAAATAGCAAAAAAAAACTTACATACCTTCTGTAGATCAACCACACAATCATAATCTCCACCTGTAACATGGCTACAATTTGAATCAGTATGATGAACATTTAAAATTTCCAAGCTACCGTGTCTTTCATGCAGTAACTTTTCATCGTTTGGGGGCAAATTTGTTTTTAATGAGGCAGCTTTGTCTCGCCTTTCCACAAACCACCTTGACAACAATTTTCTAATACCCTCCACGAAATGTTTAACAGAAAATGATCTGTCTTCCTTAAGCGCGGCATTAATGGATTCTGCAATGTTGCTCGTCATTATACCAAATCTATCTTCTGGAAAATGTGCACAAGCCCATAATCGAAATTCCGCCTCTTCCAAGTAAACTGCTAATTCACTATTCTGACGACGAATCACACCAAACAATTTTTCAAAATCTACCAGTCGATATGCATATGCAGCACGACACACCAAACTGAGCATTGCGTTCTTTTTGAACTTTAAGATGAGGTTATTTTTTAGGTGATAGTAACATACTCCCCTATTAGCTGCGGGGAAAATCTTCTCAATGGCCTTTGCAATTGATGGATGACGGTCAGAAATAATGGCCAAATTTTTATCATCAAGTATCACACCACGCAAATGTGTAAAACCCATTCCCATGAAGCATCATTCTCTGAGTCTACAATCCCAAAAGCTATAGGAAATATACTCGAATCTGCATCTTGACCTGCAGCTACTAGCATAACACCTCTGTACTTTCCAGTTAGATGTGCTCCATCTACCACAACAACCCTCCTCAAGAACTCAAATCCTTTGATGGAAGCACCAAAAGCAATGAACAAATACTTAAACCTTTGTTGAGCATCATGTTCAAGCTTTGTAATCATACCTGGATTGGCCTGCTCTATTTTGTATAGATAGGAAGGTAAGTCCTGGTAACCCCTCTCAAAAGTGCCTCTGACCAGCTCTCGTGCATATGCCAACGCTTTATGCGCCTTCGTATAGTCTATGTCAAGACAATGTAGTGACTTAATACAGTTCATTACATGTTTAGGCGTGATTCCTTTAAGATCATTACCACCACTAAACCTATCAACATACATCTTTCCAATAAATTTTGCAGTAGCCTGTCGTTGACGAGAATACCTACAGACAGCAGAGCATGTATGAGTTTCTTTATATATCCGAACGAGAAATTCTAGAGATTCAGATGAAACTGACAGAGTCGACGCACGAATCCTCCAAGAACAATAAGGAACAAAACATTTCGCGATAAATAGTTTCTTCCTCGACGTGGCGATTTTGAAATCAAACTTCTCGATGACTGCAATCTTGCGTAATTGCATAATTAATGCTTCCTTGTCATCAAATATTTCGCCAACCTTAATGGATCCAGATTTCTTCATTGGTAATGGCTTCGTAGGCGTCTCATCGAATATATCGCATAAATAAAGGCGGCATCTGCTGTTTCTTCGCATACTGTCGGCAGTCTCTGCTGTTGTTCGGTGGTGGCATCATATGCTCGTCTTTAACATTACCAACATCATCAAAATCCACACCACCATCCTCTTTGACATCACAAGCTTCATCTTTACCCGCAGCTTCTGCTTTAATTCCATCGTTTCTTTTCCATGACACGCAAAGCCGGATAACCTCTTTTTCCGCCATTGTGATAAAGTTTGCAAGTTGCCTATCGTTATTCAAGAAGATAGGAGGTGTGTCGCTAGGCATTTTCTCCATGATATGTGTAGGTAACTTATAAGAAATCTTGACTGCATTCATCTGCGTTTCCAAGTTGTAATCTTCACAAACAATGCGGAGAAATTCCTCATACTTGATTTGGTCTTCAACCGCAAACAACTTGCTTCCTTTGCTTGAATCAACGTCGAAATCCCAACCCATGTTTTACCTTCCATTATCCAAAAACAGTCAACAAATGCAACATTATCTGCAAAAAAAAGAATGTTCAAAAGATCTGCAACACACTATCTTAGAAGATTTTTCGCAGAGCTCTACACTTTGGCAGGGTCTTTTAGAAATAGCTCTGCCAAAGACGTACTAGAGCTCTAGACGCAGTTTAGAAGATGGTGGTTTAGATAACTAGTGTAATGTTTTGAAGTGTTACTTGTGTTCGTTCTTCCCGAAAATATGCTCGCCTTCAACCCCTAGAATATCTTTAGATGTAAATGAAGATCGTCTTTTCGAAGAATGTACGTACTTTCATTCAAAATCGAAGTCTGTAAACAATCTTATACTCGGATTTCGCTTCTGTCTCTTTGAAAATATGAAATCTCCCTTTGAGGGTGAAATCGAAATAGTAGATCTAGGTTAAAGGTGGAGAGGTTGAAAAAGTTTATAGCAAACTCAAAAAAAGTAAGAAGTAATGGCATTCTTGTTATTATTGTGAAAAGAGAGGAGTACTTCAAAATCCGACCGTTTATACAATTTAGTTACGTTGCAAATGTCAAGTCATGCCCTACGAACAGTATGCTATAGTCTGTCGAGCAATATCTACCTTATGTCTACAAAAAAGCACACACAACATCTGCCTTAAGTCTACAAAAAAAGCACACACAATATCTGCCTTAAGGCTACCACAACTGACACACTATATCTGCCTTAAGGCTACACAGTTAGCAGAGGTTAAGAAGAGTCTGTCCAGCCTTAACCTTAAGGCTACACAATCGACACACTATATCTGCCTTAAGACTACAGAATTAGCAGAGTTTAAGCAGCGTCTGTCCAGCTTTAGCCTTAAGGCTACACAATTCACATACTATATCTGCCTTAAGGCTACATAATTAGCAGAGTTTAAGCAGAGTTTGTCCAGCCTTAGCCTTAAGGCTACACAATTCACGCAGACTCTGCCAAGCGTAAGGGTATTTTAGACATTTTCAAAAAAAATGTACTAGTTCTACAATTTTCCCTACGAAGGTACCCCGCTTGACATTAAAGTTAGAAAACGCACCATATCAGCAACTGTCCCTATTATTAATCTTCAATTCACAATCGGTCCAATGTTTTTGGATGTCATGCGCGATATTAAAAATTTGTGTTTTTTTCATATGTTTTTTTTGTCATTACTGGGCCACAATAGGCGAGCCTAATAGCCTTTTATCTCTATATTTGTAGAGGAAGGGAATCGATCCCGAATGAGATGGTATCTGCTTTATGTGGATTTATGAATACCACTAGACTAAAGTCATTTCTCATTCCATATGTTTTTGTTAATGAAATTTTTTTTCTCATTAAAATTGGCATTTAAATATGTGAAACCCTAAACGATCACTTCACTTGCTTATGTTATAGACCGGTCTTGAGGTTTTTTTTTCCCGGAAATTCTAGACCTGAAACCCGTAATTCCCGGAAATTTTTTTTTCCCAAAAGAAATTAAGCTGTGGTTTTGTTTCTTTATTTAGAAATCACTAGCCAACCCTTCTTGCTATAGACCTGCAAAATAAACAAAAAAGTTGATAAGATTTTTTCAAGGAAAAAAATTGAATGCATGCATGCTACTTTGATTTCTAAACAAATTTAAATTCTACAACAACAATGTTTGTCTTCCTTGTGGGAATATTCGATTTGTGCTTGTTAGATCGGCAACGATTTCTTTTCCTTAAAACAAAAAAAAACGGCAACGATTTCTTTCCAAAAACATTTCTATCTACAAAACAATCACACAGGTTAATGCTTTTTATCACAATCCGCCCTTTTTCATACTATGTTTAGCAAACTTTTATGTTATTTTTTCCCTCATAATAATTTGTATTATGTAAAAACACCAACGTCTCCTTTAAAATGGAATTGTCAACGACTCCATACTTTTTTTTTTCCATCAATCAAATATATATAAAAATTTAAAGAAAAGGTTTGGTTACCCAACGGCTCCATACTTCGAAGAAAAGTAAAAATTATTTTTTCATGTCATTCAATGATTTTGTCAAATTTAATGACGAAATACTTATAAATAATATCTCACTGGACTATAGAAAGCTTTCATTTTTTTTAATCTATTTTATGTACTTCAAATATTTATTTCCATAAAATTTTTCTAATCCACGATTTGGTCAAACTCTATTTTTGGTTTTAAACAAAACATATATATATCAAGATTACGAAATTGTTGTTGTCAGCGAATGTTAAATGAGCTAGTTCTTAAAGCTTAGTTTTTTTTTTTTTTTTTTTTGCCTCGCTAAGAAAATTAATTATTCAGAAGAATTTTCTTACACCGACCAGTAAAATATTTTACAGTTCCAACATTCGTTGTCGTGTGCACAAAAAGCTTCGAGATAATCCTATGCTTTCATCAACACGTGTATATATTTTAAATTAGCGCCTAATTGCGGTCATGACCTTGATATATTAAATGGAAAAATCACTTTAATATGGTTAAATAATTGGAACTTTGTTTTTACAAATCGACATCCTTTAATTTAAAAATATTATAACTTGAAATAATAATAATTTAAACCGTACACCTTGGCATCACATATTCCACGCGTTTTTGGTCTATTTGGTATGCACTAATTATATTTTTATCGGTATAAGAAAATGTATATATATGTCGCTTCAAATATATCGGACGCATTAGAGGTAGTTATTTTCACGGAACTGAAGTAACCAAACCAAAATTCGATGGAAATTATGGATCCTGTTATAGTTAATTAATGGTTAACGTGTTGCATGGTTACGATTTGGTTGCAGTAGTACTGTATGGTCTAATTTAGTTTAATGGATGTTCTAAAAATAAAAATCTTAAACCTGAAATCCTTAAACCTAATTAACCCCTATTTATTTATTAAATTAGATGCCTACAAAAAATGAAGTTGTTTATATTATATTTTCTCTTTAATTTTATTTCTTATTTAATTTTTTAATCTTTTTGTTTCTAATATTCTTTTAATCATTTTTGGCGAATTCGGATCGGATGAGGATCTTTGGGTATTATCGGATCCGAATGATCCGCCCACCCGTATATAAAATTGATATAGTGGCCAAATTTTTCATATTTTAGTATATCAATTACGGAAACTTTCTTGACATCTACAATTTTTTTTTAAACTAGATTATGACATATAGTGACAAATAACCACTTCACAAATATATAATTACTAACCAAGTCCAACCGAATGATAAGTGGGTTAAGCAACGGATTACGGCCATTAATTTTTTTGGTTTTAAGGGACACTTATTTTTTTAGATAATAGTTTTATCTTCAGGGGCATAAATTATTTTCTATTAATTAACAATTTGTTATTTCGAAACTATTTTAATATAAGTTTTTACACTTTTTAAATCTAGTATAATGGCAGGAGTTATATTTGTTTGTGTGATTCGGACCACCAATTTTGTTAGACCGACCATGTTACTGACTGATTCAAGTTTGTTCAGTGGTATTGTGACGTTGGTTTAAGGCAAAGTCGACTTTTAGTTATAAATGAGCGCACACTTAATTAACATTGCAAATGTGAAGAAAAAATGGTATAAGAATATCGAACAAATAATGTTATAAATAGATACCGTAGTAAACCTGTGTATGGTGGCTCAAACGTAGACTTGCTAAGACTCCAAAATTGATTCGTTTTGCGAACAAAGACAATGTGCGTAGGCCACTTGGTGTCTTGGACGTTGGCCTGGACTCATTTGCACGTAGTGAGTTTGCGTGAAACTCTCAGTTAAATTGGTTTATTCATCCCTGAAATTAATACTCATTATTTAATCTAAGAAAATAAGATATTTTTTCCGTTTCATATCAAATGTCATTTTAGAATTTTATTTTGTTTTATTATAGGTGTTGTTTCATATTTTTAATACAAATTTTTAATAAAATTTTCAGTTTTGTCTATGTTTCTTCAGTTTATTAAATAGTGTGAACATATTATATAAATATTAATAAAAAGTAAAACAGAAAATTTAATTAATTTATTAATATGCATAAAAATCATTAAACGGAGGAAGTATATCGTAGTTTTCATAGATAATTGTTTCGTCAGGACTCTTACCTCTAAATAAACATTGCCCTTGAAACATTTCATTCCAATTTTTTTGTTAAAGAATATTTCATTTCATTCCGATTGACTCAACTAAGCGTTTTTTTTTTGTTATATTAGTACTATTCCCTGTTTTTTTTAAGCAAGAGTGCGTATAGCCTAAACTAGGTCTGAACGTTCGAGTATTCGGGTGGGTTTCGGTTCTGTTTTTCGGTTTTCGGGTATTTCGGGTATAGAGATTTAAGAACTATTCGGGTATTTTAGATTTTTGGGTCGGTTTCGGTTTGGTTTTTTGGGTTTTCGGGTCGGTTCGGATAGGTTTACTGAAAACCGACAAATAGCCAAAAATAGTCGGGTAATTTTCGGATTTCGGTTTGGTTCGGTTCGGTTTTTTCGGATAATTCGGATAATTTCGGGTAATTTTGGGTGTTTTCGGGTAAATTCGGGTATTTTTGGTAATTTCGGATAATTTTCAGGTAATTATCCGAATATTCCCGAAATTATCCGAACTACCCAAACTAACCAAAAAAATAACAAAAACAAATTGTAAAATTTATCCTAACTATCCGAACATACTCGACATATAACCGAAATATCTTTAGGTTATTTTATGTTTCGGATATTTCGGATACCCGTTCGGTTCTCGGTTCGGTTCCAGTTCGGTTTGGATATCCGCACTTTAAAAATATAGAAACCGTTCGGATATTTTAGATTTTCGGATCGGTTTCGGTTTGGATATTTTTAAACATTTTCGATTCGGTTTTTCGATTTCGGTTAAAAACGCTCAGGCCTAGCCCAAACTCTAATGACTGGTTTGAGTAGAATTTTGTAACTTGTTCAACCCCTCTTAATATTTAATGAAATTAACATTCATATACAAAAAATTACAACGTTTAAGTCAAAAGCATGTGTTTATTGGTTTATTTTCCAACGAATATTTGGGAATTGTAGTGGAGGATATGGATTAAAGAGAGGGTGAAAATAATATAAAAAGAAAATTGGTTTGGTCGTTGGCTCTTATTTTAATATTATCCCTTTAAACGTCCCGAAAGCTAACCACAACATATAAAAATGTAGATCGACAAAATATTTCCATTGTTATCAAAAACAAAACCAAAAAAAAACAAAATCTTTCCATAAAAAAAAAAAAAAATCTTCACATCCATGCATGCGCGTTACGTCCACTAATTTTTTTTGTTCCAAACGTCATTTAAATTATTATTTTTCCATAAAGATATAGACAATTATGCTATATGACATTCGGGCCCGGCCCAACATTTATAAGAGTTGCGGCAAAAGACAAATCTTTAGGACTTTTTAGTACACAAATGAAAATTTATTTTTGGTCCTTAATTGTTTCACTTTCTAAATAGACATGGACCCTCCTAGGTCTCGACTGATCACGTACGTATATTTTATACGGTTAGCAACCGTCTATTTTCAAGATATATGGTATATCTACGCGGACAGTCAATTAACCATGTAAACATTCACATATACACACCTGAACGTTATACGTTGCTTCACTGTCTGACTAACTATGATTTTGAATGGTTGCAGTAAACGGAACGGACTAGACCGTTTTGTTCTATTGATAGGATGGATATCAATCCACAGTAGAACCAAATTTATTTAATAATAAAAACAGTGCGCAATTAAACGGAGCGGATTTGTTATCTTTTTTTAGTCCGCACAATTACGAACCAAAATGTATATATCCACAAACGTATTAGTCGGTTGACGCGAGATTTTCTCTGTTTCTTTTGTAGTTCATAGTAAAATATGACAAATCATTTCCACGGTTGACGCGGGATTTTCTCGGTTCAACGCATGGAGCCACCGATCACCACCTTCTCGACACGGTGACCCTCCGATCACCGGATAATCAGACGAAAACTCGGCGGGAGCTTAATCTATAGTTAAAAGCCAAAGTGTCTTAATATCACAATCCCAAAAACAAATCCCTTTAACTGGCAACATGTATGACTCCATAATCACCAAAAATCAAAACAAAACGAGAGGAAGGTTTTAACAAGGAACAAAGATAATGATCTCCCGGAAACAGAAGCTTTCGGCTCACACAACTCAAGCCTGCAAGTACAAGTAGAAAAATATCAAATGACCACAAAAGCAAAAGCAAACTTTGGTTATATTATATTATAGTGTAGGCTAGGATGGGAAAAAAAGCCGTTTCAAACCGCTAAATTCATAAACTATTCGCGGAAAAAATATAATCTGGAATGTGTATTGGCGGCTTACTTTGTTGGCAATGTTGTTGGAGAGCCAGTCCAGACCTTCGTACAGTCCCTCACCGGTTGTGGCACACGTGCTCTGAATGTACCTGAAGAGAACAATTGAACAATGTTGGTTCTCTGTTTTGAGAGAACAGACTAAAATAACAATGCAAATTAACAACAAAAAATCTTCTCGATCATCACCAATGACGCTGCCGGAGAGAGTGGAGTCCAAGCTTATCAGTTATCTCAGCAGCATTCATTGCGTTTGGAAGATCCTGCTTGTTGGCAAACACCAGCAGTACTGCATCACGAAGCTCATCCTGCACATACAAGCATTAATAGGTCAGTCAAGTATAGGAGCCTTAGAAGAAGCTCATGCTAGTGCCCCATTAATCAGACAAATCTGTTTGGAATTAGCGGTAATAGGTCAGTTTCCTAATCGATGACTATCATTAGTGTAGCACCAGATTAATCGAAGCAAATGGTTTTTAATTTTAAGGGAGGGACTAAGCAAAGAGTAGTAAGCTACCTCGTTTAACATCCTGTGAAGTTCATCTCTTGCTTCAACAACTCGATCTCTGTCATTGCTATCCACAACAAAAATCAGACCTTGGGTGTTCTGGAAGTAGTGCCTCCACAAGGGACGGATCTGTAAGAGAAGACAAGTGAGCACACGTTTCCTCTTTCCTCTTTTTTCTTTTCAGGGAGATTCATAGAAAGTAACGCTTAATTGAAACCTTGTCTTGACCCCCGACATCCCACACGGTGAAACTGATGTTTTTGTATTCAACTGTCTCCACATTAAACCCTGTAAAAACAGATCATTCATTAAGTCTCACTGTCTAAGCATGTTGATTTTATTCCAATCACGCTTCAAAACATTGTTTGTATCCAAATCCCTCTGCAATGGGTATTCTCTGTCCCCTAGGACACTGAATTTGACGTTGTTAAAATTTCTTTACAAGATATATTTGTTTAGATGTCAATAAATAAATCCAAATTCAGAAACTCCACGATCAACATGTTCTGTAACTCAAAGGAAACATCTAAACTCGCAACTACCATAAGCAATGCAACTGATGATCAGGCAGAAGAAATTAAATGCAATGATTGTTCAACTAATTATTTCTATGTTGAAGACTCACCAATGGTCGGGATGGTGGTTACAATCTCACCAAGCTTGAGCTTGTACAAAATGGTCGTCTTACCAGCAGCATCAAGACCAACCATAAGGATACGCATCTCCTTCTTGGCAAAAAGCCGGCTGAAAAGCTTTGCAAATGAAAGCCCCATTTTCCTTCAGCTAGTGATCCTGAAATACGCAAAGAATACAGATAATGGCACCACAAACATTTAACTCAAGATTTTGCTCTATTCCCCATTTCTTGCATGAAAATTATACGAAAGAAAACATAAATAGATCAAATTCAACCAAATACGAGCAAGCCAATCATCCAAGCAAAAATAGCACTCAATCTACTGCCAAATTGAAAATTCAACACCCAAGCTCTCTATATTGCATTATATGATTCGTGATCCTTCGAACCACAATCACTTGAGATTCCAATCACGTAAATGAAAGGAATAAAGACGTGAATCATATCAGAAAATCAGCAAACAATCCTGAAGCAAATGAAACCAAAACAGAAGAAAAAAAAGTATCAAACAAAGTGATCGATCACGATTTCACATATTCCACGATGAATCTTCAAACTGAAAGAAGTAACACAACTATGAAGAAGCAGATAACTGCAGATTCGATAATATTCAGATCAAAAGCTCCAAATCACAGAATTGGAAACAGAAAACTGTAAGGATAGCATTAAAAACGGAATTAAACAACAAATGGAGCAGAATCTCTGAAGAACTCCAAATCCAAGCAAACGAGATCCGATGTAATCGGAACAACAAATCGGAGACTCCAAATCAAATCATCGATGAAATATTTCCACGCCATGAAAATTTCAGATTCCAGAAAATCATAAGAAGCGAAAAGATCAAAAAAGGTTTGGAGCTTACCTTTCGAAATTTGATGCGAAGGGATCTGAACAGAGAGAGAGAGAGAGAGAGAGAGAGAGAGAGAGAGAAGCTTTAAATCAACGCGAGATCAAACGAGGTAGTGAAAATCTCTAAAAGGTGATATTCCACTAGTACTCCTCTTGTTATTATATTGTTTACAATTTAATCCCAAAAATATTATTTCTCCAAATACCCCTCAAATTTGGGTCCATCCCTTGATTGAAAATGTTTCCAATCTTTTTTTACATAATTTTTTGCTTTAAAAAAAGAGAGAAAATGGCTGTGCAAAAATTTAGTAGAGCTTTTTAAAAATTTAAGACTTTAAATCTATTAAAGTGTGATTGGTTAAAATTTGACTTTAAATACTTTAATATTTTTAAAAATTAGATTTAGACCTCGCGCAACGCGCGAGATTTTAATTTTAAACTGCTAACAATACGAATTATTGAATATAGATATAATCAGTTTTTAAAGATATATATAAATTTTATCAAATGATATATAACATAATATTGTAGAGGATAATCTTTTTATTTGAAAAGCAACGAATCGCTAAGTATCCCATGGTAACCAAAGTAAATTATGAACCTCACGGGAAGAGAAAACGGCATCGGTTACCATTCGGTGACCATCCCACGATCTCTTATCTCGGAGAAAGTTCATTTCATATTAAAGTCTCATAAGGACATCTTCCAAAAAGCTTTAATATTGACCATTGACTCAATCGTAAAAATTATTAAATGCGGATGCGGACATAACGCAATCCCACATTAAATGCGAATGTGCCAAATATGAACTATCATTTATTTCAAATATATGAACGAAATACTCATGATGTTACAATGGGTTTGGTGATGACGTTTCATCCATCAAAGCAAGTGCAGCGTGCGATAAGATAATTTTCGATCCAATCATTAATATCCTTATCCCATTTCACAGATCACGCTTACATGGTGAAACGAATTAGCTCGACTTTAAACCTGATAACCAGGTCCAATAATCCATATCATGTATTTTATGAAAACTAATTTATTTCAGACAGTGAATGCTATCTAAAAGATTTTATGTTAGTTTTCTGCGTATATCTTTCCGAAATTTAGTCAAATTCTCTTCGAATACTTTTTCACTAACATTTCTTTCGTCATCTTCTGATACACATTCGTGTCTCCCTACATCTACTTTTGTTTCGCCTCCCTATATTATTATTACAAAGAAAATATTTCATAATTTTGTATTTACTACTTTTATTTATTTCTTTACTTATTTTCGTTTTTAATTTAATTTTAATCTCTGATAATTATAAATAACAATAAATATAAATAAACATGAATTAAATGAACATTTACTATAAATTTTAATGTAATATTTTTTATTTTGATGATGTGGACACGCTAAATGGAAAGAGAACTTCCTAATTATATATATGATTTTCACAGCTTTTAAAGTTATTTTGCCAATCACCCCAAAAATATTTCTGAGTATTTTTAGTATTTTACACTTTTATACCCGATCATTGTAGTGATCACAAGGAAAGACAGTTTCCGAGTGTTTTCATAATTTTAAAATATCGTATGCAATATTATTAAAAATAAAAAAGTTTGAGGGACAAAAAATCGAAAATTTTCCAGCAATATTGAAGATTTTTTTTGTTGGTCGTCTCAATTTATGAGCTATTACAAATTATGATGATTATTACATAGACGATTCTACCACGGACAATTCAATCCGATTTTTATAGATCCACGACAGACGACACTATCTGCTCCATGCTCATGATGGATATTATAGATCTACGACAGACGGCTTTTAATTTATGGTAATAGTTACTTATTTAAACAAACATAGTTACTATTTGTCAATACAAAACAACTATGTGGATATATAGTTTGTTTTATATATAGTTAACTATAAAGTTTACTTATAGAAGATATATAAAAAGTTATTTACGTCTACATGCATTTTTAATAGAAATATAGGTAACTACATGTAAATATAACAACTATATTAACGTATAGTTAGCTATAATGTAGGTATATAGTTAAAAATATAGTTTATTATATGTATATATAATCAGCTACATGAATGTTTAGCTAAACACTTTTGAAATATAGGTAAACTACATGTAAATAGTTAGCTATAATGTGGGTGTATAGTTAGAAATATAATTAACTATATCTATATTAGCTATTTATGGTATAGTTAGCTACTTTGTTTTCAGAATAAGTTGAGGGTATAATCGAGAATTCACAAAATGAAAATGCTACTTACTAAATTTCAGATTCTGATATGTTAGAGACTTAGAGGGAGTTATTGAACGAGAGACTTTGAAAAAATTGAAAAACAATTGATTTTAAAGTATTCTACATGATTTTATAGAATTCCATCAAAATGACAGCAAAAAAAGTGTGACTCCTCACAATTTTTCATTGGAATTCCATTATATTTCTTTGAAATGACAATATCATAATTGTTGCCGTAAAATTGAATAACACTAACATTTAATGGAATTAAGAATTCAATAAATTGAATAACACAAGAATTTAAAAGAATTCATAAAATAGATAATTGAATTACAATAGAATTTGATAGAATGTTCAATTCTTTCAAAATCAATTAAATTCTTGAATGAATACCACCCCTTAATTATATACCCAATTCCTATTATAGAGTTAAATTCCCCTTGTTTTAAACTTAAGGGTGGCCAAATTAGGTTTTAGGTTGGGTTTCTTAGGTTTTGAGTTGGGTTTAGGTTATTTAGGTTAATAAATATTGTACCAAATTTAACCCAAATAAAATTTGGATCAAATTTTTTAGGTTTTGGATCGGGTTTAAGTTGTTTGGATCATAAATAATTTGACCAAAATAAACCTAAATCTAATTTTATTTAGGCTGTTTTGGTTTTGAATTAGTTTCGGTTAATTGAATTTTATAGAAAAATGATAATAACATTTAAAATAATCTTTTAACGCAAATTTAATAAATAAAATAATTCATAAATTCCAAAATAAAACAAAAAATATTATCCTTGATATTTTAAATTTAAATAAAATAAAAAATAAATGACTTGAAAAATCGAACAAAAAAACTAATAGTTAAACTAGAATCGCTGAAAGTTTTAAAAAAAAATTCCAAACAAAACCTGCAATATAATCCAAATGAGACGTATGGTGGAGAAATCGATTTATCTTTGAAAATATTCTTTGAATTTCTATCGAGGATTTCTTTTATACTAAAAAATTAGTTAACTTATGATTAGGGTTAATAGTAAAATTATATAATTATAAAATTAATAGTAAATTATTAATTTTGATTTAAGTAATTTAACATTTATATTAAATTATTTACTAATATATATAAATTTTTTTTTTGTTTTATTTGAATCTTTTAGTTATCTAAAGACCAATCCAAATAACCCAAATCCAAATTAATATTTATTATTAAACCTATATGAGTTTTTGTATAAATCCATATCCAGATCCAGATTTACTGATCCAGATTTACTGGATTGCCAAAATTGGCCACCCCTATTTTAAAGTACCCTTGAAAAATTAATTAATTAATTAATTAAAAATCCACCAGAATTATACATGGCAACAACACAAACGAACACGAGTAAAATATTGGAGAATTAATTTACAAGTAAGCCGGCTTTAGCACAACAAGAATAAAGGGATGATAAAAAAAAACGCAGCATTTTAAAGAGTGTCCCATTTTAAGGTTAACGTGATTATTTACAGCTATAGTTTTCAGAGAGGATGTAAAAAGCCAAGAACAGAAATCAAACAAACCTTCAGGTGGTTATTAACGGGAGAAAGTAAATGCATCTACATTTTTCTCGGCTAACACGGTTGCGGTTTAAACCCCGCGGTTCAACGCCAGTATTGAGCCCATCTGTGTATGGTTTCAACCATTTGCGGGAACAGCGCGCTTACACTTTCATTAATCAGATCTTGAAAGAAATGGATGCATGCTTCGTCGTCCATATCAAGCCTGAACTTTTCTTGGAGCTGTCAGCATTTAGGAGAAAAATAAGGACCAAGCAAGAGCCAATTTATAAGAAGAATGGTGGGTTTGGTTTGGTGAGAGTGAAAGAAACTTACTTTGAGAATGCCCTTTTCCGGGTCTGAAGCTATATCGGGAATAGTGGAGCCCGCCATGAGATGAAACAGATTTAAAATAAGGTTACTCGATTTCCGGAGAATGTTGTAGGCTTCGCAACAGTAGGATTTGAACCTTGTGTAGTATTGGCTGCAACACATAATACAGAGTAGCCAACATTTCAAGTCTGATGCTACAGCTTTTAGAGCAAAATATTCATGGAGTTATATAATTTCCGGGTACCTTTCTGCTCCCCCCATGGCTTCCACCATTTCTTTGCAGAGTTTCATGGGTGGAGGGAATGGTTTAGGATCTCTACCAAGAATAAATGCGAAATCAACGTGGAAAAGACGGCCATCATCTGTAAGGAGGAGGTTGTCCAGGTGTCTACATATCAAAAACAGGCCATCACAATTAGATTATAAGGTAGATTTATAAAGCAAGAAAATTGGAAAAACTCTTCAAACACAACCCCGGGAAAATGTTACCTGTCTCCAATCCCAAGTATATATGTGATCACAGAATAGCCCGCACAGCTTTTTATAAATGTCTCAAGACAAGCGGCTGTTATCCCAAAAGGCGCATGCTCATCAGGATGGAACTTCTGCAGATAACTTGTTATGCTTCGGTGCTCTGAGAGAATCTGAACATGCAAAAGCACATATCTTAGGATAACGAGATTATTTACTCTCAATATTATAAGAGAGGGTTGAAATTACAAAAGCCTGCGGGAAATGGGTTTAGGCAATGATACTTTACCTGAGCCAAAGAACGGGATGGTATGAATTCCAACATTCCTTCGTCATGTCCAGTTGCTAACACCTTATAAGGCGTTAGGCACAGATCAAGATTTTCCAGCTTAAGCAGTCTATCCATGAGCCAAACCATTTGAACAACCTACAGAGGAGAATTAAAGAAAAATCACAACATGAACAAAAGATCTAAGATAATATGATGCAATGAACCTAAATATACCAGTTGGTCTTGCCGGAGATCATCTCCCTTCTTAAATATAACTTTGTAACTTCCTTCGTCTTCTGTTCGGAATGTAAGGCGCAGAGGATGCAATGCACTTTTAAAGAGTGTTGATTCTCCTGCCACAATCCCTTTTATGAGAACACTAGGGGTAAGCGGTGATCGAATAGGCTGAAAGTAAACCAAATCCAAAAATTAATACGAAAGGGTGACCAGAAACTTCTCAGATATTCTTGGATAAACATCACATTTAAAGGCATTTGTTACCAGTTAAAACCATAGTGAAAGTACCTCTTCAAAGTAGGTGAGTTCGCTAAGGAGTCCATTTAAAAGCTGCCTGAGCTTCTCAATTTTTTTCTGGGTGTTTCCACGTACATTCCTCACTTCTCGTGTAATGGAACATAACTGAGCAGTCAATTCTGTTTGGCGCACCAAACTTTGCCACAATTTAGGTCCATCTTCTCCATTAACACCAGGCGGCAGCTGACATAAAAGCAAATATCATTCCAGAGAAGCTAAACAGATCACACTTGATGTATAAAGCAGCTCAATTCCTTCCCCCAAGAAGGACAAAAATTACACCGCAAGGTGATATGCTGTAGCTGCACAACCCTGTATATGTAGTTTTAGCAGTTTTCTTATCATTCTGGACAACCACTACTCCTCTCACTCAAAGTATGGACTATCGTATTACATTGATACTTTGAACTATCGTATTACATTGACTGCATCATACACTAGCTTTTTAAGAGACAAAAATTCTGAACAACCTCACACTGTCAACCATAACCCACATCCCAAGTTCAAAAGGTATGCAATATGATTATTACAAAGAAGACAGAGGCAGGAGGAAGAATGAACTACGTATTTAACTAATCTTAAATGAAAAAAAGGGGGAAGGAAAGAGAGTAAATAAACATTAGGTCCACACCTTGTTAATATTGTCCTGAAGTAACTCAAATGTGCTGTAATATCGCTTGGCATAGACATGATCAGGAAATTCCACAGCGACATACCAACGAAGAAAACTGGCCAACTCAATATTCTGCAATGCTAGAAATTTGAAAGAAAAATAACAGAAGTCAGTCAATGTTTACTCATGGGAAAAATATATAAACAAGTTTTACAGAGAAAACTCAGCATGATTTCATGTCTAGAAGTTCAGCACATACCCCGTTGGACAAGGAATTGAGAAAGGCGAGATCTATCAGAGCGTTCAAAACGGAGAGCCTGAACCAGTTGAAGCAAGTAACACTGAAGCTCTTCATCATCAGCTCTTTCAAGGACACTCACAGCATAAGCTCGAACCTATCAGTAGGTGTAGTGAGGAATTAGCCTACATTTAAAATATACCAGGATGACAGACAAGCAGATCCAGTAGAAGGTTAGAAGACAAGAAGAAAAGTAAAATGGGCACTTGTAGTACCTCTTCACTTTCAAATAGAGGAGACAATAGCTCCAAAGCATCACATACATCTATCATTTCCCATTTGTACATCAGTTGAACTGCTTGCTTTGCTTCCTGCCAACATGAGAAGATCATGCAAAATGAAAAAATAAGAACCATAAAAGTAGATCCACAAGCAAAAGATGTACGCTTACCTGAACATCACTCCACTCCACACAGCGAAGAAACTTTGTTAGAGCTCTCTTTTCAGACATTAGAGAGAAACGAAACTTCCAAAGAAGTTGTCTTTCATCTCCACTAAATGTCCTTGTTGGCGGATATTTCAGAACTCTTTGTATGGATCTTTAAAAGAAGAAAAATAGGGACAAAAAAACAAAAAAAGCACCTACTCATGAGCTTATATGCGACTATATTTCATAATAATACGATCAAGAAATGACAGGAAACTGTTTCTCTAAAGAGTGCCAAACAACTTCGATTCAATCAAAAATAAAAAATAAAAAAGATTTCATTCCAACAGAATTCCATACTTACTTCCGCTCGTCAGAACTTGGCTTGAGATCCCTGTCGATAATGCCGCGATCCAAGCTCCTTGCCAGCTTTAGTTGCTTGTGCTCTGAAGGATTAATCCTTCCCAGTTCTGTATCCCAGACAGTAACAAATTCATTTGCTGAACCTATTGGGGAGGTTATCAACAAATTGGCTCCAGACTCCTAGAAAAAAAAATAGGAATAACTCCATTGATCATTTCAATATAGCAATACACACATGAAGACATTTTTATGTTCGAATAGATGATAAGATGGTCACAGACAGATCCAATTGCAGTGAAAACTGTACCTGAAATACAACTCGATGTTCAAAACTGCAGAAATCGATAACCAAGTACAGATGTGAGTTTCCATGTTTGGAGCTTTCTTGTTCCTTGATCGTATCCAAGGATTTTAACATAAGTCGATCCAGCCAATCAATGCTTTGGATCTGCCCCCTCTCATACTTATTCATGAGCTTCTCCAAACGCTCTAGCTCCCCACGCTCATTCCGTGGAACCTAGAGAATGACAGATTACAGAGAACCCAAGAAAAAGGAAGTTAGCAACGTGAACGATATTTCGAATTATATATTTAGTGTTGGATTAATCAGAAACCTTTCCAGGAGTAGAGGTAGGAAATGAACCATCTGCTTCCTTCCCCTGCCAGAGCCTGAGCTTTTGCTTTCCTGATTTCATTTGCATCTTGCTGTTAAAGAGAAGGACTGTGGCCCCACCAATCAGTCCCTCAGCTTTCCCACACGAAACATCCCATACCTGATATGAGCAAAAACTCTTCGATAAGCAGAAAAAGGAGGAAGAAATCGAGAAAGCACCATAAAACAAGCAATGGGGCCAGCGATTTGTTTACTGTGATTGCAAGTTGTGAATGGGCAGTCAAGTCCCGATATTTTGAACTGAGAGCAATGAGTTCATTCCAGCAGTATGGTGGTCCTGTAGTTTTCAATCTGGAATTAAGAACGGAACTAGATGAAACATGAAACTCTTCTACAAGGGTCATAAACATCAAAACACAGCACAGCATGTGAACGAATATAAAAACAGAAGAAACCTTGTTCTCATAGGAAGGCCAAAAGGAGCTCCATCAATATACAATGCACACTCAATGTAAAGCTCTGGTTTTTTGTCCTCTGCGCTGGAAACAAGTCCTAAACAAAACATAAATCAAACCAACAAAGTAAAGAAACTAAGGATCAACAAATGTGAATTCAACAAGCAACTGATCTCAAGAACTAAACCCATTTCACTAAAATTTAGGTCTCCTTTAGCAACAAAATTAAGACAGTTCCGACATGAAATCTTAAATTTCTACACACCAAGCAATAACCAGTTGCCATTACATAAAACAACTCCCAGTGGATTAGAAGGATCTCAGAACACGAACCAAATTAAAACAGATTTCAATTAAAATTACTTCCCACCAGTAATAACATGATATCAAAATCTTCAGTACCCGAATCAGTAGATTTCTTGACTGGGAGGATCCCATCAAGCTTCTCGATACGAAAAGTGACTGGCGAATTGATATCGCAGGACAAGAAGAAACGAAACTCGCTCGCACCCATGGGGGGGACTTTAGAGGATCGAGATTAGGGCTTTTCTCATTTGCGGAAGAGTGGAATGAATGGCTTTGGAGAACCTGAAACTTGAAATTTCGAATTCGAGGCACAAAATCGATGTAAATGTCTTTGAATCCTCGAGGGGAGTACACGGCCGGAGATCAGCCTTCGTTCTGAAAATGTATCGGAAAGTCTTAAGGTAGACGGCTCGGGGAAATCGACTGTTACATAAATAAAAGAAAAATAAAATTTAGAGACACCTAAGCAAAATCTGGTTCCCTTAAGAAAACTAAACCATAAGTAAACCCGAGTAAATTGCTAGACCAAGGCTTCGGTTTATGCATGTAAAAAATAAACCAGAACCTCATAAATTGTTATTCTTCGGTCATTGGTTGTTTCCTAGTTTTCTTCTTGGTGTGACTATAACCTTTGCACTGGCTATGACACTTGATTCGTTTACAGTCAACGTTCGACAATCTAATTTGTAGTGTAAAAAACCCTTACACAGAGTCGGATATGAGATATCCGGGACCTATACAAAATAAAAATAATAATAAATTTTTTAGTATAAAAAATTATATGTAAAATAATTATAATATAAATAAGAAGAAAATGAATTACTTCTTTTTCTTATAAATATTTTCATATAATTTTATATTAATTTTTACATTTGAATCCACGCAATATTTTTATTTTGTTAGCCAAATTTCTTATCAAAAGCTCCTCTTTTTTTACATCAAACATCTTATAATATACATGTATAATTTTTTTTTAATGTGAGACCCCTCACAAAATAGGGGCTCCATTCAAATATTTTTTAAAACTGTGCCAAGATGCGGCTCTGCCCTTACACTCATGGCTAGGAGTTGGACGATTCCGGATATCCTGGAATTTCAGGGTATCTGAATCCGGATTTGTGGTTTCCGGATATCCGGATTTCGGGTATCCGACAAAACATCAGGATATCCGCGAATATTTTTGATCCGGATCCGAAAATAATAATAAAATGATTAAATTAAAATACTAAAAACTTTTTAAAATAAATTATAAACTAAAATTTTGAATAATATTTTTCAAAATAAATATGATATATTAGAAAAAGAACTAAAATCAATTTATATATATTATATATATAAATAACTTAATATATGTAAATAGTATATGTTTTAAATATATTTAATGCGTCCGGATCCGGATCCGGATATCCGGACCTTGAAATTTTTCTATCTGGATCCGGATCCGTGATTTTACTATCTTTATCCGGATCTGCATGCTCCGGATATCCTAATTTTCGGAACGGATCGGAGTAGATTCCGGATCGGATCTCGGATCCCGAATAATAATTCCACCCTATGGCCCTATACTTGAGAAATTATGCCCAATAACCAACAAAAAAACTATAATTTACAAACTAACCAATTTTCACCTTTTTCTCTCTCTATCTCTTCCTATCTCTCCCTAATCAATTGGTTAGATTGTAAATTATAAATTTTTTTTTTGTTATTGTTGCAAATCACCCATATTTTTATTTGATGTTACTTAAAATTACTAGAAATTAAAATGAAATAAAAAATGAAAAATGAGTACATAAAAATTATTGAAAGTAGTAAATACAAGAGTATGGAGCATTTATTGGTAATAAAAATATCATTCGATTTTAAACCCAAAAAATATTAACGATTGATCGTGTGAAGAACATAGAGAGTTGGAATAAGTTGGACAAAAAAAAGAAAGAACAAAATATTAATACTTAATGAACATTTAATATAGATTTTAATGTAGAAGAATTTGTTTTGTTTAGATAGACATCTTAAGAGAGAAGAAAATTTTCAAATAATATAGTAATAAAAAATATTATCCATGATTCATTCATTTTTCTTAACGCTTCTCTTCTCGAAAATATCTTACTAAACTTCTTTGAGACACACATAGAGACTTCTTTAAGATTTATTGAGAAACACTCCTACTCATGTCGACCTTAGATTATGTTCCATTACATTATGTTCCAACATCTTCGTTCCACCAGCTTCTTTCGTACTTTCAAAATTTATGGACATTTTTAACTACTATAGATTAAAAAAAAAAA
The DNA here is from genome assembly GCA_900406555.1 of Pseudoturritis turrita. Classification (NCBI taxonomy): domain Eukaryota; kingdom Viridiplantae; phylum Streptophyta; class Magnoliopsida; order Brassicales; family Brassicaceae; genus Pseudoturritis; species Pseudoturritis turrita. The sequence continues at coordinate 315,677 of OVBL01000141.1, read as the reverse complement.
TTACATTTCCATTGTTAACACTACAAAAATTAGTTTCTAATTAACTTTTTACATTCAATTATGAAAATTACCCTCTACGTTTTATTGATATAACAAACACAACCCGCGCATGCATCATATACATGGGGAAATTCAGCCAACGAGAGCCAAAAAAAAATATTGATATACTACACAAATAACCAATGACGATTCAAGAGAGACTTTTTAGCTTCAGCTATCTATAGGTGTAGGTAGTTATGGACTTAAATTACCTTTTTTAACTTCCAATAACTTTCTTGAAACCACATGCAACGTTACCTACATCTTTACATCTCAAACGTTTTCTTCTTCCATACACTAGCCCCTCTATTATCTCTATATATATATCATTGCATATCTCTGAGAAGAAACACACTCACCAGCCTTTAACCTCTCTACTAGTCTCTTCTTCTGTCTCTTTCTCTTCCACTCTCTTGTCTTGTTCTCACGAAGAAAATGGGAGGTAGTAAGAAACATGTCACTAGATCCTCTCCTTCAGCTCTTGCTATTGTCGAAACAAATAACCATGACAACAAAGTTATTCCCATGGAGGCACCTATCGTCTCTTCGTACAATGATCGGATCAGGCCGTTGCTTGACACTGTGGACAGGCTGAGGAACTTGAATGTGATGAGAGAAGGGATCCAGCTTCCCACCATTGTCGTTGTTGGAGACCAGTCTTCCGGGAAGTCGAGTGTTCTCGAGTCTTTGGCAGGAATCAGTTTGCCTCGTGGGCAAGGAATCTGCACTAGGGTTCCTCTTGTGATGAGGCTTCAAGGAAGTCCTAACCCTGAACCTGAGATCTGGCTGGAGTACAGTGACAAGGTCGTTCCCACGGATGAGGAACACATAGCACAAGCTATTTGTGCTGCAACTGATGTGATCGCTGGTATGTTCTGCCTCTTTTTCTCTCTACCATTTGATGACTTAATGTGTGTTTTGGATAAAACCTGCAAGAGAGATTCCTGTTAATGAGACCTTCATCTGAAAAATAGATGTTAGTAAGGAGTTATCTACTTACCATAGCAAACCCTGAAACTAGATGTGTACAATATACCTGAATACAAGTGCTAGAGATATTATTTGATTCTGGAACTCCTAGTCAGGTCTTTCCTGATCTGATATTTTTCATACGTTCAAGAGGAATGATTTCATTATCTGGAACATGGATTGAGTTATAAACTTTACCATAGAAGTCCCTGAAACTAAATGTGTACATACATACAACAAGTGCCTAGAGGTGTAATATGATTGTAGAACTCTTCGTTTGGTCTTTACTCATCTGATATTTATAATGCTGCTTACAGTAGTTTTGCTATATGATGAAACTTCAGAGTGTTATGTTTGAGACTATGATAAGTACTTATAAATTACCTGTTTTGCAGGATCTGGTAAAGGTGTCTCAGACACTCCCTTGACCCTCCATGTGAAGAAAGCAGGTGTTCCAGATCTTACCATGGTGGATCTTCCCGGAATAACTCGAGTTCCAGTGAACGGACAGCCTGACAACATTTATGAGCAGATTTCGGGCATGATCATGAAGTACATTGAGCCTCAGGAGTCCATCATACTCAACGTTCTGTCAGCTACGGTCGACTTCACCACCTGTGAATCCATTCGCATGTCTAGACAAGTTGACAAAACCGGTGAACGGACTCTGGCTGTTGTCACAAAAGCTGACATGGCTCCTGAAGGTCTTTTGCAGAAGGTAACTGCAGATGATGTGAGTATCGGACTTGGTTATGTCTGCGTCAGAAACAGGATTGGAGAAGAGACGTATGAAGAAGCAAGGATGCAAGAAGAGTTACTTTTCAGAAGTCATCCAATGCTAAGGTTGATAGACGAGGACATTGTGGGAATCCCTGTCTTAGCTCAGAAGCTAATGCTTATCCAGGCAACAATGATATCCCGATGTTTGCCTGAAATTGTACGAAAGATCAATATGAAGATGGAATCCGCTGTCCTCGAGCTGAACAAGCTGCCAATGGTAATGGCTTCTAGTGGAGAAGCATTGATGGCATTAATGGATATCATTGGTTCTGCAAAGGAGTCTCTCTTAAGAATTCTTATCCAAGGCGATTTCTCAGAGTTCCCAGATGATCCAAAAATGCATTGTACTGCTCGTTTGGCGGATATGTTAAGCCAATTCTCAGATAATCTGCAAGCAAAGCCAGAGGATGTTACCGAGTTTCTGATGGAGGAGATCAAAGTTCTCGATGAATGCAAATGTGTTGGACTGCCCAATTTCATCCCGAGATCAGCCTTCTTGGCTATTCTTTCGCAACAAGTGGATGTTATACATGTCAAGCCGGTCGAGTTCATCAAGAAGATATGGGACTACGTTGAAGTTGTTCTCTCTTTCGTCATCACCAAGTACTCTGACAACTTCCCACAGATCCAATCTTCCATCAAAAGGGCTGGTCGGAATCTGATCTGCAAGATTAAGGAAACATCTGTGAGCAGAGTGATTGAGATCGTTGAGATGGAGAAGCTGACGGATTACACATGTAATCCTGAGTACATGACGTCTTGGACGCAGAAGACAGGTGAACAAGCGAGCTTCATCAATGCTGTGTTGAACGATAGTAACAAAAATCCTGAGAACTTCTCGCTATCTGGATTCGGGGATGTGAAGATTTCGCATCTACGCAAGTATCATGTTCATCTACTGCAACAAGCTTTTGATATGAAGATGAGGATCACATCGTACTGGACGATCGTCCTGCGAAGAATTGTGGACAACCTTGCGCTGTATCTTCAGCTTTCTGTGAAGTATCTTGTCAACACTCAGTTTCAGAAGGAGATCGTGGCGGAAATGGTGGATCCCAGAGGCGGCGGAGGAGTTGAGAGGATGCTGGAGGAGTCTCCGTCGGTGGCGAGCAAAAGAGAGAAGCTGAAGAACAGTATCAAGCTTCTGAAGGAGTCGAAGGACGCTGTGGCAGCCATTGTTGATCAGAGCTCTGGGTACGGAGATCGTTGATCGATTGTTTCTTCTTCTTCGAGCTTCGGTGAAGTCGGGTCGGGTCGGATTTTTAGGTTCTCGGATGGCTTTTTTTACTTTTCGGAGTTGGGCCTTTTGTGTTTTTGTTTCTAACTTCGGATTTTCTCGTCATGTTTTTAATCTATTGTGGTAACGCTAAGACTTCACGCTAAGCTACTAAGCTTAACGTTATGTGGTTATGGTGTTTAAAATTAATTCCAAGTTTTAATTTCATTAAATATTAAGGTGGAAAAGAATTTCACTGTAGCAGTTAATTTTGTCAAGCTTAAAAAGACTAAAAATATAGTTTTGGCGATTGGAAGTGTGAATAAAAAGAAGGAAAGTTTACTCAAACAATCTTAGAAAGTTAATTTTGAATAAAACTAATGTTAATTTTTCATTATTACTCAAACAACTTTGTATCTATTTTATTCTTATTTTTTTTTAAGACAAAAAACGTATTTACGAAACTGCCATTAATGAATTTCCCAAAAAAATGAAAAGTCTACTGTTCTAGTGATGGTAGATTTATTTAATGATCGGTAGTCTTAATTCAAGTCCGTAGACTTAGTCCATGAACGGTAAACTTAATATTCAAATGGTAGACTTATTCTATAGACTTATTTTTATTTGGTGGTAGAGATGTTTGAGAGTGGTAGACTTATATTGTGAGTGGTAGAGTTAACGCCAATGGTGGTAGATTTGTTTTCGAGTGGTAGACTTATTAGTTGAATGGTAGATTTATCTCGTAGATTTATTATTGAGTGGTAGATTTATTTTATTTGACGGTAGACTAAATATTTGTGGTAGACTTAAATTCATGGGAGGTAGACTTACACATGTTTTGGATCGTAGACTTATTTATAGTGGTGGCAGATTTATAATATGTCGTAGACTTATTATTGACGCGGTATAGTTATTCAATCTTTCGAGTTTACTAAAACAACCTTCAGTTAGTAGATTTATTAGTTACTACGGTGGTAGATTTAATATGGTCTTACATACAATGATGATAGACTTGTATGCTTACATACAATGATGGTAGACTTGTATGCTTACATACAATGATGGTAGATTTGTATACTGACATACAATGATGGTAGACTTGTATGTTTATATACAATGATGGTAGACTTGTATTTAAATACAATGACTTTCTAACGCAAACGCCAGTCGCAAATGCCGTTCGATATACAAGTCTACCATCATTTAGAAACAAGTCTACCATCATTTAGAAAACAAGTCTACCATGATTTCAAAAGCAAACGCAAGCGTCAATCGCAAACGCATATCACAAACGCCAGTCGTAAACGCTGATTACAAATGCCAGTCGCACATGCCAATCGCAAACGCTAATTACAAATGTCAGTCGCAAACGCTAATCATCAATCGCAAACGCCATTTATAAATAGTGTTCGATAAAAAAAAATTTTTTTTTAATAAAGTTTTTATTAAATTTTTTTTTTTTTTTGAAATGCCAATGACATTTTCGTTATTAAAAAAAAAAAAAGAGGTTTAAAGGTCTTTTACCAACTTTTGAGCAAACTCATTTTCTCCCAAAATTATTTTAGTAATTATGGGACTTTCCAAAGTTGTTTGAGTAATTATCTCTAAAAAGAATTTATTTTTGTAATGGAACAAAAATTGTTAATTTGTATATAAATAATGAAGCAAGCGTTTTTATATATTATTTACAAACCATTAAAAATTATTTAAATTAAAAGTTTTAAATTATAAAAATATAATTGCTGCAAAAATTAAGTAAAATGTTTTATCCAAAAAAATATTGAATACTTTGATTTTCTCATAACAAGTCCAATGGCACGGTATATAACACAATAATTGTCGTGAATGTTGTTCCAATGGGACGGTTTGTTGGACGGTGTAATTTTTTTTTTGTAGTATTTTATGAATAGTATCACACCATATTTGGGATAAATATGCAACAAGATAAATTTTAAAGACATAATATAAATTTAAACAATGATCTAATACCCGGAATAATCATTTCCGGCTCCACTAAGATAATGGTAGTACTAGATATAATCTTGTTGGTCACTTGATGATCTTTGGTTTTCACCTTGAAATTGTTGTCCTTGAACATGTTCTCCTTCAACTTGTTCTCCTTAAGCTTGTTCTCCTTAAGCTTGTTCTCCTTGAGCTTGATCTCCTTGATAACGAAATGCTCAATATTGAGATCCATGATATTGGCTTTGAGAACCTTCTATGTGTTCTTCACATTGGTTTGTTGGTGCTCTTCTGCTCAGAATTATCGCTCTTTGATTTTCAATATATGCACGACTTGCTGGATCAGTTATAGCTAGAATTCAAATTCGCGAATAATATTTTATTCTCTTGTTTCATTCTTTGTACCTCGACCTTCTGTCTTTGAATTGCATTTCTTTTCGCAGTACCTTTAGCAATAGTTTTGATAAGCTTATCATTTTGCTCCATCGTTTGTTTAAATTGTTCCTCATATTGTTATTTTCTCTTTGATTTTTTCATACCCATAGGTCTCTGAGATATATTAACAATGGTTTCTTCACTATTCATATTTAGATTGAATGAATTCATACCAGAGGATGACGATGGCGATGACTCATCTTGAAATGATGGAGATGACATAACATTACGACCTTCTTCTTGGAATGCAACGGCTCGACTAATGTGGTTATTTGAAAACTTTTCAATATCAGATTTCTCATATTCAATTTGAACTCTTGTCCAAAACTGATCTTGAGATTGGTTTATCCCTATGATTGGATTTTGGGAAACATCAAGATACACATGACATAAATGTTTATCTTCTTCAATAGAATATGTCAGAGAGCGAGCTGGAGTTATTTTAGAAGAAATCTTAGTGGTAAAAAAATGAATTGAAGATGTGTGATCATTCAAAGAGTAGTACACATTTATATAGAGAATTGAAGGCAAAAAGCAAGGGTTAGATCTTGGCCAAAGAAATTCAACGGCTTAGACTGATTCGGATTTTTCTAAGATAGTGATAATTGATATAGGACATAAAGTGACTAATCAAAGCAAGGGTTAGATCTTGGCCAAAGAAATTCAACGGCTTAGATTGATTCGAATTTTTCTGAGATAGTGATAATTGATATAGGACATGAAGTGACTAATCAATGCAACAGTTAGATCTTGGCCAAATAAATTCAACGGCTTAGATTGATTCGGATTTTTCTGAGATAGTGATAATTGATATATGACATGAAGTGGCTAATCAATGCAATAGTTAGATCTTGGCCAAAGAAATTCAACGGCTTAGATTGATTCGGATTTTTTTGAGATAGTGATAATTGATATAGAACATGAAGTGACTAAACAATGCAACGGTTAGATCTTGGCCAAAGAAATTCAATGACTTAGATTGATTCGGATTTTTCTGAGATAGTGATAATTGATATATGACATAAATTGACTAATCAAAGCAAGGGTTACATTATAAAATGGGTACCATGTTTGGAAAATAAGATGAATATCACCATCATCTTCTATTTCTTCTTATAAAGGATGAATTTAAACTACGGTAGTTCATCTCATATACCATCTTCTTCTTCTTCTTCATCCTCAGATAATGATTATTACGATGATATAGAAAAGCAGGCAGTATCTCAAATTACTGCAAACAACAATTTTCTCATCACTCATAACCTATTTAATTTGGAGGGTTCCCATAGTAGATCTATTCCGGGTCATATAGTTATCAACCGTGACCGAGAAAATGCTTCTCGCAATCTCTTCAACGATTATTTTGCAGATAATCCTTTGTTTCCTTTCCGACGAAGATTCCAGATGAGCCGTCCTTTGTTTCTGCGTATTTATGATGCTATACAAAGGCATGACAATTACTTTGTCCAACGAAGAGATGGTGTCCGTAAACTTGGGTTGTCTGGTTTGCAAAAAATTACTGCTGTATTTCGAATGTTGGCGTACGGTTTACCGACGGATTCAACCGATGAGTATATCAAAATAGGGGAGTCCACTGCTATAGAAAGTTTGGAGCGATTTTGTCGTGTTGTTATCGATGTGTTTGTCATCCGCTATCTTAGATCACCTGACGCTAACGATGTTGCACGACTACTCCACATTTGGTGAACGCCAAGGATTTCTATGTATGTTGGATAGTTTAGATTGTATGCATTGAAAATGGAAAAGCTGTCCAACAGCTTGGGGAGAACAATATGTTGGTCGTAGTGGATCTCCTACTATTATTCTAGAAGTCGTAACTGATTATGATCTTTGGATTTGGCATGCATATTTTGGTCTATCAGGATCTAACAATGATATTAATGTGCTAGAGGCGTCTCATCTTTTTGCTAATCTAGCTGAGGAAATTGCTCCACCCGCTAATTATGTTATTAATGGGAAAAATTATAACATGGGTTATTATCTAGCCGATGGTATATATCCAAAATGGTCAACTCTTGTTCAAACATTTACGATCCACGTGGTCCGAAAAAGAAATATTTTGCAAAGAGGCAAGAAGCATGTAGAAAAGACGTGGAACGTGCATTTGGAGTATTGCAGTCAAGATTTGCAATTGTGGCCGGATCAGCACGCTTCTGGAGTAAGAAAGTGTTACATGATATAATGACAACTTGTATCATAATGCATAATATGATTATAGAGGATGAACGTGATCTTGATGCAACAATTGGAGTCGAAGTTCTAACTGCAGAGGTTGAGATGGCGAGTGATGATGATGCTCGATTTCAAGAATTCTTAGATCGACACAGACAATTATTTTCCGCTATTTTTAATTTATCGATTGGAATATTTTTTTATTGGTCATCACCGATTGTAATTTTATATTTAACTTATAATTAATGAGTTATAAGAATAATTATTATTTATCAAAATATTAAAAATAAAAAGAATTTTAAATTTAATAATATAATAATAGAAATGTTTTTTTAGTGTAAGATTTGGTGTTGTGGTTGGAGATGAAAAACAAATTGTGACATTAAAACACCAAATTTGGTGTAATTTCAACACCAAATATAGTGTCAAGGTTGGAGTTGCTCTCATGACATATTTGCAATACTGTCCTTGACTGTTCCATATTTATAAATAATGAACAAATGTTATGTTCGGTTTTGGTCAACAAATTATAATAAACAGTTAATTAATAGTTCGTTTTGGTTTAGTTCGAATTTTTTTTCTAATCCTAATTATTCAAGTTCATCTATTTAACTGGGTTGAATCCCCGTCTCAGCTTTCCAACTCACAAATGAATTTGATTCAAAAATAACTCGAATTCATGGGAAATAGAATTTACACCATATCTCAAATTCTTGGCGAGCCAATTGACCACTTACACGCGAGTAATCAACTTAATAATTATATAAAAAATTAATTATATGAATAAATTAGTTATATAAAATGATATTAAAAACGACGTTGAAGATTTAAGTGTGTGATCATTTCTTTCCGGCAATGTGTCTGTTCATTTTTGGGTAAATAATTACCTTGAATTAAAAATAAATAAATAACATAAAAGTAACCATCTAAACTGTCAAACCACACCATATATGCAGTATATTTATGGTTATGAATGGGCAGCGCATATGAGAAGTGGGATGGGACCGTCCGGTAAAAAGCTTCCATTCACGAAATTTTGCAAAGTGCAAGAAATGGAATACAATTAATATTAAAATTTAATTGTAACTGTTGGGTATAAAATAATCTTCTATGGATTAAGCAAATCGTCTGAAGCCACGTATACCACGGGGCGGTGGAAACGCTTAACTCCTTTGATGGAGCTTATCTCTAGACAAGGGCCCACATGGGAGTTTGAGCCTGAATTTACAATGGTCCAAACATACAGATAAAGTCACTTGGGCTTGGCCCACTCCGAGAAGCGTACTCCACTACTCGGGGTGATCAGGATCTGGAACCAGATGATCAGACGTACATGTATCTCTCTTCCCAACACCCGAAGATGGAGCACGACGCCTGAGTTTCCGTATCAGAAACTCGGGCTATGTATGAAATATCTTCTTTAGGCGCTAAATTCAAATTCTTATGGTCTTTCAAATTCCAGCTCTTGGTCAAAGGGTAAAAAATATTCACTCTATGTGTGCAAGGGTAAAAGCAGGTTGTCCACACTCGGGGGATGATTAAAGCATATAAGGAACTGATTCCAAGGGAGCACCCCGGCGTCTGACCCGCCGTGTCAGACTCTGCCACCAGTGCAGAAGGTCAGGTGCAGTGTTGCAGAGCCGTATGGTCGGCCAAGTGGTGCAAAAAGACGAAGAAAGTAGGCAAAAAGCACTCGAGCTCGCCGTATTGGGTCAAACCTGGTAATCCAGACCCGACCCAACTAAGGACGCAGAACCCCATATCCAAGCCTGAGCAGGTAAAAGTCTATAAACACTATCCTATTCTCTTCATAAAAGGGATCCGGGACGGGGTTAAAAAGACTCACACAGTGTCCATTTCTCTCGAGATCAAAACCCATTCCCTTGAGTTTTAGTCCTTTTTCGGTTGTTTAGGACCATTCCTTCCGATCTCATATCGAATTTCTCTTTTCCTCCGGCTGTTCCTTGGCTAGAATACTACTCAAACAACCCTCTCTCTCTCTCTCTCTCTCTCTCTCTCTCTCTCTCTCTCTCTCTCTCTCTCTCTCTCTCTCTCTCTCTCTCTCTCTCTCTCTCTCTCTCTCTCTCTCTCTCGTTTAGCCTTACCACCAAATTTTTCCCACCAGACTCTTAGAAATACTCTGCAGGAGTTATCCATTCTCTCTCTTTTTGGTTTTCCGACTTCCTTCCTTTCGCTCTCCACGTCTCCTCGTGGTCCTTTCTCTTCCCTCTTTATTTGCTCTGTTCTGACTTGAGCGTCAGAGAGCCGTCGAAAAACAATCTCCATCGTGTTTTTCGAGGCCTTCACGAGTCGAAAATGGTGTACACTTTACCGTAAATGATGCTAATGTACGTATATTTGAACAAAACCCTAGAGAAGCCGCAGTGACAGATTTTGTCACCAATGGAACCGTAACCAGAGGTGAATCCAGATCTGCTCATGCCCATCTCTCTGAGACCACCACCACTCGCCGTAACCCTCCGCTCTAAAAGGTGAAAGATGTACCCAACTTTATGTAAGTTGGTATATGGTGGTCAGTAGTGTGTACATAACATTTAGCCTTACCACCAAATTTCTCCCACCAGACTCTTAGAAATACTCTGCAGGAGTTATCCATTCTCTCTCTTTTTGGTTTTCCGACTTCCTTCCTTTCGCTCTCCACGTCTCCTCGTGGTCCTTTCTCTTCCCTTTTTATTTGCTCTTTTCTGACTTGAGCGTCAGAGAGCCGTCGGAAAACAATCCCCATCGTGTTTTTCGAGGCCTTCACGAGTCGAAAACGGTGTACACTTTACCGTAAACGATGCTAATGTACGTACATTTGAACAAAACCCTAGAGAAGCCGCAGTGACAGATTTTGTCACCAATGGAACCGTAACCAGAGGCGAATCCAGATCTGCTCATGCCCATCTCTCTGAGACCACCACCACTCACCGTAACCCTCCGCTCTAAAAGGTGAAAGATGTACCCAACTTTATGTAAGTTGGTATATGGTGGTCAGTAGTGTGTACATAACATTTAGCCTTACCACCAAATTTCTCCCACCAGAGTCTTAGAAATACTCTGCAGGAGTTATCCATTCTCTCTCTTTTTGGTTTTCTGACTTCCTTCCTTTCGCTCTCCACGTCTCCTCGTGGTCCTTTCTCTTCCCTCTTTATTTGCTCTTTTCTGACTTGAGCGTCAGAGAGCCGTCAGAAAAAAATCCCCATCGTGTTTTTCGAGGCCTTCACGAGTCGAAAACGGTGTACACTTTACCGTAAATGATGCTAATGTATGTACATATAAACAAAACTCTAGAGAAGCCGCAGTGACAGATTTTGTCACCAATGGAACTGTAACCAGAGGCGAATCCAGATCTGCTCATGCCCATCTCTCTGAGACCACCACCACTCAGCGTAACCCTCCGCTCTAAAAGGTGAAAGATGTACCCAACTTTATGTAAGTTGGTATATGGTGGTCAGTAGTGTGTACATAACACATGTCAAATATCAGGTACACCAGAGATGCGAGTTTTACGGTTGGCGAAGAGGTCCGAGCACTCACCAACGAGACAAGGGGGTGGTTGCCAGCAAAAATTTGGTACAGAAAGAGTCCAAAATGTTGTACACCTTAACGTAAACGGCCCTAATATACGTATATGAGCGTGATGTACAAAAATGAGTTAGCAATGTACACTTAACATTAATAACCGTGTGCGCAACAATGAGTGTACATACAATACTGATGTACATCGAATCTATTATTGATTTATAGTGAATCCGTTATTGACGTATACCAAATGACTTCTTAATGTGTTGATGATGTACACTGAACGACTTTAGTGATGATGTACGTATATAAATGTCACTTTACCTACATCAACCATTAATGATGGTTGGTAAACATTAAATCTCTTCCATTAATTATTGCAGACCTCTCTGCGAAAAGTTTGAATATGACACAAACCATGTTTCTAAGCTCACATTTAATGCAACTCCCACACACATACATGAGGGGTATTTTGGTCATATTTTCGTGTAAGTGACATTTCCTGAAATTAAAACTGTCATGTGACATTCTGTGTAATTATAAACTCAAAATGTGACATTTCATAAAATTTCCCTATTGCATTTGTGTTAGTCACTATTCAAACAATATCTCGCACCGCTTGTTCTATACTAGCCGCACTTGTTCCGTATTATGCATTTTTCCCACATGAACTGCACTTGAACCGTACCGCTAATTCTTCTGTACCCAATACGCTCTCCACGTCTCCTCGTGGTCCTTTCTCTTCCCTTTTTATTTGCTCTTTTCTGACTTGAGCGTCAGAGAGCCGTCGGAAAACAATTCCCATCGTGTTTTTCGAGGCCTTCACGAGTCGAAAACGGTGTACACTTTACCGTAAACGATGCTAATGTACGTACATTTGAACAAAACCCTAGAGAAGCCGCAGTGACAGATTTTGTCACCAGTGGAACCGTAACCAGAGGCGAATCAAGATCTGCTCATGCCCATCTCTCTGAGACCACCACCACTCGCCGTAACCCTCCGCTCTAAAAGGTAAAAGATGTACCCAACTTTATGTAAGTTGGTATACAGTGGTCAGTAGTGTGTACATAACACATGTCAAATATCAGGTACACCAGATATGCGAGTTTTGAGGTTGGCGAAGAGGTCCAAGCACTCACCAACGAGACAAGGGGGTGGTTGCCAGCAAAAATTTGGTACAGAAAGAGTCCAAAATGGTGTACACCTTAACGTAAACGGCCCTAATATACGTATATGAGTGTGATGTACAAAAATGAGTTAACAATGTACACTTAACATTAATAACCGTGTGCGCAACAATGTGTGTACATACAATACTGATGTACATCGAATCTATTATTGATTTATAGTGAATCCGTTATTGACGTATACCAAATGACTTCTTAATGCGTTGATGATGTACACCGAACGACTTTAGTGATGATGTACGTATATAAATGTCACTTTACCTACATCAACCATTAATGATGGTTGGTAAACATCAAATCTCCTCCATTAATTATTGCAAACCTCTCTGCCGAAAAGTTTGAATCCGACACAAACCATGTTTCTAAGCTCGCATTTAATGCAACTCCCACACACATACATGAGGGGTATTTTGGTCATATTTTCGTGTAAGTGATATTTCTTGAAATTAATACTGTCATGTGACATTCTGTGTAATTATAAACTCAAAATGTGACATTTCCTGAAATTTCCCTATTGCATTTGTGTTAGTCACTATTTAAACAATTTCTCGCACCGCTTGTTCTATACTAACCGCACTTGTTCCGCATTATGCGTTTTTCCCACATGAACTGCACTTGAACTGTACCACTAATTCTTCTGTACCCAATACGATGTCATCATTTGAAGCCTATGACTACATGCATTCCAACCATTCTTTTTGTATATTTGAACCGCACTTAGTTTGATTTTACTTTATTATTATTTATTATTAAGCGTAGATAGATGTGAAGTATTTGTGATTGGTGATTTATTAGTGATCCGCCCTGTTCCGCACTAAAATCCGTCCCATGCCGCACACTCCATTAATAACCAAAATATATTAGTGATCGGGGTTAGGATTTGGATCTTGGAACTTATGCATTTTTTGTTTCCTCTTCGGTTTATGTGTTTAGAGGTGGAATATATTTTTTTGGTTGGGTTCATCATTTTGATTGTATTTCGCTGCGGAGGCTTCTACTAGCCTTCCCCTAAGGCATTTTTAGGGCTTCGGGGTTGGTTTCAAGATGAAAAAATGGTTTCGATCTTCAGTTATTCTCTTGCGAGGAGGTGGCCAGTCTCTGGTATGTAGATGGCTTCAGCTGGTTTGCGAGTGTCCTTGTGTAAGAGTTGTTGGTCTTCTTTGGCGTTTTTCCAGTCAGTGTTCAAGGTTTATTACTTTGAGCATTGGTCCTCTCTAGTTCCCCGTTTCTTTAGAGAGGTCGTATTGTTGCGGTATCTTTGATATGTTCATTTTCGATTCTTCCTTCGTTTCTGCTGGTATTGTTGCTGGTTAAACTCATTTTAGTTTCATCTTTAGGCATTCCAGTATCTTTCTATTTTAGTTTTGCTCGAAACTTATGTTTGTTGGCACAGTTACGACTTCTTCAAAAAAATTTGGAAAATCGTGAATGAATTTTGATTCAACGGCTCAGTGTTAGTAGCTAGGGTTCATTTTGTTTTTCTATTTGTTCCTTTTTCATAGGACTTTGGTCTAGTTCTCTGTTTTAAGGTTTTGGTTCCGGAGAATTTGTATATTCTACCGATTTTATATCCGAAGATATCTATTCATTATGTAATTTGTAATCTTGGTTTATATAATATAATTTATGTGATTTGCCATCTTGGTTTACATGATATTATATCAGATGACAAAAAGTAAAAATATATAGAACTCTTCACTGTTACTCTTTAGATGTAATTATGACTGAACACTCTTCCCTTCCCAACGAGTTCCTCTGCTCGTGTTACGTTCCATCATCTCAAACCGTACTTCTTTCATTTTTCACCCCACGAATACGTCACCACAAAGCTGCATATGTGATTGATTGATAATACACAAGATTCCTCTACTATTTGCAATGGACCAATCTGCTGTGACATAGACTAAACAAAACCACTATTTTATATCGTCTCAAAACTACAATGCTTCTAAAACAAATTACTTGGCAAATATTTTGTTAGCCAATTAAACGGAATTATTTTTGAGACCGCTAAGGTTTTGATTGGAAACCAATTTGCGGTACGGTTTTTGGAGTGTTTTGTAAGTCTCATTTCATTGTCCCCAATCAATAATATTTAGCATTTACGGGGCGTTTTTGTTTTTTATTAAAAAAAAAAGAATATTGAAACTTTGCTTCACAAAGTGGTGATACGTCCCGCAATAGTAATACGCATGTAGTTTAGTGTGTGTAGATGTGTTTTAAGTGCGTTTTTCTTATACTTTGTTTAAAAAAAAATTGAAAACATAGGCATGCAAATTTTATTGAATCAAATTATTCAGTTTAAAAAAAAAAAATTTGGTCATTTAAAAAAATTATTCAGTGTAAGAAATATATATTAAATCTTATTGATGTAAATATTTAAATTTTGATTGTTACTCGAACACTTATTTGGATATTGATTAATAATTTTGTTTCATGTGTCATGCTATTACAAGTGATAGACGAACATGCAACCGATTCACAGTGCTTGAAGACGAAGCTGGTACTCCTTTCTACAAGGAAAGCTATATAGCAATGGTCATTTCTGAGTATTTTCTCCTCTAATGGAGCTACTAATGTCGATGTGGTTAACGAGGCCCTGCTTCCGTGTGTTTCCCCTGGGATGAATGCAAAACTCATCACTATTCCAACTGATGAGGAAATCAGAGAAGCAAAATTGTCTATTCATGCCGATAAGGCTCCAGGTCCATATGGATTTACTGGAGGTTTCTTTCACTCTTTTTGGAAAATAATTGGATCCGATGTCAATAAGGAGATAAGAGCTTTCTTTATTTCTGGCTCCTTTATGGAGTAGATGAACGAGGCTCATATCCGACTAATTCCAAAAATCTCTGGCCCGCGGAAAGCTGCAGATTACCGACCTATTGCTTTATGCAATACCTACTACAAAATTGTAGCAAATTTTTTAACCAAGAGACTCCAACCGATTTTTCCATCTCTGATCTCTGAGAATTAGTCGGCCTTTGTGCCCAATCGAGCCATTGCGGATAACGTCCTCATAATACATGAGATTCTCCATTACCTTAAGATCTCAGGAGCGCGAAAGAGTGGAGCCATGGCTGTCAAAATTAATATGAGTAAGGCATATGATCACATTGAATGAGGGTTTTCAAGAGAGGATTGTACTCGCATGGGTTTCCACGACGTGTGGATAGGATGTATTATGTAGTGTGTCTCCACGGTTTCATACTCCTTTCTCATAAATGGTAGTTCACAGGGTTTGGTGATTCCATCTCGTGGTCTCAGACAATGTGACCCGTTATCTCAGTACCTCTTCATTCTCTGTAGGGAAGTACTCTCTGGATTGTGTCGTGTAGCACAGCAGAATGGTGACTTACCCGGTGTTTGTGTTGCTCGACAAAACCCGTGTGTGAATCACCTTTTGTTTGCAGATGATACTAATCCAAACCGCTTAAGGTTTGCGGATATGCGGATCAATCCGTGGACTAATATTTTAATCGGAATGAAAAACTTTTTGCTCTCAATTGATCTTAGGAGCCATAACTATAACTTAATGTCCATAACCATAAATAAAAACCTAATGATTTGAAGATTAAAAGAGAAACTTCAGAAGCAAGAGAACTAGAGAAGTATCAAATAATGAAGATTGAAGAAGTAACTTCATAAGCAAGTGAACTAGAGAAGTATCAAGTAACAGACTGAGAAATAAGTTCATGACTTTGAAAACAAGAGAAGTAACTAAGATGTTTTTCTTCCACCTGAAATGACTTCATAAGTCAAAATTCTAGAACTGAAACAGTTGTAAAAGATTTATTTTTATTTTAATATTTAAGTTTTTTATGAATCCGCGGTAAAATCCATAAACCGCACTTACCAATCCGCTACAGACCGCGAACCGCGGCGGTCTCAATCCACTATACCGCGGATAGGAAAAATGAAGTTTTAAACCGTTTGATTATAGGGCGGACGGACTACGATCCGCAGACTTTAATCCGAATTGACAGCTCTATCTAAAACATGTAAAACATGAAAATGACTTGTCATTACTTGACGAGATATCGTTATGACATCTTTATTTTATAAATGTAATTTGGTTTTTGAAATTCAAAATTAAAAATATAATTTAATTTTTATCTAAAACTTAGAATTTTTTTTTGATTTTTTTGAAGTTTTGGAATTTTTCAATTTTAGAAATTTTGGAATTTTTCAAATTTAGTTTGGTCTTTAAAATTCAAAATGAAAAATATAATTTCTTTCTTTTTGAAAATTTTAGAATTTTTAGAATTTTCTTTTTGATTTTTAGTGATTTTTTCAAAAAATTATTATAATAATTATGGCAATCTATATAGGATTTTTCATTAAAAAGATGTTATTTGTTTGTGTATTTTAACTGATTTGGGAATATATATAGGATTTGAAAATCTTTGTAAACTTGACTAATTTTCAAATCCAGCATATGGAGTTTAATTAGTATTTGTAAATCCGTAAATTTTTTTTCGAATTTGAATATTTGTATTTTTAACATTAAAATCTTTTCAAATTCACTGTTAATAACACGTAATTTAAATTAGTATTTATTAATCATATAATCAATAACACAAGATTTAAACATGTATTTTAAAAATTATAAAATTAATAACACTGAATTTAATTTTGATTTTCAGATTCATTAAAATATACAAACCAGTAATCCCGCTAAAATTCCACCGAGATTTGACCTCGAGTTACGGACTTATCTCATGTAAACTAAAATAGATATGAACGGCGCATTAAAAAAGTTAGTTAATGGACTTCGTCACTAAGAAATGTGGAATATAGTTTATAATTTCGTTGATGACTGAACTCGGTAGAGGAAAAGTCGGAAAAGAAAAAGAAAGTCCGTACACAAATAAAGTAAAGTTAACACTTTAACACACAAATTAAAATAAATTATTATATGGGAAAGACTACACTCTATATATATATATATATATATCTTATTATATAAATTAGGATGCGTTTCACCTGAGCATGACACATAGAAAAAATTAGAACTTATCAAATCGCGATATGTGTCTAATATTAATCAAATAATGACATATATTAATACTTAAAATTAACTAAAAAAAAATAAAATTAAAAGTGAAAAACTAACAAAATAATTATTAAGTAAATAACCAAATAGTAAAAAGAAAAATTTCTAATAGTCCAAATTGATTAGGAAACAAAAATTAAAAAGAAAAATAGAGAAGATATAAGAGAGAATGAAAATTTTAGTTAAGAAAAAGAAATGATAAAACAAAAGAGAATATGTAAATTGAAAAAAAAAAATTAGAAAGGATATGAAAATTTTAATTTAAAAATTTAAGATATTCACAAGCATGTTAAAAAAAAAAAAAAAATTACAAGCACACTTATTTTCTTAATAGAATTGTAGAATATCACAAAGAACATGAAAATCTTCAACCTATGCCGACATTGATACTTTCTAATGTTAAAAACAAATTCTATAAATGAAAATTTATATAAATTAAAATAATAATAATATATTTAAGATTCAAGAGTCAATAATATTTGGTGAGTATAGATCTCTATGAGAAAGAAAATGATAACATTAACGGTATATAATTATCAATCATGTATTTATGTGATGTTTGATAACATTATTTATAAATATTTTTATAGGTTTTTATGAGTTTATTAATATGAAATTTACTCTTTTCTGATTTAACTTTACAATACTTGAATTATTTACTGTTTTATCATATAACTAATAAATATTCATAACTGGTAAGAATATGATTTTTTAGTTGTTATTAATAATATGATTTGAATTTCGCTTATACATATTTTTGGATCCGCATGATATGGATTATGATAGGATAATTAAGATATTAATTATAATGATTTAAGATTTGCGTTTAAATAGTATTTTATTTGACAATTCAACATGTTACTAACTAAGATTAAATATTTCTATCAATAAATTTTAATTTATTTACCCGCATATTAACGTGGATCCTAATCTAGTATATATATATATAAACATGCTACATTTTGATTCACGCAAAGCGCGAAATTAAATGATTAAATAAATTGACGAATCGATTTTAATATATACTATTTTTTAATATTTAAATGTATATAACAAATCATATGATTTCTAATATCTATATAAATGTACAAAATGATATATATTGTTAAATATAATAAAGTTAAGTACTTTTGACTAAACATATGTTAATACCATTAGTTTTAATATTTTTATGTGTAAAATTGATCTTCGTAATAATAAAAAAACTTGTTAATATATCATAAATAATTAAAAATAGAAAATATTATATTTAATTGGACTTAAATTTGTAAAACATGTATTAATAAACTTATGTTATAAAACTAATGAGAATATGTAAAGATTTTCACCATGACATATATTTTTAATTAAAATATTGTGATTGGTTAAAACTAAATGATATGTCCATTGAATTGCTAATTGTTTGACATTTATGATTTTTTTGTAAATGTCTCATCTATTAATATATATATATATATAAATTTTTTTTTGTATAGATCCTTGTAACAATAGTTAAATACTCGGTCCGTTTCTAATAGATTGATTTTTTAAAATTTTCATCCAAACTAAGAAATAATTAATTGTGTTTAGTTATAAATGTACCTAAACATTTTTTCATGATTGATTATTCTATAAATTCAAATATTCTCGTTTAATATTTTTTAAAGTTTACAATTTATTAATATTAATTAATAAAAAGTATATAGAAAATCTAGAAAGTCAATCTTTGTGGAACAACCAAAAAAAAGCTAAAACATCAAATATTTAAGAACGGAGTATTAAATGCACCCAGTTTAAAAAATAACAATGCAAATCAATTTTTTTTTTGTTTATCTTAGACAAGTTTGGACGATTTTATTATTCATTTAATTGTTATAGACGGATTTTTTCTTGTAATTTTTTTATATAAAAATCTAATTTATTAAATAGAAGATTGATTTGACCAAAACAATAAAAAATAAATAGAAGATTGATATAGAATTTTGGGTCAAGAATTTAGTTTGGTTAAGGGTAATAGAACCTTATGTGATAAATTCAACTTTCACCTAAAAAACATATTACATAAAAATAACACGTTACATAGAAAATCGGGTTTTTCATAACAGTTATAATAGTTAAAAAAATAAAAAATAAAACCGGAATAATGAAATATTGATCTCTTTTATTGACATCAATTTAATTTGCTTTTGCATAAATTCCAAATACCTTATTTCTATCTTAAATTTTGTCATTTACCTAATTGGCTCTATCTGATGAATAAAGCTGTTAGAGATAGATTGAGAGAATCCAAAGTAAATAACAGTTTAAGATCTACATTTATCTCATGTAAAAAATCATGAATAACTCTTTCAAACTTCTACTTCACTAAAGTTAACACACCAAACGTAACTCTATATATCACCCCACCAGGCCACCAACAATAATAGTCTCACTCACTAAAAAAATCTATCTTCTCTGTTTCTATTTTTTTCCTACTTTCATTCTCTTTTTTTTTTTGTAATCTCAACCAAAAATGGGAGGCAGTAAAATGCCAAAAGTTTATGAAATTGATGTCGAAACTGAGATGTCTTCTCTTTCTATAGTCGACAAAAATCCCCACGAGCATGTCCCCAGTGAAGCACCGATCGTATCTTCTTACAATGATCGGATCAGGCTGTTGCTTGACACTATCGACAGGCTGAGGAACCTGAATGTAATGAGAGAAGGGATCCAGCTTCCCACCATTGTTGTGGTTGGAGACCAGTCCTCGGGGAAGTCGAGTGTTCTTGAGTCCTTGGCATGAATTAGTTTGCCTCGTGGACAAGAAATCTGCATTAGGATTCCTCTTGTTATGAGACTCCAGAGAAGTCCTAGCCCTGAACCTGAGATATGGCTTGAGTTTGGTGACAAAAGAGTTGATACCGACGAGGAGCATATCGCCGAATCTATCTGCACCGCAACTGAGGCAATTGCCGATAAGTTCTGATTCTCTCTTTATCAGTGTTAAGTATGTTATATGGTATAAACCTACAAGACAGATCCTTAGTATATTAGAGTCTCTATGTGTTATTTAGGTAAATCCGATTTCTCATATTGCAACGCCGAGTGTAACATGTTTGAGACTAACAAATGGATTGTTGTGAATTGATGATGATGATTAATGAATGATGTTGCAGGATCTGGTAAAGGTGTCTCAGACACTCCATGTGAAGAAAGCAGGTGTTCCAGATTTTACCATGGTGGATCTTCCGGGGATAACTCGAGTTCCAGTGAATGGACAGCCTGAAAACATCTATGAGCAGATTTCTGGGATGATTATGAAGTACATCAAGCCTCAAGAGTCCATCATCCTGAACGTTCTGTCAGCTACGGTCGACTTAACCACCTGTGAATCCATTCGGATGTCCAGACAAGTTGACCAAAGCGGTGAACAGACTCTGGCTGTTGTGACAAAGGCTGACATGGGTCCTGAAGGTCTCCTGCAGAAAGTAACAGCAGACGATGTGAATATCGGACTTGGTTATGTCTGTGTCAGGAACCGTGTAGGGGAGGAGACATACCAAGAAGCAAGGATGCAAGAAGAGTTACTTTTCAAGACTCATCCACTGCTTTCCATGATTGACCATGACATTGTGGGAATCCCGGTTTTAGCTCAAAAGCTAATTCAAATCCAGGCGACAATGATCGCCCGTTGTTTGCCATATATTGTACAGAAAATCAAAGAGAAACTGGACAACAGTATCCTCGAGTTGAACAAGCTGCCAATGGTGATGATTTCTACAGAGGAAGCTTTGATGACCTTCATGAACATCATTGGTTCCTCCAAGGAATCTCTCCTAAGAATTCTTATCCAAGGCGATTTCACTGAATTTCCGGATGATCAAAGCATGCACTCCACTGCTCGATTGGCTGATTTGTTGAGCCAATTTTCAGACAATCTTCAAGCAAAGCCACAGACCGTAACAGAGTTCTTGATGTATGAAATCAAAGTCTTAGAAGAGTGCAAATGTATCGGATTGCCTAACTTCATCCCGAGATCCGCATTCTTAGCTATCCTTTCGCACCGTGTTGATGAAATGCATACTAAACCTGTCGAGTTCATCAAGGAGATATGGGAATACGTTGAAGTTGTTCTCTCAGCAGTCATCACCAAATATTCTGACAACTTCCCACAGATCCAATCCTCCATCAAACGCGCCGGTCGAAATCTAATCTCCAAGATCAAGGAACAATCTGTGAGCAGAGTGATTGAGATCGTTGAGATGGAGAAACTGACGGATTACACATGTAACCCTGAGTACATGACAGTTTACACACAGAAGATAGCTAATCAAGGAAATTTCATCAATTATGTACAGGGAAATTATTCGAGCTACACGTTAACTGGATTCAGAGATGTTGGGATAACGCATCTAAGGAAGTATGACGCGCATTTGCTTAGGAAAGCGTTCGACATGAATGTGAGAATTACAGCTTACTGGACCATCGTCGTAAAGAGGATTGTGGATAATCTTGCATTGTACATTCAGTTCTCTGTGAAGAATCTTGTGAAAAGTCAGTTTCAGAAGGAGATCGTCGCGGAAATGGTGAATCCAAGAGGTGGAAGAGAAGTTGAGAAGATGATGGAGGAGTCTCCTTCCGTGGCGAGCAAGAGAGAGAAGCTGAAGAACAGTATCAATCTCTTGAAGGAGTCCAAGGATGCTGTGGCGGCCATTGTTGATCAGAATTCTGGCTAAGGAGATCGTTGATCGATTGCTACTTTCTAATGTTTTTTTTTTTTTTTAGTTGGGGCTTTTGTGATCTCTTTGAACTTTGGATTTCTCGTTTGGAACCATGGCTGGAATAACCTTCTGGAAGAGAAATTATTCCAGAATGACCCTGTTCTAAAAATTATTTACTTTTAACTCGAAAAAAGGATAAATGACTATTTAATTTTAAAAACATATGTTAATTAAAATTTGCATAATGAATTTGGATATTTGTAACTGGGTCTTCGGGTCATGGGCCACCTACAATGAAAAAGGAATTTGCATCTTTTTTTTGTTTTCCTGTTTTTATATTTTCATCTTCTTCGATCCGTTTGTCTTTTTTCCCCCCCTTTTCCCCTTTGTTCGTCTTTTTCTCTTCTTCTAGGGTTTAGAAAAAATACAAATTTTCCCAAATTTAAGTCACCTTTTCTCAATCCAAAGTCTTCTCTCTAAGCCTCGTTTCTTCTCTCTGCGCCTCGTCTCTTCTATCTCCGGCTCGTTTCTCCTTTGTAAGTGTTCCATCTTTGCAAGCCTTTTTCGAAATTGGTTTGTAAATATGTGTGGTATTGGGTTTTTCGTGTTTGTGTGTAAAATAATTTGTAGTGTTGAATGTGAAAATAATTTGGTAAGCTTTTTTTTATAATATAGGTATCGCAATGCCTCCTAGAATGAAGAACGCTTCTATTCATTCTCCACCGTTCTCCACCACGTTCACCACCAGTAGTAGAAGAAGAAGTAGAAGAGACCATGTCTCAAACATCAACAGAAGAATAAAAAAAAGAGAACATAACGGTATGTAGATTTCAATTAGTAAAACTGGTACAATTAGTAAAACTGGTACAATTAGTAAAACTAGTTCTACTTGTAAAAATGATACTACTTGTAAAACTGGTACAACTGTTAACGAAAAAAATACTCTTTTGATTGCAGCCGGAGAAGCCAATGAAACTGCTTAATTTTTTTTTCAATCCCACCGAGTATGTAAAATATCCTAAGATTGGTACAAGGTGTGATCTTGCAAAGGCTGTGAAGACCATTAGGAATTTTAAAGGCAGGGAGGAGAAATGGTTTACAGAGCATCCTCAATTCAAGCACTTCTTCCACATGCATATGGAGAAAACCAGAAAGTTGATGGGAATGTGGATGTTGCTTGTCCGGACAGCTTCTACGTACAGACATGGTGAATTATGGTTTGTTGTCAATGGTATTTCTATTCGGTATTCGTTGAGAGAACATGGTCTCATATGTGGATTAAGCTGCCACGCATATCCACCAGATTATGAGAATTTGGGAAATTTGCGATTTGTGGAAAAGCACTTTGGAGAGGGTGCTGTGGCCGCCATTGTTGATCAGAATTCTGGCTAAGGAGATCGTTGATCGATTGCTACTTTCTAATGTTTTTTTTTTTAGTTGGGGCTTTTGTCATCTCTTTGAACTTTGGATTTCTCGTTTATGTAACGCTAAGCTAGTAGCTTGTTCCCGTTTAAATTGAGCTATAAATTACTTTTATAATATTTATTTTTATTTTCAACATTGAAGTAACTAGGGCTGGGCAAAAAATTCCGCGAGATCCGTTTCGATTCAATATTCACTCTGATCCGATCCGAAATATTCGGATATCCGTAAATTTTGGAGCAAAGCAAATACTAAAATGAGGTATCCGTAAAAAATGGAGCTAAATACTAAAATTTTACGAGACAAAATCCGCTCCGCTTCGTATATGTATATATATATATATGAATTGTATAATGATTATATCTATATGCAAGTTTTATGAATTTATATTCATCAAATTAATTATTTAAATATTAAAGATTAACAAATTAAGAAGAAAATATTTTTTAAATGAAAAATTGCTATTTTGGGTTGATATTGAATATTTTCTCTATTTTTTTGATTTTTTTATAATTATTTTTAAAATTATTACGGAGCGGATCGGATATCCGGCAAAAAATTTGTATTTTAGTGGATATATGGACACCGGCTATCCAATTTGTTGCGGAGCGGATATGGATCAGACAAGTGCTGATCCGGACGGAGCAGAACCGATCACGGATACCACAAAAATACAGGATATCCGTTCTGTGCCCATCCGTAGAAGCAACGAACTAACCATGTCTAAATATAATGGATCCAATTGATGATACAAAACGATAAAAATAATTTAGCATGAAAAAACAAATAAGCGATACCAAAGTAGTTAAATGAAATAAAAATAGTGATAAGAGATAGCGGTACAAAAAAAGATTAAGAATATCATTTTCACTGCTAGTTGATATCGTTTTTTTATTTGTAATTATTAAAGCAATAAACCGTTTACTGTAATGGTAAGAAGTTACCTCTCAAGTCTTTTTTTCAAGAAAATTTTATATATAATCAAACCAAACCGAATTACAAAGTCGGATACTTCGGAAACAAAACTCAAAAAATTACCGGGAAACATAGCCAAAAGGATTACCGGAAAACATAACCCGAAAAATTACCGGGAAGCAAAACCATAACGATTAACGGAAAACAAAGCACTAAATTTTACATAATTCTAGAAAGCATAACTACCACTAGACTCAGGAACTTGAAAGGAACACTCTCAATCAACGGAAAGCACGGAAAGAGCAGCAAAAGGAAATCACAAGTCGCCGCCGAGGTAAGGAGAAACCGCGAAAAATAGACCCAAATACGAGGATTAACACAAGCAAAGAACCACAAACGAGAATCTAAACTCTTACTCACTTAATCTTCAATCCTAAATAGTCTAAATCTAGAACTTTGCATCCTCACACGAGGTTAGCCTTACAAGAACCGACCAAGGAACACCACAGGCGAAAACTGATTATTTAACTAAACTAAAAGACGGTGGAAAGAGGCTAAAAAAGATCCACCAAAATAAGAGGATGGTAATCGAAGAATAACCAACCCATGCAAATGACTACGCACACACAAACCAAAAATTAACGAGAGCAACCCAAACTCCTAAGACGCGGAAGACTACACCACCTAAAGCTTCAAGCGGCAGCACAAGACCTAAACAAAAAATGACCCTAGAAAAAAAAAGCCGAGAGACTGGGTTATACAAATCAAAACAGGGAACTAAAACCCACCTTGAGAAACCCCGATGCAGCCGAAAAAGAAGCAAGAGACCCTTCTTGACCGACCACCCTAGAGCCCCATGAACCAAAACTAAGACAAGCACCAAAACAGCACAACCCCTAGCCAAGGCCGAAACAAGGGAGCAAAGCTAAAGAGAGAGGTAAACCACCAAAACCTTCACCGAGAGACAAAGGCAGAGTAAGACGCGGATTATTTTTGTTTATAAATTGAAGTTTCCCGATAAATGCATCATCAACATTTGCAAAATGTTAATGGCATCAAAATTGAAATCGAAACCACCATTCAAAATGAAGTTAACACTCAATGTCAATGTCGGATTAGGTCAAAAGCACACATGAAAAATGTGTATTTGAAACGAAAATTTGTTTCCTTTTTTTTGGGGCTAATATAAATTTTAAACCTTCAAAACTAAACTATAAATCCTAACAGTTTAATCCTAAACCCAAAATACTAAAATCAAACCCAAAATTTTAAATTATAAACCTTTAAAATTCATTTTTAGTGTTTTTCGTATTTTTGAAAAACAAAAACTTTTAGTATTTTTTTAGAAAAAAAAAACTAATGATGATATATATTTTTTTAAAAACTAATGATGGTGTGCTTTCTCGGATTACAGGTAGGGCTGGGCAAAAAACCCGGATCCGAAAATTCGAACCGGAACCGAACCGAAAACGAGTATTCGGGTCGGGTTCGGTTTCCTCAAAATACCCGAACAGGCCTAGATCACTATACCCGAAGAACCGGAACCGACGCCGAACCGAACCGAAAACCGAATGGGTACACAAAATACCCGAATACAAGTATATACTCAAAAATATATGTTATATTTAGACTTGTAATAAACCAAATACCCGAAACTACAATTATAAATCCGAAAATATTAGTTTTATTTAAAAAAACTAATGATGGTGTGCTTTCTCGGATTACAGCCAATACTGATGTTTACATCATCCCAAGTTTACTCAAATTTTCAGGAACGGTTTAAATATCACAATAACTAAGTTTAAATATGATTCATACAGGTTTACATATATAACTAGATCAAACAGTTTTTTTT
The DNA here is from genome assembly GCA_900406555.1 of Pseudoturritis turrita. Classification (NCBI taxonomy): domain Eukaryota; kingdom Viridiplantae; phylum Streptophyta; class Magnoliopsida; order Brassicales; family Brassicaceae; genus Pseudoturritis; species Pseudoturritis turrita. The sequence goes on along the minus strand of OVBL01000141.1, from coordinate 289,444 downwards.
TCTAACGGTTAAATATATTGCCCCAAAAATCACCACCGAGTTTTAAAAGACTGGTCCGGTCCTGAGTTTCGGGTACATGTTGGGATCTAATCTGGGCTTTACACAAGCCAACAGAGGCTTAGCCATAAACAAGTTTTCTTCCGACTCGACTAGCTCGACTTTGTCCGAAGTACCTGGAGGAATGGTCCAGTCGAACCCTTGGAGAAGCCTACCCAACAACGTAACAATCATGGAGGTCCCAAGCTTAGCTCCAACGCAGCCGCGCCTACCTGTTCCAAATGAAACAAGTCGTAAGTCTGGCTCGGTTAACACCACTTCATTGCCGGTTAGGTGGCGCTCGGGCCTGTAGGTGAGTGGCTCGTCCCATGTCTTAGGGTTTCGACCAACACCAGGACGACTCACTAGAATATGACTGCCTGTGACATTACACAATCATATTTATTTGTTGGTGAGACAGAAAAGAGATACTACCAAAAAAGAGAGAGATATATATACCTTTGGGGACGAAATAACCAGCGAGAGTTGTGTCTTGACGGGCCATGTGAGGGACGAGGAAAGGATTGGTAGGGTGAAGTCTGAGAGTTTCTCTGCAACAAGCTTTGACATAGTTTAGATTTGGTACATCTGATTCTTGAACAAGTCTGTCTTTTCCGACAACCATATTGATCTCTTCCACCGCTTTTTCAAGAATCTCTCTTTGGTTCAACATCTCCGCAAGTGTCCACTCTATTACATTCACTGCATTATCAATCCCTACTACATCAAGATCCTATTAAAAAAACACCATAGATTATCAACGTGTGTGTATATATATATATATATATATATCTATTTATTTATATATAAAAACCAATTGATAAATAGTGGATTTCTAAAACGAACCACAGAGAGATGTGTGATTTCTTGCGGCGTAAGCAATGGCTTCCCATTGTCATCTTTAAGGGTGAAGAGAATGTCGAGCCAATCTTTGATCTCGGAAACATCATTCTTCTTCTTCGCATCATCGTAGTCTTTATTCTTCTCCCTCCACAAGGACCACAACTCTATCTTCTCATCGATAATCATCTTGTTGTACTTAGTGATAACATCAACGGCTTCTCTTAATTCAATCTCCTCTCCTTGAAGATTCCATCCTCTAAAGAGAGGGTAATAATCGGCTATGTAAAAGCTAAAGAAACAATCAAGAGCCTTGAAAATGGCTTCAAAATGTTCTTTTTCCATCGGTCCGAGACTCCCGTCCATCGTCGTTTCCTTGAAATGTTTCCGTCCAAACAAGAGTCTCATCTTCACATTGTGGGTGTGAGTGCACACGATATCCCTCACGTTCACTACGACACCGTTCTTGGTCTTGGACTCACCATTGTTGTATAGGTTAAGGACATACGCGAGGAGGTTGTCGGATTCTAAGTTTCTAACGTCGAGTAATAGGTTTAAAGCTTTTGTAGACATCAACTCCGATGACATCACTTTCTTCATCTTCTTTTGCCTATCCCCGTACTCGTCGAACACCACTCCCTTGTACCTAAGAGTTTTATAACGTTTATACACATGGGCGTGAATCCAAGTTATTAAGAAACAAATATTTGAGAATTAATGAAATGTTTAATCACTTGCCGCCATTTATAAAAGAAATCCACTCATTAACCTAGGATTTAGTTTTTTTTTCCTCGCCAGATAATTTGAATTTTGAACCCACCCCAATTGACAAGAAACCAAATTTGGGGAGATTAGACGAAAATGATATAGTGTTTGTCAACTTAACTAAACTACACCTTTTTCTAATTTTGTGTGTGGATACTATATATAAACTAAACCTAATTACTATATCAGACCTGACAAACAAACAAAAAAATTATACGTGACTTAATCTCAATTTTTTCTCTTATCGTACATCTAAAATTTCAATTGAATTAGTTGAGAAAATAAAGTATAATTATTAAAAAAATATATATACTATTAAAATAAGGTTAAAAAATTACCCGCCACTAATGTACTCGGCGGAGTAAGAGTCCGGCCTGTCCGCAAAAACGGCGTCTTTCTCTCTAACGACTTCACGGGCAATCTCATCGGAGGTTATGACAATGACGTAAACACGACCGAACCGGAAGCAAGCTATATCCGTCTTCATATCTTTCATCACACGAACTGTCCACTTGGAAGTTGGTCGGTTCATGAGCATTCCGACTAAGTTCCCGATGATCGGAAATCCCCGCGGGCATGGAGGCAGCTTCTTACGACGACCACCACCACGAAAACGGTCCAAAAAGCTTTTTAAGAGAAATAAAATAATCAGAGTTACAGAAAATATGATAACAACTGAGGTAAAAACATTATTCGGGTAATATTCCATGACGTCTACTCCCATATTTTGAAGTAAATTATCTTTGCATTCTCTAAACGTAGAAAATACATATATATATATATATACACGATTGCACGTCATCTTTTTAATGGTTTACATCCGTATATATTAGATACAAATTTCCTATGATTATGTAAAATCTAAATATTTATTTGATGTAAATATCATCCATACAATTGTCTCCAAATGTTTATATTACTCAGATTTTTGAGATTCCCCTTTATATTACTCCAAATGAAAAATTAGAAAAAATTATGTTAGAATTTATAAATATAACTATAATGCATTAAAAATACAAATATATTAAAATTCAATATTTTTAAATAATATTTACCATTATAGTATTTATTATTATTTTGATAATAATAGTATAATAAAAGAATATCTTAAAAATATAATAAATTATTAAAAAATATTTTATAACTTACCAATATAATATATTTCTAATGCATTAAAATAATTATAAATTATTTTATATAATTAATTTATATAAATATAAATTATTTTATATAATTAATTAAAAAAATATAATTATACAATTAATCTAATGCATTTAAAATAAATATAATTTATTTTATATAGTTAATTTATTTTGTGTGATAACATAAAAATAGATTATATTATACTATTAAATTTTTAATTTTTAATTTTTATAATTTATAATTTTTATTTACCATTAGTTTATTTATTATATATATATACATATATCATATGATGCATTATAATAAATACAAATAAATATAATAAATATTTTCTATAATTTTATATCTAATCATTCACAGCTCTACCAATCACTTAAAATGTGTATATTAATCAGAGCATACAACTTCAGTAGCATACTGCTTCAGCTGCTTAATGTTACTGCTCTACTATGAATCATATCAATCAGGGCCTATGTAGAGATTAAATAATTGGCCTATGTAGAGATTAACCAAATATAATTGGAATTTACTAATATGAGACTAACATTCGCAAACTAAGATCAGATAATGGTGGAGATTGTTGCAACAAAAGCTTTGAGGAATATTTTGCAGCCAATGGCCTTATCCATGAAACTTCATGTCCTCATTCATCCCAGCAAAATAGAGTAGCGGAGAGGAAGAATCGTTATATACTCAGAGACGGCGCGGTCGCTCATCATTGGAGCTCGGGTTCCAACTTATCATTGGGCTGAAGCGGTAACAACGGCGGTATACATGATTAATCGAATGCCTTCTAAGACTTTGAAAGTTTATCTTTGGTCTAGCTTAAGCCAAGAAGAGGAAACTCACAAATCCAATTGGGTTATACACTTGATATGCACGCAACTTTATTGCGAACTAATGTGTATTGTACGACGTCGGATGCATAAGCTACAAAATTGAATCACCCAATTACGCAAGTAACTTCCAATTATTTTTGTTTAGAAATCGAAGTTTCCCGATAAATGCATCATCAGCATTTGCAAAATGTTAATAACATCAAAATTGAAATCGAAGCCAACATTCAAAATGAAATTAATACTCAATGTCAATGTCGGATTAAGTCAAAAGCACATGAAAAAGTATATTTGAAATGGAAGTTTGTTGATTTTTTTTGGGGGCTAATAATATAAGACGCAAACGTGAAAGACAAAAAACCCTAATTTTTAATTACAGAGCCGTCGATCGTTTTTGTCTTCCAAATCAAAAACCCTAATTTATAATTACGAAGTCAAACTTAGATAGGACGCCATCGTCTATCGTTTTTGTCTTCCAAATCAAAGATCACAAGCGAAACAACGATGGCGTCCGATCTTCCGCCGGATTTGGTAGATGAAATACTTTCTAGAGTTCCAGCGACAACGTTGAGTCGATTGCGATCTACTTGCAAACGTGGAACGCTTTATTCAAAGAGGAAAGATTTACCAAGAAGCACTTTGATAGAGCAGCAAAGCAGGTTTTGGTTCTCATGTTGAACGAACATAAGATTTCTTCACTGAGCGTCGATCTCCATGGAATTGGTAACAACACTGCTGCTCCATCTATAGAGTTTAAGAGTGAACTTAGCCTAAAGGAATCTCATTCTTCTTCAGGACGAATCGATATATTTGGAGTGTTTCACTGCGTCGGTTTATTGTTATGCACTACCAAACCCGAAATCTCTCATCTTGCTTTTGCTGATGATCTCATGATTTTCTTTGATGGAAAACAGGACTCTCTGAGAAGTTTGACAAACACTCTTGATGTCTTTCACCGACTTTCTGGTTTTGAGATGAAAAGAGAAAAATCTGCTATTTATTTGGCGGGTGTGAACGAAGAAGAAGCTGAAGGTATTGCAGAATTTGGTTTTACTAAAGGAACCTTCCCCTTCAGATACTTGGGGCTTCCATTGACTCACAGGAAACTAATAAAAGCTGAGTACTCTCCCTTCTAGACTCGATTGTTTCTAGGTTCACCCATTGGGCAACCAAAATCCTATCTTTTGCAGGAAGGCTTTAGTTAATCTCCTCTGTCATCTACAGCACGGTGAATTTTTGGATCACAGCTTTCATTCTGCCCAAAGCTTGTATAAAGAAAATTGAGAGTATGTGTAATCACTTCCTTTGGTCGGGAGACATCACTAAAATGGGAGGGGTTAAAGTGGCTTGGAAAAGAGTGTGCTTACCAAAAGAAAAAGGAGGTCTTGGTCTTAGGAACTTTGCCATATGGAACAAAACTCTAAACTTGAAGCTGGTCTGGTTATTGTTCTCCAAGTCTGACTCTTCTTGGGTTGTCTGGATGAGGAAGCATAATTTAAACCATACCCAAAGTAACTTCTGGAGTGCTGTCCCGGGGATAAATGACTCTTAGGTTTGGAAATCTATTCTCAATCTTCGACCACTAGCCATTCAATTCCTTCGTTCAAATGTGGCTGATGGTAAGCGTACTAGTTTTTGGTATGATCATTGGTTGGAATTGGAGCCTCTTATGGACTTTATTGGCCAAGATGGTCCGCGGTTACTTGGTGTGCATGAGTTAAACTCAGTTGCTGCAGCTTGTAGTAGGTTCGGCTGGAGGCTACCTTTAGCTAGAACCCGATCTCATCATCTTGCAACTCTTCGTGCACACCTACTTTAGACTCCGGTCCCAAACCATACACTAGGACGTGACTATTTTTCTTGGATAACTACTGATTCCTCTAATGCATACTTCTCATCAAGTTAAACATGGGAGAAACTAAGGTATAAAAAAAATCCTCAGCCTTGGTGGAAAACAGTGTGGTTCAAGGGCTTTATTCCAAAGCATGCTTTCACATTTTGGGTTTCCCATCTAGACCATCTACCTGTAAGATCTCGCCTTGCCTTTTGGGGTTTGAACACTTCTCCATTATGTTGTTTATGCAATCAACACGCTGAAACAAGGAACCATCTACTCTTACACTGCGACTTTAGTACGCAAGTGTGGACTATAGTGCTTCAGAGACTTGGGCAACCAACTCATTGTTTTGCAGATTGGTCCATATTAATCACATGGCTATCTACCTCCTCACCGAAATCAATAGCGACTTTTGCGTTGTTTGGCTATTCAAGCAACGGGTTTTTTCATCTGGAAGGAGAGGAATTCTAGCACTACAAGAAAACAGCACATGAGCGACTACCAGGAAAGTCACAAAATGGTCGCAAAAATGAAATTTGCGACTACTTAGGGACTAAAATAAGTAGTCGCAAAATATTGGTCGCAAAATAAAACAGTCGCAAAGTAGTCGTCTATTAGGGACTAAATTGTGACAATATAATGTAGTCGTATAAGTACGACTACTTTAAGACGAAAAAGGTAGTCGTATATTAACGACTAAAGCGGGACGACCTAATATTTGCGACTATTATACGACTGTGTTATGTTGTTGTGCCTTAGAGACTGATTTGTGATGACACTCTTAGTCGTATTAGTACAACCACTTTGAGACGAAAGAAAGTAGTCGTATATTAATGACTAAAGACGGACGAGCAAATTTTTGCGACTATTATATGACTGCATTATGTTGTCGTGCATTAGAGACTGATTTATGACGATACTTTTAGACATTTGCGACGTTTTGACAACTAATATTGTAGAGGCTAATGAACGTGGGTACTCGCAAAGTAGTCGTTAAAGAGTCACTTATTAACAACTAAAATGCCACTCTTTTGTTGGTTTCTTTAATATTAGTGTCCCAAATCAGTCACAAATTTGCAACTTTTTTGAGACTTTAGTTTTCAAATATATATATATATATATATATATATTGCATATTTTTTGAAATTTAAAAGGCAAAAGTAAAAGAAAAAGAAACAGAATGTTAAAACTACTAGTAATACACTGGAAACTTAGTCTTTGTGGCTAAAACATAGATAGAAATGTTCAAACACATAAGAAAGAAACTTGTAAAAGCATAAATTTAAAATGTTTATGGATAGGGTTGGAAGGCAGGTGTGGTGACTGGTCCAGGAGGTTGTGCGGTGGCTGGTGCAGTTATCGGAGTGATGGCTGGTGCAGTTGTCGGAGTGATGGCTGGTGCAGTATCCAAGACAGGCTGTTCACTCATGAAAGCTGCGATGCGGGGATCAATGTTCTTTATGTAGGTGATCAGCTTCTCCATTTCAGAGATCTGAGCTTGAGCATGACGTTGCTCCTCATCACGTCAAGCATTATCCTCTTCTTGTTCAGCTATCTTACGACGAGCTAATTGCAGTTGTCCCTGGATATCTAAAATGGATGTTGTAGAAGAGCTTGAATAGCTTTCTTTCCTTTTGCCTTGGCTGATCATCTCACGCAGTTGTCCAAGTCCAAATGGGTTCCCCTTGGTATTTGTCTGAGTACATTGCCGACAACAAAAACAACAGATTTATTGTCAACCAAAACAAGTTGCATTGACATGAACAAAACAGATAGAATGCTTTAGAAGAAGCTCAAAAATGAGTATATACACCCGAAGGAATAACAACTAATATAAATTCAGAATGACAACAAAAACACAAGTAAACATTTATCAGAATGAATGATAGTCACCATTCTTCTTAACCAAAAATAGACTAATTGACAACAAAAGTCAGAAAGAAGAACAATAAAGTCAGAATAGACAATTGATCCATTTAAAGTTCACATACACTAAGAATCAGTCAATCCAGATAAAGTATTTCAACCTATGCTAACAATTCGTGCTTAGCAAACAAAGTCATGAAGTATTATTGAAGACCCTAAGTGTACCAGTTCATAAGAAACAGAATCAGAGACCAAAAGACCAGAGAAATTACCTTAAGAAAAAATCTCATTATTTTCTTCAATGGTGAGATTCCGCTGAGTAGAATGTTGAGAAGAATTCTCCGAGGTTTCCGGTCCATCAGCCGCGTGTTGATCCATGATATCTGCAAGGTTCTTCTCATAGGCTTCCGCCACTTGTTTGGCTTTGTGATCCACAAAACTCTCATCTGTCCTTGTATGTGTCCGCATAAAGACTTTTCCAAAGGAAACATGACGTCCTATTTCCTCCTCATGTGATGATACAACCACACATATGAATTAGTTGTAGTTTATAATTAGAAAGTACGGGTTAAAAGAATTACCATTTCTTGTTGAATACGCAGGTATGATTTTTGCCCGGAAACATGCTTGTGGGCTCCTAGACCGCCACGATCTGAGTTACGCGAGGCTGAAGCAGTAGAGCTCTTCTCCATAGCATCGGGAGTGTTCCAATCCTCAACATGTGTTACCAAAGCATAGAGTTAATCCATACAGGTCTTACACCACTGTTCTTAGCCTGACTAATTATGCCTTTCATCCTGTTCTTGGCAATCTTCAGGAATGATTCCTTCACAAGCTCCGTGATTCCGGTATCCCAATTGTACTTGCGCTACACAGTTAAGTAAAATATAAGTTAAGTATTGATTACAAAGAAAGGTATTAAATCTGAAATAAAAAACAAGTAAAAGAATAAAACATTACCGCAAAAAATTCTGAAATATCTTTCTTGTATGTGTATTGGCGTCACCTTCCAGCTGTAGTAAGGACCATCAAACTTGCGTCTAAAAATTCTAGCAATGACACGAGTCAGTTTGCCGTTGTCACGGGTAAACCTAGTAAATGAATTGAAACAGAGGCTAAGTGCTATAAATAGGTAGAGGGTTAAGTGCTATAAACAGGTAGAATTCCAACAATGATGCATTAGCAGAAGACATTTATGCATTAACTGTTTGTGATGCATTAACTAAACCCACTTATATACTACAATTACTCTCACCAATTCAAACCCACATATTTTAACAGCTTGATGATACAACAGATAATCGAACAATTGTTGTGTGAGCAGACGATGAAGAAAAATCATAAGAAGCCTACGAAAAAGGACCTTACTATGTAACAGTTAAGATCTACATTTATCTCATGTACTTAAAAATCATGAACAACTCTTTCAAACTTCTACTTCACTAAAGTTAAAACACCAAACGTAACTCTATATATCACCCCACCAGGCCACCAACAAGAATCTCACTCACTAAAAAAACCTATCTTCTCTGTTTCTATCTTTTTCCTACTTTCATTCTCTTTTTTTTTTGTAATCTCAACCAAAAATGGGAGGCAGTAAGATGCCAGAAGTTTATGAAATCGATGTCGAAACCGGGATGTCTTCTCTTTCTATAGTCGACAAAAATCCCCACGAGCATGTCCCCAGTGAAGCACCGATCGTATCTTCTTACAATGATCGGATCAGGCTATTGCTTGACACTGTCGACAGGCTAAGGAACCTGAATGTAATGAGAGAAGGGATCCAGATTCCCACCATTGTTGTGGTTGGAGACCAGTCCTCGGGGAAGTCGAGTGTTCTTGAGTCCTTGGCAGGAATTAGTTTGCCTCGTGGATAAGGAATCTGCACTAGGGTTCCTCTTGTTATGAGACTCCAGAGAAGTCCTAGCCCTGAACCTGAGATCTGGCTTGAGTTTGGTGACAAAAGAGTTGATACCGACGAGGAGCATATCGCCGAATCTATCTGCACCGCAACTGAGGCAATTGCCGGTAAGTTCTGATTCTCTCTTTATCAGTGTTAAGTATGTTATATGGTATAAACATACAAGACATATCCTTAGTATATTAGAGTCTCTGTGTTATTTAGGTAAATACGATTTGTCATACTGCAACGCCGAGTGTAACATGTTTGAGACTAACAAATGGATTGTTGTGAATTGATAATGATGATTAATGAATGATGTTGCAGGATCTGGTAAAGGTGTCTCAGACACTCCCTTGACACTCCATGTGAAGAAAGCAGGTGTTCCAGATCTTACCATGGTGGATCTTCCAGGGATAACTCGAGTTCCAGTGAATGGACAGCCTGAAAACATCTATGAGCAGATTTCTGGGATGATTATGAAGTACATCAAGCCTCAAGAGTCCATCATCCTGAACGTTCTGTCAGCTATGGTCGACTTCACCACCTGTGAATCCATTCGGATGTCCAGACAAGTTGACAAAACCGGTGAACGGACTCTGGCTGTTGTGATAAAGGCTGACATGGGTCCTGAAGGTCTCATGCAGAAAGTAACAGCATACGATGTGAATATCGGACTTGGTTATGTCTGTGTCAGGAACCGTGTAGGGGAGGAGACATACCAAGAAGCAAGGATGCAAGAAGAGTTACTTTTCAAGACTCATCCACTGCTTTCCATGATTGACCATGACATTGTGGGAATCCCGGTTTTAGCTCAAAAAGCTAATTCAAATCCAGGCGACAATGATCTCCCGTTGTTTGCCAGATATTGTACAGAAAATCAAAGAGAAACTGGACAACAGTATCCTCGAGTTGAACGAGCTGCCAATGGTAATGACTTCTACAGAGGAAGCTTTGATGACCTTCATGAACATCATTGGTTCCTCCAAGGAATCTCTCCTAAGAATTCTTATCCAAGGCGATTTCACTGAATTCCCGGATGATCAAAGCATGCACTCCACTGCTCGATTGGCTGATTTGTTGAGCCAATTCTCAGACAATGTTGGGGTCGGTTTTCACCTCATCGAGATCAACTGCTGATAAGACTAAGTATGGAGAAAAGGCTAGCCAAGTAAGTGCAAACTCTTGGCTCGGCGGCAGAAGCAAGCAATGTTTGGCTAGGCGACGAGCCAACTTTTGGCTAGGCAGCAAGGAGAAAGGAGTGACGAGCCAACTTTTGGCTCGGTAGCAGGAAGAAATGGTGACGAGCCAATATCTTAGCTAGGCAGTGGAAGAAGCAGGAGACGAGCCAACACTTGGCTCGGTAGCAAGGAGTAGTGATGACGAGCCAACATCTTGGCTAGGTAACAAGGAGAAAGGAGTGACGAGCCAACATCTTGGCTAGGTAACAAGGAGAAAGGAGTGACGAGCCAACATCTTGGCTAGGCAGCAAGGAGAAAGGAGTGACGAGCCAACTTTTGGCTCGGTAGCATGAAGAAATAATGACGAGCCAACATCTTGGCTAGGCAGTGGAAGAAGCAAGAGACGAGCCGACACTTGGCTCGATAGCAAGGAAGAAGCAGGAGACGAGCCGGCACTTGGCTCGGTAGCAAGGAGAAAGGAGTGACGAGCCAACAACTTTTGGCTCGGCAGCAGGGAGAGATGGTGACGAGCCAAACTTGGCTCGGCAGCATGAAGAAACAAGTGACGAGCCAACATGTTGGCAAACCAACGAACGGTGATGAGCCAACATGAAGGCAAACCAACAAACGGTGACGAGCCAACGTGAAGGCAAACCAACAAACGGTGACGAGCCAATGTGTTGGTAAACCAACTACCTGGCTCGGAATTGGGAGAAACAGGCGCGACAAATGACGAGCCAGCTCACCGACGACCCAGTGAAACAACGAGCCTAATACCTTAACATGTTTAAGCGACGAGCCACAAGGGTTTGGATGGGCCAAATTAGCAAGTAAGAAGCCCACATTCGAACCAACCAGAGAAGAAAGGAAATCCCAAAGAATAAGGAAGTTTTCCTTTCTCCTTTAGAAAAAGGCCTAGCCGACTTGTTTTTGTATAAATAGACATGTCCCCTTTGAGAAAAGGGATCCGAAAATCGACCTAGCTAAACACTTGTTATTCTTTGCAACAGCTTTCAAAACAGCTAAAGATAATAAAAACCATCTTTGGATCTCTGTTCTTGGTTTCTTTTCATAGAAGTTTGTCGAATCCCTAAATTTCCCTTACCAAATTTAATTGTGCGAGTTTCGACTCCCACAGACAATCTTCAAGCAAAGCCACATACCGTAACAGAGTTCTTGATGTATGAAATCAAAGTCTTAGAAGAGTGCAAATGTATCGGATTGCCTAATTTCATCCCGAGATCCGCATTCTTAGTTATCCTTTCGCACCGTGTTGATGAAATGCATAATAAACCTGTCGAGTTCATCAAGGAGATATGGGAATACGTTGAAGTTGTTCTCTCAGCAGTCATCACCAAATATTCTGACAACTTCCCACAGATCCAATCCTCCATCAAACGCGCCGGTCGAAATCTAATCTCCAAGATCAAGGAACAATCTGTGAGCAGAGTGATTGAGATCGTTGAGATGGAGAAACTGACGGATTACACATGTAACCCTGAGTACATGATAGTTTACACACAGAAGATAGCTAATCAAGGAAATTTCATCAATTATGTACATGATTATTCGAGCTACACGTTAACTGGATTCGGAGATGTTGGGATAACGCATCTAAGGAAGTATGACGCGCATTTTCCTAGGCAAGCGTTCGACATGAATGTGAGAATTACAGCTTACTGGACCATCGTCGTAAGGAGGATTGTGGATAATATTGCATTGTACATTCAGTTCTCTGTGAAGAATCTTGTGAAAAGTCAGTTTCAGAAGGAGATCGTCGCGGAAATGGTGAATCCAAGAGGTGGAAGAGAAGTTGAGAAGATGATGGAGGAGTCTCCGTCCGTGGCGAGCAAGAGAGAGAAGCTGAAGAACAGTATCAATCTCTTGAAGGAGTCCAAGGATGCTGTGGCCGCCATTGTTGATCAGAATTCTGGCTAAGGAGATCGTTAATCGATTGCTACTTTCTAATTTTTTTTTTTTTTTAAGTTGGGACTTTTGTGATCTCTTTGAACTTTGGATTTTTCGTTTGGAACCATGGCTGGAATAACCTTTTGGAAGAGAAATTATTCCAGAATGACCCTGTTCTAAAAATGATTTTCTTTTTATTTTTCTTTTAACTCGAAAAAAGGATAAATGACTAGTTAATTTTAAAAACATATGTTAATTAAAATTTGCATAATGAATTTGGATATTTGTAACTGGGTCTTCGGGTCTTGGGCTCACCTACAATGAAAAAAAGAATTTGCATCTTTTTTTTTGTTTCCTTGTTTTTATTTTTTCATCTTCTTCGATCCGTTTGTCTTTTTTTTTTTCCCCTTTTCCCCTTTTTCGTCGTCTTCTTCTCTGCTTCTAGGGTTTAGAAAAAATAAACAAATTTTCCCAAATTTAAGTCACCTTCTCTCAATCCAAAGTCTTCTCTCTAAGCCTCGTTTCTTCTCTCTGCGCCTCGTCTCTTTTATCTCCGGCTCGTTTCTCCTTTGTAAGTGTTCCAGCTTTGCAAGCCTTTTCGAAATTGGTTTGTAAATATGTGTGGTATTGGGTTTTTCGTGTTTGTGTGTAAAATAATTTGTAGTGTTGAATGTGAAAATAATTTGGTAAGCTTTTTTTTTATAATCTAGGTATCGCAATGCCTCCTAGAATAAAGAACGCTTCTATTCGTTCTCCACCACGTTCTCCACCACGTTCACTACCAGTAGTAAAAGAAGAAGTAGAAGAGACCATGTCTCAAACATCAACAGAAGAATCAAAAAAAGAGAACATAACGGTATGTAGATTTTAATTAGTAAAACTGGTACAATTAGTAAAACTGGTACAATTAGTAAAACTAGTTCTGCTTGTAAAAATGGTACTACTTGTAAAATTGGTACAACTGCTAACGAAAAAAATACTCTTTTGATTGCAGCCTGAGAAGCCAATGAAACCGCTTTATTTTTTTTTTCAATCCCACCGAGTATGTAAAATACCCTAAGATTGGTACAAGGTGTGATCTTGCAAAGGCTGTGAAGACCATTAGGAATCTTAAAGGCACGGAGGAGAAATGGTTTACAGAGCATCCTCAATTCAAGCACTTCTTCCACATGCATATGGAGAAAACCAGAAAGTTGATGGGAATGTGGATGTTGCTTGTCCGGACAGCTTCTACAGACAGACATGGTGAATTATGGTTTGTTGTCAATGGTATTCCTATTCAGTATTCGTTGAGAGAACATGGTCTCATATGTGGATTAAGCTGCCACGCATATCCACCAGATTATGAGAATTTGGGAAATTTGCGATTTGTGGAAAGCACTTTGGAGAGGGTCTCATGAACATGGTCTCATATTTATTTTTGTTTATAAATTGAAGTTTCCCGATAAATGCATCATCAACATTTGCAAAATGTTAATGGCATCAAAATTGAATCGAAGCCACCATTCAAAATGAAGTTAACACTCAATGTCAATGTCGGATTAGGTCAAAAGCACACATGAAAAATGTGTATTTGAAATGAAAATTTGTTTCCTTTTTTTTGGGCTAATATAAATTTTAAACCTTCAAAACTAAACTATAAATCCTAACAGTTTAATCTAAACCCAAAATACTAAAATCAAACCCAAAATTTTAAATTTAAACCTTTAAAATTCATTTTTAGTGTTTTTCGTATTTTTGAAAAACAAAAACTTTTAGTATTTTTTTAGAAAAAAAAAACTAATGATGATATATATTTTTTAAAAACTAATGATGGTGTGCTTTCTCGGATTACAGGTAGGGCTGGGCAAAAAACCCGGATCCGAAAATTCGAACCGGAACCGAACGAAAACGAGTATTCGGGTCGGGTTCGGTTCCTCAAAATACCCGAACAGGCCTAGATCACTATACCGAAGAACCGAACCGACGCCGAACCGAACCGAAAACGAATGGGTACACAAAATACCCGAATACAATATATACTCAAAAATATATGTTATATTTAGATTTGTAATAACCAAATACCGAAACTACAATTATAAATCCGAAAATATTAGTTTTATTTAAAAAAACTAATGATGGTGTGCTTTCTCGGATTACAGCCAATACTGATGTTTACATCATCCCAAGTTTACTCAAATTTTCAGGAACGGTTTAAATATCACAATAACTAAGTTTAAATATGATTCATACAGGTTTACATATATAACTAGATCAAACAGTTTTTTTTTCTAACGGTTAAATATATTGCCCCAAAAATCACCACCGAGTTTTAAAAGACTGGTCCGGTCCTGAGTTTCGGGTACATGTTGGGATCTAATCTGGGCTTTACACAAGCCAACAGAGGCTTAGCCATAAACAAGTTTTCTTCCGACTCGACTAGCTCGACTTTGTCCGAAGTACCTGGAGGAATGGTCCAGTCGAACCCTTGGAGAAGCCTACCCAACAACGTAACAATCATGGAGGTCCCAAGCTTAGCTCCAACGCAGCCGCGCCTACCTGTTCCAAATGAAACAAGTCGTAAGTCTGGCTCGGTTAACACCACTTCATTGCCGGTTAGGTGGCGCTCGGGCCTGTAGGTGAGTGGCTCGTCCCATGTCTTAGGGTTTCGACCAACACCAGGACGACTCACTAGAATATGACTGCCTGTGACATTACACAATCATATTTATTTGTTGGTGAGACAGAAAAGAGATACTACCAAAAAGAAAGAGAGATATATATACCTTTGGGGACGAAATAACCAGCGAGAGTTGTGTCTTGACGGGCCATGTGAGGGACGAGGAAAGGATTGGTAGGGTGAAGTCTGAGAGTTTCTCTGCAACAAGCTTTGACATAGTTTAGATTTGGTACATCTGATTCTTGAACAAGTCTGTCTTTTCCGACAACCATATTGATCTCTTCCACCGCTTTTTCAAGAATCTCTCTTTGGTTCAACATCTCCGCAAGTGTCCACTCTATTACATTCACTGCATTATCAATCCCTACTACATCAAGATCCTATTAAAAAAACACCATAGATTATCAACGTGTGTGTATATATATATATATATATATATCTATTTATTTATATATAAAAACCAATTGATAAATAGTGGATTTCTAAAACGAACCACAGAGAGATTGTGATTTCTTGCGGCGTAAGCAATGGCTTCCCATTGTCATCTTTAAGGGTGAAGAGAATGTCGAGCCAATCTTTGATCTCGGAAACATCATTCTTCTTCTTCGCATCATCGTAGTCTTTATTCTTCTCCCTCCACAAGGACCACAACTCTATCTTCTCATCGATAATCATCTTGTTGTACTTAGTGATAACATCAACGGCTTCTCTTAATTCAATCTCCTCTCTTGAAGATTCCATCCTCTAAAGAGAGGGTAATAATCGGCTATGTAAAAGCTAAAGAAACAATCAAGAGCCTTGAAAATGGCTTCAAAATGTTCTTTTTCCATCGGTCCGAGACTCCCGTCCATCGTCGTTTCCTTGAAATGTTTCCGTCCAAACAAGAGTTCATCTTCACATTGTGGGTGTGAGTGCACACGATATCCCTCACGTTTCACTACGACACCGTTCTTGGTCTTGGACTCACATTGTTGTATAGGTTAAGGACATACGCGAGGAGGTTGTCGGATTCTAAGTTTCTAACGTCGAGTAATAGGTTTTAAAGCTTTTGTAGACATCAACTCCGATGACATCACTTTCTTCATCTTCTTTTGCCTATCCCCGTACTCGTCGAACACCACTCCCTTGTACCTAAGAGTTTTATAACGTTTATACACATGGGCGTGAATCCAAGTTATTAAGAAACAAATATTTGAGAATTAATGAAATGTTTAATCACTTGCCGCCATTTATAAAAGAAATCCACTCATTAACCTAGGATTTAGTTTTTTTTTCCTCGCCAGATAATTTGAATTTTGAACCCACCCCAATTGACAAGAAACCAAATTTGGGGAGATTAGACGAAATGATATAGTGTTTGTCAACTTAACTAAACTACACCTTTTTCTAATTTTGTGTGTGGATACTATATATAAACTAAACCTAATTACTATATCAGACCTGACAAACAAACAAAAAAATTATACGTGACTTAATCTCAATTTTTTCTCTTATCGTACATCTAAAATTTCAATTGAATTAGTTGAGAAAATAAAGTATAATTATTAAAAAAATATATATACTATTAAAATAAGGTTAAAAAATTACCCGCCACTAATGTACTCGGCGGAGTAAGAGTCCGGCCTGTCCGCAAAAACGGCGTCTTTCTCTCTAACGACTTCACGGGCAATCTCATCGGAGGTTATGACAATGACGTAAACACGACCGAACCGGAAGCAAGCTATATCGTCTTCATATCTTTCATCACACGAACTGTCCACTTGGAAGTTGGTCGGTTCATGAGCATTCCGACTAAGTTCCCGATGATCGGAAATCCCCGCGGGCATGGAGGCAGCTTCTTACGACGACCACCACCACGAAAACGGTCCAAAAAGCTTTTTAAGAGAAATAAAATAATCAGAGTTACAGAAAATATGATAACAACTGAGGTAAAAACATTATTCGGGTAATATTCCATGACGTCTACTCCCATATTTTGAAGTAAATTATCTTTGCATTCTCTAAACGTAGAAAATACATATATATATATATATACACGATTGCACGTCATCTTTTTAATGGTTTACATCCGTATATATTAGATACAAATTTCCTATGATTATGTAAAATCTAAATATTTATTTGATGTAAATATCATCCATACAATTGTCTCCAAATGTTTATATTACTCAGATTTTTGAGATTCCCCTTTATATTACTCCAAATGAAAAATTAGAAAAAATTATGTTAGAATTTATAAATATAACTATAATGCATTAAAAATACAAATATATTAAAATTCAATATTTTTAAATAATATTTACCATTATAGTATTTATTATTATTTTTGATAATAATAGTATAATAAAAGAATATCTTAAAAATATAATAAATTATTAAAAAATATTTTATAACTTACCAATATAATATATTTCTAATGCATTAAAATAATTATAAATTATTTTATATAATTAATTTATATAAATATAAATTATTTTATATAATTAATTAAAAAAATATAATTATACAATTAATCTAATGCATTTAAAATAAATATAATTTATTTTATATAGTTAATTTATTTTGTGTGATAACATAAAAATAGATTATATTATACTATTAAATTTTTAATTTTTAATTTTTATAATTTATAATTTTTATTTACCATTAGTTTATTTATTATATATATATACATATATCATATGATGCATTATAATAATACAAATAAATATAATAAATATTTTCTATAATTTTATATCTAATCATTCACAGCTCTACCAATCACTTAAAATGTGTATATTAATCAGAGCATACAACTTCAGTAGCATACTGCTTCAGCTGCTTAATGTTACTGCTCTACTATGAATCATATCAATCAGGGCCTATGTAGAGATTAAATAATTGGCCTATGTAGAGATTAACCAAATATAATTGGAATTTACTAATATGAGACTAACATTCGCAAACTAAGATCAGATAATGGTGGAGATTGTTGCAACAAAAGCTTTGAGGAATATTTTGCAGCCAATGGCCTTATCCATGAAACTTCATGTCCTCATTCATCCCAGCAAAATAGAGTAGCGGAGAGGAAGAATCGTTATATACTCAGAGACGGCGCGGTCGCTCATCATTGGAGCTCGGGTTCCAACTTATCATTGGGCTGAAGCGGTAACAACGGCGGTATACATGATTAATCGAATGCCTTCTAAGACTTTGAAAGTTTATCTTTGGTCTAGCTTAAGCCAAGAAGAGGAAACTCACAAATCCAATTGGGTTATACACTTGATATGCACGCAACTTTATTGCGAACTAATGTGTATTGTACGACGTCGGATGCATAAGCTACAAAATTGAATCACCCAATTACGCAAGTAACTTCCAATTATTTTTGTTTAGAAATCGAAGTTTCCCGATAAATGCATCATCAGCATTTGCAAAATGTTAATAACATCAAAATTGAAATCGAAGCCAACATTCAAAATGAAATTAATACTCAATGTCAATGTCGGATTAAGTCAAAAGCACATGAAAAAGTATATTTGAAATGGAAGTTTGTTGATTTTTTTTGGGGGCTAATAATATAAGACGCAAACGTGAAAGACAAAAAACCCTAATTTTTAATTACAGAGCCGTCGATCGTTTTTTGTCTTCCAAATCAAAACCCTAATTTATAATTACGAAGTCAAACTTAGATAGGACGCCATCGTCTATCGTTTTTGTCTTCCAAATCAAAGATCACAAGCGAAACAACGATGGCGTCCGATCTTCCGCCGGATTTGGTAGATGAAATACTTTCTAGAGTTCCAGCGACAACGTTGAGTCGATTGCGATCTACTTGCAAACGTGGAACGCTTTATTCAAAGAGGAAAGATTTACCAAGAAGCACTTTGATAGAGCAGCAAAGCAGGTTTTGGTTCTCATGTTGAACGAACATAAGATTTCTTCACTGAGCGTCGATCTCCATGGAATTGGTAACAACACTGCTGCTCCATCTATAGAGTTTAAGAGTGAACTTAGCCTAAAGGAATCTCATTCTTCTTCAGGACGAATCGATATATTTGGAGTGTTTCACTGCGTCGGTTTATTGTTATGCACTACCAAACCCGAAATCTCTCATCTTGCTTTTGCTGATGATCTCATGATTTTCTTTGATGGAAAACAGGACTCTCTGAGAAGTTTGACAAACACTCTTGATGTCTTTCACCGACTTTCTGGTTTTGAGATGAAAAGAGAAAAATCTGCTATTTATTTGGCGGGTGTGAACGAAGAAGAAGCTGAAGGTATTGCAGAATTTGGTTTTACTAAAGGAACCTTCCCTTCAGATACTTGGGGCTTCCATTGACTCACAGGAAACTAATAAAAGCTGAGTACTCTCCCTTCTAGACTCGATTGTTTCTAGGTTCACCCATTGGGCAACCAAAATCCTATCTTTTGCAGGAAGGCTTTAGTTAATCTCCTCTGTCATCTACAGCACGGTGAATTTTTGGATCACAGCTTTCATTCTGCCCAAAGCTTGTATAAAGAAAATTGAGAGTATGTGTAATCACTTCCTTTGGTCGGGAGACATCACTAAAATGGGAGGGGTTAAAGTGGCTTGGAAAAGAGTGTGCTTACCAAAAGAAAAAGGAGGTCTTGGTCTTAGGAACTTTGCCATATGGAACAAAACTCTAAACTTGAAGCTGGTCTGGTTATTGTTCTCCAAGTCTGACTCTTCTTGGGTTGTCTGGATGAGGAAGCATAATTTAAACCATACCCAAAGTAACTTCTGGAGTGCTGTCCCGGGGATAAATGACTCTTAGGTTTGGAAATCTATTCTCAATCTTCGACCACTAGCCATTCAATTCCTTCGTTCAAATGTGGCTGATGGTAAGCGTACTAGTTTTTGGTATGATCATTGGTTGGAATTGGAGCCTCTTATGGACTTTATTGGCCAAGATGGTCCGCGGTTACTTGGTGTGCATGAGTTAAACTCAGTTGCTGCAGCTTGTAGTAGGTTCGGCTGGAGGCTACCTTTAGCTAGAACCCGATCTCATCATCTTGCAACTCTTCGTGCACACCTACTTTAGACTCCGGTCCCAAACCATACACTAGGACGTGACTATTTTTCTTGGATAACTACTGATTCCTCTAATGCATACTTCTCATCAAGTTAAACATGGGAGAAACTAAGGTATAAAAAAAATCCTCAGCCTTGGTGGAAAACAGTGTGGTTCAAGGGCTTTATTCCAAAGCATGCTTTCACATTTTGGGTTTCCCATCTAGACCATCTACCTGTAAGATCTCGCCTTGCCTTTTGGGGTTTGAACACTTCTCCATTATGTTGTTTATGCAATCAACACGCTGAAACAAGGAACCATCTACTCTTACACTGCGACTTTAGTACGCAAGTGTGGACTATAGTGCTTCAGAGACTTGGGCAACCAACTCATTGTTTTGCAGATTGGTCCATATTAATCACATGGCTATCTACCTCCTCACCGAAATCAATAGCGACTTTTGCGTTGTTTGGCTATTCAAGCAACGGGTTTTTTCATCTGGAAGGAGAGGAATTCTAGCACTACAAGAAAACAGCACATGAGCGACTACCAGGAAAGTCACAAAATGGTCGCAAAAATGAAATTTGCGACTACTTAGGGACTAAAATAAGTAGTCGCAAAATATTGGTCGCAAAATAAAACAGTCGCAAAGTAGTCGTCTATTAGGGACTAAATTGTGACAATATAATGTAGTCGTATAAGTACGACTACTTTAAGACGAAAAAGGTAGTCGTATATTAACGACTAAAGCGGGACGACCTAATATTTGCGACTATTATACGACTGTGTTATGTTGTTGTGCCTTAGAGACTGATTTGTGATGACACTCTTAGTCGTATTAGTACAACCACTTTGAGACGAAAGAAAGTAGTCGTATATTAATGACTAAAGACGGACGAGCAAATTTTTGCGACTATTATATGACTGCATTATGTTGTCGTGCATTAGAGACTGATTTATGACGATACTTTTAGACATTTGCGACGTTTTGACAACTAATATTGTAGAGGCTAATGAACGTGGGTACTCGCAAAGTAGTCGTTAAAGAGTCACTTATTAACAACTAAAATGCCACTCTTTTGTTGGTTTCTTTAATATTAGTGTCCCAAATCAGTCACAAATTTGCAACTTTTTTGAGACTTTAGTTTTCAAATATATATATATATATATATATATATTGCATATTTTTTGAAATTTAAAAGGCAAAAGTAAAAGAAAAAGAAACAGAATGTTAAAACTACTAGTAATACACTGGAAACTTAGTCTTTGTGGCTAAAACATAGATAGAAATGTTCAAACACATAAGAAAGAAACTTGTAAAAGCATAAATTTAAAATGTTTATGGATAGGGTTGGAAGGCAGGTGTGGTGACTGGTCCAGGAGGTTGTGCGGTGGCTGGTGCAGTTATCGGAGTGATGGCTGGTGCAGTTGTCGGAGTGATGGCTGGTGCAGTATCCAAGACAGGCTGTTCACTCATGAAAGCTGCGATGCGGGGATCAATGTTCTTTATGTAGGTGATCAGCTTCTCCATTTCAGAGATCTGAGCTTGAGCATGACGTTGCTCCTCATCACGTCAAGCATTATCCTCTTCTTGTTCAGCTATCTTACGACGAGCTAATTGCAGTTGTCCCTGGATATCTAAAATGGATGTTGTAGAAGAGCTTGAATAGCTTTCTTTCCTTTTGCCTTGGCTGATCATCTCACGCAGTTGTCCAAGTCCAAATGGGTTCCCCTTGGTATTTGTCTGAGTACATTGCCGACAACAAAAACAACAGATTTATTGTCAACCAAAACAAGTTGCATTGACATGAACAAAACAGATAGAATGCTTTAGAAGAAGCTCAAAAATGAGTATATACACCCGAAGGAATAACAACTAATATAAATTCAGAATGACAACAAAAACACAAGTAAACATTTATCAGAATGAATGATAGTCACCATTCTTCTTAACCAAAAATAGACTAATTGACAACAAAAGTCAGAAAGAAGAACAATAAAGTCAGAATAGACAATTGATCCATTTAAAGTTCACATACACTAAGAATCAGTCAATCCAGATAAAGTATTTCAACCTATGCTAACAATTCGTGCTTAGCAAACAAAGTCATGAAGTATTATTGAAGACCCTAAGTGTACCAGTTCATAAGAAACAGAATCAGAGACCAAAAGACCAGAGAAATTACCTTAAGAAAAATCTCATTATTTTCTTCAATGGTGAGATTCCGCTGAGTAGAATGTTGAGAAGAATTCTCCGAGGTTTCCGGTCCATCAGCCGCGTGTTGATCCATGATATCTGCAAGGTTCTTCTCATAGGCTTCCGCCACTTGTTTGGCTTTGTGATCCACAAAACTCTCATCTGTCCTTGTATGTGTCCGCATAAAGACTTTTCCAAAGGAAACATGACGTCCTATTTCCTCCTCATGTGATGATACAACCACACATATGAATTAGTTGTAGTTTATAATTAGAAAGTACGGGTTAAAAGAATTACCATTTCTTGTTGAATACGCAGGTATGATTTTTGCCCGGAAACATGCTTGTGGGCTCCTAGACCGCCACGATCTGAGTTACGCGAGGCTGAAGCAGTAGAGCTCTTCTCCATAGCATCGGGAGTGTTCCAATCCTCAACATGTGTTACCAAAGCATAGAGTTAATCCATACAGGTCTTACACCACTGTTCTTAGCCTGACTAATTATGCCTTTCATCCTGTTCTTGGCAATCTTCAGGAATGATTCCTTCACAAGCTCCGTGATTCCGGTATCCCAATTGTACTTGCGCTACACAGTTAAGTAAAATATAAGTTAAGTATTGATTACAAAGAAAGGTATTAAATCTGAAATAAAAAACAAGTAAAAGAATAAAACATTACCGCAAAAATTCTGAAATATCTTTCTTGTATGTGTATTGGCGTCACCTTCCAGCTGTAGTAAGGACCATCAAACTTGCGTCTAAAAATTCTAGCAATGACACGAGTCAGTTTGCCGTTGTCACGGGTAAACCTAGTAAATGAATTGAAACAGAGGCTAAGTGCTATAAATAGGTAGAGGGTTAAGTGCTATAAACAGGTAGAATTCCAACAATGATGCATTAGCAGAAGACATTTATGCATTAACTGTTTGTGATGCATTAACTAAACCCACTTATATACTACAATTACTCTCACCAATTCAAACCCACATATTTTAACAGCTTGATGATACAACAGATAATCGAACAATTGTTGTGTGAGCAGACGATGAAGAAAAATCATAAGAAGCCTACGAAAAAGGACCTTACTATGTAACAGTTAAGATCTACATTTATCTCATGTACTTAAAAATCATGAACAACTCTTTCAAACTTCTACTTCACTAAAGTTAAAACACCAAACGTAACTCTATATATCACCCCACCAGGCCACCAACAAGAATCTCACTCACTAAAAAAACCTATCTTCTCTGTTTCTATCTTTTTCCTACTTTCATTCTCTTTTTTTTTTGTAATCTCAACCAAAAATGGGAGGCAGTAAGATGCCAGAAGTTTATGAAATCGATGTCGAAACCGGGATGTCTTCTCTTTCTATAGTCGACAAAAATCCCCACGAGCATGTCCCCAGTGAAGCACCGATCGTATCTTCTTACAATGATCGGATCAGGCTATTGCTTGACACTGTCGACAGGCTAAGGAACCTGAATGTAATGAGAGAAGGGATCCAGATTCCCACCATTGTTGTGGTTGGAGACCAGTCCTCGGGGAAGTCGAGTGTTCTTGAGTCCTTGGCAGGAATTAGTTTGCCTCGTGGATAAGGAATCTGCACTAGGGTTCCTCTTGTTATGAGACTCCAGAGAAGTCCTAGCCTGAACCTGAGATCTGGCTTGAGTTTGGTGACAAAAGAGTTGATACCGACGAGGAGCATATCGCCGAATCTATCTGCACCGCAACTGAGGCAATTGCCGGTAAGTTCTGATTCTCTCTTTATCAGTGTTAAGTATGTTATATGGTATAAACATACAAGACATATCCTTAGTATATTAGAGTCTCTGTGTTATTTAGGTAAATACGATTTGTCATACTGCAACGCCGAGTGTAACATGTTTGAGACTAACAAATGGATTGTTGTGAATTGATAATGATGATTAATGAATGATGTTGCAGGATCTGGTAAAGGTGTCTCAGACACTCCCTTGACACTCCATGTGAAGAAAGCAGGTGTTCCAGATCTTACCATGGTGGATCTTCCAGGGATAACTCGAGTTCCAGTGAATGGACAGCCTGAAAACATCTATGAGCAGATTTCTGGGATGATTATGAAGTACATCAAGCCTCAAGAGTCCATCATCCTGAACGTTCTGTCAGCTATGGTCGACTTCACCACCTGTGAATCCATTCGGATGTCCAGACAAGTTGACAAAACCGGTGAACGGACTCTGGCTGTTGTGATAAAGGCTGACATGGGTCCTGAAGGTCTCATGCAGAAAGTAACAGCATACGATGTGAATATCGGACTTGGTTATGTCTGTGTCAGGAACCGTGTAGGGGAGGAGACATACCAAGAAGCAAGGATGCAAGAAGAGTTACTTTTCAAGACTCATCCACTGCTTTCCATGATTGACCATGACATTGTGGGAATCCCGGTTTTAGCTCAAAAGCTAATTCAAATCCAGGCGACAATGATCTCCCGTTGTTTGCCAGATATTGTACAGAAAATCAAAGAGAAACTGGACAACAGTATCCTCGAGTTGAACGAGCTGCCAATGGTAATGACTTCTACAGAGGAAGCTTTGATGACCTTCATGAACATCATTGGTTCCTCCAAGGAATCTCTCCTAAGAATTCTTATCCAAGGCGATTTCACTGAATTCCCGGATGATCAAAGCATGCACTCCACTGCTCGATTGGCTGATTTGTTGAGCCAATTCTCAGACAATGTTGGGGTCGGTTTTCACCTCATCGAGATCAACTGCTGATAAGACTAAGTATGGAGAAAAGGCTAGCCAAGTAAGTGCAAACTCTTGGCTCGGCGGCAGAAGCAAGCAATGTTTGGCTAGGCGACGAGCCAACTTTTGGCTAGGCAGCAAGGAGAAAGGAGTGACGAGCCAACTTTTGGCTCGGTAGCAGGAAGAAATGGTGACGAGCCAATATCTTAGCTAGGCAGTGGAAGAAGCAGGAGACGAGCCAACACTTGGCTCGGTAGCAAGGAGTAGTGATGACGAGCCAACATCTTGGCTAGGTAACAAGGAGAAAGGAGTGACGAGCCAACATCTTGGCTAGGTAACAAGGAGAAAGGAGTGACGAGCCAACATCTTGGCTAGGCAGCAAGGAGAAAGGAGTGACGAGCCAACTTTTGGCTCGGTAGCATGAAGAAATAATGACGAGCCAACATCTTGGCTAGGCAGTGGAAGAAGCAAGAGACGAGCCGACACTTGGCTCGATAGCAAGGAAGAAGCAGGAGACGAGCCGGCACTTGGCTCGGTAGCAAGGAGAAAGGAGTGACGAGCCAACAACTTTTGGCTCGGCAGCAGGGAGAGATGGTGACGAGCCAAACTTGGCTCGGCAGCATGAAGAAACAAGTGACGAGCCAACATGTTGGCAAACCAACGAACGGTGATGAGCCAACATGAAGGCAAACCAACAAACGGTGACGAGCCAACGTGAAGGCAAACCAACAAACGGTGACGAGCCAATGTGTTGGTAAACCAACTACCTGGCTCGGAATTGGGAGAAACAGGCGCGACAAATGACGAGCCAGCTCACCGACGACCCAGTGAAACAACGAGCCTAATACCTTAACATGTTTAAGCGACGAGCCACAAGGGTTTGGATGGGCCAAATTAGCAAGTAAGAAGCCCACATTCGAACCAACCAGAGAAGAAAGGAAATCCCAAAGAATAAGGAAGTTTTCCTTTCTCCTTTAGAAAAAGGCCTAGCCGACTTGTTTTTGTATAAATAGACATGTCCCCCTTTGAGAAAAGGGATCCGAAAATCGACCTAGCTAAACACTTGTTATTCTTTGCAACAGCTTTCAAAACAGCTAAAGATAATAAAAACCATCTTTGGATCTCTGTTCTTGGTTTCTTTTCATAGAAGTTTGTCGAATCCCTAAATTTCCCTTACCAAATTTAATTGTGCGAGTTTCGACTCCCACAGACAATCTTCAAGCAAAGCCACATACCGTAACAGAGTTCTTGATGTATGAAATCAAAGTCTTAGAAGAGTGCAAATGTATCGGATTGCCTAATTTCATCCCGAGATCCGCATTCTTAGTTATCCTTTCGCACCGTGTTGATGAAATGCATAATAAACCTGTCGAGTTCATCAAGGAGATATGGGAATACGTTGAAGTTGTTCTCTCAGCAGTCATCACCAAATATTCTGACAACTTCCCACAGATCCAATCCTCCATCAAACGCGCCGGTCGAAATCTAATCTCCAAGATCAAGGAACAATCTGTGAGCAGAGTGATTGAGATCGTTGAGATGGAGAAACTGACGGATTACACATGTAACCCTGAGTACATGATAGTTTACACACAGAAGATAGCTAATCAAGGAAATTTCATCAATTATGTACATGATTATTCGAGCTACACGTTAACTGGATTCGGAGATGTTGGGATAACGCATCTAAGGAAGTATGACGCGCATTTTCCTAGGCAAGCGTTCGACATGAATGTGAGAATTACAGCTTACTGGACCATCGTCGTAAGGAGGATTGTGGATAATATTGCATTGTACATTCAGTTCTCTGTGAAGAATCTTGTGAAAAGTCAGTTTCAGAAGGAGATCGTCGCGGAAATGGTGAATCCAAGAGGTGGAAGAGAAGTTGAGAAGATGATGGAGGAGTCTCCGTCCGTGGCGAGCAAGAGAGAGAAGCTGAAGAACAGTATCAATCTCTTGAAGGAGTCCAAGGATGCTGTGGCCGCCATTGTTGATCAGAATTCTGGCTAAGGAGATCGTTAATCGATTGCTACTTTCTAATTTTTTTTTTTTTTTTTTAAGTTGGGACTTTTGTGATCTCTTTGAACTTTGGATTTTTCGTTTGGAACCATGGCTGGAATAACCTTTTGGAAGAGAAATTATTCCAGAATGACCCTGTTCTAAAAATGATTTTCTTTTTATTTTTCTTTTAACTCGAAAAAAGGATAAATGACTAGTTAATTTTAAAAACATATGTTAATTAAAATTTGCATAATGAATTTGGATATTTGTAACTGGGTCTTCGGGTCTTGGGCTCACCTACAATGAAAAAAAGAATTTGCATCTTTTTTTTTGTTTCCTTGTTTTTATTTTTTCATCTTCTTCGATCCGTTTGTCTTTTTTTTTTTCCCCTTTTCCCCTTTGTTCGTCTTCTTCTCTGCTTCTAGGGTTTAGAAAAAATAAACAAATTTTCCCAAATTTAAGTCACCTTCTCTCAATCCAAAGTCTTCTCTCTAAGCCTCGTTTCTTCTCTCTGCGCCTCGTCTCTTTTATCTCCGGCTCGTTTCTCCTTTGTAAGTGTTCCAGCTTTGCAAGCCTTTTCGAAATTGGTTTGTAAATATGTGTGGTATTGGGTTTTTCGTGTTTGTGTGTAAAATAATTTGTAGTGTTGAATGTGAAAATAATTTGGTAAGCTTTTTTTTTATAATCTAGGTATCGCAATGCCTCCTAGAATAAAGAACGCTTCTATTCGTTCTCCACCACGTTCTCCACCACGTTCACTACCAGTAGTAAAAGAAGAAGTAGAAGAGACCATGTCTCAAACATCAACAGAAGAATCAAAAAAAGAGAACATAACGGTATGTAGATTTTAATTAGTAAAACTGGTACAATTAGTAAAACTGGTACAATTAGTAAAACTAGTTCTGCTTGTAAAAATGGTACTACTTGTAAAATTGGTACAACTGCTAACGAAAAAAATACTCTTTTGATTGCAGCCTGAGAAGCCAATGAAACCGCTTTATTTTTTTTTCAATCCCACCGAGTATGTAAAATACCCTAAGATTGGTACAAGGTGTGATCTTGCAAAGGCTGTGAAGACCATTAGGAATCTTAAAGGCACGGAGGAGAAATGGTTTACAGAGCATCCTCAATTCAAGCACTTCTTCCACATGCATATGGAGAAAACCAGAAAGTTGATGGGAATGTGGATGTTGCTTGTCCGGACAGCTTCTACAGACAGACATGGTGAATTATGGTTTGTTGTCAATGGTATTCCTATTCAGTATTCGTTGAGAGAACATGGTCTCATATGTGGATTAAGCTGCCACGCATATCCACCAGATTATGAGAATTTGGGAAATTTGCGATTTGTGGAAAAGCACTTTGGAGAGGGTCTCATGAACATGGTCTCATATTTATTTTTGTTTATAAATTGAAGTTTCCCGATAAATGCATCATCAACATTTGCAAAATGTTAATGGCATCAAAATTGAATTCGAAGCCACCATTCAAAATGAAGTTAACACTCAATGTCAATGTCGGATTAGGTCAAAAGCACACATGAAAAATGTGTATTTGAAATGAAAATTTGTTTCCTTTTTTTTTTGGGCTAATATTAAATTTTAAACCTTCAAAACTAAACTATAAATCCTAAAAGTTTAATCATAAACCCAAAATACTAAAATCAAACCCAAAATTTTAAATTCTAAACCTTTAAAATTCATTTTTAGTGTTTTTAGTATTTTTGAAAAACAAAAACTTTTAGTATTTTTTTAGAAAAAAAAAAACTAATGATGATATATATATTTTTAAAAACTAATGATGGTGTGCTTTCTCGGATTACAGGTAGGGCTGGGCAAAAAACCCGGATCCGAAAATCCGAACCGGAACCGAACTGAAAACGAGTATTCAGGTCGGGTTCGGTTCCCTCAAAATACCCGAACAGGCCTAGATCACTATACCGAAGAACCGAAACCGACGCCGAATTGAACCGAAAAACGAATGGGTACACAAAAATACCCGAATACAAATATATACTCAAAAATATATGTTATATTTAGATTTGTAATAACCCAAATACCTGAAATTACAATTATAAATCCGAAAATATTAGTTTTATTTAAAAAAAACTAATGATGGTGTGCTTTCTCGGATTACAGCCAATACTGATGTTTACATCATCCCAAGTTTACTCAAATTTTCAGGAACGGTTTAAATATCACAATAACTAAGTTTAAATATGATTCATACAGGTTTACATATATAACTAGATCAAACAGTTTTTTTTTTCTAACGGTTAAATATATTGCCCCAAAAATCACCACCGAGTTTTAAAAGACTGGTCCGGTCCTGAGTTTCGGGTACATGTTGGGATCTAATCTGGGCTTTACACAAGCCAACAGAGGCTTAGCCATAAACAAGTTTTCTTCCGACTCGACTAGCTCGACTTTGTCCGAAGTACCTGGAGGAATGGTCCAGTCGAACCCTTGGAGAAGCCTACCCAACAACGTAACAATCATGGAGGTCCCAAGCTTAGCTCCAACGCAGCCGCGCCTACCTGTTCCAAATGAAACAAGTCGTAAGTCTGGCTCGGTTAACACCACTTCATTGCCGGTTAGGTGGCGCTCGGGCCTGTAGGTGAGTGGCTCGTCCCATGTCTTAGGGTTTCGACCAACACCAGGACGACTCACTAGAATATGACTGCCTGTGACATTACACAATCATATTTATTTGTTGGTGAGACAGAAAAGAGATACTACCAAAAAGAAAAGAGATATATATACCTTTGGGGACGAAATAACCAGCGAGAGTTGTGTCTTGACGGGCCATGTGAGGGACGAGGAAAGGATTGGTAGGGTGAAGTCTGAGAGTTTCTCTGCAACAAGCTTTGACATAGTTTAGATTTGGTACATCTGATTCTTGAACAAGTCTGTCTTTTCCGACAACCATATTGATCTCTTCCACCGCTTTTTCAAGAATCTCTCTTTGGTTCAACATCTCCGCAAGTGTCCACTCTATTACATTCACTGCATTATCAATCCCTACTACATCAAGATCCTATTAAAAAAACACCATAGATTATCAACGTGTGTGTATATATATATATATATATATATCTATTTATTTATATATAAAAACCAATTGATAAATAGTGGATTTCTAAAACGAACCACAGAGAGATGTGTGATTTCTTGCGGCGTAAGCAATGGCTTCCATTGTCATCTTTAAGGGTGAAGAGAATGTCGAGCCAATCTTTGATCTCGGAAACATCATTCTTCTTCTTCGCATCATCGTAGTCTTTATTCTTCTCCCTCCACAAGGACCACAACTCTATCTTCTCATCGATAATCATCTTGTTGTACTTAGTGATAACATCAACGGCTTCTCTTAATTCAATCTCCTCTCCTTGAAGATTCCATCCTCTAAAGAGAGGGTAATAATCGGCTATGTAAAAGCTAAAGAAACAATCAAGAGCCTTGAAAATGGCTTCAAAATGTTCTTTTTCCATCGGTCCGAGACTCCCGTCCATCGTCGTTTCCTTGAAATGTTTCCGTCCAAACAAGAGTCTCATCTTCACATTGTGGGTGTGAGTGCACACGATATCCCTCACGTTCACTACGACACCGTTCTTGGTCTTGGACTCACCATTGTTGTATAGGTTAAGGACATACGCGAGGAGGTTGTCGGATTCTAAGTTTCTAACGTCGAGTAATAGGTTTAAAGCTTTTGTAGACATCAACTCCGATGACATCACTTTCTTCATCTTCTTTTGCCTATCCCCGTACTCGTCGAACACCACTCCCTTGTACCTAAGAGTTTTATAACGTTTATACACATGGCGTGAATCCAAGTTATTAAGAAACAAATATTTGAGAATTAATGAAATGTTTAATCACTTGCCGCCATTTATAAAAGAAATCCACTCATTAACCTAGGATTTAGTTTTTTTTTCCTCGCCAGATAATTTGAATTTTGAACCCACCCAATTGACAAGAAACCAAATTTGGGGAGATTAGACGAAAATGATATAGTGTTTGTCAACTTAACTAAACTACACCTTTTTCTAATTTTGTGTGTGGATACTATATATAAACTAAACCTAATTACTATATCAGACCTGACAAACAAACAAAAAAATTATACGTGACTTAATCTCAATTTTTTCTCTTATCGTACATCTAAAATTTCAATTGAATTAGTTGAGAAAATAAAGTATAATTATTAAAAAAATATATATACTATTAAAATAAGGTTAAAAAATTACCCGCCACTAATGTACTCGGCGGAGTAAGAGTCCGGCCTGTCCGCAAAAACGGCGTCTTTCTCTCTAACGACTTCACGGGCAATCTCATCGGAGGTTATGACATGACGTAAACACGACCGAACCGGAAGCAAGCTATATCCGTCTTCATATCTTTCATCACACGAACTGTCCACTTGGAAGTTGGTCGGTTCATGAGCATTCCGACTAAGTTCCCGATGATCGGAAATCCCCGCGGGCATGGAGGCAGCTTCTTACGACGACCACCACCACGAAAACGGTCCAAAAAGCTTTTTAAGAGAAATAAAATAATCAGAGTTACAGAAAATATGATAACAACTGAGGTAAAAACATTATTCGGGTAATATTCCATGACGTCTACTCCCATATTTTGAAGTAAATTATCTTTGCATTCTCTAAACGTAGAAAATACATATATATATATATATACACGATTGCACGTCATCTTTTTAATGGTTTACATCCGTATATATTAGATACAAATTTCCTATGATTATGTAAAATCTAAATATTTATTTGATGTAAATATCATCCATACAATTGTCTCCAATGTTTATATTACTCAGATTTTTGAGATTCCCCTTTATATTACTCCAAATGAAAAATTAGAAAAATTATGTTAGAATTTATAAATATAACTATAATGCATTAAAAATACAAATATATTAAAATTCAATATTTTTAAATAATATTTACCATTATAGTATTTATTATTATTTTGATAATAATAGTATAATAAAAGAATATCTTAAAAATATAATAATTATTAAAAAATATTTTATAACTTACCAATATAATATATTTCTAATGCATTAAAATAATTATAAATTATTTTATATAATTAATTTATATAAATATAAATTATTTTATATAATTAATTAAAAAATATAATTATACAATTAATCTAATGCATTTAAAATAAATATAATTTATTTTATATAGTTAATTTATTTTGTGTGATAACATAAAAATAGATTATATTATACTATTAAATTTTTAATTTTTAATTTTTATAATTTATAATTTTTATTTACCATTAGTTTATTTATTATATATATATACATATATCATATGATGCATTATAATAAATACAAATAAATATAATAAATATTTTCTATAATTTTATATCTAATCATTCACAGCTCTACCAATCACTTAAAATGTGTATATTAATCAGAGCATACAACTTCAGTAGCATACTGCTTCAGCTGCTTAATGTTACTGCTCTACTATGAATCATATCAATCAGGGCCTATGTAGAGATTAAATAATTGGCCTATGTAGAGATTAACCAAATATAATTGGAATTTACTAATATGAGACTAACATTCGCAAACTAAGATCAGATAATGGTGGAGATTGTTGCAACAAAAGCTTTGAGGAATATTTTGCAGCCAATGGCCTTATCCATGAAACTTCATGTCCTCATTCATCCCAGCAAAATAGAGTAGCGGAGAGGAAGAATCGTTATATACTCAGAGACGGCGCGGTCGCTCATCATTGGAGCTCGGGTTCCAACTTATCATTGGGCTGAAGCGGTAACAACGGCGGTATACATGATTAATCGAATGCCTTCTAAGACTTTGAAAGTTTATCTTTGGTCTAGCTTAAGCCAAGAAGAGGAAACTCACAAATCCAATTGGGTTATACACTTGATATGCACGCAACTTTATTGCGAACTAATGTGTATTGTACGACGTCGGATGCATAAGCTACAAAATTGAATCACCCAATTACGCAAGTAACTTCCAATTATTTTTGTTTAGAAATCGAAGTTTCCCGATAAATGCATCATCAGCATTTGCAAAATGTTAATAACATCAAAATTGAAATCGAAGCCAACATTCAAAATGAAATTAATACTCAATGTCAATGTCGGATTAAGTCAAAAGCACATGAAAAAGTATATTTGAAATGGAAGTTTGTTGATTTTTTTTGGGGGCTAATAATATAAGACGCAAACGTGAAAGACAAAAAACCCTAATTTTTAATTACAGAGCCGTCGATCGTTTTTGTCTTCCAAATCAAAAACCCTAATTTATAATTACGAAGTCAAACTTAGATAGGACGCCATCGTCTATCGTTTTTGTCTTCCAAATCAAAGATCACAAGCGAAACAACGATGGCGTCCGATCTTCCGCCGGATTTGGTAGATGAAATACTTTCTAGAGTTCCAGCGACAACGTTGAGTCGATTGCGATCTACTTGCAAACGTGGAACGCTTTATTCAAAGAGGAAAGATTTACCAAGAAGCACTTTGATAGAGCAGCAAAGCAGGTTTTGGTTCTCATGTTGAACGAACATAAGATTTCTTCACTGAGCGTCGATCTCCATGGAATTGGTAACAACACTGCTGCTCCATCTATAGAGTTTAAGAGTGAACTTAGCCTAAAGGAATCTCATTCTTCTTCAGGACGAATCGATATATTTGGAGTGTTTCACTGCGTCGGTTTATTGTTATGCACTACCAAACCCGAAATCTCTCATCTTGCTTTTGCTGATGATCTCATGATTTTCTTTGATGGAAAACAGGACTCTCTGAGAAGTTTGACAAACACTCTTGATGTCTTTCACCGACTTTCTGGTTTTGAGATGAAAAGAGAAAAATCTGCTATTTATTTGGCGGGTGTGAACGAAGAAGAAGCTGAAGGTATTGCAGAATTTGGTTTTACTAAAGGAACCTTCCCCTTCAGATACTTGGGGCTTCCATTGACTCACAGGAAACTAATAAAAGCTGAGTACTCTCCCTTCTAGACTCGATTGTTTCTAGGTTCACCCATTGGGCAACCAAAATCCTATCTTTTGCAGGAAGGCTTTAGTTAATCTCCTCTGTCATCTACAGCACGGTGAATTTTTGGATCACAGCTTTCATTCTGCCCAAAGCTTGTATAAAGAAAATTGAGAGTATGTGTAATCACTTCCTTTGGTCGGGAGACATCACTAAAATGGGAGGGGTTAAAGTGGCTTGGAAAAGAGTGTGCTTACCAAAAGAAAAGGAGGTCTTGGTCTTAGGAACTTTGCCATATGGAACAAAACTCTAAACTTGAAGCTGGTCTGGTTATTGTTCTCCAAGTCTGACTCTTCTTGGGTTGTCTGGATGAGGAAGCATAATTTAAACCATACCCAAAGTAACTTCTGGAGTGCTGTCCCGGGGATAAATGACTCTTAGGTTTGGAAATCTATTCTCAATCTTCGACCACTAGCATTCAATTCCTTCGTTCAAATGTGGCTGATGGTAAGCGTACTAGTTTTTGGTATGATCATTGGTTGGAATTGGAGCCTCTTATGGACTTTATTGGCCAAGATGGTCCGCGGTTACTTGGTGTGCATGAGTTAAACTCAGTTGCTGCAGCTTGTAGTAGGTTCGGCTGGAGGCTACCTTTAGCTAGAACCCGATCTCATCATCTTGCAACTCTTCGTGCACACCTACTTTAGACTCCGGTCCCAAACCATACACTAGGACGTGACTATTTTTCTTGGATAACTACTGATTCCTCTAATGCATACTTCTCATCAAGTTAAATGGGAGAAACTAAGGTATAAAAAAAATCCTCAGCCTTGGTGGAAAACAGTGTGGTTCAAGGGCTTTATTCCAAAGCATGCTTTCACATTTTGGGTTTCCCATCTAGACCATCTACCTGTAAGATCTCGCCTTGCCTTTTGGGGTTTGAACACTTCTCCATTATGTTGTTTATGCAATCAACACGCTGAAACAAGGAACCATCTACTCTTACACTGCGACTTTAGTACGCAAGTGTGGACTATAGTGCTTCAGAGACTTGGGCAACCAACTCATTGTTTTGCAGATTGGTCCATATTAATCACATGGCTATCTACCTCCTCACCGAAATCAATAGCGACTTTTGCGTTGTTTGGCTATTCAAGCAACGGGTTTTTTCATCTGGAAGGAGAGGAATTCTAGCACTACAAGAAAACAGCACATGAGCGACTACCAGGAAAGTCACAAAATGGTCGCAAAAAGAAATTTGCGACTACTTAGGGACTAAAATAAGTAGTCGCAAAATATTGGTCGCAAAATAAAACAGTCGCAAAGTAGTCGCCTATTAGGGACTAAATTGTGACCATATAATGTGGTCGTATAAGTACGACTACTTTAAGACGAAAAAGGTAGTCGTATATTAACGACTAAAGAGGGACGACCTAATATTTGCGACTATTATACGACTGTGTTATGTTGTTGTGCATTAGAGACTGATTTGTGACGACACTCTTAGTCGTATTAGTACGACCACTTTGAGACGAAAGAAAGTAGTTGTATATTAACCACCAAAGAGGGACGAGCAAATTTTTACGACTATTATACAACTGCATTATGTTGTCGTGCATTAGAGACTGATTTTGACGATACTTTTGACATTTGCGACGTTTTGACGACTAATATTGTAGAGGCTAATTAACGTGGGTAGTCGCAAAGTAGTCGTTAAAGAGTCACTTATTAACAACTAAAATGCCACTCTTTTGTTGGTTTCTTTAATATTAGTGTCCTAAATCAGTCACAAATTTGCAACTTTTTTGAGACTTTAGTTTTCAAATATATATATATATATTATATATATTATATTTTTGAATTTAAAAGGCAAAAGTAAAAGAAAACGAAACAGAATGTTAAAACTACTAGTAATACACTGGAAACTTAGTCTTTGTGGCTAAAACATAGATAGAAATGTTCAAACACATAAGAAAGAAACTTGTAAAAACATAAATTTAAAATGTTTATGGATAGGGTTGGAAGGCAGGTGTGGTGACTGGTCCAGGAGGTTGTGCGGTGGCTGGTGCAGTTTCGGAGTGATGGCTGGTGCAGTTGAGTGATGGCTGGTGCAGTATCAAGACAGGCTGTTCACTCATGAAAGCTGCGATGCGGGGATCAGTGTTCTTCATGTAGGTGATCAGCTTCTCCATTTCAGAGATCCGAGCTTGAGCATGACGTTGCTCCTCATCACGTCGAGCATTATCCTCTTCTTGTTCAGCTATCTTACGACGAGCTAATTGCAGTTGTCCCTGGATTCTAAAATGGATGTTGTAGAAGAGCTTGAATAGCTTTCTTTCCTTTTGCCTTGGCTGATCATCTCACGCAGTTGTCCAAGTCCAAATGGGTTCCCCTTGGAATCTGTCTGAGTACACTGCCGACAACAAAACAACAGATTGATTGTCAACCAAACGTTGCATTGACATGAACAAAACAGATAGAATGCTTTAGAAGAAGCTCAAAAATGAGTATATACAACCGAAGGAATAACAACCAATATAAATTCAGAATGACAACAAAAACACAAGTAAACATTTATCAGAATGAATGATAGTCACCATTCTTCTTAACCAAAAATAGACTAATTGACAACAAAAGTCAGAAAGAAGAACAATAAAGTCAGAACAGACAATTGATCCATTTAAAGTTCACATACACTAAGAATCAGTCAATCCAGATAAAGTATTTCAACCTATGCTAACAATTCGTGCTTAGCAAACAAAGTCATGAAGTATTATTGAAGACCCTAAGTGTACCAGTTCATAAGAAACAGAAACAGAGACCAGAAGACAAGGAAATTACCTTAAGGAAAATCTCATTCTTTTCTTCAATGGTGAGATTCCGCTGAGTAGTGTTGAGAAGAATCTCCGAGGTTTCCGGTCCATCAGCAGCGTGTTGATCCATGATATCTGCAAGGTTCTTCTCATAGGCCTCCGCCACTTGTTTGGCTTTGTGATCCACAAAACTCCATCTGCCCTTGTATGTGTCCGCATAAAGACTTCTCCAAAGGAAACAGGACGCCCTAATTCCTCCTCATGTGATGATACAACAACACATATGAATTAGTTGCAGTTTGTAATTAGAAAGTACGGGTTAAAAGAATTACCATTTCTTGTTGAACACGCAGGTATGATTTTTGCCCGGAAACATGCTTGTGGGCTCCTAGACCGCCACGATCTGAGTTACGCGAGGCTGAAGCAGTAGAGCTCTTCTCCATAGCATCGGGAGTGTTCCAATGCCTCCACATGTGTTCCAAAGCGTAGAGTTAATCCATACAGGTCTTACACCACTGTTCTTAGCCTGACTAACTATGCCTTTCATCCTGTTCTTGGCAATCTTCAGGAATGATTCCTTCACAAGCTCCGTGATTCCGGTGTCCCAATTGTACTTGCGCTACACAGTTAAGTAAAATATAAATTAAGTATTGATTACAAAGAAAGGCATTAAATCTGAAATAAAAAACAAGTAAAAGCATAAAACATTACCGCAAAAGTTCTGAAATATCTTTCTTGTATGTGTATTGGCGTCACCTTCCAGCTGTAGTAAGGACCATCAAACTTGCGTCTAAAAATTCCAGCAATGACACGAGTCAGTTTGCCGTTGTCACGGGTAAACCTAGTAAATGAATTGAAACAGAGGTTAAGTGCTATAAATAGGTAGAGGTTAAGTGCTATAAACAGGTAGAATTCCAACAATGATGCATTAGCAGAAGACATTTATGCATTAACTGTTTGTGATGCATTAACTAAACCCACTTATACTACAATTACTCTCACCAATGCAAACCCAATATTTTAACAGCTTGATGATACAACAGATAATCGAACAATTGTTGTGTGAGCAGACGATGAAGAAAAACCATAAGAAGCCTACGAAAAAGGACCTTACTATGTAACAGTTAAGATCTACATTTATCTCATGTACTTAAAAATCATGAACAACTCTTTCAAACTTCTACTTCACTAAAGTTAAAACACCAAACGTAACTCTATATATCACCCCACCAGGCCACCAACAAGAATCTCACTCACTAAAAAAACCTATCTTCTCTGTTTCTATCTTTTTCCTACTTTCATTCTCTTTTTTTTTGTAATCTCAACCAAAAATGGGAGGCAGTAAGATGCCAGAAGTTTATGAAATCGATGTCGAAACCGGGATGTCTTCTCTTTCTATAGTCGACAAAAATCCCCACGAGCATGTCCCCAGTGAAGCACCGATCGTATCTTCTTACAATGATCGGATCAGGCTATTGCTTGACACTGTCGACAGGCTAAGGAACCTGAATGTAATGAGAGAAGGGATCCAGATTCCCACCATTGTTGTGGTTGGAGACCAGTCCTCGGGGAAGTCGAGTGTTCTTGAGTCCTTGGCAGGAATTAGTTTGCCTCGTGGATAAGGAATCTGCACTAGGGTTCCTCTTGTTATGAGACTCCAGAGAAGTCCTAGCCTGAACCTGAGATCTGGCTTGAGTTTGGTGACAAAAGAGTTGATACCGACGAGGAGCATATCGCCGAATCTATCTGCACCGCAACTGAGGCAATTGCCGGTAAGTTCTGATTCTCTCTTTATCAGTGTTAAGTATGTTATATGGTATAAACATACAAGACATATCCTTAGTATATTAGAGTCTCTGTGTTATTTAGGTAAATACGATTTGTCATACTGCAACGCCGAGTGTAACATGTTTGAGACTAACAAATGGATTGTTGTGAATTGATAATGATGATTAATGAATGATGTTGCAGGATCTGGTAAAGGTGTCTCAGACACTCCCTTGACACTCCATGTGAAGAAAGCAGGTGTTCCAGATCTTACCATGGTGGATCTTCCAGGGATAACTCGAGTTCCAGTGAATGGACAGCCTGAAAACATCTATGAGCAGATTTCTGGGATGATTATGAAGTACATCAAGCCTCAAGAGTCCATCATCCTGAACGTTCTGTCAGCTATGGTCGACTTCACCACCTGTGAATCCATTCGGATGTCCAGACAAGTTGACAAAACCGGTGAACGGACTCTGGCTGTTGTGATAAAGGCTGACATGGGTCCTGAAGGTCTCATGCAGAAAGTAACAGCATACGATGTGAATATCGGACTTGGTTATGTCTGTGTCAGGAACCGTGTAGGGGAGGAGACATACCAAGAAGCAAGGATGCAAGAAGAGTTACTTTTCAAGACTCATCCACTGCTTTCCATGATTGACCATGACATTGTGGGAATCCCGGTTTTAGCTCAAAAGCTAATTCAAATCCAGGCGACAATGATCTCCCGTTGTTTGCCAGATATTGTACAGAAAATCAAAGAGAAACTGGACAACAGTATCCTCGAGTTGAACGAGCTGCCAATGGTAATGACTTCTACAGAGGAAGCTTTGATGACCTTCATGAACATCATTGGTTCCTCCAAGGAATCTCTCCTAAGAATTCTTATCCAAGGCGATTTCACTGAATTCCCGGATGATCAAAGCATGCACTCCACTGCTCGATTGGCTGATTTGTTGAGCCAATTCTCAGACAATGTTGGGGTCGGTTTTCACCTCATCGAGATCAACTGCTGATAAGACTAAGTATGGAGAAAAGGCTAGCCAAGTAAGTGCAAACTCTTGGCTCGGCGGCAGAAGCAAGCAATGTTTGGCTAGGCGACGAGCCAACTTTTGGCTAGGCAGCAAGGAGAAAGGAGTGACGAGCCAACTTTTGGCTCGGTAGCAGGAAGAAATGGTGACGAGCCAATATCTTAGCTAGGCAGTGGAAGAAGCAGGAGACGAGCCAACACTTGGCTCGGTAGCAAGGAGTAGTGATGACGAGCCAACATCTTGGCTAGGTAACAAGGAGAAAGGAGTGACGAGCCAACATCTTGGCTAGGTAACAAGGAGAAAGGAGTGACGAGCCAACATCTTGGCTAGGCAGCAAGGAGAAAGGAGTGACGAGCCAACTTTTGGCTCGGTAGCATGAAGAAATAATGACGAGCCAACATCTTGGCTAGGCAGTGGAAGAAGCAAGAGACGAGCCGACACTTGGCTCGATAGCAAGGAAGAAGCAGGAGACGAGCCGGCACTTGGCTCGGTAGCAAGGAGAAAGGAGTGACGAGCCAACAACTTTTGGCTCGGCAGCAGGGAGAGATGGTGACGAGCCAAACTTGGCTCGGCAGCATGAAGAAACAAGTGACGAGCCAACATGTTGGCAAACCAACGAACGGTGATGAGCCAACATGAAGGCAAACCAACAAACGGTGACGAGCCAACGTGAAGGCAAACCAACAAACGGTGACGAGCCAATGTGTTGGTAAACCAACTACCTGGCTCGGAATTGGGAGAAACAGGCGCGACA
Organism: Pseudoturritis turrita; assembly: GCA_900406555.1. Lineage (NCBI taxonomy): Eukaryota > Viridiplantae > Streptophyta > Magnoliopsida > Brassicales > Brassicaceae > Pseudoturritis > Pseudoturritis turrita. The sequence goes on along the minus strand of OVBL01000141.1, from coordinate 249,183 downwards.
AATGACGAGCCAGCTCACCGACGACCCAGTGAAACAACGAGCCTAATACCTTAACATGTTTAAGCGACGAGCCACAAGGGTTTGGATGGGCCAAATTAGCAAGTAAGAAGCCCACATTCGAACCAACCAGAGAAGAAAGGAAATCCCAAAGAATAAGGAAGTTTTCCTTTCTCCTTTAGAAAAAGGCCTAGCCGACTTGTTTTTGTATTAAATAGACATGTCCCCTTTGAGAAAAGGGATCCGAAAATCGACCTAGCTAAACACTTGTTATTCTTTGCAACAGCTTTCAAAACAGCTAAAGATAATAAAAACCATCTTTGGATCTCTGTTCTTGGTTCTTTTCATAGAAGTTTGTCGAATCCCTAAATTTCCCTTACCAAATTTAATTGTGCGAGTTTCGACTCCCACAGACAATCTTCAAGCAAAGCCACATACCGTAACAGAGTTCTTGATGTATGAAATCAAAGTCTTAGAAGAGTGCAAATGTATCGGATTGCCTAATTTCATCCCGAGATCCGCATTCTTAGTTATCCTTTCGCACCGTGTTGATGAAATGCATAATAAACCTGTCGAGTTCATCAAGGAGATATGGGAATACGTTGAAGTTGTTCTCTCAGCAGTCATCACCAAATATTCTGACAACTTCCCACAGATCCAATCCTCCATCAAACGCGCCGGTCGAAATCTAATCTCCAAGATCAAGGAACAATCTGTGAGCAGAGTGATTGAGATCGTTGAGATGGAGAAACTGACGGATTACACATGTAACCCTGAGTACATGATAGTTTACACACAGAAGATAGCTAATCAAGGAAATTTCATCAATTATGTACATGATTATTCGAGCTACACGTTAACTGGATTCGGAGATGTTGGGATAACGCATCTAAGGAAGTATGACGCGCATTTTCCTAGGCAAGCGTTCGACATGAATGTGAGAATTACAGCTTACTGGACCATCGTCGTAAGGAGGATTGTGGATAATATTGCATTGTACATTCAGTTCTCTGTGAAGAATCTTGTGAAAAGTCAGTTTCAGAAGGAGATCGTCGCGGAAATGGTGAATCCAAGAGGTGGAAGAGAAGTTGAGAAGATGATGGAGGAGTCTCCGTCCGTGCGAGCAAGAGAGAGAGAAGCTGAAGAACAGTATCAATCTCTTGAAGGAGTCCAAGGATGCTGTGGCCGCCATTGTTGATCAGAATCTGGCTAAGGAGATCGTTAATCGATTGCTACTTTCTAATTTTTTTTTTTTTTTAAGTTGGGACTTTTGTGATCTCTTTGAACTTTGGATTTTTCGTTTGGAACCATGGCTGGAATAACCTTTTGGAAGAGAAATTATTCCAGAATGACCCTGTTCTAAAATGATTTTCTTTTTATTTTTTCTTTTAACTCGAAAAAAGGATAAATGACTAGTTAATTTTAAAAACATATGTTAATTAAAATTTGCATAATGAATTTGGATATTTGTAACTGGTCTTCGGGTCTTGGCTCACCTACAATGAAAAAAAGAATTTGCATCTTTTTTTTTGTTTCTTGTTTTATTTTTTCATCTTCTTCGATCCGTTTGTCTTTTTTTTTTTCCCCTTTTCCCCTTTGTTCGTCTTCTTCTCTGCTTCTAGGGTTTAGAAAAAATAAACAAATTTTCCCAAATTTAAGTCACCTTCTCTCAATCCAAAGTCTTCTCTCTAAGCCTCGTTTCTTCTCTCTGCGCCTCGTCTCTTTTATCTCCGGCTCGTTTCTCCTTTGTAAGTGTTCCAGCTTGCAAGCCTTTTCGAAATTGGTTTGTAAATATGTGTGGTATTGGGTTTTCGTGTTTGTGTGTAAAATAATTTGTAGTGTTGAATGTGAAAATAATTTGGTAAGCTTTTTTTTTTATAATCTAGGTATCGCAATGCCTCCTAGAATAAAGAACGCTTCTATTCGTTCTCACCACGTTCTCCACCACGTTCACTACCAGTAGTAAAAGAAGAAGTAGAAGAGACCATGTCTCAAACATCAACAGAAGAATCAAAAAAAGAGAACATAACGTATGTAGATTTTAATTAGTAAAACTGGTACAATTAGTAAAACTGGTACAATTAGTAAAACTAGTTCTGCTTGTAAAAATGGTACTACTTGTAAAATTGGTACAACTGCTAACGAAAAAATACTCTTTTGATTGCAGCCTGAGAAGCCAATGAAACCGCTTTATTTTTTTTTTCAATCCCACCGAGTATGTAAAATACCCTAAGATTGGTACAAGGTGTGATCTTGCAAAGGCTGTGAAGACCATTAGGAATCTTAAAGGCACGGAGGAGAAATGGTTTACAGAGCATCCTCAATTCAAGCACTTCTTCCACATGCATATGGAGAAAACCAGAAAGTTGATGGGAATGTGGATGTTGCTTGTCCGGACAGCTTCTACAGACAGACATGGTGAATTATGGTTTGTTGTCAATGGTATTCCTATTCAGTATTCGTTGAGAGAACATGGTCTCATATGTGGATTAAGCTGCCACGCATATCCACCAGATTATGAGAATTTGGGAAATTTGCGATTTGTGGAAAAGCACTTTGGAGAGGGTCTCATGAACATGGTCTCATATTTTATTTTTGTTTATAAATTGAAGTTTCCCGATAAATGCATCATCAACATTTGCAAAATGTTAATGGCATCAAAATTGAATTCGAAGCCACCATTCAAAATGAAGTTAACACTCAATGTCAATGTCGGATTAGGTCAAAAGCACACATGAAAATGTGTATTTGAAATGAAAATTTGTTTCCTTTTTTTTGGGCTAATATTAAATTTTAAACCTTCAAAACTAAACTATAAATCCTAAAAGTTTAATCATAAACCCAAAATACTAAAATCAAACCCAAAATTTTAAAATTCTAAACCTTTAAAATTCATTTTTAGTGTTTTTAGTATTTTTGAAAAACAAAAACTTTTAGTATTTTTTTAGAAAAAAAAAAAACTAATGATGATATATATATTTTTAAAAACTAATGATGGTGTGCTTTCTCGGATTACAGGTAGGGCTGGGCAAAAAACCCGGATCCGAAAATCCGAACCGGAACCGAACTGAAAACGAGTATTCAGGTCGGGTTCGGTTCCCTCAAAATACCCGAACAGGCCTAGATCACTATACCCGAAGAACCGAAACCGACGCCGAATTGAACCGAAAAACGAATGGGTACACAAAAATACCCGAATACAAATATATACTCAAAAATATATGTTATATTTAGATTTGTAATAACCCAAATACCTGAAATTACAATTATAAATCCGAAAATATTAGTTTTATTTAAAAAAACTAATGATGGTGTGCTTTCTCGGATTACAGCCAATACTGATGTTTACATCATCCCAAGTTTACTCAAATTTTCAGGAACGGTTTAAATATCACAATAACTAAGTTTAAATATGATTCATACAGGTTTACATATATAACTAGATCAAACAGTTTTTTTTTTCTAACGGTTAAATATATTGCCCCAAAAATCACCACCGAGTTTTAAAAGACTGGTCCGGTCCTGAGTTTCGGGTACATGTTGGGATCTAATCTGGGCTTTACACAAGCCAACAGAGGCTTAGCCATAAACAAGTTTTCTTCCGACTCGACTAGCTCGACTTTGTCCGAAGTACCTGGAGGAATGGTCCAGTCGAACCCTTGGAGAAGCCTACCCAACAACGTAACAATCATGGAGGTCCCAAGCTTAGCTCCAACGCAGCCGCGCCTACCTGTTCCAAATGAAACAAGTCGTAAGTCTGGCTCGGTTAACACCACTTCATTGCCGGTTAGGTGGCGCTCGGGCCTGTAGGTGAGTGGCTCGTCCCATGTCTTAGGGTTTCGACCAACACCAGGACGACTCACTAGAATATGACTGCCTGTGACATTACACAATCATATTTATTTGTTGGTGAGACAGAAAAGAGATACTACCAAAAAGAAAAGAGATATATATACCTTTGGGGACGAAATAACCAGCGAGAGTTGTGTCTTGACGGGCCATGTGAGGGACGAGGAAAGGATTGGTAGGGTGAAGTCTGAGAGTTTCTCTGCAACAAGCTTTGACATAGTTTAGATTTGGTACATCTGATTCTTGAACAAGTCTGTCTTTTCCGACAACCATATTGATCTCTTCCACCGCTTTTTCAAGAATCTCTCTTTGGTTCAACATCTCCGCAAGTGTCCACTCTATTACATTCACTGCATTATCAATCCCTACTACATCAAGATCCTATTAAAAAAACACCATAGATTATCAACGTGTGTGTATATATATATATATATATATATCTATTTATTTATATATAAAAACCAATTGATAAATAGTGGATTTCTAAAACGAACCACAGAGAGATGTGTGATTTCTTGCGGCGTAAGCAATGGCTTCCCATTGTCATCTTTAAGGGTGAAGAGAATGTCGAGCCAATCTTTGATCTCGGAAACATCATTCTTCTTCTTCGCATCATCGTAGTCTTTATTCTTCTCCCTCCACAAGGACCACAACTCTATCTTCTCATCGATAATCATCTTGTTGTACTTAGTGATAACATCAACGGCTTCTCTTAATTCAATCTCCTCTCCTTGAAGATTCCATCCTCTAAAGAGAGGGTAATAATCGGCTATGTAAAAGCTAAAGAAACAATCAAGAGCCTTGAAAATGGCTTCAAAATGTTCTTTTTCCATCGGTCCGAGACTCCCGTCCATCGTCGTTTCCTTGAAATGTTTCCGTCCAAACAAGAGTCTCATCTTCACATTGTGGGTGTGAGTGCACACGATATCCCTCACGTTCACTACGACACCGTTCTTGGTCTTGGACTCACCATTGTTGTATAGGTTAAGGACATACGCGAGGAGGTTGTCGGATTCTAAGTTTCTAACGTCGAGTAATAGGTTTAAAGCTTTTGTAGACATCAACTCCGATGACATCACTTTCTTCATCTTCTTTTGCCTATCCCCGTACTCGTCGAACACCACTCCCTTGTACCTAAGAGTTTTATAACGTTTATACACATGGGCGTGAATCCAAGTTATTAAGAAACAAATATTTGAGAATTAATGAAATGTTTAATCACTTGCCGCCATTTATAAAAGAAATCCACTCATTAACCTAGGATTTAGTTTTTTTTTCCTCGCCAGATAATTTGAATTTTGAACCCACCCCAATTGACAAGAAACCAAATTTGGGGAGATTAGACGAAAATGATATAGTGTTTGTCAACTTAACTAAACTACACCTTTTTCTAATTTTGTGTGTGGATACTATATATAAACTAAACCTAATTACTATATCAGACCTGACAAACAAACAAAAAAATTATACGTGACTTAATCTCAATTTTTTCTCTTATCGTACATCTAAAATTTCAATTGAATTAGTTGAGAAAATAAAGTATAATTATTAAAAAAATATATATACTATTAAAATAAGGTTAAAAAATTACCCGCCACTAATGTACTCGGCGGAGTAAGAGTCCGGCCTGTCCGCAAAAACGGCGTCTTTCTCTCTAACGACTTCACGGGCAATCTCATCGGAGGTTATGACAATGACGTAAACACGACCGAACCGGAAGCAAGCTATATCCGTCTTCATATCTTTCATCACACGAACTGTCCACTTGGAAGTTGGTCGGTTCATGAGCATTCCGACTAAGTTCCCGATGATCGGAAATCCCCGCGGGCATGGAGGCAGCTTCTTACGACGACCACCACCACGAAAACGGTCCAAAAAGCTTTTTAAGAGAAATAAAATAATCAGAGTTACAGAAAATATGATAACAACTGAGGTAAAAACATTATTCGGGTAATATTCCATGACGTCTACTCCCATATTTTGAAGTAAATTATCTTTGCATTCTCTAAACGTAGAAAATACATATATATATATATATACACGATTGCACGTCATCTTTTTAATGGTTTACATCCGTATATATTAGATACAAATTTCCTATGATTATGTAAAATCTAAATATTTATTTGATGTAAATATCATCCATACAATTGTCTCCAAATGTTTATATTACTCAGATTTTTGAGATTCCCCTTTATATTACTCCAAATGAAAAATTAGAAAAAATTATGTTAGAATTTATAAATATAACTATAATGCATTAAAAATACAAATATATTAAAATTCAATATTTTTAAATAATATTTACCATTATAGTATTTATTATTATTTTGATAATAATAGTATAATAAAAGAATATCTTAAAAATATAATAAATTATTAAAAAATATTTTATAACTTACCAATATAATATATTTCTAATGCATTAAAATAATTATAAATTATTTTATATAATTAATTTATATAAATATAAATTATTTTATATAATTAATTAAAAAATATAATTATACAATTAATCTAATGCATTTAAAATAAATATAATTTATTTTATATAGTTAATTTATTTTGTGTGATAACATAAAAATAGATTATATTATACTATTAAATTTTTAATTTTTAATTTTTATAATTTATAATTTTATTTACCATTAGTTTATTTATTATATATATATACATATATCATATGATGCATTATAATAAATACAAATAAATATAATAAATATTTTCTATAATTTTATATCTAATCATTCACAGCTCTACCAATCACTTAAAATGTGTATATTAATCAGAGCATACAACTTCAGTAGCATACTGCTTCAGCTGCTTAATGTTACTGCTCTACTATGAATCATATCAATCAGGGCCTATGTAGAGATTAAATAATTGGCCTATGTAGAGATTAACCAAATATAATTGGAATTTACTAATATGAGACTAACATTCGCAAACTAAGATCAGATAATGGTGGAGATTGTTGCAACAAAAGCTTTGAGGAATATTTTGCAGCCAATGGCCTTATCCATGAAACTTCATGTCCTCATTCATCCCAGCAAAATAGAGTAGCGGAGAGGAAGAATCGTTATATACTCAGAGACGGCGCGGTCGCTCATCATTGGAGCTCGGGTTCCAACTTATCATTGGGCTGAAGCGGTAACAACGGCGGTATACATGATTAATCGAATGCCTTCTAAGACTTTGAAAGTTTATCTTTGGTCTAGCTTAAGCCAAGAAGAGGAAACTCACAAATCCAATTGGGTTATACACTTGATATGCACGCAACTTTATTGCGAACTAATGTGTATTGTACGACGTCGGATGCATAAGCTACAAAATTGAATCACCCAATTACGCAAGTAACTTCCAATTATTTTTGTTTAGAAATCGAAGTTTCCCGATAAATGCATCATCAGCATTTGCAAAATGTTAATAACATCAAAATTGAAATCGAAGCCAACATTCAAAATGAAATTAATACTCAATGTCAATGTCGGATTAAGTCAAAAGCACATGAAAAAGTATATTTGAAATGGAAGTTTGTTGATTTTTTTTGGGGGCTAATAATATAAGACGCAAACGTGAAAGACAAAAAACCCTAATTTTTAATTACAGAGCCGTCGATCGTTTTTGTCTTCCAAATCAAAAACCCTAATTTATAATTACGAAGTCAAACTTAGATAGGACGCCATCGTCTATCGTTTTTGTCTTCCAAATCAAAGATCACAAGCGAAACAACGATGGCGTCCGATCTTCCGCCGGATTTGGTAGATGAAATACTTTCTAGAGTTCCAGCGACAACGTTGAGTCGATTGCGATCTACTTGCAAACGTGGAACGCTTTATTCAAAGAGGAAAGATTTACCAAGAAGCACTTTGATAGAGCAGCAAAGCAGGTTTTGGTTCTCATGTTGAACGAACATAAGATTTCTTCACTGAGCGTCGATCTCCATGGAATTGGTAACAACACTGCTGCTCCATCTATAGAGTTTAAGAGTGAACTTAGCCTAAAGGAATCTCATTCTTCTTCAGGACGAATCGATATATTTGGAGTGTTTCACTGCGTCGGTTTATTGTTATGCACTACCAAACCCGAAATCTCTCATCTTGCTTTTGCTGATGATCTCATGATTTTCTTTGATGGAAAACAGGACTCTCTGAGAAGTTTGACAAACACTCTTGATGTCTTTCACCGACTTTCTGGTTTTGAGATGAAAAGAGAAAAATCTGCTATTTATTTGGCGGGTGTGAACGAAGAAGAAGCTGAAGGTATTGCAGAATTTGGTTTTACTAAAGGAACCTTCCCCTTCAGATACTTGGGGCTTCCATTGACTCACAGGAAACTAATAAAAGCTGAGTACTCTCCCTTCTAGACTCGATTGTTTCTAGGTTCACCCATTGGGCAACCAAAATCCTATCTTTTGCAGGAAGGCTTTAGTTAATCTCCTCTGTCATCTACAGCACGGTGAATTTTTGGATCACAGCTTTCATTCTGCCCAAAGCTTGTATAAAGAAAATTGAGAGTATGTGTAATCACTTCCTTTGGTCGGGAGACATCACTAAAATGGGAGGGGTTAAAGTGGCTTGGAAAAGAGTGTGCTTACCAAAAGAAGAAGGAGGTCTTGGTCTTAGAAACTTTGCCATATGGAACAAAACTCTAAACTTGAAGCTGGTCTGGTTATTGTTCTCCAAGTCTGACTCTCTTTGGGTTGTCTGGATGAGGAAGCATAATTTAAACCATACCCAAAGTAACTTCTGGAGTGCTGTCCCGGGGATAAATGACTCTTGGGTTTGGAAATCTATTCTCAATCTTCGACCACTAGCAATTCAATTCCTTCGTTCAAATGTGGCTGATGGTAAGCGTACTAGTTTTTGGTATGATCATTGGTTGGAATTGGAGCCTCTTATGGACTTTATTGGCCAAGATGGTCCGCGGTTACTTGGTGTGCATGAGTTAAACTCAGTTGCTGCAGCTTGTAGTAGGTTCGGCTGGAGGTTACCTTTAGCTAGAACCCGATCTCATCATCTTGCAACTCTTCGTGCACACCTACTTTAGACTCCGGTCCCAAACCATACACTAGGACGTGACTATTTTTCTTGGATAACTACTGATTCCTCTAATGCATACTTCTCATCAAGTTAAATATGGGAGCAACTAAGGTATAAAAAAAATCCTCAGCCTTGGTGGAAAACAGTGTGGTTCAAGGGCTTTATTCCAAAGCATGCTTTCACATTTTGGGTTTCCCATCTAGACCATCTACCTGTAAGATCTCGCCTTGCCTTTTGGGGTTTGAACACTTCTCCATTATGTTGTTTATGCAATCAACACGCTGAAACAAGGAACCATCTACTCTTACACTGCGACTTTAGTACGCAAGTGTGGACTATAGTGCTTCAGAGACTTGGGCAACCAACTCATTGTTTTGCAGATTGGTCCATATTAATCACATGGCTATCTACCTCCTCACCGAAATCAATAGCGACTTTTGCGTTGTTTGGCTATTCAAGCAACGGATTTTTTCATCTGGAAGGAGAGGAATTCTAGCACTACAAGAAAACAGCACATGAGCGACTACCAGGAAAGTCACAAAATGGTCGCAAAAACGAAATTTGCGACTACTTAGGGACTAAAATAAGTAGTCGCAAAATATTGGTCGCAAAATAAAACAGTCGCAAAGTAGTCGTCTATTAGGGACTAAATTGTGACAATATAATGTAGTCGTATAAGTACGACTACTTTAAGACGAAAAAGGTAGTCGTATATTAACGACTAAAGCGGGACGACCTAATATTTGCGACTATTATACGACTGTGTTATGTTGTTGTGCCTTAGAGACTGATTTGTGACGACACTCTTAGTCGTATTAGTACAACCACTTTGAGACGAAAGAAAGTAGTCGTATATTAATGACTAAAGACGGACGAGCAAATTTTTGCGACTATTATATGACTGCATTATGTTGTCGTGCATTAGAGACTGATTTATGACGATACTTTTAGACATTTGCGACGTTTGAACAACTAATATTGTAGAGGCTAATGAACGTGGGTACTCGCAAAGTAGTCGTTAAAGAGTCACTTATTAACAACTAAAATGCCACTCTTTTGTTGGTTTCTTTAATATTAGTGTCCCAAATCAGTCACAAATTTGCAACTTTTTTGAGACTTTAGTTTTCAAATATATATATATATATATTTTGCATATTTTTTCGAAATTTAAAAGGCAAAAGTAAAAGAAAAAGAAACAGAATTTTAAAACTACTAGTAATACACTGGAAACTTAGTCTTTGTGGCTAAAACATAGATAGAAATATTCAAACACATAAGAAAGAAACTTGTAAAAGCATTAATTTAAAATTTTTATGGATAGGGTTGGAAGGCAGGTGTGGTGACTGGTCCAGGAGGTTGTGCGGTGGCTGGTACAGTTGTCGGAGTGATGGCTGGTGCAGTATCCAAGACAGGCTGTTCACTCATGAAAGCTGCGATGCGGGGATCAGTGTTCTTCATGTAGGTGATCAGCGTCTCCATTTCAAAGATCTGAGCTTGAGCATAACGTTGCTCCTCATCACGTCGAGCATTATCCTCTTCTTGTTCAGCTATCTTACGACGAGCTAATTGCAGTTGTCCGTGTATATCTAAAATGGATGTTGTAGAAGAACTTGAATAGATTTCTTTCCTTTTGCCTTGGCTGATCATCTCACGCAATTGTCCAAGTCCAAATGGGTTCCCCTTGGTATCTGTCTGAGTACACTGCCGACAACAAAAACAACAGATTGATTGTCAACCAAAACAAGTTGCATTGACATGAACAAAACAGATAGAATGCTTTAGAAGAAGCTCAAAAATGAATATATACACCTGAAGGAATAACAACCAATATAAATTCAGAATGACAACAAAAACACAAGTAAACATTTATCAGAATAAATGATAGTCACCAGTCTTCTTAACCAAAAATAGACTAATTGACAACAAAAATCAGAAAGAAGAACAATAAAGTCAGAATAGACAATTGATCCATTTAAAGTTCACATACACTAAGAATCAGTCAATCCAGATAAAGTATTTCAACCTATGCTAATAATTCGTGCTTAGCAAACAAAGTCATGAAGTATTATTGAAGACCCTAAGTGTACCAGTTCATAAGAAACAGAAGCAGAGACCAGAAGACAAGGGAAATTACCTTAAGGAAAATCTCATTATTTTCTTCAATGGTGAGATTCCGCTGAGTAGAATTTTGAGATGAATTCTCCGAGGTTTCCGGTCCATAAGCAGCGTGCTGATCCATGATATCTGCAAGGTTCTTCTCATAGGCCTCCGCCACTTGTTTGGCTTTGTGATCCACAAAACTTCCATATACCCTTGTATGTGTCCGCATAAAGACTTTTCCAAAGGAAACAGGACGTCCTAATTCCTCCTTATGTGATGATACAACAACACATATGAATTAGTTGTAGTTTATAATTAGAAAGTACGGGTTAAAAGAATTACCATTTCTTGTTGAACACGCAGGTATGATTTTTGCCCGGAAACATGCTTGTGGGCTCCTATACCGCCACGATCTGAGTTACGCGAGGCTGAAGCAGTAGAGCTCTTCTCCATAGCATCGGGAGTGTTCCAATCCTCAACATGTGTTCCCCAAAGCATAGAGTTAATCCATACAGGTCTTACACCACTGTTCTTAGCCTGACTAATTATGCCTTTCATCCTGTTCTTGGCAATCTTCAGGAATGATTCCTTCACAAGCTCCGTGATTCCAGTATCCCAATTGTACTTGCGCTACACAGTTAAGTAAAATATAAGTTAAGTATTGATTACAAAGAAAGGTATTAAATCTGAAATAAAAAACAAGTAAAAGAATAAAACATTACCGCAAAAGTTCTGAAATATCTTTCTTGTATGTGTATTGGCGTCACCTTCCAGCTGTAGTAAGGACCATCAAACTTGCGACTAAAAATTCCAGCAATGACACGAGTCAGTTTGCCATTGTCACGGGTAAACCTAGTAAATGAATTGAAATAAAGGCTAAGTGCTATAAACAGGTAGAGGGTTAAGTGCTATAAACAGGTAGAATTCCAACAATGACGCATTAGCAGAAGACATTTATGCATTAACTGTTTGTGATGCATTAACTAAACCCACTTATATACTACAATTACTCTCACTAATTCAAACCCACATATTTTAACAGCTTGATGATACAACAGATAATCAAACAATTATTGTGTGAGCAGACGCTGAAGAAAAACCATAAGAAGCCTACGAAATAGGACCTTACTATGTAACACAGTTACGAAAATAGACACACAGAGCTAAGCTAGAGACGATTTTACTAAATATATCCATTAACCAGAAGGTAAGAGCAAAAATTTTGATAGTTCAAAACAGAAGACCAAAAAGCTGACATTGATAAAAGGACAAACATATACAATACAAACACATCCTAAAACTACAAGGGTAAGCAAACTTACCAAGTGGTCTTGACGTTGGGAATAGGATGCTCAGACAATAGGTGGTTGTAGTCTTTCGGTTGTGGCTCTCGAGCATCAACTGCTTTGTCATCCTCTTCAGGTTGTTCAGGATCTGGTAATCTGAACATCATGCGGCTGTTGATGGGGAATCTGAAATGACGGAGGTTGTCGCTGAGGATTTCAGTCGGAGGATGTGGGTACGGAACTTGAAACTTGACTTGATGATGAGATGCTTGGGGCTGAGTGGAAGGTGGATAATAGATCGGCAAATTCGTTTCTCGAAACCGAGACTGTCGCCTGAGAAGAGGGTTAGACGAGTGAGAAGACGCTGTAACCGGTGATGGATCTACCACCTCCGTTCCTGGGCGTAGCCGCTCCGCTGTTGGGTCTTGCAGCTCCGGGTGATGGCGTACCATCTAAGCCGTTGGAGTCGCAGCTCCGCCTGAGGAGGGAACAGATCCGCGGAGGTTCGGGTTGAACTCCTCTGGCTGAGGTCACAACATCTCCGGTGTTGGCTACAACGGGTATGGTGGTAGATCTAGAAACCACCCGCCGATCTACCACTTCGTCCTCTACTCGATTTTGGTTTTCCCGCCATATGATAGACTGCTTTAGCGATGGAAAGTCAAAGCTTTGGAGAGAGAGAGAGAGAGAGATAAAGAGAGGAATGGAGAGAGTATGAGAGATGAAGTCAAGAATAATCAGAGAGGAATTGAGAGAGAGAGAGAGAGAGAGAGAGAGAGAGAGATAGTTGGTTTTGGAGATGAATCTGAGTTAGATTCAGTGAGGGAAATCGAGAGAGAGAGAGAGAGAGAGAGAGAGAGAGAGAGAGAGAGAGAGAGAGAGAGAGAGAGAGAGAGAGAGAGAGAGAGATGAAGAGACGAAATTAAAGAAAGAAATCGAGAGCTAAAGATGAAGAGATGAAGAGATAAAGAATCAGAAGAGAAATCTGGTGAGGGTCGAGAGAGAAAGATGATTTTTAGGGTTTGCAAAAGTGATTTGGGAATCAGAATAATAGAGTACTTGTTTTGAGCAAGAGTTCCTAAGGCGTCTCAAAATAGTCGCAAACACATTTTAGGGGTAAAAGTACCCGCCCAAAAGCCCAAAATTTTTTAAGTGAAAGCCCAAATTTTTCAAACCCAAACATTTAGGAAAATATAAATGTGCGACTTAGTCACAAAACAGTCGCAAAATCGAGATGAGAGTGGCAAAATAGTCGCAAATTGCAACTGTTTTGTGACTCTTTTATGAGTCACGAATGTATACCCTAAACCCTAAACATTTAGAACAAAAAATGTCATAAAATAATTAAACTATCAGTTTTTTTATATTGCTTAAGTGTTTTGCTTCATTATATAGACTTAACTAATAGATTTAAAGTAAATTACAAAAAAATTATACTTTAACAAACTTAAGATTGAAAACACATGTATTATATCTTGTAAGACATGTTGTGGAAGATTCAAATCATTGTTCATCACATTGGAAGTTAAAAGTTTGCAGTCTTATATACTATATTAAGTGTAACAATTAATTAAAATCTAGGATGGTACGTTTGACTAATATTTTTCAATTCTATTTAGTTGTTTTTCCAAAAAATTGTTAACCGCGTCACAAAGTAGTCGCCAATCAGTGAAAATTTATAACATCATCACAAAGTAGTCGCAAATCAGTCACAAATTTATAACATCGTCACAAAGTAGTCGCAAATTAGTGCGTATTTAGTGACGCTTTTGTGACTTCTTGTAAAAATTGGTGAAAATATTCAAACCTGTGCATCGAACCCAAGAACTCTAAGTATCCACAGAGCAAATCCACTAAGCTAATGTAACCATTCGCAATTGTTATACATTGACTTATATATAGACCGATATACATAAAATCGGAAAAATATGAAAACCTGTGACTCGAACCCAGACCTACCATCGTATAACTTCATCTCAAATCCACTGAGCCACTGTAACCATTCGTTATCTAACACATTAACTTCTATATATAACGATACTTACCATTCGGAAAATAATTATAAAATATATTTTGGAAACAAAACCACAATTATATTACAAACATAAATTTTCCATACGCAAACATTTATTTAAATTTAACAAGGGTTTTACAAACATTTATTTAAAATGTCATACATATTAATTATTCAAACTCCATCATCATCCTCTGAAGAAGATAAATTTACTTGAAATTCATCGTCTGGTTCAGCTTCAGTCAATTCTTCAATTTCGAAATCAATGTCTTCGAACTGGAACTATGATTTCCGTCGACTAAACTATCGACAATTATTTCTTCAACCGTATCATCATTCCATCATCATCAGTTTGTTGCAAAATGATCAGCTCTTTCTCGTTAATTTTCTTTGAACACGATTCTCGGATTAACTTTCAGCACTGTATGCCATAATTCCTAGGGGTTTAGTATTATGGGTAAGGATAACAAACTTGATCAGTTGAGACCCTGCCGTTAATTAAATTTAATTAGAAGTTTATAATATATATACAAACATATACATATACACTGAGTTAAAACAGGAAAATCATACCTAAAATAAATGGTTCGTAGTTTTGATATTTCCGTGATGTGAGCACGTCAACAATGCCTCCTCGTTTTCGAGTGCCTTTTCCATATCGTAGGGTCAAACCAATCACAATAGAAAAGTATGATCTTTAATTAACAAATCCAGATATTGGAGCTCCATGATAGTTTCTACGGTCCATAGAAAATCATCCTCTTCTGATGCTTCAGAATAATTTTGGCCTCGACACATACCCCATAATTCATTGTTTTTTCGCGTCATTCCGTGACTATGCGTGTGAAACAAATACCCTCTTGTAAAATACAGGAGCACGATCTGACTTTATTTTCTGGACCTTCCACTATTTCATGAACCCAAGTAGGAAAACTTTCTTCACTTTGAATATTTGACCTATAAAGTAGAAATTATGCAATTAACATAAGAAATTATAATTTAATAATGCACTCGGTGGAATACATACATATTGGCGGACCCATTGATGAAAATCTTCATCTCTTTTCGCCGTGACCTCATCATCAGATAGTTCGGGTATTCGAATCGAATTTGCGCGTCCAACAATTTGTGTTGCAAATAATAAGATCTAATTATGACTAAAGTATCTAAAAATAGATAAAATTAACTTAAATTAATGTAGAAAGCATAGTTACCTTCAAGTGGCCGAAAATACACAATTCCGCAAACATATGAATGTGCACACTTATAATCTTTCTCGCTTAACCAAAATTCAATACATTTGCCACTTGGACGACCTACTTCAGTAAATATATTGGTACCGGTACAGTATATACGGGTACTTCACCTTCATCATAACGACTTGCCCTGCAAAAGTTATACCAGTCACAAATTGAGGCAAATCATGATAGCAATATTAACATACATATTAAGTAAATTATTACTTCTTATGCTAGCTGTAGAAATTTGCGACGCAAAGTAGTGTTCGGAGAAATAATATCTCATCATTCATGTACGATGAATAATTAATCCCGCTGGATATCTCTTGTTCTTCGCTTTCCTTTCAAATGTTTAAAAAAACCTTTCAAAGGGATACATCCACCTATATTGCACAGGACCACAAGCTCTGCTAGCTTCGTATGGCAGGTGGATAGGTAGGTGCTCCATCACATCAAAGAAAGAAGGTGGGAAGATTTTTTCCAAATTACACAAAATCATGACAAGTTCTCCTTGAGAAGTTGGATGCGGTTTTGATCCAATGGTACGGCAATCCTAGCTTTTGCATCAATGTTTTCGGTATCGTAGTATGAACCGGTTTCCTGATTACCCTCTGGTAAATACTCCGTAAATAATTCGACCCATGAATCCATGCATGTTTCAGCCAAATTAATGGTCTGCCTTAATGTTCATGACCAAGAAGCTAATGATACTTCGAATACCATCATGACAACCATCATAAAGTGGCGTATTTGCAGCATCTAACATTGCGTAGAACCGTTTTGCCTCATGGGTAGGTTCTTCATGAACATGATCATTTCCACTTTGATCATGTTCATGATATTCATTAAATGGAATAACACCATGAAATGCATCATTTACCATCCCAGCATATACATTTCCCCCATCATATACATTTCCCCCATCATAATTTACTGGTTGATTACCACAACTAAAATCAGCATTAGCAAATGACTACTCGTGCCTTCCCCAACAACATCATAATCTTACCATGTTCAGACCATACATAATATCCTGGTATAAATCATCTACTATGCAAATGCTTCGAAACTGTTCTTGCTAGCATTAAGTGGAATTTTGACATTTAACACAAGGGCAGTAAAACTTACCTCCATTGCTTAGAGCTATTGACTGGTTTACTTGCAAAATTCATGAACTGCTCGACCCTTCCAAAAATTCACTCGAGATACTATTTGTATGTGGATCGATTCTATTAATGTTGGGGTCAGTTTTCACCCCATCGAGATCGACTGCTAAAAACACTAAGTGTGGGAAAAAGCCTAGGCGACGAGCTAAAACATTAGAAGACGAGCCAAACTTGGCTCGGAGAAGGAGAAGACAGGACGAGCCAAACTTGGCTCGGCAAGGCAGAGAAGAAGCAGTGACGAGCCAAACTTGGCTCGGCGCAAGCAGCAGAAGAAGAGTGACGAGCCAAACTTGGCTCGGCGCAGGAGAAGGTGACGAGCCAACTTGGCTCGGCAGCAAGGAGAAGTGACGAGCCAACATCTTGGCTAGGCAGCAGAAGAAGAAGAGACGAGCCAAACTTGGCTCGGCACAAGCAGGTGAAATGGTGACGAGCCAACACTTGGCTCGAGCAGGAGTGGTGACGAGCCAACATTGGCTCGAGCAGGAAGTGGTGACGAGCCAACATCTTGGCTAGGCAGCAGGAGAAAGAAGTGACGAGCCAACATCTTGGCTAGGCAGCAGGAAAAGGTGACGAGCCAACACTTGGCTAGGCAGCAGCAGGAGAAATGGTGACGAGCCAACATCTTGGCTAGGCAGCAAGGAAATGGTGACGAGCCAACATCTTGGCTAGGCAAGGAAGAAGGAGACGAGCCAACCTGGCAGCAAATGTGGAAACCAAACGGTGACGAGCCAACATGTTGGCAAACCAGCGAACGGTGACGAGCCAACATGTTGGCGAACCAAACCTGCTCGGCATCAAGGGAAATGGCGACGAGCCAGCTCGATGACCAACAAAGCAACGAGCCCAACGTCTTAAATGAGGCAAACGAGCCAAGAGATTGGTGGGCCGAGGCGATGAGGCAAGAAAGAAGCCCATGAAAACCATAGGAAATTCCGAAGAATAAGGAAGTTTTCCTTTCTCGTTTAGGAAGAAACCTAGCCGACCTATTTGTGTATAAATAGACAATGTACCTCTTTGAAAAGGGGATCCGAAAATTGACCTAGCTAAACGCTTATTACTTTACAAACAGCTTTCGAAACAGCTTGAATAAAATCTCCATCTTTGGATCTCAGTTTCTTGGTTTCTTTACATAGAAGTTTGTCGAATCCCTAAATCTCTTTACAAGTTTTGGTTGTGCGAGTTTCGACTCCCACAATTTGGCGCCGTCTGTGGGGAATTCAAACTTTCTGACACCTTAGAACCACTTAATACGAGATCTGAAGCGATGACTACCGACGGAGACCGAAGCGGTGACGATGCGAGCAACACCGGCGTCGATCCTCCTAGGACAGGAACCAATCTGCCTCCAGCGAACACGGAAGGCACCACAGAAACTTTAACAGAATTGAAGAACATGATGACCGCGTTGCTGAAGAAGGCCGAGGAGCAAGACAAGCTGAACAGCTCGCTAACAGAGAGAATTGAGTCACTAGTAACCGATAGCCGAGCCAGAAACTACGATCTGGAGGAGTCGGCTCAACTATGAACCCACCTGTTAGCGGAATAACCAGGCGGCTTGGCCTAAACCCGACGGCCCTGGATTTTTCAACACCACGCGACGCACCAAGGACTTTGGGGGTTACCACCGCACATCCAACAAACGAGCAGGCACCCGCGGTGACAAGATCAAATATCACCGAGCTACCCCGGCTGACCCAGGCGCAAGAGGAACCAGGATGGATATGACCTACGCACCGACGTTGGATCGGCTACAGCAATCATTCTTGACGAAGAAGGAACCACAACGCAGAAAATCTTGCTGACGAGGGATTCGCACCAGCAAACAGAACCCCGAGCCAGCGAAGGCGATAATTAACCTAAACCGAGCCAGGAATTCGGCAGAGGAAGAGGAAAATCTCCTCTGGGTCCAACGAGCGCAGTTTGCTGATGAACCAAGAACGACGAGCCGAGCCCAGAGGAAGAGTTGGACGAAATCCGAGCCTCATTGATTCGAGCCACTGCTGAGATGAAAGCCGTCCGATCCCAGGTGCACAAGGCAACCAGTAAAGTCCCAGAGATTGACCGCGTATTGGAAGAAGCACACAATACACCGTTTACAGCCCGAATTACCAAGGCAAGGATCTCCGACCCAGGAAAGATCAAAGTCCCAGTCTACGAAGGGACAACCGACCCAAAGGAACACATAACGGCGTTTATCATAGCAATGGGCCGAGCCAATTTTAGAGAAAAGGAGAGAGATGCCGGTTTCTGCTTGGTATTTGTGGAACATCTAAAGGGTGCAGCCCTCCAATGGTTTTCAAGATTAGAGCGGAACTCCATTGATGATTTCCAGCAGCTGTCTGCCGCCTTCTTGAAGCATTACTCCATGTTTATGGATCGAGGGCCTCAGATGCCGACCTATGGACATTGACTCAAGGGCCTACGGAGACATTGCGAAGCTTCATAGGGAGATTCAAAGCAGTGATGTCAAAAGTTGAAGACGTAAGCGACAAGGCCGCTGTGCTCGCTTTAAAAAGGGCTCTGTGGTACGAATCCGAATTCCGAAAAGAGATTGCTCTGAAACACCCTATCAATCAGGATGCACTGCACCGAGCCTCAGATTTCATAGTCAACGAAGAAGAGATGAAGATTTTGTCTCAGAAGTATGGAGCCGCCAAAGCGACGAACCGTTCTTTCCAAATCCCGAGTCAACCTCCTCACAAGAAGAATACTCAAGGGAACGGTATGTACACCATGAGAAACCTAACTTTGGAGGAGCCACAACTATCAGGTGGGAACGGGCCGAGGCAAAGCACCCTGGAACAACCTGGACACGAAGTCAAAGTTCGTACGATGAAAAAGCCTACTGCGAATTTCATCACATGCACGGTCATTCGACTGCCAACTGCCGAACCTTGGGAATGAAGCTCGCGGCAAAGCTGGTAGCCGGAGAACTCGGTAGCGCAGTCAGCTTAAAAGACTTCGAGCAAGAAGGCGAAAAAGATCAGCCGAACCAGACAAGTCAAAATGACGATACACCCAAGCGAGGAAGACGAGATGACGAGGCGACGCAGTCAGGTTCTCGAAGAAGAATAAATATGATAATGGGTGGATCACAGTACTGCTCGGACACGGTGTCTTCAATCAAAGCTTTCCAGCGGCGAGCCGATGCGAGTGTAAACTGGTCAGCACCCTCCAAACTTCCCAACGATGTTATCTCGTTCGAAGAAAGGGAAACCACCGGCATCGACAGACCACATAATGACCCCTCGTGATAGAATTGATCGTCGATGATTGCGATGTTGCCCGAGTCCTGATAGACACAGGAAGCTCCGTAGATGTGATCTTCCGGGAGACTCTCAGAAGGATGAACATAGACCTGGACAAAATCACAGCCGCGCCGAAGCCTTTAACTGGATTCTCGGGAGAGACGACCATGACCTTGGAACAATAAAACTCCCCGTCGAGCTGAACAGGTGACCAAGATAGTGGAGTTTTCGGTTGCAGATCATCCTGCGATCTACAATGTGATCATGGGCACACCCTGGATAAACTCGATGCAAGCTGTACCATCAACCTATCACCTCTGCATCAAATTTCCGACCCCAAGGGGAATCAAAACAATTTGGGGAAACCAAAAGGAATCCCGCATATATTTTCTAGCCGAACACAAACTTAGGAACCCCGTCACAGAGATCACCACCAGGAGAAAGAAGATGAAGACGGAGAGAGAATCTGAGAAGGAGTTGGCAAAACTCTTATAGCAATTACAGATCACGGAGGATCGCGAGAGGGAAAGCAAACCGACTTGCGACCCCGTCGTCTCGGTGAACATAGATGGCAATCACCCAGAACGCTGTGTCGAAATAGGGGCCGAGCTGAAAGATCCAATAAGGGAGAGCTGATTTCTTTCCTTAAAAAGAACCTACACACCTTCGCGTGGGCAGCTGAAGATATGCCCGGCATCAGCATCAATGTAACGTGCCACGAACTGCACGTGGACCCAACCTTTAAACCCGTCAAACAGAAAAGGCGAAAACTTGGTCCAGACAGGGCACAAGCAGTGAATGACGAGGTGGAACGATTACTACGTGTGGGATCGATAGTCGAAGCAAAGTACCAGACTGGCTCGCTAACCCTGTGGTGGTTAAGAAGAAAAATGGGAAATGGCGTGTATGCATGGACTTCACCGACTTGAACAAAGCCTGCCCCAAAGACAGCTTTCCACTGCCGCATATTGATCGATTGGTGGAAGCGACAGCGGGCAACAAACTCCTCTCATTTATGGATGCCTTCTCCGGATACAACCAAATCCTAATGAACCCAGACGATCAAGAAAAGACGGCGTTCATCACAGACCGCGGGATATACTGCTACAAAGTCATGCCGTTCGGTCTAAAAAATGCTGGAGCCACTTACCAGCGATTAGTGAACCGAATGTTCGCTGGCCAACTGGGGAAGACAATGGAAGTTTACATAGACGACATGCTGGTGAAGTCTTTAGAGGAGGAGGATCACGTAACTCACCTGGAAGAATGTTTCAAGCAGCTGAATCTGCATAACATGAAGCTGAACCCAACCAAGTGCAGATTCGCGGTCACGTCTGGAGAGTTTCTTGGATATCTGGTCACCCACCGCGGAATTGAAGCTAATCCGAAGCAGATTGATGCACTCATACAGATGGTGTCGCCGAAGACAAAACGCGAAGTCCAGAGGCTAACTGGACGGGTCGCCGCGCTGAATCGTTTTATCTCTCGGTCAACTGATAAATTTTTGCCTTTCTATGATACGCTACGTGGGAACAAGAAATTTGAATGGACAGAAAAATGCGAGCAGGCATTTCAACAGCTTAAAGAGTACCTAGCCAGCCCTCCAGTACTTACGAAACCGGTAGAAGGCGAGCCACTGTTTCTATACACGGCCGTTTCGGCCACAGCGGTAAGTGGTGTACTCATCAGAGAAGAGCGCAGCGAGCAGAAGCCAATTTTCTATGTTAGTCAAACTCTCACCGAC
The DNA here is from genome assembly GCA_900406555.1 of Pseudoturritis turrita. Lineage (NCBI taxonomy): Eukaryota > Viridiplantae > Streptophyta > Magnoliopsida > Brassicales > Brassicaceae > Pseudoturritis > Pseudoturritis turrita. The sequence continues at coordinate 227,499 of OVBL01000141.1, read as the reverse complement.
GCTGAAACACGGTATCCGCAGATGGAGAAGCTGGCATTGTCTGTGATAATGTCCGCTCGAAAACTAAGACCATACTTCCAGTCACATTCAATTGTAGTTTTGACTACCTTCCCACTGCGATCCATCTTACATAGCCTAGCCAGTCTGGGAGATTGGCAAAGTGGGCTATAGAGCTGAGCGAATATGACATCGAATATCAAAGCAGAACCTGCGCTAAATCTCAAGTCCTAGCCGACTTTTTGATAGAACTCCCAGAAGAAGTAATAGAGGAGCCGGCTCCGAGCACAATATGGAGGCTTCACGCGGACGGATCATCATCAAAACAAGGGTCCGGAGTGGGAATACGGTTAACCTCTCCAACAGGCGAAATCCTTGAGCAGTCATTCCGCCTGGGTTTTCGTGCATCCAATAACGAAGCAGAATATGAAGCTTTGATAGCTGGAATGAGACTTGCTCTTGGACTCAAGGTTTCGCACATCCAAGCCTACTGCGATTCACAGTTGGTGGTCAACCAAGTTAGCGGCGAGTACACAGCCAGAGACGACCGAATGGAAGCCTATCTAAAGATTGTCAAAGGACTGGCTGCGCAGTTCAAAGAGTTCACATTAACACGGATACCACGCGGGGAGAATACTTTGGCAGATGCGCTAGCAGCACTCGCATCCACCTCCGATCCGGACCTGAAAAAGAATAATCCCAGTGGAATTCATCAAAAACCCAAGTATCAACCTCTCTGGCACCGTGAATGCGGTCACTCGCTCTCAAACAGCCGTTCGAGCCGAAGGAGCGTCTGGGCTAAGTCTTGCACAAAAGGGCAGCACCGACACCACCACTCTAGACGACCAGAACATAACATCATCGGAGGAGGACAAGGTAATTGAGATAGAGGAAGAACCCGAAATTGCGCCTCCGACCGAAGGTGAAGTAGTGGACATGGAGGAAGATCCGCAACAAACAGAAACGGACTACGGATGCGACAAAGAATGGATGGGAGCAATTCGCGTATACATCATGGACGGCGAGACACCATCAGATAAGTGGGCTGCTAGAAAAACTCAGAGCTCAAGCTGCTCGATATGTTCTCTTAGATGGAAACGTCTTCAAGTGGAGATTCTCAGGACCGCTGATGGCCTGCGTCGAAGGCGCCGAAGCGAGAAACATCATGGAAGAGGTCCATAGTGGCTCATGTGGCAATCACTCCGGCGGAAGAGCTCTGGCAATCAAGATCAAGCGTCATGGGTACTATTGGCCAACGATGGTGAAGGACTGTGAAAAGTTCTCTGCAAGGTGCGAAAAATGCCAACGACATGCCCCAATGATTCATCAACCTACCGAGCTACTATCGTCGATCTCAGCGCCCTACCCTTTCATGCGCTGGTCAATGGACATCGTCGGGCCTCTGCATAGGTCCAAACAAAAGAGGTTTTTGCTGGTTTTGACAGATTACTTCTCAAAATGGGTAGAAGCAGATTCTTACGCCAACATAAAGGATGCCCAAGTCGAAAATTTTGTCTGGAAAAATATCTTATGCCGACATGGAGTTCCCTACGAAATTGTTACGGACAACGGCTCGCAATTTATCTCTACAAGGTTTGAAGCCTTCTGCGAAAAATGGAAGATACGACTCAGCAAGTCTACGCCACGCTACCCACAAGGGAATGGACAAGCAGAAGCAATAAACAAGACTATCCTGGATGGGTTGAAGAAACGCCTTGATGCAAAAAGGGACGCTGGGCAGATGAACTCGAAGGAGTATTATGGTCGCACCGAACAACTCCACGACGTGCTACCGGAGAAACACCCTTTGCTCTTGTCTATGGTACCGAATGTGTCATCCCAGCCGAGGTCCAATTCCCTGGAGTCCGCCGCGGACTTCTTTCTGGGCAGGAAGGACTAAATCACCTCATGCTACTCGATGAGTTGGACCTGGTTAACGAACGAAGGGATCAGGCACTGGTTCGGATTCAAAATTATCAACAGGCGGCAGCTAAGTATTACAACACTAACGTTAGAAGTCGCAAATTCAAAGAAGGTGATTTGGTTCTCCGCAAAGTTTTTCAGAACACGGCCGAAACAAACGTTGGCAAACTAGGAGCAAACTGGGAAGGACCCTACAGAATCACCAAGGCAGTTCGACCAGGAGTATACGAGCTCTCAAACATGTTTGACGTTCCGATACCAAGATCTTTGAACGCAATGCACCTAAAGAGGTATTACCATTAAATCACTCCATATGAACTACGGGACGACTTGATCCCTGAAAAGGGTACGTAGGCAGCTCGTCTTCGAATGGGTTCAGTTGTCCCCCTCCTCAAAAAGGAGGGGGGGGGGAGTGGGTACGTATACATGTATACTCCCACACCTCGCATCACTCTCTAGAGGTAATAACTTCAAATTTTTTTTCTAAGAAAACTCGTGTCACTTAGTCTACACGAGTTAAATCTTTACATCCTTCATGGATATTCATCACCTTGTCCGTTGCTAGCCACAACGGATGGACAACCACATCCTTTATGGATTTTGACCACTATCTCTACACGGGATAGGGTTCTCAACACCCTCTTACGGGTACAAAAGCGCGCTATACAAATTCCGGTTGGGTATATCCTAATCTGATATCCGAAAGGTATATCCTGGACGATATTCTTACAAGTTTATCTTTGAGAGGGACCCGTAAGTCGAAAACTCGCAAGTCTTAACACTCAAACTAAACTCTGAAACCCAGTAAACACCCCTCGGTACACTGGTCATAAGCATCTCAGCAACATAATACTACACCTAAAAAGTTAGTATGAGATTTTAAACATGCTCTACTATTAAAAGAACGGGAATGTAAGCCGGAACACCGCAACCCCTAAACTGACACTAAGACTAACCATATTCTTTACTAATAGAAGATGGTTCGCGATATCACATCAAAAAGACGAACGAGAACATAAATAGATATTCCCAGCAAGGGATAAGAGAGTTCATGCCAACGAATGGCAAACGTTACAAAGCAAAAGAAAAGAGTTTTTAAATTAAAAGAGAAAAAGATCATCCACGAGGATCTGGCTCGGAAGGCTTCTCCGCAGCAAGATCAGCAATCCCTGGTGTACCGACATTCGAACCTGCGAACTCTACAACCCCGGCCGTTTCCGCCGCATTCTCCGTTGGCTCGGTTCCCAGAAGAGTGCCTGCGGAGTCTGAGGAAACTGGTGAGAGAGTCAGATCTTTCTTCAGCTCGGCCTCAATCTTCTCGAACTCATCCACCGCATCGGCCAAGTCAGCTCTCCATCCTGTCAGCTTCGACACCTCGGAGTCGAGAGCAGGAGCATCCTCTTTCTGCAAAATCTCAAGCAGCTGAAGATTACTGTCAACTTGGGCCAAGTCGAGCTCTCTCTCCTTCGCCATTTTCAGCTCGTCAACGCTCTTCTCGACCTTGGCAAGCCGTTCCTGAAATTTCATCGACAACTCTCGCCGCGCCGCCTTCTGGGCCCTTTTAATGTTATTTTCGTGCAAGACCTTTGCGGCGTTGAGCTGTCTTTTCAAGGATTCGATTTCAGCAGCTTTCTTCTGCTTGGAGCGATCTATCCTCATAGCCAAATCGCCGGCCTTGTTCCACTCTTCTTTAAGGAACGCCTTGTCCTTCTCGAGCGCTTTGATCCGAGCTGCAGCAGCCACCATCTCGTCCGCATGTTTGCCTTCCAGCTCGGCAACCCTACTTCGAAGGAAAGATACATCCTTCTGGGCATCTTCGGTTCGGCGTTTATCCTTTCTAATGTCGTGCTCGAACGCAGCGACAATCTTGTTGATAGACGCGACGAACTGATCATAAGAACAAACAGTTAGCTCTCAAGATTTGTTACTGAACAACAATTTGTGTATAAACTTACCTTGGTGCCTCGGAGCGACATATCAGTATACAGGTCGCCATGGGTTATGACATCAACGGGCGGCAGTCTATCACCCGAGCAACGAACCTGCGAGAAGAGAGTCACTGAAGCTTCAGCGTCATTACAGATCGGTGCTGATCCTTCTTGTGGAAATGACGCTGGTGTTGGCTCGGTGGAAATTGGATCGGCGGTTTTTTGTCTTTTTCTTTTTTGCTTCTCGTTGGCCTTTTCTTTGACAGGCTCGGCAGCAGCGCGCTTCTTCTTGACATCTTTATGCTGGGCAAGAGCCGAGCTAGACGGTCTGGTGACGGGAACGATGGCGGAAACTGTTTCCCTGTTTTCTGCATCAGTGGCAGGCAGCTCGGGAAGGAGCTGTTGCTCCACCTCGGTGACAGTCTGAGCAACTGGCTCGGCAATTTGATCTGCCGCAACAGTTGCCTCGTCGGCTCGGATGGCCGCCTCTTTTTCTACCTTCTCTTTCAGAGCTTGTTTGTCGCGAAACGTGAGTCTCTTGCCCATATTTTTCTTCGGAGGACTTGGTACTGAAGATTCAGACTCCGAACTGTCGGACACTTCGACACCGGCGAAAATAGCTCGGGCTTTTTCGACTCTTCGTAGGGAAAAATGCCTCTCCCAATGGCACTTCCTAGCGGTAAGTGTGTTCCGAAGCGTAAGCGTGTCTTCTGGGAAGCGTGGTAGAATCTGCCAAACTGCAAAAACACAAGAAAACGATGGTCAGCTCGCTGCAAAAAAAAACCTTAGCAATCTCCTGAAGGGTCTACGGCTCGCCCACCAATATCTCCCCATTCTGACTTGACATAATTGATGCTTTCGGCTTCCACCGTAGCATCGTTAATGGGAACGAAGAAGAAATAATGCCCCCAGTCACCATCCTTGCTTCGGAAGCCTTCGATTATTTTTCTTTGCTTCTTATTGGAGATGTAGTAGGCTCGGGAGTTCTTAATCTTTCGAAACTCGAGGAACTGCCGAAGATGGGAGATGCGAATAGTCGCATCACACTCATAGCTCCGAACCAGAATCCCGACTAAGTGACGCATCCCACGAGGCGTAATCTGGCTCGGCGCTAACCCATGCTTGTATAGAAATCGAAGGATCAAGCTGGGGATCGGAAACCAGAGCAGGCAACCGTAGAAGAAACTCTCATAGAGAGTGAAATACCCAGGTGGTGGAGATTCGGCTCGGTCTGTTGAAGCTGGAACAATCAGATCTACGTCCTCCGAGATATTAAAAACGATGCCTTAATGCCTCCAAAGACTCAGCAGTGCATAAGGACGAACCAGGGGGGGTCGGGTCGTCTCTTGGGAGCTTTTTTCTTAGGTTTTCGCCTCGCCGATGTGCTAGCCTGGCAGCTCGCAAACAATCTTTCCAAGCGTATTTTTTCCGCCTCGTCAATAACGTATTCCGTCGGCTCGGCCTTGAATTCTGCAAGGGCTCTCTGAATCAAAGCTGCCTCGGCATCCGCCTCTGCATCAAATGCTTCGTCTATCAGAGATGGGACGACAATCTGCGGTTGACCCTGCGGAAAACTAGGCTCGGCTGGCTCGGAAGTCTCTGGGGATAAAAACATCTTGCGACCCAGCAGTGAAGCAGAAGTTGCCGAACCAATAGAATTTTCCAGCTCGGCGATATGAGACATTGAGGATTTTGGCTCGGCGATATAAGAACGAGGAATCTGGCTCGGAAACAAACTGAACACTTAGCGAAAATTTGGAAATAATTTTTGGCTCGGAGACAGAAAAGATTGAAGATGGCTCAAGCGTCCACCGTGGAAGTTTGAAGATGGCTCGGAAAATGCAAGATCTCGCCGGAAGAATTTGAAGGTGGATCGGAAAACACAAGAGGACGCCGAGCCACGTTTGAAGATGGGTCGGAAAATTCAATAGTGGCGGCGGCGGAACAGAAGAATCGGTGAAACCCTAGCCAACTACTTAAACAAAAAAATGAAAAGAGGAGAGAGAAGAGAGCTACCTGATTTTTTGGAAATGAAGAGAAGTGAGTTATGAGGAAGTGAGACGAAGATCTGAATATAAAGAAGCATGGAATTACAGCGCGTGACGCCACGCAGCCTCGGGAACATGCGAAACGCTTACGGTTCCCAATAAAGTTGTAATCATGATAAGAGATACCTCAAGACAACTTTGTTACCGAGCCAAAGGCAAATCACATGTTGGGTTGGTTCGGCAAACATATCAAAGGAGAATACAGCAAGATAAGGAGCCAGAACAGTTCGGTCAAATGAATAACAACTTGGCTCGGCAGCGTGACAAAGGTGTCGGTTCGGCAAAATGGAAACGAATATGTCACAGGCCGAAGTAGTTGGGAACGCAATTGAAGACGAATCAGCAGCACGTCGAGGGGTTTGGCTCGGCAATAAGATATTCCGGTGTTGGCTCGGACGTAAAACATCTCGGTAAAACTCAGTTTGGCTCGGCATGTATCGATGCCCGGATGGCAACTTCACTGCAGATTTGGCTCGGCAATCCAAAGAATGCTGATCTCGATCCCGACTCTTCACCTCGGCACTATTACTAATAATACTGCCGAGCTGGGGGGCTAACTGTTGGGGTCAGTTTTCACCCCATCGAGATCGACTGCTAAAAACACTAAGTGTGGGAAAAAGCCTAGGCGACGAGCTAAACCATTAGAAGACGAGCCAAACCTGGCTCGGTAGTAAAGGAGAAGACAGGACGAGCCAAACTTGGCTCGGCGGCAAGGCAGTACGAAGAAGCAGTGACGAGCCAAACTTGGCTCGGCGGCAAGGCAGCACGAAGAAGCAGTGACGAGCCAAACTTGGCTCGGCGACAATGCCGCGTGGAGAAATGGTGACGAGCCAACACTTGGCTCGGTAGCAAGGAGAAGTGACGAGCCAACATCTTGGCTAGGTAGCAAGAAGAAAGAAGTAGTGACGAGCCAAACTTGGCTCGGCGACAATGCCGCATGGAGAAATGGTGACGAGCCAACACTTGGCTCGATAGCAAGGAGTGGTGACGAGCCAACACTTGGCTCGATAGCAAGGAGTGGTGACGAGCCAACATCTTGGCTAGGCAGCAAGGAGAAAGAAGTGACGAGCCAACATCTTGGCTAGGCAGCAGGAAGAAGCAGTGACGAGCCAAACTTGGCTCGGCGACAATGCCGCATGGAGAAATGGTGACGAGCCAACACTTGGCTCGGTAGCAAGGAATGGCGACGAGCCAACATCTTGGCTAGGCAATGGAAGTAGTAGAAGACGAGCCAACCCTGGCTCAGCAACATGTTGGTAAACCAACGAGCGGTGACGAGCCAACATGTAGGCAAACCAACGAACGATGATGAGCCAACATGTTGGCAGACCAACTTCCTGGCTTGGTATCAAGGGAATTCAGGCGACGAGCCAGCTCGCCAATGACCCAGCGAAGCAACGAGCCCAATGTCTTAACATGTCCAGGATAACGAGTCGTAAGAGATTGGTGGGCCGAGGCGATGAGGCAAGGAGAAGCCCATGAAAATCATAGGGAAAATTCCGAAGAATAAGGAAGTTTTCCTTTCTCGTTTAGGAAGAAACCTAGCCGACCTATTTGTGTATAAATAGACAATATACCTCTTTGAAAAGGGGATCCGAAAATTGACCTAGCTAAACGCTTATTACTTTACAAACAGTTTTCGAAACAGCTTGAATAAAATCTCCATCTTTGGATCTCAGTTTCTTGGTTTCTTTACATAGAAGTTTGTCGAATCCCTAAATCTTTTTACAAGTTTTGGTTGTGCGAGTTTCGACTCCCACATTATACATCCACTCTCTGGATGAATTCCACATTTTTTTCTCTTTTTCTGTGTTTTTTTTCTCTTTTCTCTGTGTTTTTTTTTTCTCTTTTCTCTTTGTTTTTTTCTCCTTTTTTTGCTCTGATGGTCAATGATAATGGGGGTGCTCGGTTGTTGATTTTATAGGCAAAAATTTTGTCACTACTTTGCGACTACAAAAAACAATCACAAATTTGTTACTCTTTTGCCACCCTTTTACGACCATTTTGTGACTATTATCAGTAGTCACACAAGTTAGGTAGCATACCTAACTTTCATATTTTCCATGTTTTCACCTACTTTTAGTGACTAAACTGCGACTCTTCTGGCACGATCTATACGAGTAACAAATAAGTCGCAATTTTGGGACTGATTTGCGACTACATTTACTGACTAATAATAGAGTCGCAAAACAGTCTCACTTTGCGACTCTTTTGCGACTACATTAAACAGTCAAATAATAGTCTCCATTCAGTCGCTAATTTAAGACTACTTTACGACTGAACAATTCGGTCGTAAATTTGCGACTGAATGGAGACTATATTTTAGTAGTCATTCATTAGTCGCATTTTGGTCCCAAAACAGTAGCAAAATTTTGCGACTGAAAAATCAGTTACAAAAGTAGTCACTCATCAGCTGTTTTCTTGTAGTGTTTGCGACTGAAAAATCAGTTACAAAAGTAGTCACTCATCAGCTGTTTTCTTGTAGTGTAGACTCCACAATGGCTCTCCATTATCACACCAACTGATATTCAAGCACATTGATAGATGCATCAAGGACATCATCCTAGCACGCCTCAAACGTAAGTCATTCAAAAAGCTACTCTCTCTTTGATTCAAGTATGAGTAATTGTGTTTAATGGATTGGATATCCTTCCCTTGTTTCGATTAGGCTTTTTTATCTATTTTTTGGACCTTTTGAAACCTTATAGCTTTGTAAAGCTGATATAAAACAAACCATTCCATTTGGTACTTATATTTACATTTTATCAGCAAAAAAAAAATGATAGACTCGTGGTGTGGAACCCTTGTACTGGTGAAACCAGGTGGATCATAGCTAGTAATCGTTACTGCAAATACTCTATGTTTGCTCTCAGATACGGAAATAGCAAATATTGTCGTAACTACAAACTCTTGAGGTATCAGAGTAACCACGACACAAATCACCCAGTTGTTGAGTTTGAAATCTATGACTTTAGCTCTGGTTCATGGAGATTTCTTGAAATCACTGCTAACTTCCTCCTACGAACTTGTGGTGTGTCTTTGAAGGGAAATACTTACTGGCTTGCTTTCGATAACCAGCTACTATGTTTTGATTTTTCAATAGAGAGACTTGAAGATCTTTGTCTTCCGTTTCAAGATTCTTATTGTTGTACAGCAGCTCTATCAATTGTTAGAGATGAACAACTCTCAGTGTTACATCAGATGTTTGGTACACTAAAGATGAAAATATGGGTGACGACCATTGATAAGACTGATCAGACCACAATCTTGTCGTGGAGAAACTTTTTAGCAATAGACATATCCAAATTGTCTACCTATCATAAGTTTTCGTGTTTGGTAAGTTTTTTCATCAACGAGGAGAAGAAAGTGGCTGTGTGTTATGATAGCGGACGTGGAGATAAAACCATCAAAAACAAGGTAAGCGTTATTGGAGAGTACGATGAAATCCATTTTGGAGAACCTATATACAAATCAGGACAAGCTGTTATTTTCAATTATGTTTCAAGTTTGGTTCCGATCCAACAAGGTACAGTAATACCTAGATCAGGCAAAAGAAAAGAACGAAACTAATCGACTAAAGCAAGGTACATCATTTCTTTCGTTTCTTTTTTTTTTTTTGCGAAGTCAATGTCGTTTGATTAGCTCATGAATTGATCTTCTATTTATATATTTTGGTACTTCTACTTTTACTTCATGATTCCTTCCTTCGCATTACATTCACGTTTCAACTAAAAACAATAACCAGCTTGTTAATTTAATGAGTCTCAAAGTACTGCTACATTGGCCTTCTTTGGACCAGAATTAATAATCGGGATAAAAAAAATATTTCTTTCTCCAGACGACAACTTCAGCGAAATCTAATCTCGACTCTTTTTGTCGAAGCCACCGCCGTCGTGGTTCCATCGCCGGCTGCTCTCCTGAGCCTTCGCCGATGAGTTCTCTCAACTCCCCCTGCTCTCGTCTTCCTCTTTCATCCATGGAGTCACGCGATTTAGATCTTTGCGAGACTCGTTATGCACCTAGATTTTCCGTCTCCGGTGCCTCCACCTCTGGTGCCGACCCTCGTTGGCCTTATCTGAAGTGTTGGACGGAGAAGCCTCCACCACTTCCTCCTCAAACGGCAGAACTTGTTGTGCCAAAGGCTTCATTGATTCCGGAGAACAAGCCGGAGACGGTGACGGTGGCTTCTCATGGACAAAAACTCATCCCAGATTCTTCGACTCCTCCTGCTTCCCTAGGAGCTTGGATAATTCCTTTGCAAATTTCGTCATGTCTCAAGGAATTAGGTCCAAACCATCTCTTAGACGTATCTTGTGCAACACATTGGCCTGCTCTGTCTACCGGAAAGCAACAGGCAAAATCCGATGGTACAACTGTCTCAGTGACACAGAGTGAGTATACCCTCAAACTCAAAGCTGCTTCTCAAGAGTATATGTGGGAAGCAAAGATGAAAGCAGTGTGCAACCTCCACAGAGTCACTGTTCCTGTCTACATGGAGGATAGAACCCCTAAGGTAACTGTCCCGAGCCATGTTCTTCTTCAAGGGATTGAAAATCAAAAAAAAATTGTAGTAGGATAGTTCTATCGTTGTTCAGCACCTCTTGGAGGACAAATTCATGCAGTTGTAACTAGAATTTGGGGCAGGAAATGCAGGATATTTACTACGAAATTAGGAGAATCATCTTATCTGTTTCATATTCCTTATGAAGCCACTCGTAATTGGGTAATTCAGAGAGGAATTTGGCATATAGATGATTGCTTGATGTTTGTTTATGCTTAGAGTCCTGCAGAAACTATTACTTTGCCGAAAATCAACACTATCCCGGTTTTGTTGACACTAAGGAACATACCAAACCAACTCTACTCTATTGAAGGTATCAAGTGGATATCTTCTGGTATTGGAGAGCTAATGCTTACTCATAAGCCATGGCTTGATCCTACACTTATGGGAGAAGCTAAAATCCTGGTTGAGGTTAAGTTAGATAGGCCATTTACCCAGAGGGTTGCGCTTGAAGATGTCAGTGGCTGTATATCAATGGTTGATGTGTTATATTCATGGTTGCCTTCAAAGTGTACTAGGTGTGGACACTTGGACCATAAAGCATCTCATTTCATAGGAGATACGCTAGGCTCTGATATCCATGTTTCTTCCCCATTCATTGGAACTAAAAGCACGAAACCTTCCAATGGTGTTGCACTTACAAAAAAAAATCCCTAACCATGAGGCTACTCTGAACCAAGTCACAGTTCATGCTTTCATTGTGGAGGTGGCCACGTCCAATGACCTTGAAGAAACACATGTTTCCTTAGAGGCTAATATTGTTGAGGTCTTAGCAGGCTCTGATACTGTTGACTCTGTCACTACCCCGATATTACAGCAAGCTCCTAGTCATGCGGCTGAGCAAGTAGAAGACACATGTCATACTCCCTGTCATTCTCCCTCCGTGGAAGTTATTTCAACTTTAGTTATTCCAGAAGAAGCACTTGCTGCTACAGACATTATACCGAGAGTTAAAGATTCTGAGTGCACTAATTATAGTGATGTTCCTAGAGTGTCCACGACATCGACTAACACGTCATTGACTGGGCATAGTTCCAATTGATACTTAGCCTTGGATTTTTTGGAGACTGTAGATGCTTCATCTGATGCTTCCTCTTATCAGGATGAAGATCATGACATGATGGCTCTTTTGACTCCATCTGGGCAAAGACTCCTTCGTGAAAGACCGGTGAAACGGTCCATCAAAACTATGGAGATGCAATCATCCTCTAAACCCGGTGGACGGGGAAACAGGGGACGTGGGAACCGTGGTGGACGTGGCTATGTCTCCTTATCTTTGCTAATTAATTCAACCGAAGCGGAAGATTCAGTTGTTTATGTTACATTTCATGTAAGCTAAGTTATACATCTTTTAAAAACTGTATGACCTCTCGGTCGTAGTTTATAACCGCTATTATTAATAAAATATAATTAAAAAACAAAAAAAAAGTACTGCTACATTCGAAGAGCAACATTTTTTTTTTTTTTGGTTGAAGAAGAAGCAACATATTGACACGTCATTGTGGAGTGTGCTCATTCATTAGATGGTGATACCCAAGAAGCAGGTGACATACTGTAATGTTACAAATTTATATAATGTATATCCCCACTTGGAAATCAATTAATTAATTTAAAAACGCAAAAAATATATATATTTTTGTTTATAAAATTTCTTAGTTATAAAAAAACATATATTTTATTATAACCAAAACAAATGTATCAAATAAAAGCTCTATAATTCTTGAGATATATATGATCTACGCACACATTTTAATATTAATGCATTTTTGTATAATGTTTAAATTTTATTATTTGAAAGATATTACAAAGATTTATGAGAAGAAAATTGAGTGGTATATTCTATTCGCAACATGGTTTCGCAGAGGTTTTTTCCTCGAAACATATGTTAGAGTTTAATCTTTAAGAGATTTTAAAACAAAAAGGTAATTTGAAGAAAAAAAAAAGAAAATTTTATCAAATATAAACTTTTGAAGACTTGGTGATGAAAAAGAATTAGAAATTTGAGATTTTTAAAGAAAATGAAATTTGGAGACTTGGTGATTAAAAAGAAAAAGAAAAGTAAAATTTCGGGATATTAATGGATGATTAAAAATAAATGAAAGAGTCAAGGAGTTTCATTACACGAAAAAGGAAATCAATTATACTTGTGGTTATTTCTCTTCTACTAGTTCACGTATGGGATGTTAAAATGCGCTAATCCATCACCCCATTTAGATTCATCTCTATTTAAGATACAAATCCAATTAGATTCATTTAATTTTCGTATTTATTAGGGTTGTCTATTTATATTGCACTAACCCATTATATTTATATTCATTTAAATCCACTTAACCTAATAGTATATGTAATTTTAATAATATACGTCTAATTATTACGTAGTAAATAATATTTAAGGTATATATATATTCTTTGTTGTTCAAAAAAAAATATTCTTTTAAAATTAAATTTAGTTAATTTAGTATTGTATATTATAATTTAGTTAGAAAAAATTAATTCAATTATACTAAGTAAAGTTAAAATTTTAAAATAATAATTAAGAAGTCTTATTACCGCTAAAAACACAACTTTATGTTTTTCTACGAGAAATAAGATTTTGCGTTTTTATTTTGTAAAAAACACGGTTTCACGTTTTCCGCTAAACACAACTTTATTTTTTCGCCAAAAATAATATTTTGCATTTTTCGTTAACAAATTTTATGTTTTTATTATTATCTGCATTTTATCTTGCCTCACCCATTTTTTCATGGTATCGGAGCAGGCCGGTTCCCAATAGAGATCTACTATTGTTTCGGATTTGATCAGATGTAAGGTTGAGCAAAGGTGTTCTAGAAGACATTAGCTACAATCAGAGTTAGAACGAAAAAGGAAAACAGTTTTGAATAGAAGCTACGACAACTTAAAACCAAAATAGAGACAAAGTCTAAAACCAAGATTGATAGTCATATTGAAAATGTACAACTATTACAAGATTACCACTGCTTGATTCATCTAATTATGAATATTGGAAGATTTGCGTGCAAGATTTTATCAATGCTCTTGATCAAGTTTGTTGGAATGCGATTAAAGTTGATTAGGATTAAAAGTGTGTCAATTAGGGTTGAAAACTCGTGGGTTACACCCAACCCACAGCGCTATAGGGCGGGTTAGGGTTCATGATTAGAAAGCCCAAAAGATAGCGGGCATGGCGGGTTGACACGTTGCGATCTTGCGGTTTTTGCAGGGTAGACCCACGCGGGTTGAAAAGATATGTGGTGTTTTCTACTGTTTTGGTGAGCAATTTAGTAAAAGGAGAGTAAGTGAAATGGTGTCTTTAGTGAAGATGATAGTAAAAAAATGGTCAAAAGAGGATGAGACAAGGTTTTGAGGTAAAGAAAAAGCTCTAAGCTAGAAAGTCAAGAGATAGACGAATGCTCGAGAGTGTTTGGAGTGCACGGATAGTGAGAGCATATTAGGTCAAGTATGGAAGATGAAAATGGACTTGTATACCAGGTTGAACAGAGATCCATTGGGTCGGATCGGTACGAAGTACTCGAGTGTATTTCACCTAATTAATTTTTGTTTATTTGCAAGCCGACCGACAAATTAATCCCAACAAAACATTAGTCCCAAATTTTAATCTTACACATGAGTAAAGTTATATATTTTGGAAATTAATGAACTCAGCTCTCTCAAGACTACTTTAGATTCTCTTGAAAGTAGAAAGACTCACCTGACCCAGATCCGATACAAGGATTGGGTTGCACGCTCGACCTCATTTAGATTACCTAACCACTCAACCTTTAGTCCCATTTACGTTGAATGACGTAGTCACACCAAACAGTAAGAGTCTAAAAGTAGGTGGACCGACATGTTAAGTTATATGTGCCATTGTAAACACATATGATGCTAGAAAATTCGTGAAAAATTAAAAAAAAATGATATTCAGCTTGGGGTGGACAAAAAACCTGGAATCGAAAACCCGAACCGAACCCGACTCGAATTATCCGAACGGATCCTCAACATATAGTACCGAAAAACCCGAACCAAACCCGGAACAGAACCGAGAACCGAACGGGTACCCGAAATACCCGAAACATAAATTAACCTAAAGATATTTAGATTTAAAGTCGGGTATGTTCATATAATTTAGGTAATTTTTATAGTTTTTTTCTTTGTTTTTCGATGAATTCAGATATCGTGGATATATTTGGGTAAAAATAACCAATTTAGATATATTATTTGAATTTTTATAATTTGTTTTTGTTATTTTCCGGATAGTTTTGGATAATTCGAATAAAAAATAGTTAAATCGAATCAAATTCGTAAAAAAATTCTGATAGTTATGAGTATTTCGGGTAATTTTTGAGTATTCTGGATAAAAAATCAGAAAATACCCAAACCCGAACCCGAACATATTTCGGATATTAGCGGGTTTCAAACTTATATCCGAACCCGACCCGAACCCGACAAAATCCGAACCAAACCCAATCCGAAAATTTTTAATACCCGAATTGGTCTTATATCCTTAAATCCAAAAACCCAAAATATCCGATCCGAATCCGAACGGTTATCCGAATGTCCACCCCGCATCAACTTACATTCGAAGAACAACTTGTTCTAGCACACACACAGATTTATGTTCTCCCGAGAAGAGAAGAAGACTTGCTCACATAAATCCGAAGAACAAAATATTGTTCAGCTAATCTAATCAAGATTTTAAATCTTATATTTATAGTCCAAGATTTCGAAGCTCCAAATTCATCTTAGATACAGATATAGAAGATTTATTCTATGCTTCACCCGATATCAATTATTTTCACTACTTGGATATTCATAAATCTTTAACTGCCACATGATGATTTTAGTCCAATTCATGCTCCACCAACAACAACTCTGTTGCTCTCAGAGGAGTTCTACTTGGGAAGATCAAATCCTATTAACCCTTGTAATCATTGAAAGCCAACATAAAGTATTTAGGGTCTTCATTTCCCAACGGGACGTGGACGTCACTTCAAACCTTACATCTTTCACTTTTTCAGCCCACAAAAACGTCATGTCACCACCACGAAGGTGCATATTATCATATATGCACAAGCCTCTCAATTCGTTTAAGTGGAACAAGTTTCCGTGAAATAAGGGAAACAAATGGAGGAACCAAATCATCATAACGATATATATATATATATATATATATATATATATGAGCCTTTATCACCAAGAAGAACGTCACTGATCACCACAAATCCTATCTTCTTCTCGTGTCTTTCTGCGGTCTCAAGAAAAGATGGGAGGTAATAAGAAGCATGTAGTTTCTAAAATGTCTTCTCTATCTCTTGTCAAAACAAATCCTCACGAGGATGTTCCCATGGAAGCACCGATCGTCTCTTCTTACAACGACCGGATCAGGCCGTTGCTCGACACTGTTGACAGGCTTAGAAACCTCAATGTCATGAAAGAAGGGATCCAGCTTCCCACCATCGTTGTGGTCGGAGACCAGTCTTCAGGAAAGTCGAGTGTTCTTGAGTCTTTGGCAGGAATCAGTTTGCCTCGCGGGCAAGAAATCTGTATTAGGGTTCCTCTTGTGATGAGACTCCAGAGAAGTCCTAGCCCTGAACCTGAGATCTGGCTTGAGTATAGTGACAAAGTTATTCGTACTGACGAGAAGCATATCGACAAAGCTATTTGTACCGCAACTGATGTAATCGCTGATATGTTCTGTCTCCCTCTTTCTCTCTCTCTGTCAAGTGTGCTTTAGTTTAAACATGCAAGAGAGATACTAATAATCAGACCTTTATCAGATACATGCACATTGAAAACGAGCTAGTTTCTTGTATATGATATTAGATGTCTACTTACACCTGAATACTAGAGCCTATTTGATTCCGAATCTCCTTCATGCTGTTACACCAGTTTTGCTATCTGATGGAACTTCAGAGAGTTGCATGTGCAGACTAAACAATGAAAATATTAACTATGTTTGGTCTTTGTTGAATACCGTGTTGCAAGATCTGGTAAAGGGGTTTCAGACACTCCCTTGACCCTACATGTGAAGAAATCTGGTGTTCCTGATCTTACAATGGTCGATCTTCCTGGGATAACTCGAGTTCCAGTGAATGGACAGCCTGAAAACCTCTATGATCAGATTTCCGGGATGATCATGAAGTACATTGAGCCGCAAGAGTCCATCATACTTAATGTTCTGTCAGCTACGGTTGATTTCACCACCTGTGAGTCCATCCGTATGTCTAGGCAAGTTGACAAAACAGGGGAAAGGACTCTGGCTGTTGTGACAATAGCCGATATGGCTCCTGAAGGTCTCCTGCAGAAAGTAACTGCAGACGATGTAAGTATCGGACTCGGTTATGTCTGTTTCAGAAACCGTGTAGGGGAGGAAACATATGAAGAAGCTAGAAAGCAAGAAGAGTTGCTATTTAAGACTCATCCAACGCTCTCCATGATTGATGAAAACATTGTGGGAATCCCGGTTCTAGCTCAGAAGCTAATACAAATTCAGGCAACCATGATTGCCCGTTGTTTGCCTGAAATCATACGCAAGATCAACCAGAAGATGGAAGCCGCAGTCTTCGAGTTAAACAAACTGCCAATGGTAATGACTACCACTGGGGAAGCACTGATGACATTGATGGATATCATTGGCTCTGCAAAGGAGTCTCTCTTAAGAATTCTCATCCAAGGAGATTTCTCTGAATATGCAGATAATCATAGCATGCATTGTACTGCTCGCTTGGCCGATATGTTAAGCCAGTTTTCAGATAATCTGCAAGCACATCCCAAGGATGTTGCCACTGAGTTCTTGATGGATGAAATCAAGGTCCTAGAGGAATGCAAATTTGTTGGATTGCCTAATTTCATCCCGAGATCGGCCTTCTTAGCTATACTCTCACAACATGTAGATGGAATACATACAAAGCCAGTTGATTTCATCAGAGAGGTATGGGACTATATTGAAGTTGTGGTCTCATCAGTCATTACCAAATATTCTGACAACTTCCCACAGATCCAATCCTCCATCAAACTAGCCGGTCGAAATCTCATCTGCAAGAGTAAGGAACAATCTGTGCATCGAGTGGTTGAAATCGTTAAGATGAAGAAGCTTACTGATTACACATGTAACCCTGATTACATGACATCTTGGACACAGAAGACAGGTACACAACAGAGCTTCATCAGTGCTGTTCTGAACAATGGGAACAAACCTGAGTACTCTTTAACTGGATTCGGGAATGTGAAGATTTCGCATCAGAACTTTCATGCACATTTGCTGCAGCAGGCGTTTGACATGAAGATAAGGATCTCATCGTACTGGACGATTGTCCTGCGAAGAATCGCGGACAACCTCGCGCTGCATCTGCAATTCATTGTGAGGAATCTTGTGAACAAGGAATTTCAGAAGGAGATTGTAGCGGAAAGGGTGGATTCTAAAAGCGGTAGCGGAGGCAGTGTTGATAGGTTGCTGGAGGAGTTGCCGTCTGTAGCGAGCAAGAGAGAAAAGCTGAAGAATAGTATCATAAGGAGTCCAAGGACACTGTAGCAGCCATTGGTGATCAGAATTCTGGTTTTGGAGATCGTTGATCGATTTCCAATCTCTTGCTTATGGTAAATGTCAGGGTTGTTAGGGCTTTATCTTGTGTTTTTTTTGGGGAGCCGAGCCTTTTTGTGATCTAATTAACTCTGGATTTCTCGCTTTTGTGGTAATGTTAAGTTTTTACGTTGAATGTTATTTCTGGTCTATGAATTCAAATTTCATAGTTTATAATATTTGAAGTCCGACAAACCAAAAAAAAAAAAAAGACTTGGATTAGAATGAGGACAAATGTTGTATGAAAACACCTGAACTGGGCTACTAGTGAGACGGAGAGTTCAAGGTCGCCGGGGAAATTTAGAAAAGTCCGGTGGTCGGCGTTGCATATAAGCCATTCTTCCTTCAGTAGCTTCTCCGGTTCCATAGAATAAGAGTGTCGCATCGCCTCCGAGTCCCTGCAGCAAGAAAAGTTTGTAAATCCGTTTTTTAGGGGTTGGCATAAGAACCGAAAAACAGAATGCTTCTACTCTATATGCAAAGAAATAATGAAACTACAATGAGTTTGTGACTTAGATTGCAGATTTGACTATAGAATTTTGTTCCTTTGAAACGGAAATGGACTAAGCCAGTCGGTTGAAGGAGGAACCTGAAGTCCGGCATGGCCATCATCGACTGCATTGAGTGCTGCCTTGAGCACTCGGATTGCAGTTGGGCTGTTCCGTAAGATTTCTCTACACCATTTCACAGTTTCTTTCTCCAAATCCTCTAACTGGAGCAGAAAACATGTCTCAGTGAAGGAACAAAACAGTTACCAGCATATAGAAAGTTGTGTCTTGCGAATTTGTTATAACACTACGGAGATTACTGATTAACTTTACCGGTACAACTGTATTGATAAGTCCCATTTTTTGTGCTTCAGAAGCTGAGTAGAATCTCGTCATGAACCACATTTCTCGTGCCTTTTTTGGACCAACCTGTATGTTTTTTCAGACAGATTGATCAGCCCATGTTTGTAAGATTTTGGATGTTGCATCGCAGAATTAGTCAGTTATATCGGAGCCATTACCAGACGAGACATGATGGAACTTCCATAACCAGCATCAAAACTTCCAACCTGCAGACAGAAAGTCGATACACATTATCAATGAGGGCTAATAAATAACTCTGGTTCCCACTTCACTGACACGTTCACGATTGAAACAGAGGCTAGAGGGAGAACCTTAGGACCCGTTTGACCAAAAATAGCATTATCAGCTGCAATTGTTAGATCGCAGACCATATGCAAGATATGTCCTCCTCCAACAGCATAACCAGCAACCTGATTTCAGTCCAAAAGCAAACAGTTTAGCTACGAAAATTGCCTTTTTGCCCATGGGCATAAATGCACGATAAAAGAGCTAGTCGCTCCAAGATCAGTACAAAGATGCATAGAGTTACAGTTGTTTGAAGGTGCTTACCATTGCGATAACTGGTTTTGGCAGTCTGCGGATTTGAACCTGAGAATGAAGAGAAGATGGAAGATGATATACATGAACCCAAACATGCAGGTAACTAGATGAGAAACCGGATCTTTTCTCTCTTGACTCTTTGTCTAGTAGATTGAGGGCATACCTGAAGATCAAGGACATTAAGACGGCCAACATCATTGGGATCAGCATAACCGTCTGGTGTTCGCAACGCTTGATCACCACCACTGCAAAACGCTTTTGTTCCCTAAACAATCAATATCACTATTCAGAACAATCGTTTCACAAACAAGTATCCAAAACAGAGGAATACTATTAATCTCTTTGTCATGAACTCCAAAGTAGGATTTGACATTGTAACTTCTGAGACTCAACACAAAGCTCATAGCTAGACACTGACTTAAGTAACATAACCTAAATCTATGTTTTTCTTCCTCTACTCAATCTTCAAAAATGAATCAACTTTGATATGGTTCTATTGCATTATCCTTGCTTCATATCATTTTCTGAAGAAAACTAGCAACTACCAAGTACTTTACCTTGCCGGTGAGTATGATGACTCCGACGGAGCTATCGTCTCTGGCATCGTTAAACGCACGCATAAGCTCCTTAACAGTCTGAGGCCGAAACGCGTTTCTTCTCTCTGGCCGGTTTATAGTAATCTACAAAAAAACTATTCAATTCAAAGCAAAAACCCACTTCTGTCAGGAATTTCGTCAAACACCTTACACTCACAAACCTTTGCAATGTCTTCACCAAGCGCTTTCTCATATATAATGTCAACAAAGTCGTTGTTTTCTCCGTCACAGACGAAATCAGCTTTCTTCCAAACGACTTCGTGGGTCGGCACTTCACCGTGAACCTTATGGTAATTGTCATCCATTGACGAAGCATTACAGAGTTCGACGGAATCAACGCGAGTTGGAATCATTCCGACGGGAATAAGATGATCACTGACGACGGAGATCCGGCGACTCGCCGTGCCGAGCTCCTTGGAATCCGCCATTGGAGAGGAAGGAGCGAGACAGAGAATGAAGATGACGACCAGAGATTCTATAGCATGGACTTCGACAGTGGTGATGACAACACATTTTTTTAATTAAAAAGAAAAAAAAAGATTAATAGATTTTTTTCTAAAAAAAGCTTGAAGCTTTGGAGAATCAGAGGAAGTGGACAGAATTTCTTCGCGCGTCTATCTTTTTCTATTAGAACGTTTGACGATGAGATAAGATAAGGCGAAACGCAAGACACACGTGCGTTTCACTTTTGAATTGGGATATAATAAACATGACATTAGTAATACAAAACGGTACAAATCTGTTTGATGGTACAAAGTAACAGATGTTAGTACATTTTAAAACAGGACAAATAGTGATAAAGGATAAAAATATAATAAAAAATAATGATATTATTTTTCGTACAATTGGTTACACAAGATGTGATACAAGTTCTAATGTCGTGTTATAATGTTAACATTCAAAACCTAATTATGGAAACTAGGTTTGGACATCCGGTTAAATCAGATTGAATCATTTTGGTTTGTTGGTTTTCGCTAAATCATGTCAAATTAAACGGAACAAAAATTCGGTTTGCGATATTTTATCTTCTGAACTAAATTGTATTTTTCGGTTTTTAACTAAAATTTCGGTTTAGTTTCCAATTTTAAAAGAATTTTGGTATATTTTCATAAATTTCGTACATTTCACTTTATTCGATACATAGTACTCCCTCTGTTTCTTTTTATTTGATGTTTAAGGTTTTTACACATAGATTAAGTAATCATTTAATTTTTTATTTTTTCAAAATAAAACATGTTTTATCATCAATTCTAGTCCTAGGCATAAAAACCGGATCCGAAGACCCGAACCTGTAACCGACCCGAAATACCCGGTTCGGATCGGGTTCGGGTATGTGTGTTTTACCCTATTGGGCCCATCATAATGATACCCGTGGATACAAGTTCGGGTCCGAATCCGACCCGAGACCCGATAGAAGATCCGAACTTACCCGAAATCTAAGACCACTTAATACATGTCATTTACACTTTTCAGTCGGATTCCAACCCCAAATCGCGATTCGAAACCCTAATTTCTCTTCTAACTAGACGAAATCAGAATTTACAAACTGGACAAGCAAAATCGTTCTAGATCAAGGTCTCCTGATCCTCCATCGGATACTTCCCGAAGTCGATCTCAGGTGTTCATCAATCTCTTTCGTATTCGATGTTCTTCTTATGATGTCGTTGTTCTTAGTTCTTACTTCTACTATTTCAAATTTCAATTTAGATTATGATTTGTTCTTCTTTGTTCGTTTGTTCGTTTATCTTATCAGATAGATAAGATGGATTTTTAATTACTTAAATTCGTAGTTGAGTGTTTCTCATATGTTTGATTTGGAATTTTGGATTAACCGATTAAGGATTGTGTCTAGATAAGCTTCTGATTCAGTTTTGTTACTTAGTCGGTTTGATATATATCTTTGTAATCAATGAGTGATGATGAGTCTATCTCTAGTTCTCTATTATGATGATCTATGCATGCCTAAATGGTATCTGTGAGTGTATACAAGCATCAACTAGTGTCTTGTGTCTATAACTCTATATGCTTGGTCTTTTGAAACTGAACTTGCATAACTGATGTAAGCTATGGCTCTCTTTGTCAGTTTGATTCTCTCAATTTATAGTGTACTTGTTATGTATCTCTTAGGACTCAGATAGTGTCTTAGACGTGTTTAGATGTACTTGATTCTGATTCATAGTTACTAAGAAGTAAGAATCATAGTTAAGCTAAGAGTGTATATGTTAGATAAACTTAGTCTGGTTGTTTGAAACTTTCTCAGATTGTATAATGTACATGTTGATTTTGACTGATAAAATTGATTCTCTTTGAATGATAAGAAATTAAAAATCATAGTTAAGCTAAGTTTTTGTCTTTCATGCAGATGGCTTCTAATGAGGAGGATCTACATAACAGAGATGTCCCAATGAATGATGTTGGAATTGAAACACCAAATCATGGAAAAAAGGCAAGGGTAAACAAACAGCTGGAAGTAGTGGTTCTAAGTAAAAAAGAGGACAAGGTCTTGGGTTTGGGAACACTTCACCAGACAGAAAGAGGATTATGACAAAACTAATTGTCATTATTGTGGGAAAGAGATGACCGTTTCATCCAAGTCTGGCACATCCAACATGAAGAAACATCTAAATGTCACCTGTCAGTCTTTCAAGGTATAGCAAGTTGCTAATAAATACAAAAATCAAACTGTGTTAACTCCTGATGGTGATAGTGGTAGTTTTAGGGTGGGTAAGGTCTCTGATTCTTTGGTTAGAGAAGCTTCAAATGAGATGTTGGTGATAGGTGAATTACCTTTAGCTTTTATAGAGGACTTAGCTTGGAAACATTTATGTTCTAGAGTTCTACTGCCAAAGCTTCACTCTAGAAGAACAGCCATTAGAGATATTGTGAAGATTTATGTCAAAAAAAAAAGAAGAAATGAAGAAGATTTTTGGACAGAACAAGCAAAATCTATCATTGATTGCTAACATATGGGTTGCTCCACATATTGGATCTAGTTATATGGTGGTAACAGCTCATTTTGTTGATGCTTGGTGGCAATTAAGGAAGTTAATTATAGGATTCAAGAACGTCGATCATAAAGGTGCAACGATTTCTAGGGTTCTTATTGACTGCTTAGCTAAGTGGGACATCAAGAGAGTCTTCTGCATCACTGTAGAAAATGCCACAGCTAACACTTCAGCCATGAAGAGATTCAAGGAAGAATTCCAGCAACTTGGAGAGGATGCATTGGTTCTTCAAGGTGATTTTTTGCATTTGAGGTGTGCTACACACATAATTAATTTGATTGTGAGGGATGGTTTACAGGATATAGACGACAGTGTGAATGCTATTCGTAATGGCATTCACTTTGTAAGGTCTTCAACACCTAGACTCAAGTCATTTGAAGATTGTGTGGAATCAGGAAGGATTCAAAGACGAAATCTGCCTTTAGATGTGAAGACCAGATGGAATTCCACATATCTTATGTTAGAACAAGCTTTGAAGTTCAGATTAGCATTTCAGAGGATGGAGTCTCAAGATAAGTCATATCATGACTACTTTAATGAAACTGTTGATGGAAAGAAAAAGATTGGACCATCAGCTAAAGGTGATTGGGAAGCAGTTGATAGGTTAGTCCAATTCCTTATCATATTATACAAATCCACTTTGGTTCTTTCAGCTTCAACCTCTGTTTGCTCTCATAAACTCTACAATGAGATAATTACTATTACCAGAAACATTGAAGGCTTGAGCAATAGTACTGGTCCTGATGCATTCTTACAGTCAAAAGCCTTATCTATGTTAGGTAAATTAGGAAAGTATTGGGATCCATTTGGTCTACAGGTTGATATGAATAGGCTAGTGATAGTAGCAAGTGTTTTTGACCCTAGGAAGAAGATGAAGTTTGCTCAGTTGTGTTTTGAGAAACTGTATGGTAAAGATAGTGTTGAGGCTACTCATCTTTATGATTCAGTTGATATATATTGAAGAAACTGTTTTCTGAGTATAGCAGTGAAGTGGCCAAAACTGTTAGTGGTGGATCATCTTCTCAATCTCAGTCACATGCAACATCTTCTCAATCTCAGTCCCAAGAACAAGTTGGAGAGGAAGTTTATGAGAGAACAGTTCTTGGGAATGTTCTTGCATATGAAAGTATGAATGACATATACAATGAGCTTGTTCAAGAATCTGGTTTGCAAGAGAAAACTAATGAGTTAGAGTTGTACTTAAAAGAGAGTGTGGAGAATCCAAATGTCCCTAATGGTTCAGAATATGATCTTCTTTCTTAGTGGAAGGTAAACAGTCCTAAGTATCCAATTTTTTCACTAGTAGCTAAAGATATACTTGCAATGCAAATGTCTTCAATAGCATCAGAATCTGCCTTTAGCACTAGTGGTAGGGTTTTATAACCATCTAGGAGTTGTTTGACCCACTACATGATTGAAGTCCTTATGTTTACTGAGCAATAGTTGAAGTGTGAAATTAAAATGAATGAAAAAGGAGTGATAAGAAAGAACAAATGCTTGCTGATTTCGAGTTGGAAGATGAGCTCATGAGAGGTAATTTATAACTCTGTTAGTCTTTTATGTTATAACTTATAACTTGTTATTTCATTTGTCTTTAGAATTTGAACCTGTCTTCAACTTCCAAGGACCTTCACAGTGACTCAGTAAGGTAAATAACTCTTTCAATTCTGCTTGATTTAGTTATATATATATATATATATATTGCATAGTTCTTCTACTTAACTTGATTTGGTGATCATTGTTAGCTAAACTTGATGTAGAGAAGTTGATGAGAACATATGTAAATTGGAGATGTCGAGATGGAGGTACACTCACTAACTTGTCCCTCATGCCTTTCAAGTTTCAAGTTTCAAGTTTCAACTTTCAATATTCAAGTTTCTGGTTCCAAAAGAGTGAATGGACCATGTCCATGTAGTAATGAACTGATTTAAGTGTTTCATGTGTTTTTGTAATGTTTGATTTAGTACTAATGAACTCGTATGTATCCTTATTTTGTCACATTTACATGTAGTTTGAACTTTGGACTTGGTATTTCAAATGTTTCGTTTTGTCTTCGGTTCGGGTATTTTTTATTTCACATGTTATTTTTGTACATTTCGGGTAAAAAATGCCATTTTGGGTACAATGGAACCGAAAATACCCGAACTGATTGACACCCGAAAATTTTCGGGTATTTTCAGGTACAATAAATTTTGACCCGAACCGACCCGGATCCGATAGGAACCGACCCGAAACTGAACTGAAATTTTACAGGTATCTATATGGGTCCAAAAATTCTATACCCGAAGATCCGGACCAGATAGGAACCGACCCGAACCCGACCCGAACCCGACCCGAAGACCTGAATGCCCAGGACTAATCAATTCCAAAATAATTCAACTAATAAAAAAATAATCTACAGAATTCAAACAATCAAAAACAACAAAAACACAATTAATTTTGCATAGAAACTTTAAAACATTAATTAAAATGAAACAAATTTTTTTTTCTAAAACATCAAATAAAATGAAACGGAGGGAGTAGTTTATTTGGTTAGTTTCGAATAGCTATATTTCGATTTGCAGGATAAAATTTGATATATAATTTTTTGTTTAGTTAGAAAAGCTTTTTTAAAAATAGAAACTGATCAGTTTAGTATACCCGAACCAAAAATAGAAATAATTTTCCAAAGCTGCCAATCAGTTTTTATGTAAAACCTGAATCCAACCCGAATTGATCAAACTTCGAACGTTCGGTTCAAATTTTATGTCCATGCCTAATGAAAATTGTTCTAGTTTTTATAACATTTTATATTGTTAGATATATATATATATTAAGATTGGAGGGTCCGCATAATATGCAGGTGAAAATATTTAGTTTTGTAAAAAATAATCTAATAACTAAATTAAATTTTAATATAATTAAAGCGGGTTTTTAGATACCTAAAAAAGTAAAATTGAAACCCATGAAATTTATAATCACTTGTATAAGGGTACATTGTACACCATAAAAATATGAAATTTATAATAAAACAAAATTAAGAGAAAAAATTACACATAATTGGGTTTAAACATATTCGAAAGTAACCTATGATATTCTTTGAAACTTGTAAAAACTAATATTAATTCACCTTCGAGATAGCTTAGCAATAGTCACCACACTTTTCTTTCACATCCTCTCCCAAATTATTGTTACTTGCTTCAAGCTTATCATCAACTTAATTTTCACTCCACAACCGCTTTCAATACTATTTGTAGCTGTTTTACCATCCAATTCACCGGTGTTGTCCCCAAAAACATTTTTTATGTAATAAAGTTTATACATCCGTACCTCAAAATAATAAAATTAAGTTAATAATTAAAATGAAACATATACAAAATATAATTCTAAACGTTTGCAAATCCATGCAAATACAACATGACAAACAATGCACACAAATATATGTCATATATCTGCATAACAAATGAAAAATCACTACTCATACATACATAACAATAAACATATTTTCTTACGCTTGATCTAAATATTTTTAATGAAATAGACCATAATCTAACTCACTATATAGAAAATATAAGTTAAACTTTACGTTCTTACTTTTTCTGATTTTACATCTATTTTATATTTTTATATTTAAAAAATGGAAATTTGCTTTTTGTTACATATATAACAATAAAAATGGAAAATGTACACAAGTTTAATAATTGCAATCTAATAGCAACACAAATAGGTAAAATTGGCAAATTAAAAAGGGAAAATCTATTCAATTCAATATTATAGTAATATGAAAGAAAATATATATTAATTTAAGTTATTATATTGACACGTGTCACAATCTAAATTAACAATAACACATGTCGTAATCTGATAAGTTATAATTTTGCACGAGTTCACGTCGAACACGTCCAACTTTATATAATAAAAAATATACACTAAATCAGGATCCGTGTGATACACATATTTTTAATGATAAAATTATTTATATATGATATAAAGCAAAGTAAAATATATGTTGTCAACCCGAACACTTAATTTTAATTAGTAACTCATTGTAAAACCGGATTCCAGCTCTACGCATTTCATCTCACAATAAAATCCAACCGCTTCTATCATATTTAAACCAAATTTCTACTCCACCCACTCCATATCAATCAATAAAAACCAAAAATTTCATATCAAAACAATATATGCATTTATAATATCAAATCTATGTCTATATATATCATTAATATTAAACAATAGTAAAAAAAAATTAAAAAAGAACATACTTAGGAGAGAAAAAAATATTAACAAAAAATATATGGAAAATTATTTTTAATTAAAATTTTGACACAAAGTCAAATTTTACATCTTAATCAACTTTACATTTTATTTTTTAACAAAAAATGTTTATCCATTATTTCTTTTCTTCTTTTTGATGAAAACTTTCTTCAAGTTACGTATGGAAAACTTAGTCAAATTAATCTATGTCTATATATACATCATTAGAATTAAACAAATAGTAAAAAAAAATTAACAAAGCATAATTAGCAGATCAAAAAAAAATTAATAAAAATTATTTGAAAAACTATTTTTAAATTAAATTTTGACACAAATTCAAATTTTACATCTTGGTCAAGTTTACATTTTATTTTTTAACAAAAAATTTTTACCCATCATTTCATTTTTGAAAAAAAACTTTCTACAAGTCACGTATATATAGAAAAAATTAGTCAAATTTTTCTTTTTAAGTCTTTTGAATTACTGGTCCTATTCGTTTGCCTATCGCCTGCGGCTACAAACCTGCAACCAAACACTGCGATTATTGTTCGTTTGGCAGCCGCGTCTGGCCGCAGCGTTTGGTCGCAGCGTTTGGTCGCAGGAGTCTGCGTTAGATACACGAACACCGCTTGATCGCATGTTCGCAACTGCAGCCTCCCGCGTCAGGCAAACGAACATGCCCACAATATATATACACATATAGTTTAGGGCTTTAGACTCTAGTAATTACAATTATGCCCATTATATAAACATATTCTCTATACACCCCCTCAAAATGAAGGGACATTGGTCACACCAATCTTGCTAGTGATCTCATGAAAACACGCGCGGGAAAGTGGTTTGGTGAGCATGTCGGCGAGCTGATCCTTGGTAGATACATGAGCAACTCGAAGAGCACCAGATTGGATGTTATCACGGACGAAGTGATAGTCCAAAGCGATGTGTTTCATGCGGGAGTGAAACACGGGATTAGCGTAGAGATATATCGCACCAATGTTATCACAGTATAGCACCAGTTGTGTGGGTAGAGAGATTCCAAGTTCTGTCATTAACGAGCATATCCACCGAAGTTCTGAGGTTGCATTTGCTACGGAGCGGTACTCGGCTTCCGTAGATGACCGAGCCACATCTTTCTGCTTTTTGGAAGACCAAGAGATGGGATGGCTACCAAGATATATCACGTATGCATTGGTGGAGACGAAATCATCAATGTCGTATGTCCAATCTGCATCCGAGAAACCATGTAAAGAGATAGTGTTCTTGGATTAGAGAAAAATACGATGTTTGGGTGTGCCCGCTAGATAGCAAATGACTCATTTTGCAGTTTGCATATGTTCATCCGTCGGTTGGTGCATGAATTGTGACACGGCATAGGCTATGTCAAGACGCATGAAAGCCAAGTATTATAGGGAACAAACTATGGTACGATAGTGAGAGGCGTCGTTGTCTACGAGTCTATGACCATATCAGATAGATAACTTTGGAGAAGAGGCCATTGGTGTTGAGATTGATTTGTTGGTTATCATGTTCTGTTTGATGACGAGATCATGAATGTACTTGTATTGCATGAGATGTATCCCTTCGGAGGAGCGAGTGACTTCGATGCCGAGGAAGTAGCTAAGTTCTCCAAGATCCTTGAGAGAAAAATGATCAGCCAAGGCGAGAAGAAACTTGTCAATGAGTAAGGTGTTACTAATCGTAACAAGAATGTCATCTACGTAGACAAGAATGTACACACTATCACATCCGTCATTGTAAACAAATAGAGAAGCATCAGCATGAGAATTAACAAATCCAGCAGATATGATGAAGGTTTTGAGTTCTTGATACCACGCACGCGGAGCTTGTTTAAGACTATATAACGACTTTTTCAAATGACAGACATAATATGGTCTGTCCGGATTCACAAAGTCCGGTGGTTGGGAGACTTAAACTTCCTCATCAAGAGTTCCTTGAAGAAAAGCGTTGTTGATATCCAGTTTTAGGATAGGCCAAGTTTTAGTCACTGCAATACCAAGAACAATATGAATAGTCATTGATTTAATGACAGACTAAAAGTTTCAGAATAATCCAATCCCTATTTTTGATGAAACCCCTTCGTAACAAGGTGTGCCTTGTACTTGTCGACAGAACCATCTGGGAGCTCTTTGATTGTGAAAACCCAATGAACGCCAACCAGATTTTGAGATGGGTATGGCGGTACCAGATCCCACGTCTCGTTGCGGATTTGAGCATCAAACTCCTCTGACATCGGTGGCACCAGTTTGGGTCTTGCAAAGCTTGATTAACGGTGGTGGAAATGTCTGTTTTGGGCGGGTGTTTGAAAGCGACAAGGGAAAGTTTATACGTGGGTTTGGTGATCTTGTTCTTGGAATGGGTGGTCATGGAATGCATGTTCTGTAGTGGGAGTTCGTGATCGGATTGAGAAGGTGGTGGTGGAGGCAGATTGATGGTGTTTGATGGTGGTGGTTTGGTTGTGAATCAAGCTCAGGAGAAGAAATGATGGTTGTGGGCTGGATATTATAGTTGGTATTGGGCCTGGTAATGGATTTGTTCTATTTTCTGGCCAAAAACAGGAGCATAAGAAGATGGGTTAGTCGATAATGGGAATGAAGAGAGAGGGTGATTTACCTGTTGAGAAAAAAACCAGAGTTCACCGTCGAATTTGGCACCACCCCTGGTGTCGGTGGTGTGTGAAGGTCTGAGCAAGGAACCGAATTACCCAACGAAGGGACGAGTGGCACAGTGGTCACAGTTTGAGAAGGAGACAAGGGTTGAGGTTCCGGAATGGATAGTGTTTCGGGTTGAATTAGTTGTTTGAATGGAAAGCTTGACTCGTCAAATTGCACGTGACGTGAAGTGTAGATGCGACCAGTCACAGATTCAAGACATAGATACGCACTTTGTGTGAGTGAGTAGCCAAGAAAAACACAGGGAGACGAGCGATATTCAAGCTTGTGACTCGTCTACGGGCGCAGCCAAGGGAAGCAGAGAGAGCCATTGTACTCTGGAGTGTGCGGTGGAGTTGTAAGATGCGAGATGCCACTAGATAAGAGAAAACCACGAAGAGCAATGTATTCCCCACCATTGTCAGAGTAAAGAGTCCCAATTTTGGTTTGAAAACGGTTCTCGACAAGGTTCTTGAAGGCGATGAAGGTGTCTTTGACATGGAATTTCTGTCTGAGGGAATATAACCATGTATATCGAGTGTAATAGTCTACCAAAACTAGATAATATTTAAAACCATCAACCGATACAATGGGAGAAGTCC
This sequence comes from Pseudoturritis turrita, assembly GCA_900406555.1. Taxonomy (NCBI): domain Eukaryota; kingdom Viridiplantae; phylum Streptophyta; class Magnoliopsida; order Brassicales; family Brassicaceae; genus Pseudoturritis; species Pseudoturritis turrita. The sequence continues at coordinate 196,964 of OVBL01000141.1, read as the reverse complement.
ACACGTTCGAGAAAAGAATTTCAAGCGGACGAGTTGAAGAAATAGTGGTTTCATGAAACGGTAATTTGTGGCTTTTATTAATGGAACAATCAATGCAAGACAACTGTTTATGAGATGAATCTGATTTAGTGGAAAGAGGTAAAGAAAGCTAAGAAATAACAGACTTTAAAATGGATAAAGAGGGATGGCCAAGTCGATAATGCCGTGATTGTAGAGAAGTTTTGGAGCTTTGTGAGGCAAAGTATGTCACGGCTAGGTTGAGAAATATTGGCCACTCGTATAGCTCTTCCCTACTACGTCCTTGGAGTAATGGGGTTCACGTGCTGAGATCCTTCACCTAAAAGTGTGCAAAAAAAAATTCGACGGAAACTTTGTTAGTGTTGCACAACCGATAAACTGAGATAAGATTTTTGTTGATGTTTGGCACAAAAGATTTTATTTAAAGTAAGGGGACGAGTAGGTAAGGGAGAAGGGTAGAACCAGTGTGGGTGATTGCAAGACCGGAACCATCGCCAAGAAAGACCTCATCTCCACCGTTATAAGGCTGGCGAAGGGAGAAGTTATTGAGGGCTGATGTGATGTGGTGTGTGGCGCTAGTATCCAAGAGCCACAGATTTGCCGGAAGAGAAGATGTCATAGCTACATTTTCCCGCGGTTGCCAATGTGTGAATGGATTACCTGGTGAAGACTGATTAACACGGGAAGCATTGTTGGTAGCATGAGAGGCGAGTTGGGAGCACATGCGAGCACTATGACCGTGAATCCCACATAATTGACAGCGACCATTATATGGTCTCAGACTTCTCTGATCTTGACGAGATTTGGAGTGATGCGGCTGTGAGAAAGAGTTTCCACAGTTGTTGTAGGTGTTGTTGTTATTGCGTTAAGGACGATAATTGACAGCATTCGCCGTGATGGGACCGGAGTGGTAAAAAGAGTGGCTGCTGTTTGTAGTCGAAGTTCATGATTAAGAAGTCACTCGTGTACCTCTGTGATAGATGGCAGAGCCTCTTGTCCTTCAATATGGTCAATGATCGGTTTGTATTCCTCAGGGAGCCCAGCGATGATGTGATCGATATGATCCTCATGGTCAAAGGGTTTGCCAAGTAAAGCAAGCTAATCAAACTTGGTGGTCAGCCCTTGAACGTATGCGGTAATCATCATGGATCCTTTCTTCCAGTTTTTGAGTTGATCTCGCAATTGCCGGATGTGAATGCGACTTGGTTTCGCATATGTCAAACCTAGAGTCTCCCAGATCGCTGCCGAATTATCAGCCCGTGACACAAGAGGTTGAAGATTCTGTGAGATATCACCGAGCAACTCACTGAAAATAAGTTAATCTTGTATTTTCCATAGCGTATACTCGGGATTGACAGAGTGAGTATCGTTAACAACAATCGTCGGAGATGGAACAACCAAAGAGCCATTGAGATGACCAACGGGGGCATAACCACCAAGAAGAGCATAGACTTGTCTGTTCCACATGAGGTAGTCTGAATCGGTCAATTTTGTGACATTCGTCATGTTGATGTGTAAGAGAGTGGGTGTGGGCGTAACAGCGAGAGTCTCGGTTATGGTTGGGATGGTCAACTTATATAGAGACGACATGATAATAGATTGAGATTGAGAAGAAGGAGAAGAGAAAGAAGAAGAAGAGGAGCATAGAAGATTTTTGAAAAAGAAGAGTGGTGGCTAATGATTTGACAGATCCTAAAGTATCATAAAATGCTCTGATACCATGTAGGAGAATGCCTCAATACATTAGTAAGCAAGTGTTACAATATATATACACATATAGTTTAGGACTTTATATTCTAGTAATTACAATTAGGCCAATTATATAAACATATCCTCTATAACCGCTGCGCTCAAGTTGAATGCATCTAGCTTTATAGTATATATATACACAAACATATGGTTTTGTGATAGGAGATGATAACCAACAGTTGTGAAAAATAAAATCGTTTTTTTTTTCTGACAGTTTTATCAAAAAAAAAAAAAAGTTGAAGGAAGATAAATAGTTTCATTCAACAAAATTTTATCAAATTCAATCAAATCTTTCTTTTTTTGGCCAAGATTCTATCAGATATCTGTAAAGGATATCGTATATATGATCTAAGGGTGTTTATGTAAGTAGTTAATTCCTAATCATTCACCACGCTCTGACAATCGTCAACCACGTCCCTACCTAGAAAAGTGTCAGATCTATAGCGTTCACGGTCACAGTGCCCGGCGATGCCCTCAACTTCAGACCATGACTCAAGGCAACAACACACGCCCGTCTAGCCCATTCATGCCTTGACAGCCACGTGCTAATGTTGCTTTCACCTCACCATACAGTCCCAACAATTGGCTGCTCGATAGTGGAGCAACGCATCACATCACCAATGATCTCAACAACCTCGTTCTTCATCAACCTTATTCTGGCGGTGACGAAGTCCTCATTGGAGATGGTTCTCTATTAACCATTTCTCACTCTGGTTTAACTTTTCTACCCTCCTCTACTCGTAATCTTGCACTTAAACATGTTTTATGTATGCCAAAAATTCACAAAAACTTGATTTCTGTTTATCGGATGGGTAACACTAATCAAGTGTCTATTGAATTCTTCCCTGCACACTTTCAGGTGAAAGATCTCATCACGGGAATTCTTCTTCTTCAAGGCAAAACCAAGGATGAATTTTATGAGTGGTCGATGCATGTGTCTCAAGCTCAGGCATTATTTGTTGCGCCTACTTCAAAGACTACCTTAGCATCATGGCATTCAAAGCTCGGCCATCCTTCTCCACTGTTTCTTCAATCTATTATCTCCAAATTCCATTTACCTGTTGCGAATTCTAGTCACATACCTTTGTTTTGCTCTGATTGCCATATTAATAAAAGTCACAAAATTCTTTTCCACCAAATCACTATCAAATCCACACGACCACTACAATACATATTCTCCGATGTGTGAACTTCACCAATTACCTCAATTGATAACCACAAATAGTACATCATCTTTATCGATCACTTCACGAGGTACACGTGGTTCTACTCCATCAAACACAAATCCGATGTCAAAGCCATCTTCACAGCCTTCAAACCGCTTGTTGAGAATCATTTTCAAACAAATATTGATACTCTCTACTCCGACAACCGTGGAGAGTACATTGCTCTTCGCAGCTACCTCCGTGACAATGGCATTTCTCATCTCACTATGCCTCCGCACACTCCAGAGTACAACGGCATCGCTGAGCACAAACATCGCCACATAGTTAAAACTAGTTTGTCTCTTTTCTCTACCGCGTCGGTTCCCAAGAAATATTGGTCCTACGCCTTCGCCACAGTTGTGTATTTGATAAACAGGCTCCCCACACCTGTTCTATCAAATAAGTCTCCTTATCCCAAGCTATTTGGTGTTCTGCCGAATTATGAGAAGCTCAGAGTTTTCAGAAGCTTGTGTTTCCCTTGGCTTCGCCCGTACACATCACATAAACTTGAAGAAAGATCCAAACCTTGTGTTTTCATGGGATACTCTCTTACACAGAGCGCTTACTTGTGCCTTAACATCACGAAGGGTCGCATTTATACGTCTCGTCATGTTCAGTTCAATGAAGCCTCTTTTCCCTTCCAACAGCTCGCTGCTCCTCTCATGATGTCACCCGAGCTCAGCCACGCACAACCATTATCCGCAACTTCATTCCAATTTCAACAAGTTCATCTGGTTTTGCCTATGTCTTCCCCGTGCTCAGATTCTCACCGGATTGCGTCACCTCCTGCTCCCTCCACATCTTTCACACCGGCGATTCCAATCGCACCGTCCTCCTCCGTTCAGCCACCGCCGTAGATAGCCTAGGTATTGTCTCCTTCGATTCATCCCTCTTCCTCTCACTCTTCTCTCTAGAGGCCCACTGCCCAAGTCCAACTCCCAAATCACTCCGTAAATGAAGCCCAACCTACCTCCACCAATGAAAGGCCCACTGGCCCAGACCAACTACCTCATACCAATTCAATTCAGCCTAACCCCACCACCCAAAGGCCCACTGGCCCACAACCCACAGTTCCCTCAGTCTCTGCACCTCCATCGTCTTCGACACAACCATCATCGTCGATTGATAACCAACCTCCACAAAACACCCACAAAATGACCACAAGAGCTAAAAATAAAATTACCAAATCCAACACAAAATTAACTCTCACTGTTGCTCTCAATCAACTCCTTGCTCCCGAACCATCCACCTACATTCAAGACCTCAAGGATGAACATTGGCGTTTTGCCATGTCCGAAGAATTCACCGATAAAATTGACAAAAACACTTGGGATCTAGTGCCACCTGCTCCTCATCAGAACGTCGTTGGTTGTCGATGGGTTTTCAAGACCAAGATTCTGTCCACCGACGATCTTAACAAATAAAAAGCTCGCTTCGTCGCCAAGGGGTTTCATCAATAATATGGCCTTGACTACAAAGAGACTTTTAGTCTGGTCATCAAGGCTGTCACCATTCGCCTTGTTCTCGGCCAAGCAGCGAGCAACTCTTGGCCCATCCGCCAACTCGACATAAATCAAGCTTTCCTCCAAGGTACCCTTACAGATGAAGTATACATGGCTCAACCTCCTGGCTTTGTTGACCCAGATCGCCCTAATCATGTTTGTCGTCTCAACCAAGCCATCTACGGCCTCAAACAGGCTCCCCGTGCTTGGAACATGGAACTCAAGAATTTCCTTCTCCAATCGGGTTTCCTTAACAGCTTCGTTGATGCTTCTCTTTTCGTCTACTCCAATGGCAAGACTCTGCTCTATGTGTTGGTCTACGTAGACGACATCATCGTCACCGGTAACAATCCATATGCGGTTGCCAATATGATTACTTGTTTTGCGACACGTTTTTCTCTCACAGATCAAGGCGATATCAATTATTTTCTGGGCATCGAAGTCACGACGACACCAACTGGTCTTCATCTGATGCAACGTAAGTATATACTAGATCGTCTAGCCAAAACTAAGATGCTTTATGCCAAAACAGTCTCCACTCCGATGCAAGCCTCTCCCAAGCTTTCCCTTCACTCTGGTACTGCCTTGGATGATGCTTCGGAATATCGCATTGTCATCGGTAGTTTTCAGCATCTCTCATTCACCCGGCCTGATATCTCTTTCGCCGTCAACAGATTATCTCAATTCATGCACTGGCCGACAACAGATCATTGGCAAGCTGCCAAGAGAGTTCTTCATTACCTAGCTGGCACAACGACACATGGAGTCTTTCTACCATCAGTCAATCAGCTCTACTTACACACATTTTCTGATGCTGATTGGGACGGTGATACTGACGACTATGTCTCCACCAATGCTTATGTTATCTACCTCGACAACCAAGCTATCTCATGGTCTTCAGAGACACAAAATGGTGTAGCTCGTTCCTCGGCTGAAACTGAATACCGAGCAATTGCTAATGCCGCTGCGGAAGTACGCTGGATTTGTAACCTTCTAAGTGAATTGCATATTTACCTACCATTGGCACCTGTCATTTACTGTGATAATGTCGGTGAAACTTACCTCACCGCGAATCCGGTGTTCATTCTCGAATGAAACACATTTCATTGGATTATCACTTTGTTCGCGGTCACATTTAATCCGGATCACTTCGCGTATCACATGTCTCTGCTAAAGACCAATTTGCTGATGCCTTGACGAAACCATTATCTCGAGCAGGTTTTTAACTGGCGTGTTCCAATATTAGAGTCACTAAAGTCCCACCATCTTGAAGAGACGTGTAAAAGGATATCGTAGATATGATATAAGGTTGTTTATGTAATTAGTTAATCCCTAATCATTCTACTATATCTATATATATATATATATATATGTAATCCTTCTCTTAATATTTAATTCAACTTACAAATAGTACAATATCATCATATCAAATAATTATATAATCGATACATGTACCCTAAATCTAATGGCTATTATTTGGCCACATAGGCCAATTTTGGTTACTTGTCTAATTAAACAAAAATATGGGTTATTGAGCCAATTATCCCTAAAAAAAAAGTATCCCTAATATATTAATTAAAAAAGCAGTTTTAGAGATTAACCTTGCTTTTACGTGTTATTTACACTGATGCCATGCTGAAGTGTCCCAATTTCCCCCTTTTCAGCTTTTTATATATTTAATTAGGCATTGTTTAATAAACTAATTACACATATTGCCATTGCCTACGTAATTGGTAATAAATACATACTAAATATTTAATAACCAATCAAATTGAATAAAGAAAAATTAATATCCAATAATATCATATTATTTAGTTTTTAATCATTGTATTCCACTTTCATCTTTATTTGATTATAATTTTGTAAGAAAATTAAATCGTCACATCATTCATATAATTATAAAAACTAGATTTTTCGCATATGTTATGATTTGAATTTTTTAAAATGGATATAAATTACTTAATCTATGAAAAAAATAACATTGTGTTAAAAGTTTCACATAGGATAAAAAAATTAGTAGTTGTTTATAAAAAAGAATCAAATGATAAGCAACCTTAAGAATAGGAAGCTTGGTTTAATCCGAGTCCAAATTTAAATTTTTTTATTTGGTTTAATATGGTTATTTAGTAGAACCATATACTTGCACCGAATTAAATTTTAAATACTACTCTCCTTTCCTCCTCTCTACCCTCCACTACACATATAAGGCTTTTAATTTGTACTCTAGTCCATATTTTTAAGAGAAAATTATCTAAAATACTATTTTGTAAAAAAATTCTTTCAAAATCTACCATTTATCTAAATTTCTTTCCACGTTAAAAAAATCCTAAATTTCTCTCTCTCTTACTCTTCTTCAGCAACCGCCGTCTTGATTCATGTTTTTAAACACCAGCACCGGATCTTTCCTTTAGCTATCTCTCGAGTACCTTTAACTTCTTTTGAATTCGGGTTTATCATATCTAGATCTGAGTTATGGGGATTTGAAGAGTCGCCGTCGTTCTTCCTAGCTGGCCGGAGGTTTCTGGTATGGCCAGTTTGTAGTCGTGGCTCCCTCTCCTTTTCCCTTACTCCTGGTTTGAGCTTTCGATCCGAGTTTTATCCCTATCCGGAGTAAGGACATCTCTTTGGCCTGTTTGTGGTGGGTTTGTGTTGTCGTGGTTGGTTGTCTTTTCTTCTCCTGATGTCTGCTTGGTATCTCTCTGGTCGATCTCCTGCCGTGCTTTGTTTGAGTTCGGTGTGGTCCAGAGGATCGGTGATCGCTCCTTGTCTCTCCTCTATAGATCTGATCGAGATCTGATCAGTTCAAAAGCTTCTACCTAGGCTTTAAAAGTCGTGATCGACATTGCCATTTTTCGGGAGAGTGTGTTGATCTAGACTGTTTAGTCTTAGTTCTTCCTTGCCGGTTTGGAAGCTTATGAACCCTTTGGTAGATGAGGTAGTCTCTATTCGCTATAGGAGGATTTGTTTGTCGTTGGTTGGGCTTTCCTCGCTCGCTTTTCGACTCGTGTTAGGTGCAGACTTTTCAGAAGATAAGGTGTCTTGCTGGTGGCGTGCGATATGGATATCGGGCTATTTGTGATGTTTATTCTGCTTCGATAATGGGTCTTGAGCTTGGTTTAATTAGTTATGTATTGTCTTTAGTTTTAACTCGGGTGATTCCCTCTTTTGGGCTTAGTTTTCGGGGATTTACTGTTCTTCTGCCGGCTTAGTTTCCAGGATTTTGTTTATAAATCCTGGCTTTGTATTCCACTTTGATGATATAAAAATTCCAGATGACTAAAAAAAAAATCTAAATCTCTTTCCAAATCTACCATATCCCAACTCGAAAAGACATTTTTGCCCTCTCTCTCTCTTGTAAATCTCTCTCTCTCTCACTCTCTGGTAAATCTCACTCTCTGGTAAATATCTCTCTCTCTCTCTCTCTCTCTCTCTCTCTCTCTCTCTCTCTCTCTCTCTCTCTCTCTCTCTCTCTCTCTCTCTCTGTCACGACTTTAGTGGACAACTTATTGTCCGCGCGTAACACAGGTTCACAAGTTGTCCATTCGGTCGTGTTTTCTATCTACGTATACATTTGGACGTGGACATCTTCTTCTATTCCTGAAGTGGATAGAACACTACAAGAAAACTGCAGAAGAGTGACTACTTTTTGCGACTCTTTTTTTAGTCGCAAAATATTGTGACTCTTTTGTGACTATTTTGTGACTATTAAGCGACTACCACATATTTGGAGGCTATATCGTCGCATATTTACGACGAATTTTAAAAGTCGTTAAATAGTCGTAAATATGCGACTAAAGTAAAACTATTCGCAAAGTAGTCGCAAAGAGAGACGAATTAGCGACGAAATTATGAGTCACAAAATGTAGTCGCAAAATTGGTCACAAATTGCGATTACTTAGCCACAGGTTAGGAGCGTCACATTTCAGTCACAAAATGGTAACAAACGAAAGTAGGTGGAAACGTGCAAAATATGTTTGGGAGGTAGGTATACCTAAATTTTGTGACTCTTTTTGGGTAGTCACAAAGGAGTGACAAATATTTTCCTATAAAATAACCGACGTCCTCACCCATTTGAGCAGAGAAGAAAATATTGAAATAGAATGTGAGATTTTTTTTTTTTAAAGAGAGAAAATTAGAAAAAGAGAGAAAAAAATGTGGAATTCATCCCGAGAGTGGATGTATAATAGAATCGATCCACGTACAAATAATCTCTCCAGTGAATTTTTGGAAGGGGTCGAGCATTTCATGAATTTCGCAAGTAGCCAGGAAATAGCTTTAAGCAGTGGAGGTAAGTTTTACTGCCCTTGTGCTAAATGTCAAAATTCAAGTTTAAAACTAGCAAGAACAGTTTCGCAGCATTTGCATAGTAGAAGATTTATGCAAGGATATTATGTTTGGTCTGAACATGGTGAAGATTATAAAGTCGTTGGGGCAGGCACGAGTAGTCATTATGCTAACGTTGATTTTAGTAGTGGTAATCAACCAATAAATTATGATGGGGGTAATGTATATGATAGGATGGTAAATGATGTATTTCATGGTTCTACGCCATTTAATGAATATCATGATCATGAACATGATCAAAGTGGAAATGATCATGTTCATGAAGAACCTACCCATGAGGCGAAACGGTTCTACGACATGTTAGATGCTGCAAATACTCCACTTTATGATGGTTGTCATGATGGTCATTCAAAGTTATCATTAGCTTCTCGGTTCATGAACATTAAGGCAGACCATAATTTGTCTGAAACATGCATGGATTCATGGTCCGAATTATTTACGGAGTATTTACCAGAGGGTAATCAGGCAACCAGTTCATACTACGAGACAGAAACATTGATGCAAAAGCTAGGATTGTCGTACCATACATTTGATGTATGTGTAGATAATTGTATGCTCTTCTGGAAAGAAGATGAGGACTTGGAGCATTGTACGTTTTGTGAAAAACCAAGATATAAGGATAGTGAGGGACGAACAAAATACCATTCAGTCGTATGTGGTATTTACCTATCACTGACAGATTGAAGAGGATGTACCAATCAGAGAAGACTGCATCATCGATTAGATGGCATGCTGAGCATGTGTCAGAAGACGGAGTAATGTGTCATCCATCTGATGCGGCAGAGTGGAAGAATTTCAATCAAATGCATCCGAGTTTTGCAGCGGAAACGCGAAACGTTTATCTTGGATTATGTACAGACAATTTTAATCCTTTTGGTATGTCATAAAACCATTCGTTGTGGCCTGTGATCATGACACCCTACAAAAAACCATTATTTGTTTCTTACGGTTTTGAATTCGGGACCAAATCATCCACGAGCCAGTCTTGATGTCTTCCTCCAACCACTGATCGACAAGTTAAAGGATTTATGGAATAACGGAGTTGAGGCGTATGATGTGTCATTAGATCAAACCTTCAACCTTAAAGCTGTTATGCTATGGACGATAAGTGATTTTCCGGCATATGGTATGTTGTCGGGATGGACGACACATGGAAGATTGTCGTATCCAATTTGTATGGATGAGACAAATGCTTTCCAATTGCCGACTGGTAGGAAGACATGTTGGTTTGACTGTTACAGAAGATTTTTGCCCATCAATCATCCGCTGCAGAAGAATAAAGTAAATTTTCGGAAGGGAAAGGACGCAAAGAACGACTACCCACCTCAATCATTGACTGGTGAACAAGTGTTATATGAGCGTATACGTCATGTCGAACCACCTAAAACATCTGATTGTGGTGGAAATGGACATACAAAAAATCGGACGGCTATGGGGACTGGCATAATTGGCATAAAGAAAACATATTTTGGGAGCTACCGTACTGGACCGATCTCAATCTAAGACACAATCTTGATGTGATGTATATCGAGAAAAATGTTTTCGATAACATCATGTATACTGTTATGAATGTTAAAGATAGATCAAAAGACACAGTTAAGTCAAGATTGGATATCACAAGATTTTGTGCTCGGAAATATTTGCATGTCGATGATCGAGGGAGAGCTCCATTTCCTATTTGGAGGTTGATTTCAAAAGCGAAAGAATCTTTACTACAATGGGTCAAGAATGAGGTTAAATTTCCAGATGGTTATGTAGCAGATTTAGCAAGTTGTGCAGACATCAATGGTGGAAATTTTTCGGGAATGAAAAGTCACGACTGCCATGTATTTATGGAACGGTTGCTTCCATTTGTCTTTGCAGAATTTCTGCCCCGTAACATGCACCAAGCATTATCAGGTATATATATTTATATATTATCGTTTAAGTATTTCTATTATTGGAACTTATATATATTAATTAGTGAAATATTTGTAGGGATTGGTGCATTTTTTCGTGACCTAAGCAGTAGATCATTGGATCAAACCCGCATTCAAATTCTGAAGGACAACATTGTCATGATTTTGTGTAATTTTGAAAAAATCTTCCCACCTTCTTTCTTTGATGTGATGGAGCACTTACCTATCCACCTGCCGTACGAAGCAGAGCTTGGTGTTCCTGTGCAATATAGGTGGATGTATCCGTTCGAAAGGTTTTTTAAACATTTGAAAGGCAAAGCAAAGAACAAAAGATATCCAGCGGGATCAATTGTTCAATCGTACATGAATGATGAGATATCTTATTTCTCAGAACACTACTTTGCGTCACAAATTTCTACAGCTAGCAGAAGAAGGTAATAATTTAATTAATATGTATGTTAATATTTCTATGATGATTTGCTTCAAATAATGAAGGGTAAATGTTGCAGGGCAAGTCGGTATGATGAAGGTGAAGTACCCGTATATCCTGTACCGGTACCGGATATATTTACTGAAGTAGGTCATCCAAGTGGCAAATGCAGTGAATTTTGGTTAAGCGAGAAAGATTATAAGTGCGCACATTCATATGTTTTGCGGAATTGTGACTATTTTCGGCCGCTTGAAAGGTAACTATGCCTTTTCTACATTAATTTAAGTTAATTTTATCTATTTTTTAGATACTTTAGTGTATAATTAGATATTATTATTTGCAACACAGATTGTTGGATGCGCAAATTCGATTCGAATACCCGGAACTATCTGATGCTGAGGTCACGGCTAAAAGAGATGAAGATTTTCATCAATGGGTCCGCCAATATGTATGTATTCCCACCGAGTACATTATATTATTAAATTATAATTTCTTATGGTAATTGGCATATTTCTACTTGATAGGTAAGATCAATGCAAAGTGATGAAAGTTTTTCTACTTGGGTGCATGAAATAGTGGAAGGTCTAGAAAATAAAGTAAGATCGTGGCCCATGTATTTTACAAGAGGGTATTTGTTTCACACGCGTGGTCACAGAATGACACGAAAAACAATGAATTATGGGATATGTGTCCGAGGGCAAAATTATTCTGAAGCATCCGAAGAGGATGATTTCTATGGGACAGTAGAAACTATCATTGAGCTCCAATATCCCGGATTTGTGAATTTAAAGATCATACTTTTCTATTGTGAATGGTTTGACCCTACGATTGGAAAAGGCACTCGAAAAAGCGTGGGAAGCATTGTTGACGTGCTCACAACACTGAAATATCAAAACTACGAACCATTTATTTTAGGTATGATTTTTCTGTTTTAAGTTAGTGTATATATATGTATATGTTTGTATATATATTTATAAACTTCTAATTTAAATTTTAATTAACGGCAGGGTCTCAAGCTGATCAAGTTTGTTATCTTCCATACCCATATACTAAACGCCCTCGGAAATTGTGGCATACAGTGCTGAAAGTTAATCCGAAGAATTGTGTTCAAGGGAAGTTTAACGAGAAAGAGCTGGTCATTTTGCAACAAACAGATGATAATGGCATGGTGGATATGGTTGAAGAAATCATTGTCGATAGTTTAGTCGACGGAAATCATCCAGGTGAAGAAATTGATTTCGAAATTGAGGACGCTGAACCAGAAGATGATTTTCAAGTAAATTTATCATCTTCAGCGGATGATGATGGAATTTGAATATCTGAGTATGTAATTTTAAATAAATGTTTGTTATATACCCTTGTTTAAATTTTAAATAAATGTTTGTAATATATTTGTAATTTTAAATAAATATTTGTAATATATTTTGTGATTCAATTTATTTTATGGGATTTTAAATAAATGATTTCAATTTATTTGTGGTATTTTTGTATTAAAAACTTATCTTTTATATATTTATTTATGGAATGGTTAAGCATTGGTATATATATAAGTTATTGGAAAAATAAAATGAATGGTGACTATAGCTCACTGGTAATGCAATATAAAACGACGTAAAGGTCTCAGGTTTGAATCACAGGACCGATAATATTTTTGAACTATTATCACAGGCAGTCACAAAAGTGTCATAAATTACCCACTATTTTGCGACTAACTTGCGACTAAAATGTGAGTAAGTGACTGATTTGTGACTGTTTACCAACTCTCCCTAAATTTTTGTGTATTTAGCCTAAATTTTCAAGTAAAATTATTTTAGTTAGGTACATACATAGATGTGAACTATATAGTATACTAAACATATGTATAATAGTTAAATAAATTAACTTTCAACTTCAGTTTTTTTTTTTTGCATCTAAGTAAGCCAAATAACACTTGTTTTTCAATCTTATGTTTGATCATAATTTAAATTTTTCTAAATTGACTGTATTACTCATATTATACCCTATATAATCAAACACACAGTTAATATATATATATGAAAACGTTTTGTGACACCGTATGGCTCATAATTTTGGGTCTAACTGTTTAGGGTTTAGGGTATTGGTTTGTGACTACAAAAAAACATCGCAAAAGAGTAGTACATTTGTAACTAATTAGAGACGACTTGTTTGTTTGCGACTGTTTTGTGACTACCCCAAAAAATTTCAAATTTTTTGGGTTTGAAAATATTTGGGCTTTTGGCCGAAATGTTTGGGCTTTTGGGCGCCTAATTCTCCCCCTTAAAATATTTTGCGACTAATTAGAGACTACCTTTCGACTCTTTTGTAAAACAAGTATCAAATATCTGAATCCCAAATCATTTGTACGAAAACCCTAATTTTTCAATCTCTCTCGCAGCCTATGCGATTCTGCATGTTCAATCTCTGAATCTTCGTTATCTCTTCCGATCACCTTCTGTTTCTTCCTTTTTATCATCTTTAGGCTATTCTCTTTGTCGATTACCTATTTTCCTACCCAAAAATCAAACCCTAAATCAAAAACAACTTCTCTCTCGATCTATCTATTTCGATTCTTCTTTTTTGTTCTTCATGGCTGGAAAAGGCAAACCCGGTCGCGGGGAAGGAGTTAGAGCCGGTGGTGGTGGTAGAGGAAACGGCGGAGGTGCTAGATCCACACTCGGTGGTGGTGGATCCAAAGGCAGAGGCGGTGAAACCGTATTCGGAGGGGCTAGATCCACACTTGGTGGTGGAGCCAACGACAGAGGTGGTGAAACCTCAGTCGGACCTGCTCGAGTCTCAGGCGAAGAAGGAAGACTCGGTGCTGGTGGTAGAGGAAACGGTGGAGGGGCTAGATCCAGAGGCGGTTCTGGTGGATCCAACGGCGGTTTTGGTGGATCCAACGGCAGAGGTGATGCACCATCAGTCAGACCTGATCGAGTCTCAGCGGAGAGTCGGAGCTGGTAGATCCATCGTTGATGGGACCAGCGGAGTCCGTTGAGTATCATCGCACTCCTCTAACCCCTCCTCTCAGGCCACAGTGTCTGTGTCCATATCAGTTCTCCCGGCTCAGTATCCACCGTCGACACAACCGTAAGCTCCTCATCACATCCACAGGCCTATGCACAACCGTCAACAGCCTCTGCCGGTTCAAATTCCTGAGCCGCAGCCTCCGCCAGTCTTGTTTCACCAGGAACAAGAAGAAGATGATGAGTATCCCGACCATGAGCTTGATGTCGAGGAAGAAAACGAGGTTGATGCTCCCAACCCAGAGATGGAAGACTTCCAACAGATATTGAATGATCTATTGCATCTTCCGAGCCGAGAACAGCTGCCTCTCTTGTCCGAGCATCCAATCCCCCACGTCAATACTACGTGGTAACGTCTCTACTTGTATGAACTTCTAGTAATGTGTAGTGGTAGTTGTATCATGGTCTTGTCATGTGAATGCTTGTCTGAGTGTCTGCACATTGATCACTCTGTTGTTTACTCGCTTGTCTATCAGTCGACTTGCTTGTTGGATAATCTGAGTGTTGTTGGATAACCTTAACAATGTGTTTATATTTATGTAATAGGTTTACCCGGGATCAAGGGAAATTTACTAGGGTGATTGCTGGAATCTTTCGGCGTAAGTTTGATGGTCCTTACTTCAGCTGGAAGGTTACTCCAATTCACATACAAGAACGCTATTTCAGAACTTTTGCGGTAATGTTTTCATGTAACTCTTTTTTTCCAAGTTGTAATTCTTAAGACAGATCGATGCTAACCAATAACTTCTTACGTAGCGGAAGTACAATTGGGATGTTGGGATTACAGAGGTTGTGAGGGAGCATTTCTTGAAGATTGCAAAGAAACGGATGAAAGGAATAGTAAGCCAGGCTAAGAACAGTGGTGCAAGGCCATATTGGATTTCCCCTACGCTTTGGACTCAAATGTGGCAGCATTGGGATACTCCTGATGCAGTAGAGAGGAGCTCTACTGCTTCACAGTCCCGCAACTCCGATTGTGGCGGTCTAGGAGCCCACAAGAACGTATCCAGTCAAAAATCCTACTTGAGAGTTCAACAGGAAATGGTAAATCATTTATACTTCCTTTCTAATTATAAACACACATATCTACACTAACATGTTTGCCTATCATTACGGGAGGAGGAATTAGGTCGTCCTGTTTCGTTTGGAGAAGTTTTTGTGCGGACACTTACAAGGGCCGATGGCTCCTTTGTTGATCACAAAGCAAAACAGGTTGCAGAGGCTTATGAGAAGCACCTAGCAGAAGTAATGTCTGAGGATGATCCCAATGGCCCAGAAACTTCACAGAATTGTTCTCAACAATCTTCTCATCGCACCCTCACAATCGAAGAAAAGAATGAGATATTTCTCAAGGTATTTCCCTTTCTCTTCTGCTTCTTACTTTAGGCTAGCTTGTCTTTCTTTGCTGTCTGCTATTGCTTTATGTTTTTGCTTATCAATTGTTATATGAATTTTGCATGATCTTCTGTTTCGGTATCTGATGAACTTGTCCTTTCACAGTTGTAGTAATACTTTTTGTTGCTTGACCGTCATTCTGGTTTATGGACTGTTACTGAATGAATGCTAGTTTGAATATGTTGTTCATCTTTGACCTTCTTGTTCTGAATATTTCTGTTGTTGGTTAAGCATCATTCTCAAATCATTAAACAGGTCTGAAATATGGTTTTGGTTTTGGCGTTGGTTTAAACAGGTTTGAAACATCTTCATTCTCAAATATAGTCGTAGTGAATCAATATGGTTTTGGTTTTGAATCATTACGTTTTGAATCATCTAGTGAATCAATCTATGTACTTGGTTTTTTTGCATAATTAAGAACCATAATTGGTGGACTATCTGATTTTTTTTTTGTTCTTTTAGTGTACTCAGACTGATACCAAGGGAAATCCATTTGGACTTGGACAACTCACTGATCTGATTGGCAAAGGGAAAAGGAAAGAGAGTTATGCAAGCTCTTCTACGACATCGCTTAAAGAGATCCATGAACAACTTGACACAGCTCGTCGTAAAATAGCAGCTCAAGAAGAGGATAATGCTCGACGTGATGACGAGGCACGGCAAGCTCAAGCTCGTATCTCTGAAATGGAGAAGCTGCTCACATACATGAAGAACATTGATCCCCGCATAGCAGCTTACATGAGTGAACAAGCTGGCTTAGATCATAGAAACTCTCCTTCCCCTGCAACAGGCACCATATCACCTTCTGGACCAGACACCATATCACCTTCTGGACCAGGCACCACACCCTAGAACACTATATTTTTGATTTTTGCTTCTAAAACTTTACCTCTTATGTGTTTGAACATCTATAGTGTTTCTGTTTTGGTCAAAACTTAGTTTGTGTTACTACATCTTAAGTCTATGAATAGATTTTTTAGCATTTCGTATATTTTTTTACTTTTGACTTTCAAATTTCTGAAAAATATATCAATATATATATATATATATTTTTTTTTTTTTTTTGGTTACTGAAGTCGCAAAACGGTTGTATTTTTGCGACTGATTTGCGACACTAACACTAAAGGAACCAACCAAAAGGGTCGCATTTTAGTTGTTCATACGCGACTCTTTAACATCTATTTTGCGACTCTAAACGTTCAGTTGCCCCTATACGACTAAAAGAATCGTCACAAATTAGTCTCTAAATCACGACCACAACACTCTGTCGTATATTAGTCGCACATGTACGATCGTCTCTCTTTAGTCGTTAATTTACGACTACTTTACTTTGTCTTAAAGTAGTCATAAATTAACGACCAGTTGCGATAGTCACAAAATAGTCTCTCAATTGCGACCATTTTGCGACTAATTTATTTTGCGACCAACATTTTGCGACTATTTATTTTAGTCCCTAAGTAGTCGGTAATTGTCTTTTTGCGACTATTTTGGGAGTCGCTCAACTGCTGTTTTCTTGTAGTGGAAAGATTACTTAGTTTCGGTCACGTGGACGATAAATAATAGGTAGAGACAAATACAGACTTCGAAAGTGTTACGATATTCTCGTCCACCAAAATTTCAGACTCTTAATGCTTCATCAGTTATTTTCGTCCACTAAATTCTCTGACTCTTTATGTTTCGTCTGTTATTCTCATCCACCAATTAAGTCTACCACAATCTATCACAATTTAATGCATTTAATGCCAATGGCAGAAACGTCAATTAACACTACTGAAAAGTAGTTTTGTGGTAGATTTGGAAAGGTTTAAAATAAAATGGTAGATTTAGAAAGGTTTTTTTGAAAAATGGTAGATTTGGAAATATTCTCTACTTTTAATCTAGCGTAGGCATGAAAAGTGTTTATGAAACTACATCGTGTGTGATAACTGGCATTATTGCTCTTCTTCATTTCTTGATTCATCGAACGAGAGCCTAGAATAAAGAATATTTATTATGTTACTTCTGATTTTGCTTGATTTTTTTTCTACCATTAATTTTCAAAATGTTTTCACAAGCAACCTTATTTATCTCAAATGACAGCAGACCCTCAAAATTTTCCATCCCAATTTTTTTTTGGTCAACAAAATATATTAATTAAAAAAACATTCACTCAAAATGTCACTTTGAATTTTTAATACCCTGAAATGTCACACCAAATTTTTTCTCCTATAGAATGTCATAGTAGGATAAACTAGACAAAAATGCCACTAAAATGTGTGGAACGAAACGAAGCTCAGCGGGTCTGAGAGTGATTGAGTTTTAAAAAAAAATTATTGATGTGTCGTAAATCTATGTAACTTGAATGTGTGTACCAATTAGATTGTTGATGTACACTAGACGTTGGCAACTTACGGAAACAAATATGGTAATGATGTACACTAACTGAGTAACTGTGTGTGTGCCACGGTATGTGTACGCATTTAGGAACTCAGTGTATATTTAAATGCATTAAATGAGGGACACGGTATGACTTAATGATGTACACCAATCGTTCCATAAAAACGGATTAGTGCAGTACACTTAAAGTTTCCAATGGTTGTACATGGGTGTGATGTACAAACCCAGGTACAGTACCTTTGTGGTGCATCGATAGAGGGAAGATAATGATAAAGTCCGAGACGGATGAGAGACCTCTTAATCGCACAAAAATTAGGATGTTGATGTATACTAGACGTTAGCAACTTACGGTAATAGATATGGTAATGATGTACACTAACTAAGTAACCGTGTGTGTACCACGGTATGTGTACGTATTTAGCAACAATGTGTACATTTATATGCGTTAAATGAGGTACACAATATGCATTAATGATGTACATCAATTGATTCCATAGAAAGCGGGTTAGTGCAGTACACTTAGTATTTCCAATGGTCGTACATGGGTGTGATGTACAAACCCAGGTACAGTACCTTTGTGGTGCATCGATAGAGGGAAGATAACGATAAAGTATGAGACGGATGGGAGACCTCTTAGTCCCACAACAACAAGACCTTCTGGTTGCATCTCTCTTTGTGCCAAGACCTTTCAGTGACTGTCTGGATCTCCTCCACGCCTTCGAACCTCACGTCGCTGGTGTGTTTGAAATCTCTTAATCTTCTCTTCACTGATAGGAAAGAGGACCTTTCGTAGGAAAGAACAACCTTTCTCTTTCTGTGACTATAATATTTTAGTATTAACACACTTTTTAAACTTTATTTCCTCTTTTACCTTACGCGATTTTCAAAGCCCAAAAAAGACATGTCGAATCGGTGCAGTTGCCCTGAAAAATGGTATGTGTAGTGCAGATATTTTGGTTACTCTCTTGGAAGAGTGCCAATTGGAGGGATAAAACTTCTCCATAATTTGAGGGCATTAAAACTTCTACATGTGATTTTTAGGTAAATAACTTTTAATTAAAATAGTTCGGAAATCCAAACCGGATGTACAACGTCTACTTAAAGAACATCATAAGAAAATAATATGGCACTTCGGGCCAGACAATCAACCTTGGTATTTAACCTGCGTGGGATAAATGAGAGAGAAAAAAATGAAAATTTGTCTTTTATTCTCAAAAACTCATCCAAATGCGTTGAGAAGGTCGACCATTCCAAGGGGATTGACGACATCTTCACTAGGGGTGTCAAAATGGGTTGACCCTTTTTGCCAAAGGTTTTTAGTGGATTCGGGTTGAATTTTTTAAACCATTTAAATAAATGATTTTTGGTGGGTTAGTCCTAATGGATTTTTGGGTTTGACGGGTTCACCCATTAATGTTGGATAATTCCAACATTATTAGGAAATATCTTTAGAAAAGGAGAAGCTTATTTAAAGATAAGAACAAAAAAGGAAACTCCAGTTGTAATTAGGAATTAGGGAGAAGCCTAAGGCCTATATATATAAACAGTTGATGAGGAGATGTCTCATATAACTTAGAGAATAAAGGTTTACTTTTGAGAAGTTTCTAAATCTAATAAAGAAGTGAAGTTCTTTATACATTCTCTTATTACCTTGATTGACTTTAATTGGTAGCAGAGCTTCAAGGAACCACTGACTCAAGAAGGAGACAACGATCCTAGGGAGACACCGCCGACCTAGAAGAAGGCTAGGGTTCCGGCCAAAACATGGTCAATCCAACCGAGGAGACAGTGCGAGCTAAAGGCGCTGATGCTCCACCGATCAAGAGGGATATTCAATGTCCCATGCTGACATCGACAAACTACACAGTTTGGTCGATGAGGATGAAAGTGATTTTGCGTGTGTATCAAGTTTGGGAAACTATCGAACCAGGATCAACAGACTTGAAAAAGAATGACATCGCGATAGCTCTTCTGTTTCAATCAATACCCGAAGCCCTAATCCTACAAGTTGGAGAGCAAGATACGTCAAAAAAGGTGTGGGATGCGATCAAAGCAAGACACCTAGGGGCTGATCGTATAAGAGAAGCTAGACTCCAAACATTGATGGCTGAATTCGACAAACTAAAGATGAGTGACGACGATACCGTAGATAACTTTGCTGGAAAGATATCAGGTCTAGTGTCGAAATCAGCCTCTTTGGGAACGACCATAGAAGAGCCAAAGATCGTGAACAAATTCTTGACTGGACTTCCTAGAAGCAAATACATCCATATTGTGGCATCTCTTGAACAAGTTCTGGATCTTAACTCAACGGGTTTTGAAGACATAGTTGGGAGATTGAAAGCTTATGAGGAACGAGTCATGGATGAAACAAAGGAGGAAGAGCAAGGAAAGTTGATGTATGCAAGTAATAATAAATCAAATCGAGGAGGATTTGGTAGTACTCACGAAGGAAGGTTCAGCAGGAATGGAGAAAGTAACTCCGGTGGCCAGAGCAAAGGCGGAGGAGGTTACAAAGGCAGAGGCGGTAACAGGGGCAGGGGACGAGGCAGGTCCAACAACCAATACCGTGAGAAAGAAGCCACAAACAACAATAACAAAACTAAAAAGGATCTCTCAAATATTCAGTGTTGGAGATGTGATAAGTTGGGTCATTATGTGAATACTTGCCCTATGAGACCACAACGAAACCAAGAAGCCTATATAGTAGAGACGCAAGAAGCGGATGCACTCTATATACACGAGGTGGTGTTTCTGAATGAAGACAAACTGTTTCCAAGAAGACTTGGTGCCAACGAAGGAGACGACTGCGTTTGGTACCTAGACAACGGTGCTAGTAATCACATGACGGAAAATAGGAGTTTCTTCTCAACCCTTGATGAAAACGTCAAAGGAAAGGTGAGATTCGGAGACGGCTCACAAGTGGATATCGAAGGAAAAGGGTCGATCACTTTTGTGAGCAAGACAAGAGAAAGAAAACCACTAAAAGACATCTACTATATACCCAACCTAAAGCATAATATAATTAGTCTTGGGCAAGTAACAGAGCATGGATGTGAAGTGAATATGAAAGGCAGTACCTTGGTAATGAAGGATCCTCAAGGAAGATTACTTGTGGAGGTCACAAGATCGGCAAATCGACTATACAAGACACCGATGGAGATATATTACTCCAAGTGTCTTCAAATAGAAAGCGAGGATCCTACATGGTCTTGGCATGCACGGCTGGGACATGTGAGCTTTGGCGTGATGAAGAACATGGCTGATAAAGAGATGGTGATAGGAATGCCGCGAACCATTCAAGACAAAGATGTGTGCAGAATTTGTCAAATCGGGAAACAATCAAGAATCTCATTCCCGATTCAAGCGGTCTTTCGCGCGTCAAGAGCATTGGAGCTGGTTCATGGAGATTTGTGTGGACCAATCACGCCTCCAACATCATCTAATAACCGGTATGTCTTTGTTCTAATCGATGATTTCTCAAGATATATGTGGACAATGCTACTTAAAGAGAAGAGTGAAGCATTTGAACGGTTTAAGAGGTTCAAGATATATGTTGAGAATCAAACCAAGACAACTATCAAGACTTTTCGCACTGATAGAGGAGGAGAATTCACATCAGCAGAGTTTAATCAATTTTGTGAAGATAATGGAGTCAATAGGCATCTAACAGCTCCATATACACCACAACAAAACGGTGTAGTGGAAAGAAGAAACCAGACATTGATGGAGATGACAAGAAGCTTACTTAAGGGGATGAAGATGCCGAATCACATGTGGGGAGAGGCGGTGTGTCACGCAACCTACATCATCAACCGAGTGCCCACAAAAGCATTAAGTGGTCAAACTCCATATGAAAGCTTCACTACCAAAAAACCTAATATTGAACATTTAAGGGTTTTTGGTTGTGTTGCGCATGCTAAAATCAATGGACCGGGTCTAAGAAAGCTTGATGACAGATTAAAGATTGTGATCAACCTAGGGACTGAGCCGGGTTCCAAGGCCTATAGACTCTATGATCCAAGTACAGGAAAGATAATCGTGAGTAGAGACGTTGTCTTTGATGAGAAGAAAGGATGGGATTGGACATCAAACTTGGAAACGAAAAGAGAAGAACCAGGAACCTTTATTGTCTCACAATCTTACATAACAGACGAGGAGCAGCACGTTGAAACAAATCATGATCATCACAATCCCGTTGATCATGACGAACAAGAAGGAGAGACAGAAAATGACGAGCATGAGGAGGTGATGTAGGATCAAGAAGAGGAAGAAGGGACCGAAGATCAGGACTCACCTCATGAAATTATTCAGCAAAATTTAACAAGAGCTGGCCGAGCTATTACAAAACCAAAACATTTTGGTTTTGATGATTATGTGTTACTTGCTGAATACGAAGGAGTAAAGTTGCTGTTTACTGTGGACGGAGAACCGGAAAAGTATGCAGAAGCAGCAAACATGAAAGAGTGGGTTGATGCAATGCTAGACGAGCTAGAGTCTATCATAAAGAATAAAATGTGGGAGCTCGTTGATTGTCCGGTTGGGGTTAAACCTATAGGGCTGAAGTGGATCTATAAGATCAAGAGAAAAGCCAATGCAACAGTGATTAAGTATAAGGCAAGACTTGTGGCCAAAGGCTATGTACAACAACAAGGCATAGACTTTGAAGAAGTATTTGCACCGGTAGCTCAAATAGAGACCATACGGCTTCTCATATCTTTAGCAGCAAACAACGGTTGGGAAATTCATCATCTTGAGGTTAAGACAGCCTTTCTAAATGGCGACTTGAGTGAAGAGGTGTATGTAGCTCAGCCTGAAGGATTTGAGAAGAAAGGACAAGAAGATCGAGTCTACAAACTAAGCAAAGCACTGTACGGCCTGTGTCAAGCTCCTAGGGCGTGGAACCTGAAACTTGACAACACCCTAAAACAGATCGACTTTGTCAAGTGCAAGAAGGAGTCATCGGTTTATCAAAAGAAGACCAAGAATGATCTCTTGATCATTGCAATATATGTTGATGACTTATTTGTTACAGGTACGTCCATTCATGTTATCAAACAGTTCAAAGAAGATATGTCAAGAAGATTCGAAATGTCCGATCTAGGGAGACTATCTTACTACCTAGGAATAGAGGTGGTACAAGGAACTGACGGGATCAGAATAAAGCAAGAAGCTTATGCTCAAGGGATTCTTGTTGATAACAATATGGAGATGTGTAATTTGAGTCATGTACCAATGGAGTCAAATCTGAGGATTTCAAAGGCTGAAGATGAGCAAGAAATCGACGCTACTGCCTATAGGAGAACAATCGGATGCATGAGATACCTACTCCATACACGTCCAGACCTTTCTTTATGCGTTGGAGTCCTGAGCCGGTATATGCAGAGTCCCAGAATCTCTCATGGTCAGGCACTTAAGCAAATTCTTAGGTATGTGAAGGGAACTACTAAGTAAGGATTATTCTTCAAGAAAGATGGGCCAAGAAGAGTGAGTGGATACAGTGACAGCAGTCATAACATCGATGTTGGTGATGGAAAAAGCACCTCAGGACACATTTTCTACTATGGTTCATCGCCTATCACATGGACATCGCAAAAGCAACCTAAAGTTGCATTGTCATCATGTGAAGCAGAGTTTATGGCTGCAACTGAAGCTGCAAAACAAGCAATATGGCTTAAAGAATTGTTGAGAGAGATCCTAGGTAAAGAAGACAAGAAGGTCATACTAAGGATAGACAACAAGTCGGCTATTGCACTGACCAAGAACCCGGTGTTTCATGGGAGAAGCAAACATATACTCTCGCGATACCACTTCATACGCGAGTGTGTGGAGTATCAACAGATCGAGGTTGAACACGTACTAGGAGTAGAGCAGAAGGCAGACATACTAACGAAACCGTTAGGCAAGAACAAGTTCAAAAAAATGAGGAGTTTGATTGGAGTTCAAGAAATCAACACATCCAAGATTCATGTTGGAATTAAGGGGAAGAATGTTGGATAATTCCAACATTATTAGGAAATATCTTTAGATAAGGAGAAGCTTATTTAGAGATAAGAACAAAAATGGAAACTCCAGTTGTAATTAGGAATTAGGGAGAAGCCTAAGGCCTATATATATAAAGAGTTGATGAGGAGATGTCTCATATAACTTAGAGAAGAAAGCTTTAGTTTTGAGAAATTTCTAAATCTAATAAAGAAGTGAAGTTCTTTATACATTCTCTTGATTGACTTTAATTAAGGTTATCAGTTATCCTTGGATTTATCATGGAAAAATTAAAAAATAATAAAGAGCAATACCCTAAAATAACATAATTTTGTTATTATTATGTAAAAATACTTGTTTATTCTAAATAAATTAGAAAGAAGATTAAAACATTATGTTTGGGTTCTCTTTTTCCAATTTAGGATTTAGATTTCTCCAATATGGAAAGAGTTTTGGATTGAATTTGTGCTACTATTAGAAATTTAAATCCTAAATTGGAACAAAATCCTAAAAATTGTGCTATTTTTGGAACAAAAACTTAAAACTGTGCTATTTTAGAGAATCGCCCAATAAAAAATATGTAAAATATTTTAAAAAGTGTTAGGGTTTATAAGCTGATGAAAAACGTAAATTTATCATTTATCTTCAGTATTTTGTTAATACTAACTATTAGTGCTAATATATTTTTCTTATCATTAATAGACAATGTAATAAAAGATGATATCATAAAATTATATGCTCTAAAAGAATATTCGAATTTTCCTCAAAATGACCAATGGTTTTATCGTTTTATGATTTTATGTTGACTTTCTTTTATCTTAATACCTAAACATTTTCATTTAATTTTTTACTTGAAAACTCTCATTGATTTTATAATTATATAGTATGTTTTTTTAATTATTATTTATATATGGATAACCCATATAATCCATTTAGCTACTGGGTTTAAATTTATTAGGTTTGGGTATATAAAATTTAACCCATAAATTAAATGGGTAGGTTCAATCTGCTCATATAAATCTCGAATCCAGACGGGTTTGGGTCGGGTTACCCATTTTTGACACCCCTAATCTTCACTAACTCTGAACAGTCTGTTAAAAAAGCTATCGTTGTACTTTGAAAATCTATCATATACATCATTGCCCAAATCAAGGCTTTCTTTTTTTGTGTGTAATGGTGAGAGAAATTTACGCTCCCATGAGTGGTCCCATCATGTCATCCTGTAAAAAAATCAACCTAAGCATGAAAAGATATCCATCACAAATTTTGTTTTCGCGATCTTACTTATTTTGAAGTGTGTTAGCTATTGGACCGTTGTTTGAGTCCAAATAACCTGCTAAACTCAAATCCATTCATTCCATTTATTTTTTGCAAATGTTACAAATCACTTTCTATTCTTACATTTTATTTGTGACATGTCTCGTCAAAGCAATTCTATTGATTTTAACTTCTGTATTGATTATACGAAAAATATTTACCACAACTCCAATAAACCAAAGAGGTACAAAACTGCTTACAAAACAAAAATAAAATCTTTCTACTGCGCTTGTTTTGAGCAAGAAAATCCGGTCTAAAATTTCTTTTACGAAATTCATAGGATAATCCAAACTCTGGATAGGATCCTCTAATCGTCTTAAACTCTAGCAGGTCTGATGCGTACTTTATCATTCTTCTGGAGATAAAAATCATAAACATATATTCAAAACTTCTAACACAACCATCCAAATAATTAATTAAACCCATGATCCCATATTACATTTCTATCTCTCCCTCTCTCGTAGATATACAAGATTCAAAGATTTATTAATAGCTAGTGATGTTACTGTTTCCTAAATCCGGATAAAACCACGATAAAATGCCTCCAAGTCTATATTTGATGTTTAAAGAGAGAACCTTATTATATTTTGTTTTGCTAAGTAGTAGTTATAAAAATGTCTAGGGCCATGCTAATCTTCTCTGTATCGTTCCAATTTTATCAGATGTCCCCGAAGGGACAAGCTATGTGCAGCATGTGGATGTATATATGTGGTTAGAGTTGTGTTAACAGAACTGATGTGGGACATTTTAGAAAAGAAACCATATATAATATGTGATTAACTATACTACGTATTGAGCCTTTCGGCCCCTTTAATTTTGTTATCATCGGCCCATTGAAGGATTATCCAAAACTAGCCTTAATTTAAATTAAAACTCTTGGAAAGAGATCATAAGATTCTGGGTAGGCAACGAACTCTCAAAGATGATTGATCAATTTGTGGTGGAACCACATTGTAAGGAAAGATTCTTCGACCGTACACCTAAGTCTTCTCCGATGTAGATTTGGGAACAATGGCCAAATTAATAGTAAGAAAAGTTATGTAGTACGTATTTATTTGAATTATGTGAGGTAGCTGTAAATGTAACAATTCGATGTTTTAATTCAAGGTTGCTGTAACGGATGAGTATCAAAGTGAAACTCACGGATTGCATATTGTTAGCCTATATGTAAATTGTTTGCGTCTCCTGGTATCATAGCAGATTATATAGGACTTTTAGTAATAAAAAGCCAAGAAAGATGGAAGGTTTCTCTAGCATTCTGTTGAAATAAAGCTTTTGAGCCACTCTTATTGTAATATCTCAATATCATAAGTTTCTCTCCCACTCTTCCTCTGACGTG
The DNA here is from genome assembly GCA_900406555.1 of Pseudoturritis turrita. Taxonomy (NCBI): domain Eukaryota; kingdom Viridiplantae; phylum Streptophyta; class Magnoliopsida; order Brassicales; family Brassicaceae; genus Pseudoturritis; species Pseudoturritis turrita. The sequence continues at coordinate 170,386 of OVBL01000141.1, read as the reverse complement.
GGAAAGTTTTTGCTGCAATTATTTAGTTACAAACCAAAGATTAGTATTGTACTCTCTGTTTTTCTTCTAGAACAGAGAGAGAGCTCTACTAAAAAAGATTGGAGATAAGGTTTTAAGCTGGTTATGGTGGGGTGCGCCAAAAGCCCTTGCAGTAGTGCAACGCATAGGCGACGCTTGAGAGCCCAGACAGTGAACTGCCATAATGGACTCTCCCCCTAGAGAAATAAAGTTAATATCATGTGGGACGATCTCCCACGTATCAGATATTAAACTGATAAGAACAGATACTACACTTGATCTTAGCCAAAAGGCCGAGAAAGGTATGATTTGGTTTGTCCTACTCACTTCCTTTTTATAGCTCCAACTTTGGTCTTATCTCGTTCTCTCTTCTCGATGTGGGATAATTCCTTCTTTTTTTTTTTTAAGCTCAAGCAAAAACACCAACTTCCATATATACTCTTTGTTTTTCTCCAAAAACTTCCATATATACTTACTTATATTCTTGTGATATATATAGTAACAAACATATACATTTATAGAAAAAAACATGCATCAGTAAAAAATGAGCAATGATTGTTGGCTTTTGAACTCAAGAATTGATGGGGTTGTTGCTCGATGAGCTTTTAAACCCTTCCAAATATAGGCGTATGCCGTTTAGCACGGAGAGCACACGGTATTCTTTAGTAAAAGGCGAAAGAATATTTCGCTTTGTGCTCACCGCACGGCTCCGTAACTTGTTTGAAACTCACACGTCAGATTTATAAATCAGGTGTATCTAAATGTATAGTTTGCTGCTTGACGATGTGGGACAAAAAACAGCGGAAACGAGCCCAACAAAAATTTAAGGGAACTGTCAGACCGCCATGCGACCACCCCGGCAAGGAATAGACCCCAGCCGAGTAACGATCCTCTACGGCGCCAGAAATTCTAAGAGAGTCGTAGCCATCGATCACGCTCTGATCCTCTGATCAGATGAGTAACGATCCTCTGATCGCATGGTCATGGTTCATCCACCAGGGTTTAAGGCCTGTCTCCTTAGAAATCAAGGACACAGAGGTACGAGCCTATAGATCATGTTCAAGTAAGGTCGTGACCATTGCTTTTTTCTTTTCTCTTTATATAACACAACTTTTCGCCTCCATAACTCAGGTGTGGGATACTCTATTATTAGCCTCTACTCTCCTTTCCTCCTCTCAACCCTCCACTACACATATCTCGAATCTTTGAAACGTGATTTTTTTCAGGAGAAGAGGTGAATCCAAGTCCAAAAAGTATTTCTCAGATAAATATATTGCAAAAATATTAAAACTTTGTTTAATCTTGAAAAAAGGAAATAAACTAAATAAAATCCTAAAATAGCAAGGATTAGGAGATCGTTGAGTGCTCTATATAAACAGCGATAGGCTTCTCTCTTTTTCTCACTAACAACACAATCATCAAAACCTCTCCAAATATTCTCTCTCTCTCTGATATCATCTTTCTTCTTCGCTTCTCAATTTATTCATCTTTCTTCTTCTTCGTCTATACCATCGAATCATGGCTACAACAAGGAAGATCTTTGGCTTCGTTCTCGTGATCTTCACGGTTCTCTTGGGTTGCTGCTCCGCGACGGTCTACAAAGTCGGAGACTCCGATGGATGGACTACGAAGGACGACGTCTACTACGATTGGGCCGAGCGTAAGGAGTTTCACGTCGGTGATTCACTCGTCTTCGAATACGACCGCAACATCAACGACGTGACTCAAGTCTCGGGCGCTTTGGAATACGAGTTTTGTGACTCTTCTTCTCCTAAAGCCGTCTACAACACGGGACACGATGTCGTGACTCTCACGGAACCAGGGTTTTACTACTTCATCAGCTCAAATCATGCTCAATGCGCATCCGGACAGAAACTCGACGTTCTTGTCGTCCATGACCCGTCACGTCCGATTCCTCCACCACCACCGAGCAAGATCCTTCCTTTTGGAAAGATTTACAAGGTCGGTGACTCCAAAGGATGGAACGTTTACGACAGTGATTACTATTACAAGTGGAGCGAGGAGAAGCAGATTCATGTTGGAGACAATCTTCTTTTCGAATACGACAACCAAATCAACGATGTCTTAGAAATCAGCGGTGATCTTGAGTTCAAATATTGCGACCCGACTTCTCCTGTAGCCGTGCACAAGACAGGCTACGATCTCGTCAGGCTCACCAAACCAGGAGTCCACTATTTCATTAGCTCAAAGACCGGTTATTGTGAGGCTGGGCTTAAGCTACGGGTCGTGGTCGGACCATTACCCAAAGTCGCTACGTCCCACAATGTTCACAAGAAGATGGATTTGTCACTTATGGACCGCTTCAAGAGGTGGTTACACATTTTCAGACATCATCATCACTAAGCATTCTTTTTCTATTTGGTTTGAGAGTCCCTCTCTGTTTGTTCTTTTGTTTCGGTTTTAGACTAAAACTTCTTTAGTTTGTTTTTGTTTCCAATACTCATGTAGAGTTTCCGATTCGGTTCATTATATAAAGAGATTTTTTATTTTATTTATGTTGGCCTGCCGAGTAGATTTAGAGATTGTGTCGATTCTGATTTTATATTTATAGGAGATGATTTTACTGTAATCGAAAGCAAAGCCTCGTAGTTTTAGAGTATATGTTGTAATCGAAAGTACTAATGGAACTTTTATGTGCATAGTCAGAAAATTGAAGTACTTTTTCCCTATACTCAGGATTAGCCAAAGTTAAAACTTTTCATGGACCATGAAACCGAAAAATGAAAATATAAAATTCCTCAGGAACGCAGAATATTAAGCTCGACGAGAGTAGAGAGAGATGAAGCAAAACATATGTAGAAAAAAGTGTATGTAATCTCATTAATTAGAAACATATGTTGTTGTAATCTCATTAACTAGAAACTAAACACTGCCACATTGGTCATATATACATACATGAGACATTAGTAACAGCTAATGTAATTAACAGCCTGCTACCAAACCACTAATACAGAAAGCAAAAACAATCCAGATATTGAATTGCTTTTGTCTGAGACCTTTTTAATAAGATGAACATCTAAATTTCTCATTAAAAAAATGCAGGAAGAACAGAGATGAAGACAAATGTCATGAGAGAAAGTAATGGGCTCTGTTTCTTCTTCTGTCTCCATGATCACTTCAATACCAAGAACAATATGAATAGTGGTTGATTTAATAACAGACTAAAAGTTTCAGAATAATCCAATCCCTATTTTTGATGAAACCCCTTGGCAACAAGGCGTGCCTTGTACTTGTCGGCAGAACCATCCGGGAGCTCTTTGATTGTGAAAACCCAACGAACGCCAACCAGATTTTGAGATGGGTATGGTGGTACCAGATCCCACGTCTCTTTGCGGATTTGAGCATCAAACTCCTCTGACATCGGTGGCGCCAGTTCGGGTCTTGCAAAGCTTGATTAACGGTGGTGGGAATGTCTGTTTTGGGCGGGTGTTTGAAAGCGACAAGTGAAAGTTTATACGTGGGTTTGGTGATCTTGTTCTTGGAATGGGTGGTCATGGGATGCATGTTCTGTAGTGGGAGTTGGTGATCGGATTGAGAAGGTGGTGGTGGAGGCAGATTGGTGGTGTTTGATGGTGGTGGTTTGGTTGTGAATCAAGCTCAGGAGAAGAAATGATGGTTGTGGGTTGGATATTGTAGTTGGTATTGGGCTTGGTAATGGGCTTGTTCTATTTGCTGGCCAAAAACAGGAGCAGAAGAAGATGGGTTAGTCGATAATGGGAATAAAGAGAGAGGGTGATTTACCTGTTGAGACAAAAACCAGAGTTCACTATGTCTCCACCAATGCTTATGTTATCTACCTCGGCAACCAAGCTATCTCATGGTCTTCAGAGACACAAAATGGTGTAGCTCGTTCCTCGACTAAAGCCGAATACCGAGCAATTGCTAATGCCGCTGTGGATGTACGCTGGATTTGTAACCTCCTAAGTGAATTGCATATTCACCTACCATTGGCATATGTCATTTACTGTGATAATGTCGGTGCAACTTACCTCAGCGCGAATCCGGTGTTTCATTCTCGAATGAAACACATTGCATTGGATTATCACTTTCAGTATGGTTATACGCAAAACGTATAACCGCCTCATGCTCAAATATCTCAACTCACCGATTTTTTCTTAGTGGTTCCTAGACCAGAGCTGCACCACGATCTGATCTTACTCCTGGCTGTCTCGGTCAACCTGAAGCTAAGGGTAAAACTAGATTTTAACAACTATTCGGTTCAGATATAGGAAAGAACTAATGAAACCTACCACTTACCGACTGGAACTCGACCTACGGTACAGATCTGGTTGAATCTGGGCAGTAGCTCGGACTGAAAACTTGATCTAACACACGATTTGGACTGATCTGGGTCAATTTGGGCAGCTTGTTGGTAAGAAAATTCGACCTAAGGTCAGGTCTGAACAGATTTTGGCAGAGTTTCGAACTGATTTTGGATACATAATATTCTAAGGGATGGATCATATATATAGACATTTTCCAGGGGGACAAGGTTAGCTAGGTGACACGTCTTTAATGACAAATGGCAGCCCAGACCAGCCAAGTGTCACAGATGACGACAAATGTCACTTGGATGCTTCCTGGCGCGACATGTGTCCAAACAAGTGTCACTGAAGGCCTAATATTACGACACATGTCCCACTTAACTTCCGATGAATGTGTTGACGATACCTCACAGACCCAAAGACGAAAACTACACCTTACCACTGATCTGATAATTTCTCGACCACTGGGTCGTACTTCTTCAACCCATGGGTCACAAAATTCGATCAACTGTTAGCTTTTCAATCGTTGGATAATACTTCTCCGATCCACGGGTCACAAGACTCAACCAGAACGTAATTTCCTTGACCCAGCTGAATTTTACTCGACCCAAAATAGATTTTCCCCAACCTAAACTCCTTCCTAAGTCTTTTTAAACCTTTCCAACTAGCATTGCCTTGATTTGGATCGTGGTTCTCCCGTACTGTTTCTTTGGTACTTTGCATTGTTCTATTTTCTGATTCCCTCAATCCATTTGAGTTTTGTTGTGACTGAACATCTTCTTTTGACTTCATTGAGGTTTCCTAACTCAATTCTTCTTGATTCCAACATCTTGATTTACGGCCTATTTCTAGTTTTGATACGGGGCATTACAGTGTTCCCGAGCTTGAGATCAACAATGAGGATGAACAGCTCAGGATAATGCGCAACCTCATATACAACGTAGCAGAGAGTGCTCTGCTGGTGTCGGACCTTTAGGGTACAAACGATGAGCTACAGGTGGTTGAGTTGGGGGCGGAGACGTGACCTAAAACTCAGCAGGTTCTAGGAATGTTGAAGCGTTCCTCGCCTTGACAAGGAAGCATCATCTCCGGGGGAGCGACAAGTTCTGCGGGTGGTCGCCATCTCTCGAAGTAGAGGATGGCTCAGAGAGTGTGGCAACGTTCTTACAGGTACATCGGCAACCCCCCTCCATGCGTGGCTTTGTAATTCCAATGCCCGTCCTCTTGCCCGCCTGTCTTTGTATACTCTCTAACCACATTGCGGGTCCCAAATCATATTTCTCATTTTTGTATTCTCTTCCGGGTACCTCCTTGTAATAGAAGCCCCACGAGGGAATTTTTTTATATTAATAAAAGATTTTATTTCCATGTTTTATACCTTTCTCGGAATGGAATTCACACTCTCGTTTCCTTTGCAATCTTATATTCTTATTAACGTGGAACAAATGTATACTTGATTATTCCGGGAATATAATTTGTTGGGTATTAGACCCCGACTGTGGGTGGAAACTTGCCCCAAGAAAGAAAGGTACGTATGCGAGGATATATTTCTTTGTGGTCAAGTACTATCGATCGACCAAGCCGCACCCTCGTGAGTAACAAGGAGTGTTCTACGAAGATCACTCTCATTTTCCAAGAGGTATCATCACTCCGCCCTATGATAGTCACGTAAGTCTTGCAATCCTTAATGTTTCCTCCAAGAGGTTTCACTTGTTTTTCCGGGAACCTTCTTTTCATTGTGGAGCACTTCCTTTTTTCCTCCTTCTATCATCAATTGTTTGGGTCTGATTTCGGATCCTCCGAACAGGGTGTCTCGAGATCTCTTACATCAGATCTTGGCTATCTTAGGGAATAAGTGGCGAGCACGGGGTAGAAGTTCCGTCCACTAGGGGATGAGTTGCGCATGCGCCAAGATTAATGTTCCCGGAAGACGAGTTATGTCTCCATCCTGAAAGGGTAGTTCGACCTAAACAGATGACATCGTCAGGAAGGTCTCCGGAAGAATGAGAAGGGTTTCCCTCCCGAAGTTTCTTCGACGGCCAAGTTAGGCCACAACCGAGGATAATAAGTTTATCGAGAGGTGAATATGGATTTGGTTTGCCATCTTATCTGAGGATCAAGGTCTCGGTCTACTATTCTTGGGTGTGATAAGGAATAACTTTTCTAGGGAGAGTGAGGTTGGAGTTATCTTCATAGAGGTTGGACTAAGAGGGTTCCTCCGGGAAGGGACTTCTTGCTGTAGAGTCGTCTGTTGTCTTCATTGGACTTGTATTCCTCTCTTATTTCTCTTCTCTGGTCACTCTCGCCTCTCTCGGCCACTTCCTCCGACCACTTCCTCTGACCACTTCTTTTTTTTGTTCAAAGAGATGTATTTATAGAGAACTTACCTTGAGGTCTTACCTCTAGCTAGGTCTAAGATTTTCCTAGGTAAGTCAAGCCACATCAGTCGCTTGCTCTCTAGGGAATGAGTGTTTTCCTCGGGCGGCGGTAAGCACGACTCTATGTTCAGTCTTGTCTGTTATAGATGTTTTAAGCCGCTTCCGGGGAGTAGGTATGCTTCTTCCCGGGGTAGGGGTAGGGCTAGGATGCAAAATCACTCCAAACAATGATATTGTATAGCTAATTTTCTAAGAAAATTTAATATTGGGTTTGATTGGTAATAATTTACAACCACTTTACAGTTTGTAACGTTTTAGATTGTACCAATCAAAAAGATGAGAAACAAAAGCTGTAAAACAATTAAAGTTAGTCAAAGCTGTACAATTTAAAATATAAAACTGTACAAATAGTAAAAGTTGTTTGTATTGTTATAAGAGATAAGGATCTTGATAAATAAAAATATACAAAAGTGGAAAAATTTGAAATGTGATTGGTTAGATGGATTTTTTTATCTTTATAAATTTATTTATATTTTAAAATAAACTACAAATTTAATGTACGTGGATGATGAAATAATGATTATAAATACATCAATATTCACTTGCAACACTCCCCACACACCAAACTTCTTTTTTAAAAAAAAAACACACACCACCTTAAAAAAAAATCTCTGAAAAATATTCATTGCATAGCTAAAAATCTTGCGTTAGTGTCAACTCGTTATAATTAAGGTAAGATTTTGTTTTGTATATAATAGTTTTGCTTAATATATGTAATTTTGTATTTTTGTTGGTCAAAATTTTAATATATGTTATGTTATATTATTTTTTGCATAATATATAACATATTATTATACTAACTTAATAAAAATATAGTTGCATATGTAGTTTTCTAAATAAGGTATAATAAAAAAATGTAGACTAAGTTAATATGTATATAAAAGTATTTATGTTATTAACATGCATGCGATATTATAAGTTTAATTGTGAAAAACCTTTAAAATATATAAAATCATAAACTTAAGAATTTGGACTAGTTTGAAAAAATATGAAAGTGTGAATCTTAAATATGGGTATAAAAATATTGGGTATGACGTAATTTATTTGCAATTGTTATGATGATAGTAGTTTCGTAATTGTTTTGGCTGTAAAATTAATTGTTTTTATTTTAGAAACAGAAAAGGTTAATTTGAAGTTCTATTACTTACTTAACTTTTAAAAGTATGGGTTTCAAAATATAACTTTTTTATTTACAGTACCGTAACGAAAACGTATTATGAATGAACTATACAATAGAACGGGAAACAAAGTTGATGTGTGTAAGAAGGTGAAAAACAAAATGGATACATTGAGGGGGAGTCATAAAGAATAGGTTGAACTTATGAGCAGAACATGTGTGAGTGCGGATCATAGGACAGAAATTATTATGATGGACGACTCGTGGTGGGATTTACGTGAGGCGGTATGTTAATAATTAATATTTTAGTATACTTGTTTAATTAGTTTTTGCTTTGAAATATTAAAAAAAATATTTTAACTAATAATTTTTACATATTCTTTTCCTGGAAAGTAGAATAATTAACGCTTGCCATCGTAATCCGCCAAAATATTGGGATGCAATGCAACGTATATATGGGTGGCATGGTGTATCAACTGAACACATGTATGACGTGGATGGGGAACGTAGAGAACTACAAGACGATTATGCAAGAGCTGATGACAGTTCAGCTTCTGATTGTGGTGGTAGGGATGATGAAGATAATTACGAGACACCCACGAATGAATACATATCTCAAACCCAAGGAGAAAATACTCATTTACCAGATATATCATTTATTGATTCTGAAGAAACATATGAAGATATCCCAGATGCAGCAGTAGAAGAAACGAAAGGAGATATCCCAGTACAAATGACACAACAAATCCATGGTCGTTCGGGCAAACAGACCACACGTGCAACTCCGTATAATGTTGGATGGGGAGGAAGTAGTCCAAAAAGAAGAAATTCACAAGTACGTTCTGGGAGTAGTAGAAATCAAAGTAATCGCCGAAGGCGTGATTTTGAAGGCTCGGTTACCACGGTGTTTCAAGGAATGGCAGATGCACGACGCGCAACTGTATCAGCTTTGCGAGCTGATGGGTTTAGTCAAGAAGAATATGCTAAATTCAAAGAAGCATTTGCAATGATAAATTCTTTGCCGATTGAGAAGTAAAAACCATTTTGGAAAGCATATGTGGAGCTGCTTAAGAAAGATGCATGGTGGCGTAATACATTTGTGGACACCCCTTTTCAATCAGATGATATAATCGGTTTTTTAGAAAGTATAACTGGAGTGGATCGGGTAGGCACCATAACTGGCGCAACTATGGAGAAATTTCAACCTTTTTTAAGTGGTTCTAGCGGTGGTATTGGAAGATCATCAGGAAGTTCAGTGGGATATTCATCTGGGAATTCACAGTACAATCAGGCTGACACTCTGTAGTTTCATCCTTCTTCTGCCACCGGGCAGTTCTTTCCATCCCCGGGACTCGGATTTGACATGTCCGGACAGATGATGGGTGCGACTATTTTCAAATGATGTTTCCTCAAAGACTTGGTAGTTTTTCCTTTATTTCCCCATCGCCAGTTGGTCAAATGATGCAAACACATGCACCTTATACAGTCTTTAATGCGGGGACATCTTCAACGTTGGGTGGGACACCACCGAGACAAATGGAGGAAGTTAATCGTGATACAAGAATTAACGTTTCTCCTGGTTTTGGAACACCATCTAGACGAAATGCAGATACTGGTTATAGGTTTGGTGTACCATTTGGATTTGTATCTAGACCACGACATTTGAATTTTTCTGATGACGGAACAGAAAACCAGCCAACAAATAACCCGCCGCAGTAAATTTAGAATATTTTTTATTTGTTGTTGTTTATAGAAACTTCCTTCCCTAGCTTGTTAAATTATCATTTTAATAACCGAAAAAATTTAAATTCCTTAACTATTTCTTTTGTCAATATCATATCAGGCAAACCGGATTGAAGAGCTATATTCTTGTGGATTAAACAATCTAACACGTGAAGAATTATGTGAATTATTTATGTTTGAGGACGAACAAGTCGATGAGATACTTGTCGAACCAACGGTGCAATATTATGAGCAATATTTATGCCAGCAGCCCATGCAAGCTGGAGGAGGATTAGGTTAGTTAAAAACTAAACGTCAAATTGAGCGTGATGATGTGGCATGCCTAAATGCACTTAGAATGCGCAGAGGAACATTCCAACTTTTATGTCAAATGATGGAAAACGAGTATGGTTTAACAGCAACATAAAATATTAGCATCAAAGAAAGCGTTCCAATGTTTCTTACCACATGTGGGCATAATGAGGTTCAACGGACTAGAGCGTGAAATTTTTGATGTAACCAAAACTATTAATCAGAAGTTTCATGAAGTGTTGAATGCAATGGAACGACTTGCTTGTGATCAAATGAGGACTCCAACAACTCGTCAACTTAGAGCAATTCCATCAAGGCTTCGATATGAAACTCGTTATTGGCCATTCTTTGAAGGTTTTATTGGTGCTATAGATGGAACACATGTTCCCGTCATTGCACCGCCAGAAAATTGAAGAGTGTATTGAGACCGTTTTGGTGAATCAAGCCTTAATATTTTGGCTATATGTGATTTAGACATGCTTTTCACATATGTGTGGAATGGAGTACCAGGTTCAGTTCATGATTCCAGAGTTCTATCGATAGCGCAACATAACATCCAACGGTTTTCGAAACCTCCTATAGGTAAATATTACGTCGTCGACTCTGGATATGCAAATAAAAAAGGCTATTTAGCTCTTTATCGGGGAAACCAACAAGAAGAGGTTAGATATCATTTACGGCAATTTGACAATGGTCCACCTCCAAGAAATAAGCATGAATTATTTAACAGATGGCATGCATCCCTCCGCTTTCTTATTGAAAGAACCTTCGGAATCTGGAAAAAAAATGGAGGATCGTGAAAGAATTACCGAGATACATATTAGAAATACAAAAAAGATTGGTGTTTGTTACAATAGGCCTTCATAATTTTATTCGACGGTCAAACATTATGGATGATGATTTTGACGCCAACCCAACCGCAGAAAATGAAAATGCACATGGACAACAAGAAGAAGATGTAAATCTGATCGGGGAGATAGAAGAGGCAGAAACATCTACACGTGGAGCATATATGGCATTTGTCCGTGATCAAATAGCAACATCTTAATGGGAAGAGCGTGCTTAGTTTTATTTGTTTATTTTTATATGTTATGTATAATATACAAGAAATTTATATATGTGTACAAAAGTTAATAATCTATAAAGCAATATATATAAATAAATTTTAAAATCCGTTAAATATGTTGGTTTTTTTAATTGAGTGATATTTACAACTTCTATTTGTTCATATTTTAATATTTTTTAAATTAGGTTTTTACCCCAAATATCTAAATTCTTTTGCATTCTTTATCATTTTAATTTGTACTAATATTATTTTAATTTTTTTTTAAAAATTACGTTCATAAAATATTCTGTTAAAACAATTATTGTCATAATTTGTACATATATAAATTTTATTGTATTTTTAACTATATTTTTATCTAATCTAAAAGATTTTTTTAATATTTCTTATTTATTTAATATCAATTACTATTTGTACCGCTACAATGTTACCAATCGGATATACTATTTGTCCCGCTTTGTTTTTTGTATAGCTTTACCTTACCACTATCTCTTACATTTTTACACTATTCTGTAACCGTTTACAGCTCCAGCTTACAGCTGAAAAATTTGTACCGCTTTAGGTTACCAATCAAACTCATTATCTTATTATATAAAACAGGATGCGCTCAACGTGAGTACGACACGTAGGCAAAATTATAACTCATCAGATCGCGACGCGTGTCATTATTAATTTAGATTGTGACATGTGTCAATATAAATAATATAAAAAATGTAAATTTTCTTTCTCTAGATCATCTATTTCTTACATCAAATTATGTAACTAAAAGGAAATAATTAGCAAAAATAAAATAAAAATAAGACATATATTATACAAGTAAAAGGAAATAGTAATCAAAACGACTAAAAAATGAAAAATATGACATTGTTTCCAATTTCAAAAGTATTAGTGTAATACATGACAAATTTGCTATTCATGAGAAATTTAAATAATATGATTAAAATTTTAAATTTAAATTCAAATTAAGTATTTACTGAATTTAACCATCATTTATTATTGACTACAACTATATCAACATGTTATAATTAATGAAAAATCAAAATAAGAAAAGAAAATAAATCGACAAAAAGGAGCAAAAACAAAAGCAAATTACAAGAAAACAAAAATAAATGGTTATTTACTATAACTACGCCAAAAAGTTAATAAATTGGATTTATAACAGTGATTAAATTAGTTAAATTAGACGATGAGACAAAGTAGTTGCAAACATGTCATAATTTAAATTTAAATATTTTATTAAATAAGATAACGTGTAGGGAGTAGAAATTTAGTTTTAATATGATGAAGAAGTAGTTGGATTGTATTGCAATATGAAGGGCATGAAGTTGAAATCTATTTTTAAAAGAGTTACTAATTATAGTCCAAAATAAGTGTGCGAGTAACCAATAAGAATCTAAAATAAGTGTGTGAGTAACCAATCATAATCTAAATATTTACATCAATAAGATTTAACATACAGTTCTTACACTTTCATAAAATTTATTTTTATTAAATCTAATCGATTACCGATAACGGATATTTTACTTTGCTTTTTATCATATATAAATAAATTATTATTAAAAACTCGCGTATCACGCGGGTCATAATCTAGTTTCATATAAAGTTTTAGACATCTATATTTTTTTAAATGAATTATGTATATTTTATTATGTTTAAAATTATCATATATGTGGGTCGGCCCACTACCCATATAGATTTTACCCATTCAAATCTCTGTATGTAACGTATTAAAGTATTAATTTTAAAAGACGTGTATATAATTTTCATCTTCGTCTAAATGAAAAAAAATGTCGATTTATATCCGAATTATACCCAATGAGAAGATTCATACATGAAATCAAAAATGGTCCTAAAACCTACATGAGCTAGATAAAATTCAAATAATAATACATGATCTTCAACTTTAGTGCTAAAATCCACATTGACTTAAATGCCATGAACAATTCCATTAGTAAGTGTTGACTCATCATATTTCACATAGATTAATTAAACGAGGTCGTTTTATTTAAATGAGTATTCAGGTAGTAAAACGGCGTTGTTTTACTTCAGACAACAAAAAATGGTGTCGTCGAGTTGAATTGGGAATTTTTTTGGCCAGAACATTAATACTCAATAAATTGAATTTGGGGTGTATGTGTGAGTGTATGTATGTGTTAGCTTAAAAATATATTCTAACACATAAATACACTCACACATACACCCCAAAAGCTTCTGACAGTAAACTCCATATTATCTAGCATTTGATGACCGTCGTATGAGTCACAACTTTCTATGGCTCTCATTAGTCTAAGATTTTGCCTAATATTGCAACAATAACCTACAAAATCTTCTTTAATACGACTTAGATAATTCTGCACATCTCCCCTCCAAAAACATATTAATGCTTCAAAGGTATTTCCGTAAATAGCATGCGGAGTTAACGAGTCAGGCCTGCATCTGATTCAATTTTATCATTTTTCTAATTTTAGTTGCTAATATTGACTCTATAAAAAAATTGAATTCATTCAACCAAATGAAAAAATAATTCACTTTTTAAATTATATATTTATATTCCTTCATCTCTCTCCTTAGAAAATCCTAGCCACCGCAGTTCCTCATCTCTTCCATCACTCTTCCAGCTTGTTATGGAGTTGGTGACGTACGGCAACTTCCTTAGCGCCAATGCCGATCACCCCTTTCATTTCATTTCCGATGTGAGATATGGCCGCTGTGGAGCTCCTTTGTCGGTTTTAGCTTGGTCATGCTTCGGCTCGAGCAAGCTATCGATTTTGTTTTCGGCCGCTTCTAGTTCACCGGCTTGCCAGAAGAGGAGTCTTTGTTTTTCGATCATCCATAGCTCTTTTTCCTCTTTGGTTGTGCTCTGTCTTTGCCTAAGCATTGGTTCTGGTTGGTTTTTGTCATGTGCTATCTCTTATTTTCTCTTGCAGGCAACCTTACTCCTTGTGGAAATTGTATTGGTTTCACTCTGGCGCGGTCGCTTGCCTTCGAAATTATGTCAAATCCAGTGTGAATCGGATTCGCTACTTGTCTCTACAAAATTGATATTATCGAGATATGCCCTTCTCATTTGGGTTCAGTCGAGGCGTGTTTCAAGTCGTGATCAGGTCGACACAGCCACTTTCTGGAGATTCATGTGGCTTTTGGTTCTCCAGCCATGTTTCCTTCTTGCCGGATCTGAAATCTAAGTCTCTTAATAGTGAGGTAGTTATTATTCGCAAAGTTAATGTTTGTTTGTATATGTAGTTTTTGAGTTAGTCTGGGGATTGAGATATTAGGTTGTAGGGAAATTGGGGTTTATATAACACACACAAAAAACATAACTTAAAACTAACCAAAAATCTCATATGTTGCTTGATCCTAGCCATTATATTTAGGGTTTTTTTGTTAGTTTTTAGGTTTTTTTTTTTTTGCTATCCCACAAATTAACCTATATTGTATGTGTCTTAGTTTTGGCTTGGTTTTCCGGTTATTAGGCTTTGTTTTGTATGTGTCTTATCAGTTGTTTTCTTTTTTAGAATAATGATTCCGAGAAAATTATGTTTTTCGCTGGTTCAATTTCCAAAGACTTTTTCTATATTCGCCGGCTTTGAATCTCATCATACTATTATTTAGCAAGTGCGAAATCCTACGTGGTGGCTCCAGAATCACTCTCAGACCTGCTTTTACCTTTATGCTATTAATGAAATCATTTAATTACAATCCCTTGCCATCAAAAATTTATGACTAAAATATCCTTATTTCGAACGTATATAATTGCTATGGGTTTGGGTATGTTTTTATTGTGGCCCATCTATTTTATCCGTTTTGGGTTTTAGTGTTTATTTTATTTGCCCGTTTGTTTGTGTCGGTTGTTTTAAAACCCTAGGTATTATTTTTATCGTTTGTTATAAATACGATAGAGACTACACAATATTATTTGTTCTATAATACCTTTTTCTTTTTACCCTAATGATATTGTTTTATTTGTTCTGTTTTTTTGTATGTTATGTCACCGTCTTCGATGTATTATTTTGTTCGATTTTGTGTTTATAGAATATATACTACGCATGTTGTTAGTTTTGTTGTTTATTCGTTTATTTCTTTTTATTTTTCTACTAATTATCGTTCTATTCGTTTTATAGGTTATAACCTCTTCTTAGAGGTATAATTCGTTCTTATATTTGTTGTTTATGTATATGTGTTTTGTTATCTATTATACTGTTCATATTGTTTATTATATCGTGAAATCGTTATTTATTTTTTACTCATGATTATCGTTTCATTTTTTTTTATAGGTTTTAAACTCCTCTCTGAGGTATAATTTGTTCTTATTTATTCTTAAATTTATGTATTTTGTTCTCTATTATACAGCTTGTGTTCTTTTTATCTTATATTCGTCTTTTTATTGTCTTAATTATTATCGTTGTATTCGTTTTATCGGTTGTAACGTTTTCGTTAATTTCAAAGTAAGTATAGTCTGTATTTTATATATTGTATTATTTCTAACAATAGTCAGTTATTTATTTCTAACAAAAAAATGTTTATTATAAAATCTTATTTATTATTATTAAATTTGGTATGTACTTTTGTTCTAATATTTATTTTAAAATTTTAAATTAATATTAATTTGTTTACGTGTCTTGAATCTATGATGATATACATTTTTAGTAATTGTGTTTTTGTGTTAGTTATTTGATCTATTCATTTTCTTCTTCTTGCTATTGTAATGATTCTTATTTATTTATTTTTTTTCCGGATTTTATCTTTTCTATAAGATAATTTTCTAATAATATTATCTCTACATATTTTCGTTTTTCGTTGAAAGAAGTTTGTTATCTAATCCTACTTCTTCTT
This sequence comes from Pseudoturritis turrita, assembly GCA_900406555.1. NCBI lineage: Eukaryota > Viridiplantae > Streptophyta > Magnoliopsida > Brassicales > Brassicaceae > Pseudoturritis > Pseudoturritis turrita. Next base: position 154,597 of record OVBL01000141.1, on the reverse strand, counting down.
TTAGGTTTTGCCTCTTCAACAAGATATCTCCTTATAATATTATCGTTATTTATTTTTTACTCATGATTATCGTTTCATTCTTTTTTATAGGTTTTAAATTTCTCTCTCAGGTATAATTTTTTCTTATTTATTCTTAAATTTATGTGTTTTGTTCTCTATTATACAGCTTGTGGTCTTTTTATCTTATATTCGTCTTTTTATTGTCTTAATTATTATCGTTGTATTCGTTTTATAGGTTGTAACGTTTTCGTTAATTTCAAAGTAAGTATAGTCTGTATTTTATATATTGTATTATTTCTAACAATAATCAGTTATTTATTTCTAACAAAAAAATTTTTATTATAAAATCTTATTTATTATTATTAAATTTGGTTTGTACTTTTGTTCTAATATTTATTTTAAAATTTTAAATTAATATTAATTTGTTGACGTGTCTTGAATCTATGATGATATACATTTTTAGTAATTGTGTTTTTGTGTTAGTTATTTGATCTATTCATTTTTTTCTTTTTACTATTGTAATGATTCTTATTTATTTTTCTTTTTCCCAGAATTTGACCTTTTCTATAAGATAATTTTCTAATAATATTATCTCTACGTATTTTCGTTTTTCGTTGAAAGGAGTTTGGTATTTAATCCTACTTCTTCTTTTAGGTTTTGCCTCTTCAACAAGATATCTCTTTATAATATTTATACCCTTTATGTTTTAAAGGAATTTGTTACATGAACCTATACTTTTTTCGTGTTTAACAAGGTTTCCTCTGTTTTTGAGTCTTTTATTCGATGAAGAGGTTTGTTCGAATTATGTCTGTTTTGAGGAATAATTCATAGTTCCGATAAAATAAACACTAAAACCCAAACAAACGGAACTATGAATTATTCCTACGAAAAAAAGATAAAACAGATTATTTAAAACAAAAAAAATTCTTATTGTTTAAATTCGAACAGTAAGCTCATGTGTTTCAAATACTTTATGAAGAAACAAGAACAAAAAAATCAAATTAAAACTCATCGATCAAATTATTCTATGAAATGATAAAATATGGAGATTTTATTACTAATAGTGGGTCACGATGAATCGAGAACTTGAATCATTTACATCTAGCCTATGCGTTTTCTGTAAATCATCAAATGAGTTTATATATAATTTTCAATGATTGTGTGCATGGTTAGAGTTTAAAAGTTCATAGTAGGGTTTAACATCTCTAATCAAAATTTTTGATGGCATACGATTACTAAAAAATATCAATTTATACGTGTTTGTATTTGGATTTAAGATTTGATGCTAGAGTTTAGGATTTAGGATCTATGAATTATTTTCAATATTTACGTGCATTTATAAAGGTTTAGACTTCCATGTTAGGGTTTAGTACCCCTTATTTTTTTTAAATAAATTGATGTTACAATGTTAATGAATAATTTTATAATATTCTCTTCAAAAAAATATTAATAAAAATATAAATAAATACAAACATTTACGTTGAGTAAAGATAATAAATGTGAGCACTGAAAAAAAAAGGATAACAATGATAAGAAAAAAAAACTTAAAATATCAAAAATAATGAAATTGGTTATCTTCAAAATATTTTTTTTTTATCTTATATACAAAAATAACAATTACTTATAAAATCAGAATAATGATTTTAAAAATTAGATCTAAAAATTAAAAATTGAATAATAAATTCAAAATGGTATAAGTGGCATCATTTTCCTAGGAATCATTTTGGTGTGAATGATTATTTTTAATAAATTGTTAATAAATTATTTTTGAACTCTATAAATTGGTGTAAATTATTTTGGGACAACACATGACATTCATCGATGCGAACATAAAACATTAATTTAATTGTGAAATTTGTTTACAACAAAAGATATACATTTTAAAATAATACACTTTAGATTTTTTTTATAAACGTCCTAACGATTCTTTAAATCCGTCCATACAAAATTTAACACGATTCGTACTTAAGTGATTAAATAGGTTGACTAATCGATTTTAATATATATAAATTTTTAATATTTAAACGAGTATGACAAAACATATAAATTCTAACATTTATAAATGTACAAAAATGATATGTATTGTGCATAAATGTAATAAAGTTGAATATTTTTGATCAAGAATCTGTTAATGTCATTATTTTTAATATTTTATGTGTAAAATTGATCAAAACATATGCAAATGTTATTTATTTCAATATCTTTCAAGTGTAAAATTGATCTTCATTATTCGTGTAAATTATAGAGCATACGATAAATCAGATAAATTTTAGATTTATATGAATTTGTGGGACATAACAAACGAAAAATATATATTTTCCAATAATGAATTGTATAAATATATGCAAGTGTGATTAAATATGTATAATAGACTGCATCATAATAAAAATATTTGTATAGTATATTAATCTAAATACATATATACACAATATATAATATTGTTATAAATATAAGAATAAAATATTTGTTAATATATCAGAAAAAATTAAAAATTGATGATATGGTAAGTCTAAAATATTACATTTAGTTGGGTTTATATTTGTAAAATATGTATTAATGGGCTTATGTTATAAAATTAATGAGAATATGTAGAGATTTCCACCATGGCATATAGTTTTAATTGAAATATTCTGATTGGTTAAATTAAATGACATGTCCCCTAAAATTCTCTTTGAACGACAGCTATGATTTTTTTTGTGAATGTCTCCTTAATTAATATATATAGGATTGTATTGTTTAAACGAGTGGTTTTGAATGGAAAAAAATGAATGTGGTTTATAAGAAAATATCTTAAAGTCTCTAAGATTTTGAGTTTTTAGTTATTTTATGGAATTGAAATTTTCGTTAGTTCTATTTATAAATTATCCATTTTTATTTTATTTTTTAGTTATATTTTAGTATTTTATTCTAAAATATGGTGTTTACGCAAAAGTTATATATCTATATTTTCAATCTTTTTTTTTTAGTCAATTAGATCCATATTATTTGCAACTACATATAAATATGGAAGAAGCTATATGTTAGATATCATTATACGAGATAAGGTCGGTTAAGTTGATTTTTATGATTCTCAAATCTTTCTCCGTAGTATTCGATACACGAAGATGTCGTGTTCGATTTGTTTTATTTAAATATGTATTTTTGAAAAATGAATAGATAATCAAAAAATTTATGTTTTAGTTTTATTAACATACTAATATATTTATTTTTCCGCGTAAGGCGCGGACCCCACCTAGTCAAAAATAAGAATATAAAATTTCAGTGAAAAAAAGAAAAAGAATTGGTTATTTATATTCAGTCCGAATCGGATTGTTTTCTCCCGATTCAATTCAAAACTACATTCCTTTTGGTCGCTAGGCTCTCTTTGCAATACGCAGAGGGCAAAAATAACAGATAGGAACATAAGAGGTAAGTTTTGAGAGAAACAATAATGTTAAGGCTCTTTTTTGTTATTAAATTTTCTTCTCTCTTTAGTCCTTTCCAATATTCCTCATTTTCCGTCTAGTTTTCCCGTTTAGGTCATCTTCTTCCCATTTCAATTCTTCTCTCAGAAACCCTAATTTCTGGAGCCTGTGCAGTCGCACAGTTTGCTCAAAACTGTAGCCGAGATGGAGATAGTCAAATCTTTAGAAGAGATTCCAGTGCAAAACCCACAAGTAGAAGACTTTTCATGGGCCGATTTGACCTGGACTAAATTTGGTACATCGGAGCATCACGACGATGTAGCACTGATTCCTTACGCAAGAGTCGACGAATTCATCATCGGAGAATGCTCGAACGCAGAGTGCCCTACACGATTTCACATCGAAAGAGGAAGGAAACGCTCTCGAGGCAGCCTCAAGGAGTGTAAGAGCGATGAGTATTTGGAATATAGACTGTAAGTTTCAAATCTCTGAGTACTTCAAAAACTCCATTTCCGGTTTTGGGTTTCAATTGTTTACTTCTTTTTTGAAGGTATTGGTGCTCTTTTGGTCCTGAGAACTATGGAGAAGGTGGTGGTGTTTTACCCAGTAGAAAATACCGTCTCAACACTAGAAATCGAGCTGCGAGACCTCAATCGATGAGAGGATGTACATGTCATTTTGTTGTTAAGCGACTCTATGCTCGTCCTTTGCTTGCGCTTCTCATATACAATGATAGACGACATGTGAACAAAGCTGGGCTTATATGTCATGGACCTCTTGATAGAGATGCTATTGGCCCTGGTGCTAAGAAGATTCCTTATATATGTAATGAGATTCAACAGCAAACTATGTCTATGATTTATCTTGGGATTCCTGAAGAAAACGTTTTGGAGAAACATATTGAAGGGATTCAGAGGTATTGTGGTTCTGATGCAACAGCTAATAGTCTTGCCTCTCAGTATGTTCATAAACTTGGGATGATTATCAAACGTTCGACTCATGAGCTGGATTTAGATGATCAAGCTAGTATCAAGATATGGGCTGAGCGCAACAAGAAATCCATCTTCTGTTATCAGGAATCTTCGGAAACGGATCAGTTCATGCTTGGGATTCAAACGGAGTGGCAGTTGCAGCAACTGGTCCGTTTTGGGCATTGTAGTGTCGTTGCAGCTGATTCGACATTCGGGATAAAGAGACTTAAGGTAAAATGGATATTGTTTTTTTTTTAATGTCTCTCTGTTTTTGAGAAAGTTATGTGCTTATTTATGATCTCTTATGGCAGTATCCTCTCTGCACGCTTCTGGTATTTGATTCAAGACATCACGCTCTCCCCGTCGCTTGGATTATCTCTCGTAGCTATTTGAAATCTGATGTTGAGAAGTGGATGAAAATACTACTCCAACGCGCCCAGAGTGTTGAGCCTGGCTTTAAAATCAATGGCTTTATCATTGACGATGCTGCATCGGAGATTGATCCCATAAGGCATGAATGATGATTCTTCAACTCTATAACAAGTTCTATAATAGGATAAATAGTGTATAGTAAGCTGACTCATTTACTTCTTTTTTTCAGGGATACATTTTGTTGCCCCATCCTTTTCTCTCTCTGGCGTATTCGTAGATCATGGCTTAGGAATGTAGTGAAGAAGTGCGATAACATTGAGGTCCAAAGAGAGTTATTCAAATGTTTAGGAGAAGTCGTGTACAGCATTTGGGATGGAGTAGAAACATCAAAGGCTCTAGAAAGGTTTACTCAGGATTTTGCTGATCAAACTGCCTTCATGCAGTATTTCACATCTACTTGGTTGCCTAAAATAGGTTAGACGGTTCCCTTAACCTATTCACCGTCTTATCCCTTTTATGTAGAACCTCTGGTATCGCTGCTAACAAGTGCTCATGTTACTCTTGGTGTAGTGTCTTATTTGTTCTTCGGTTTTTGCAGAAATGTGGCTATCAATTATAAAATGTCTTCCACTTGCAAGCCAAGAAGCATGTGGTGCCATAGAAGCTTACCATGTAAAGCTTAAAGTAAAATTGTTTGACGATACACACCTCGGTGCCCTTCAGAGAGTAGATTGGTTGGTACACAAGCTGACGACTGAACTCCATTCGAGTTATTGGCTTGATCGATATGCTGATGAAAGTGATTCTTTCCAAAATGTGAAAGAAGAATACATTGCTTCTACTTCATGGCACCGAGCGTTGGAGATTCCAGACTCTGCTGTTACGCTAGACAAAAACAACACCCTTCTTGCAAAGGTACAGTCTCAGAAAGATACTGATGTAACACGAGTTGTTTGGAACCCAGGTTCAGAGTTTGCTTTCTGTGATTGCGCTTGGTCTTTGCAAGGGAACTTATGCAAACACATCATAAAGGTAAATACAATATGCGAAAACCGTGAAGGCTATGGTGACTCAATGTCCTTGCGGTCGTTCAAAGAGAAACTGAGAAACATAAAGATGAAACCTATGGATGACTCGATAGCCTTGGATCTGTCAATGGCATTGACGCTGCAGATGTTTGATCAGATAAAACAGTTGGTGCAGTTAAGCGGAACAGATGATATCAGCAACATAGTCAACGATTTGCCGGTGAAATGGGGTTGTAAGAAAGGCAGAACAACCATAGGGATTCCTGCTTCGATTGCTGCCTTTACAAAGAAAAGGAGTCAGAAACGGAAGCGATAAGTCAAGAGATGAGATGATAAGTGGTAGCATAGATCACTTGTCTATGCTCATATAATATCACCAGCAGGATTTTGAGTAGCCTCAGAGTTAGAAAATTCATAGAAGGTTAGTAATAGTTAATAGGTTCTGACGCCAACCATTGCTTCTCCTTTTTTTTTGTTTTTTTCTGATGTTTAGTGTAAATCCTTCTCTCCAGCTTTTTTATTTCAAAAAATTCACAAGCAGGCACAATTTTAGTCTTTTTTTAAGGTAATTACAGATGAAGTGATCATGGAGACAGAAGAAGAAACAGAGCCCATTACTTTCTCTCATGACATTTGTCTTCATCTCTGTTCTTTCTGCATTTTTTTAATGAGAAAATGCATTCTTTCTGCATTTGTTCTTTCTGCATTCTTTCTGCATTCTTTCTGCCACATTTGTTCTTTCTGCATTCTTTCTGCCACATTTGTTCTTTCTGCATTCTTTCTGCATTTTTGTAATGAGAAATTTAGATGTTCATCTTATTAAAAAGGTCTCAGACAAAAGCAATTCAATATCTGGATTGTTTTTGCTTTCTGTATTAGTGGTTTGGTAGCAGGCTGTTAATTACATTAGCTGTTACTAATGTCTCATGTATGTAAATATGACCAATGTGGCAGTGTTTAGTTTCTAGTTAATGAGATTACAACCACATATTTTTCTAATTAATGAGATTACATACACTTTTTTTTACATATGTTTTGCTTCTGACTATGCACATAAAAGTTCCATTAGTACTTTCGATTACAACATATACTCTAAAACTACGAGGCTTTGCTTTCGATTACAGTGTAAAAAATCATCTCCTATAAATATAAAATCAGAATCCACACAATCTCTAAATCTACTTGGCAGGCCAACATAAATAAAATAAAAAATCTCTTTATATAATGAACCGAATCGGAAACTCTACATGAGTATTGGAAACAAAAACAAACTAAAGAAGTTTTAGTCTAAAACCGAAACAAAAGAACAAACAGAGAGGGACTCTCAAACCAAATAGAAAAAGAATGCTTAGTGATGATGATGTCTGAAAATGTGTAACCACCTCTTGAAGCGGTCCATAAGTGACAAATCCATCTTCTTGTGAACATTGTGGGACGTAGCGACTTTGGGTAATGGTCCGACCACGACCCGTAGCTTAAGCCCAGCCTCACAATGACCGGTCTTTGAGCTAATGAAATAGTGGACTCCTGGTTTGGTGAGCCTGGCGAAATCGTAGCCTGTCTTGTGCACGGCTACAGGAGAAGTCGGGTCGCAATATTTGAACTCAAGATCACCGCTGATTTCTAAGACATCGTTGATTTGGTTGTCGTATTCGAAAAGAAGATTGTCTCCAACATGAATCTGCTTCTCCTCGTCCCCTTACTTTAAATAAAATCTTTTGTGCCAAACATCAACAAAAACCTTATCTCAGTTTATCGGTTGTACAACACTAACAAAGTTTCCGTCGAATTTTTTTCTACACTTTTAGGTGAAGGATCTCAGCACGTGAACCCCATTACTCCAAGGACGTACTAGGGAAGAGCTATACGAGTGGCCAATATTCCTCAACCTAGCCGTGACAGACTTTGCCTCACAAAGCTCCAAAACTTCTCTACAATCACGGCATTATCGACTTGGCCATCCCTCTTTACCCATTTTAAAGTCTGTTATTTCTTAGTTTTCTTTACCTCTTTCCACTAAATCAGATTCATCTCATAAACAGTTGTCTTGCATCGATTGTTCCATTAATAAAAGCCACAAATTACCGTTTCATGAAACCACTATTTCTTCAACTCGTCCGCTTGAAATTCTTTTCTCGAACGCGTGGACTTCTCCCATTGTATTGGTTGATGGTTTTAAATATTATCTGGTTTTGGTAGACCATTACACTCGATATACATGGTTATATTCCCTCAGACAAAAATTCCATGTCAAAGACACCTTCATCGCCTTCAAGAACCTTGTCGAGAACCGTTTTCAAACCAAAATTGGGACTCTTTACTCCGACAATGGTGGGGGAATACATTGCTCTTCGTGTTTTTCTCTCATCTAGTGGCATCTCGCATCTTACAACTCCACCGCACACTCCAGAGCACAATGGCATATCTGAGCGCAAACACCGTCATGTGGTTGAAACTGGGTTAACTCTTCTTGGTCATGCTTCAATTCTGAACAAATATTGGACCTACGCTTTTACCACGGCGGTGTACTTGATTAACCGGATGCCTACACTGGTACTTTCTAATGTCTCGCCGTTTCAGAAACTCTTTGGAGGTGACCTGAACTATATGAAGTTACGAGTCTTTGGCTCTCTCTGCTTCCCTTGGCTGCGACCGTATACGAGTCACAAGCTTGAATATCGCTCGTCTCCCTGTATTTTTCTTGGCTACTCACTCACACAAAGTGCGTATCTATGTCTTGAACCTGTGACTGGTCGCATCTACACTTCACGTCACGTGCAATTTGACGAGTCAAGCTTTTCATCCAAACAACTAATTCAACCCGAAACACTATCCATTCCGGAACCTCAACCCTTGTCTCTTTCTCAAACTGTGACCACTGTGCCACTCGTCCCTTCGTTGGGTAATTCGGTTCCTTGCTCAGACCTTCACACACCACCGACACCAGGGGTGGTGCCAAATTCGACCGTGAACTCTGGTTTTTTTCTCAACAGGTAAATCACCCTCTCTCTTCATTCCCATTATCAACTAACCCATCTTCTTCTGCTCCTGTTTTTGGCCAGCAAATAGAACAAGCCCATTACCAGGCCCAATACCAACTACAATATCCAGCCCACAACCATCATTTCTTCTCCTGAGCTTGATTCACAACCAAACCACCACCATCAAACACCACCAATCTGCCTCCACCACCACCTTCTCAATCCGATCACCAACTCCCACTACAGAACATGCATTCCATGACCACCCATTCCAAGAACAAGATCACCAAACCCACGTATAAACTTTCCCTTGTCGCTTTCAAACACCCCCCCCCCCCACCAAACAGACACTCCCACCTCCGTTAATCAAGCTTTGCAAGACCCGAACTGGCGCCACCGATGTCAGAGGAGTTTGATGCTCAAATCCACAAAGAGACGTGGGATCTGGTACCACCATACCCATCTCAAAATATGGTTGGCGTTCGTTGGGTTTTCATAATCAAAGAGCTCCCGGATGGTTCTGTCGACAAGTACAAGGCACGCCTTGTTGCGAAGGGGTTTCATCAAAAATAGGGATTGCATTATTCTGAAACTTTTAGTCTGTCGTTAAAATAACGACTATTCATATTGTTCTTGGTATTGAAGTGATCATAGAAACAGAAGAAGAAACAGAGCCCATTACTTTCTCTCATGACATTTGTCTTCATCTCTGTTCTTCCTGCATTTTTTTAATGAGAAATTTAGATGTTCATCTTATTAAAAAGGTCTCAGACAAAAGCAATTCAATATCTGGATTGTTTTTGCTTTCTGTATTAGTGGTTTGGTAGCAGGCTGTTAATTACATTAGCTGTTACTAATGTCTCCTGTATGTATATATGACCAATGTGGCAGTGTTTAGTTTCTAGTTAATGAGATTACAACCACATATTTTTCTAATTAATGAGATTACATACACTTTTTTCTACATATGTTTTGCTTCATCTCTCTCTACTCTCGTCGCTTCATCTCTCTCTACTCTCGTCGAGCTTAATATTCTGCGTTCCTGAGGAATTTTATATTTTCATTTTTCGGTTTCATGGTCCATGAAAAGTTTTAACTTTGACTAATCCTGAGTATAGGGAAAAAGTACTTCAATTTTCTGACTATGCACATAAAAGTTCCATTAGTACTTTCGATTACAACATCTACTCTAAAACTACGAGGCTTTGCTTTCGATTACAGTGTAAAAAATCATCTCCTATAAATATAAAATCAGAATCGACACAATCTCTAAATCTACTCGGCAGGCCAACATAAATAAAATAAAAAATCTCTTTATATAATGAACCGAATCGGAAACTCTACATGAGTATTGGAAACAAAAACAAACTAAAGAAGTTTTAGTCTAAAACCGAAACAAAAGAACAAACAGAGAGGGACTCTCAAACCAAATAGAAAAAGAATGCTTAGTGATGATGATGTCTGAAAATGTGTAACCACCTCTTGAAGCGGTCCATAAGTGACAAATCCATCTTCTTGTGAACATTGTGGGACGTAGCGACTTTGGGTAATGGTCCGACCACGACCCGTAGCTTAAGCCCAGCCTCACAATAACCGGTCTTTGAGCTAATGAAATAGTGGACTCCTGGTTTGGTGAGCCTGACGAGATCGTAGCCTGTCTTGTGCACGGCTACAGGAGAAGTCGGGTCGCAATATTTGAACTCAAGATCACCGCTGATTTCTAAGACATCGTTGATTTGGTTGTCGTATTCGAAAAGAAGATTGTCTCCAACATGAATCTGCTTCTCCTCGCTCCACTTGTAATAGTAATCACTGTCGTAAACGTTCCATCCTTTGGAGTCACCGACCTTGTAAATCTTTCCAAAAGGAAGGATCTTGCTCGGTGGTGGTGGAGGAATCGGACGTGACGGGTCATGGACGACAAGAACGTCGAGTTTCTGTCCGGATGCGCATTGAGCATGATTTGAGCTGATGAAGTAGTAAAACCCTGGTTCCGTGAGAGTCACGACATCGTGTCCCGTGTTGTAGACGGCTTTAGGAGAAGAAGAGTCACAAAACTCGTATTCCAAAGCGCCCGAGACTTGAGTCACGTCGTTGATGTTGCGGTCGTATTCGAAGACGAGTGAATCACCGACGTGAAACTCCTTACGCTCGGCCCAATCGTAGTAGACGTCGTCCTTCGTAGTCCATCCATCGGAGTCTCCGACTTTGTAGACCGTCGCGGAGCAGCAACCCAAGAGAACCGTGAAGATCACGAGAACGAAGCCAAAGATCTTCCTTGTTGTAGCCATGATTCGATGGTATAGACGAAGAAGAAGAAAGATGAATAAATTGAGAAGCGAAGAAGAAAGATGATATCAGAGAGAGAGAGAATATTTGGAGAGGTTTTGATGATTGTGTTGTTAGTGAGAAAAAGAGAGAAGCCTATCGCTGTTTATATAGAGCACTCAACGATCTCCTAATCCTTGCTATTTTAGGATTTTATTTAGTTTATTTCCTTTTTTCAAGATTAAACAAAGTTTTAATATTTTTGCAATATATTTATCTGAGAAATACTTTTTGGACTTGGATTCACCTCTTCTCCTGAAAAAAATCACGTTTCAAAGATTCGAGATATGTGTAGTGGAGGGTTGAGAGGAGGAAAGGAGAGTAGAGGCTAATAATAGAGTATCCCACACCTGAGTTATGGAGGCGAAAAGTTGTGTTATATAAAGAGAAAAGAAAAAAGCAATGGTCACGACCTTACTTGAACATGATCTATAGGCTCGTACCTCTGTGTCCTTGATTTCTAAGGAGACAGGCCTTAAACCCTGGTGGATGAACCATGACCATGCGATCAGAGGATCGTTACTCATCTGATCAGAGGATCAGAGCGTGATCGATGGCTACGACTCTCTTAGAATTTCTGGCGCCGTAGAGGATCGTTACTCGGCTGGGGTCTATTCCTTGCCGGGGTGGTCGCATGGCGGTCTGACAGTTCCCTTAAATTTTTGTTGGGCTCGTTTCCGCTGTTTTTTGTCCCACATCGTCAAGCAGCAAACTATACATTTAGATACACCTGATTTATAAATCTGACGTGTGAGTTTCAAACAAGTTACGGAGCCGTGCGGTGAGCACAAAGCGAAATATTCTTTCGCCTTTTACTAAAGAATACCGTGTGCTCTCCGTGCTAAACGGCATACGCCTATATTTGGAAGGGTTTAAAAGCTCATCGAGCAACAACCCCATCAATTCTTGAGTTCAAAAGCCAACAATCATTGCTCATTTTTTACTGATGCATGTTTTTTTCTATAAATGTATATGTTTGTTACTATATATATCACAAGAATATAAGTAAGTATATATGGAAGTTTTTGGAGAAAAACAAAGAGTATATATGGAAGTTGGTGTTTTTGCTTGAGCTTAAAAAAAAAAAAAGAAGGAATTATCCCACATCGAGAAGAGAGAACGAGATAAGACCAAAGTTGGAGCTATAAAAAGGAAGTGAGTAGGACAAACCAAATCATACCTTTCTCGGCCTTTTGGCTAAGATCAAGTGTAGTATCTGTTCTTATCAGTTTAATATCTGATACGTGGGAGATCGTCCCACATGATATTAACTTTATTTCTCTAGGGGGAGAGTCCATTATGGCAGTTCACTGTCTGGGCTCTCAAGCGTCGCCTATGCGTTGCACTACTGCAAGGGCTTTTGGCGCACCCCACCATAACCAGCTTAAAACCTTATCTCCAATCTTTTTTAGTAGAGCTCTCTCTCTGTTCTAGAAGAAAAACAGAGAGTACAATACTAATCTTTGGTTTGTAACTAAATAATTGCAGCAAAAACTTTCCCACGTCAGAGGAAGAGTGGGAGAGAAACTTATGATATTGAGATATTACAATAAGAGTGGCTCAAAAGCTTTATTTCAACAGAATGCTAGAGAAACCTTCCATCTTTCTTGGCTTTTTATTACTAAAAGTCCTATATAATCTGCTATGATACCAGGAGACGCAAACAATTTACATATAGGCTAACAATATGCAATCCGTGAGTTTCACTTTGATACTCATCCGTTACAGCAACCTTGAATTAAAACATCGAATTGTTACATTTACAGCTACCTCACATAATTCAAATAAATACGTACTACATAACTTTTCTTACTATTAATTTGGCCATTGTTCCCAAATCTACATCGGAGAAGACTTAGGTGTACGGTCGAAGAATCTTTCCTTACAATGTGGTTCCACCACAAATTGATCAATCATCTTTGAGAGTTCGTTGCCTACCCAGAATCTTATGATCTCTTTCCAAGAGTTTTAATTTAAATTAAGGCTAGTTTTGGATAATCCTTCAATGGGCCGATGATAACAAAATTAAAGGGGCCGAAAGGCTCAATACGTAGTATAGTTAATCACATATTATATATGGTTTCTTTTCTAAAATGTCCCACATCAGTTCTGTTAACACAACTCTAACCACATATATACATCCACATGCTGCACATAGCTTGTCCCTTCGGGGACATCTGATAAAATTGGAACGATACAGAGAAGATTAGCATGGCCCTAGACATTTTTATAACTACTACTTAGCAAAACAAAATATAATAAGGTTCTCTCTTTAAACATCAAATATAGACTTGGAGGCATTTTATCGTGGTTTTATCCGGATTTAGGAAACAGTAACATCACTAGCTATTAATAAATCTTTGAATCTTGTATATCTACGAGAGAGGGAGAGATAGAAATGTAATATGGGATCATGGGTTTAATTAATTATTTGGATGGTTGTGTTAGAAGTTTTGAATATATGTTTATGATTTTTATCTCCAGAAGAATGATAAAGTACGCATCAGACCTGCTAGAGTTTAAGACGATTAGAGGATCCTATCCAGAGTTTGGATTATCCTATGAATTTCGTAAAAGAAATTTTAGACCGGATTTTCTTGCTCAAAACAAGCGCAGTAGAAAGATTTTATTTTTGTTTTGTAAGCAGTTTTGTACCTCTTTGGTTTATTGGAGTTGTGGTAAATATTTTTCGTATAATCAATACAGAAGTTAAAATCAATAGAATTGCTTTGACGAGACATGTCACAAATAAAATGTAAGAATAGAAAGTGATTTGTAACATTTGCAAAAAATAAATGGAATGAATGGATTTGAGTTTAGCAGGTTATTTGGACTCAAACAACGGTCCAATAGCTAACACACTTCAAAATAAGTAAGATCGCGAAAACAAAATTTGTGATGGATATCTTTTCATGCTTAGGTTGATTTTTTTACAGGATGACATGATGGGACCACTCATGGGGGAGTAAATTTCTCTCACCATTACACAAAAAAAAAGTCTTGATTTGGGCAATGATGTATATGATAGATTTCCAAAGTACAATGATAGCTTTCTCAACAGACTGTTCAGAGTTAGTGAAGATTAGGAGTGTCAAAAATGGGTAACCCGACCCAAACCCGTCTGGATTCGAGATTTATATGAGCAGATTGAACCTACCCATTTAATTTATGGGTTAAAATTTATATACCCAAACCCAATAAATTTAAACCCATTGGCCAAAAGGATTATATGGGTTACCCATATATAAATAATAATTAAAGAAAACATACTATATAATTATTAAATCGATGAGAGTTTTCAAGTAAAAAATTAAATGAAAATGTTTAGGTATTAAGATAAAATAAAGTCATCATAAAATCATAAAACGATAAAACCATTGGTCATTTTGAGGAAAATTCGAATATTCTTTTAGAGCATATAATTTTATGATATCATCTTTTATTAATGATAAGAAAAATATATTAGCACTAATAGTTAGTATTAACAAAATAGTGAAGATAAATGATAAATTTACGTTTTTCATCAGTTTATAAACCCTAACACTTTTAAAATATTTACATACTTTTTATTGGGCGATTCTCTAAAATAGCACACTTTTAAGTTTTTGTTCCAAATATAGCACACTTTTTAGGGGTTTGTTCCAATTTAGGGTTTAAATTTCTAATAGTAGCACAAATTCAATCCAAAACTCTTTCCATATTGGAGAAATCTAAATCCTAAATTGGAAAAAGAGAACCCACACATAATGTTTTAATTTTGCTTCTAATTTATTTAGAATAAACAAGTATTTTTACATAATAATAACAAAATTATGTTAATTTTAGGGTATTGCTCTTTATTATTTTTTATTTTTTCCATGATAAATCCAAGGGTAACTGATAAACTTAATGGGTGAATCCGTCAAACCCAAAAACCCATTAGGGCTAACCCACCAAAACTCATTTATTTAAATGGTTAAAAAAATTCAACCCGAATCCACTAAAAACCTTTGGCAAAAAAGGTCAACCCATTTTGACACCTCTAGTGAAGATGTCGTCAATCCCCTTGGAATGGTCGACCTTCTCGACGCATTTGGATGAGTTTATGAAAATGAAAGACAAATTTTCATTTTTCTCTCTCTCTTTTATCCCACTTAGGTTAAATACCAAGGCTGATTGTCTAGCCCGAAGTGCCATATTATTTTCTTATGATGTTCTTTATGTAGACGTTGTACATCCGGTTTGGATTTCCGAACTATTTTAATTAAAAGTTATTTACCTAAAAATCACACGTAGAAGTTTTAATACCCTCAAATTATGGAGAAGTTTTATCCCTCCAATTGACATTCTTCCAAGAGAGTAACCAAAATATTTGCACTACACATACCATTTTTCAGGGCAACTGCACCGATTCGACAGGTCTTTTTTGGGCTTTGAAAATCGCGTCAGGCAAAAGAGGAAATAAAGTTAAGAAAGTGTGTTAATACTAAAATATTATAGTCCCATAAAGAGAAAGGTTGTTCTTTCCTACGAAAGGTCCTCTTTCCTATCAGTGAAAAGAAGATTAAGAGATCTCAGACACACAGGCGACGTGAGGTTCGAGGGCGTGGAGGAGATCCAGATAGTCACTGAAAGGTCTTGGCACAAAGAGGGATGCAACCAGAAGGTCTTGTTGTTGTGGGACTAAGAGGTCTCCCATCCGTCTCATACTTTATCGTTCTCTTCTCTCTATCGATGCACCACAAAGGTATTGTACATGGGTTTGTACATCACACCCATGTACGACCATTGGAAATACTAAGTGTACTGCACTAATCCGCTTTCTATAGAATCAATTGGTGTACATCATTAATGCATATTGTGTACCTCATTTAACGCATATAAATGTACACATTGTTGCTAAATATGTACACATACCGTGGTACACAGACGGTTACTTAGTTAGTGTACATCATTACCATATATATTACCTTAAGTTGCAAACGTCTAGTATACATCAACAACCTAATTTTTGTGCGATTTAGAAGTCTCTCATCCGTCTCGGACTTTATCGTTATCTTCCCTCTATCGATGCACCACAAAGGTACTGTACCTGGGTTTGTACATCACACCCATGTACAACCATTGGATTCGAGATTTATATGAGCAGATTGAACCTACCCATTTAATTTATGGGTTAAAATTTATATACCCAAACCCAATAAATTTAAACCCATTGGCCAAATGGATTATATGGGTTACCCATATATAAATAATAATTAAAGAAAACATACTATATAATTATTAAATCAATGAGAGTTTTCAAGTAAAAAATTAAATGAAAATGTTTAGGTATTAAGATAAAATAAAGTCATCATAAAATCATAAAACGATAAAACCATTGGTCATTTTGAGGAAAATTCGAATATTCTTTTAGAGCATATAATTTTATGATATCATCTTCTATTACATTGTCTATTAATGATAAGAAAAATATATTAGCACTAATAGTTAGTATTAACAAAATAGTGAAGATAAATGATAAATTTACGTTTTTCATGAGCTTATAAACCCTAACACTTTTTAAAATATTTTACATACTTTTTATTGGGCGATTCTCTAAAATAGCACACTTTTAAGTTTTTGTTCAAAAAATAGCACAATTTTTAGGGTTTTGTTCCAATTTAGGGTTTAAATTTCTAATAGTAGCACAAATTCAATCCAAAACTCTTTCCATATTGGAGAAATCTAAATCCTAAATTGGAAAAAGAGAACCCACACATAATGTTTTAATTTTGCTTCTAATTTATTTAGAATAAACAAGTATTTTTACATAATAATAACAAAATTATGTTAATTTTAGGGTATTGCTCTTTATTATTTTTTATTTTTTCCATGATAAATCCAAGGGTAACTGATAAACTTAATGGGTGAATCCGTCAAACCCAAAAACCCATTAGGGCTAACCCACCAAAACTCATTTATTTAAATGGTTAAAAAAATTCAACCCGAATCCACTAAAAACCTTTGGCAAAAAAGGTCAACCCATTTTGACACCTCTAGTGAAGATGTCGTCAATCCCCTTGGAATGGTCGACCTTTTCGACGCATTTGGATGAGTTTATGAAATGGAAAGACAAATTTTCATTTTTCTCTCTCTCTTTTATCCCACTCAGGTTAAATACCAAGGCTGATTGTCTAGCCCGAAGTGCCATATTATTTTCTTATGATGTTCTTTATGCAGACGTTGTACATCCGGTTTGGATTTCCGAACTATTTTAATTAAAAGTTATTTATCTAAAAATCACATGTAGAAGTTTTAATACCCTCAAATTATGGAGAAGTTTTATCCCTCCAATTGGCACTCTTCCAAGAGAGTAACCAAAATATCTGCACTACACATACCATTTTCAGGGGAACTGCACCGATTCGACAGGTCTTTTTTGGGCTTTGAAAATCGCGTCAGGCAAAAGAGGAAATAAAGTTAAAAAAATGTGTTAATACTAAAATATTATAGTCACAGAAAGAGAAAGGTTGTTCTTTCCTACGAAAGGTCCTCTTTCCTTCAGTGAAAAGAAGATTAAGAGATCTCAGACACACCGGCGACGTGAGGTTCGAGGGCATGGAGGAGATCGAGATAGTCACTGAAAGGTCTTGGCACAAAGAGAGATGCAACCAGAAGGTCTTGTTGTTGTGGGACTAAGAGGTCTCCCATCCGTCTCAGACTTTATCGTTATCTTCCCTCTATCGATGCACCACAAAGGTACTGTACCTGGGTTTGTACATCACACCCATGTACAACCATTGGAAACTTTAAGTGTACTGCACTAATCCGCTTTTTATGGAACGATTGGTGTACATCATTAAGTCATACCGTGTCCCTCATTTAACGCATTTAAATGTACACTGAGTTCCTAAATGCGTACACATACCGTGGCACACACACAGTTACTCAGTTAGTGTACATCATTACCATATTTATTTCCGTAAGTTGCCAACGTCTAGTGTACATCAACAATCCAATTGGTACACACATTCAAGTTACATAGATTTACGGCACATCAATAACTTTTTTTTTAAAACTCAATCACTCTCAGACCCGCTGAGCTTCATTTCGTCCCACGCATTTCAGTGGCATTTTTGTCTAGTTTATCCTAATTTGACATTCTAAGGGAGAATTTTCGGTGTGACATTTCAGGGTATTAAAACTTCAAAGTGACATTTTGAGTGAATTTTTTTTTAATTAATATATTTTGTTGACCAAAAAAATTGGGATGGAAAATTTTGAGGGTCTGCTGTCATTTGAGATAAATAAGGTTGCTTGTGAAAACATTTTGAAAATTAATGGTAGAAAAAAAAATCAAGCAAAATCAGAAGTAACATAACAAATATTATTTATTCTAGGCTCTCGTTCGATGAATCAAGAAATGAAGAAGAGCAGTAATGCCAGTTATCACACACGATGTAGTTTCATAAACATTTTTCATGCCTACGCTAGATTAAAAGTAGAGAATATTTCCAAATCTACCATTTTCCAAGAAAACCTTTCTAAATCTACCATTTTATTTTAAACCTTTCCAAATCTTACCACAAAACTACTTTTCAGTAGTGTTAATTTACGTTTCTGCCCTTGGCATTAAATGCATTAAATTGTGATAGATTGTGGTAGACTTAATTGGTGGACAAGAATAACATATGAAACATAAAGAGTCAGAGAATTTAGTGGACGAAAAGAACTGGTGAAGCATTAAGAGTCTGAAATTTTGGGAGACGAGAATATCGTAACACTTTCGAAGTCTGTATTTGTCTCTACCTTTTATTTATCGTCCACGTGACCGAAACTAAGTAATCTTTATGTCCACTTCAGGAATAGAAGAAGATGTCCACGTCCAAATGTATACGTAGATAGAAGACACGACCGAATGGACAACTTGTGAATCTGTGTTACGCGCGGACAATAAGTTGTCCACTAAAGTCGTGAGAGAGAGAGAGAGAGAGATTTACAAGAGAGAGAAAGATTTAAGAGAGAGAGTGTGAGATTTACAAGAGAGAGAGAGGGCAAAAATGTCTTTTTCGAGTTGGGATGTGGTAGATTTGGAAAGAGATTTAGATTTTTTTTTTGTCATCTGGAATTTTTATATCATCAAAGTGAAATACATAATGGAATACAAAGCCAGGATTTATAAACAAAATCCTGGAAACTAAGTCGGCAGAAGAACAGTAAATCCCCGGAAACTAAGCCCAAAAGAGGAAATCACCCGAGTTAAAACTAAAGAATACACATAACTAATTAAACCAAGCTCAAGACCCATTATCGAAGCAGAATAAACATCACAAATAACACGATATCCAGATCGCACGCCACCAACAAGACACCTTATCTTCTGAAAAGTTTGCACCAAACACGAGTCGAAAAGCGAGCGAGGAAAGCCCAACCAACGACAAACAAATCATCTTATAGCGAATAGAGACTACCTCATCTACCAAAGGGTTCCTAAGCTTCCAAACCGGCAAGGAAGAACTAAGAATAAACAGTCTAGATCAACACACTCTCCCGGAAAACGGGAATGTCGATCACGACTTTTAAAGCCTAGGTAGAAGCTTTTGAACTGACCAGATCTCGATCAGATCTATAGAGTAGAGACAAGGAGCGATCACCGATCCTCTGGACCACACCGAACTCAAACAAAGCACGGCAGGAGATCAACCAAAGAGATACAAAGCAGACATCAGGAGAAGAAAAGGCAACCAACCACGACAACACAAACCCACCACAAACAGGCCAAAGAGATGTCCTTACTCCGGATAGGGATAACACTCGGATCGAAAGCTCAAACCAGGAGTAAGAGAAAAGGAGAGGGAGCCACGGCTACAAGCTGGCCAGACCAGAAACCTCTAGCCGGCTAGGAAGAACGACGTCGACTCTTCAAATCCCCACAACTTAGATCTAGATCTGATAAAACCGAATTCAAAAGAAGTTAAAGGTACTCAAGAGATAGCTAAAGGAAAAATTCGGTGCCGGCGCTAGAGAAGTCGCCCGACACCGGTAAAAACATGAATCAAGACGGCGGCCGCTGAAGAAGAGCAAGAGAGAAAGAGAAATTTAGGGTTTTTTTAACGTGGAAAGAAATTTAGATAAATGGTAGATTTTGAAAGATTTTTTTTTAAAAATAGTATTTTAGATAATTTTCTTTTAAAAATATGGACTAGAGTACAAATTAAAAGCCTTATTATTAAACACTTTGGCGAAAGAGACAGCGAGATATGTGTAGTGGAGGGTAGAGAGGAGGAAAGGAGAGTAGTATTTAAAATTTAATTCGGTGTAAATATACTATTCTACTAAATAACCATATTAAACCAAATAAAAAAATTTAAATTTGGACTCAGATTAAACCAAGCTTCCTATTCTTAAGGTGGCTTATCATTTGACTCTTTTTTATAAACCACCACTAATCTTTTTATCCTATGCGGGCCTTTTAACACAATATTATTTTTTTCATAGATTATGTAATTTATGTTTATTTTTAAAAATTTAAATCATAATATATGCGAAAAATCTAGTTTTTTTAATTATATAAATAATGTGACGATTTAATTTTCTTACAATCAAATAAAGATGAAAGTGGAATACAATGATTAAAAATACGTACGCAATGGCAATATGTGTAATTAGTTTAGTAAGCAATGCCTAATTAAATATAAAAAAGCTGAAAAAGGGGAAATTGCGACACTTCAGCATGGCATCAGTGTAAATAACACGTAAAAGCAAGGTTACTCTCTAAAAATACTTTTTAATTAATATATTAGGGATACTTTTTTATTTCAATCAGTACATGTATCTATTATATAATTATTTGATATGGTGATATTGTACGAATTGTAAGTTGAATTATCGATTATATAATTATTTGATATGATGATATTGTACGATTTGTAAGTTGAATTAAATATTAAGAGAAGGATTATATATATATATATATATATATATATATATATATATATATAGATATAGTAGAATGATTAGGGATTAACTAATTACATAAATATCCTTAGATCATATGTACGATATTCTTTACATGTCTCCTCAAGATGGAGGGATTTTAGTGACTCCAATATTGGAATACGCCAGTTAAAAACTTGCTCGAGATAATGGTTTTGTCAAGGCATCAGATTGTTTGTTGCGTGTATATTCGTTTGAAGTTTAGCGGATTGTTTAAGTATTTTGACTAAGTACGTTGCATGTTGTGATTGATGTTTGCATGTTAATGGCTAAACTTTTGATGCATGTTCTAGTATTTACATGTGATGGTGGTGTGTGGTGAGAAGTGATTGGCGTGAGTGGTTGATACCCCATGGCAATGTCTATGATGGGGGTGTGTGGTGAGAAGTGATTGGCATGAGTGGTTAACACCCCACGACCATGTCTGTGATATGGGCGTATTCGGTGCTGCCAGGATCCATTACATGAAGGTAAGAAGACTTAGTACGTTGGCTGATCCCCAATGGCCAAGTGCTATACGACGGTGTGGCTCGATAGAGATGTTTTGCGGCTTGAGTGTCTTTGTGACTACCAAGTGCAAGTGTTCTCTTGTTTTGGAAGGAAGTATCTGATACACAATTTGGGGCCCTAGGATGCATTAGACATGTTGTGGTATTGCATTCATGTTAGTGTCTTGTTTAGGTTATAGCTTTCGCATGTGCATACTTTGATCGATTGCTTGATTCACATGATTACTTGTTGATGTTATTTTGGGTTTGGGTTGAGAAATTAATGCATGATTAGTGGGCCTAACTCATTGAGTATTTCTAGAATACTCAACCCCCCCCCCCTTTTCCTTGCAAGTAACCAGTAGAGGGAAAACCTTAGGGAAGATCGGAACGTTAGGACAATCGGTAACTTAGGTTGGACCGTTGATGGGACCGCCCTCATAGAGTTTATCCAAGGAGTTTCCATGATGACATTGTATATCGCGGGATTATCGGCTACTAAAAATTCCACTACTTTTGTTACTCCATCGGCGAGTACGGGCAACTTGATCATCCCAAGGGTCATTGTTGTTTCCCATGAAAATCCAGTCAGCAGCTTTGGAGTTGCTGTTACTTCGGAAAGACTGATTTCCATGCGTCATAGAGTTTCGCAAAAAATAATGTCTACGGAGCTTCTCGTATTGATCAGCACTCTTGCAACTTCATAGTCTGCTACAACCAACTCGATTACTAGCGGGTCATTGTGAAGCTGCTCGATGCCGACTGCTTCTTTTTTTTCAAATGAAATCACGTCGTTCGAACGTTGGTGGATGCAACCCAGGTAGTGCTAGAATATGCTCGGCATTGAAAAGCTTTGATCGCGGAGACGGTGTCCATACAGAACTGAGATCCTCCCATTATCATGTTTATTCTACTTTAGGGTCCTTGCTGATTTGCTTCGTCATCTTGTCTCCCTCTCTTGGCTGGCTCGTCGGCTCGGTCTTCATGGTGAGCTTGTTTTGCCTCGTCCTTTCAGTCGAAGTCTTTTAGGCTGACTGAATCACCCAATTTTCCTTCCGCGAGCCTCGCTGCAAGCAACAAACCAAGACTCCTACAGTTTGCAGTGAGGTGTCTGTACTGATGGTGATGTTCGCTATAAGCCTTTTCGTCGTATGTGCTAGTATTTCTCTTCCAAGTGTTCCAGGGTAACTTTCCGCGATCGGTTCTCACCTGATAATTGTAGGCGCCTCCGAAACTGTTCTCTTTCATTATGGATGAAACAGCTATTCTGTGAGTTCTTCTTGAAATTTGATGGAGTCGTGCTGGTGCTCTGAACGTTACTTCGGCTCGTCATTTTTGTTGAGCCATATCCCTGTGACAGAACTTTGATTTATGCTTCGTTGACTATAAAATCCGAGGCTCGGTGCAATGCGTCCTGGATAGTTAATGGTTGGTTCAACGCAATTTCCTCCCTGAAACGTGATTCATACCATAGCGATTTCCTCAGGGCAGTTAGGGCGGCTTTGTCACTTACACCGTCGACTTTAGAGATGACCTTCTTGAAACGCTCCATAAAACTTCGTAACAACTCGGTCGGACCCTAAGATAGAGTCCATAGGTCAGTGTTCGAAGTACCACAATCCATAAACATCGAGTAATGCTTTAGGAAGGCAGCAAATAGTTGATCAAAGCTATTGATTGAATTACGGTCAAGGCTAGAGAACCACTCCAGGACTGCTCCTTTGAGATGTTCCACGAACAGGAGGCAAAAACCGACGTCCCTCTTGTTTCGCTAAAATTGGCTCGTCCCATTGCGATGTGGAATGCCATTATGTGAGCTTTTAGATCGGTTATTCATTTGTATAACAGGATTCGCATTTTTCCAGGGTTGGAGACTCTTGCCTTAGTTATCCGGGCTGTGAACGGCGTCTTCTGAGTTTCTTCCAGTACACGGACTATTTCGGGTGAGCTAATTGCCTTGTGTACTTGCGACTTGAATGCCTTCACCTCGGCAGCGGCTCGGGTCATCGCCTCGCAAATCTCGTTTAGCTCCCTATTCTGGTCTTGGTTTGCTCACCTTGGCACCCTGGTCTGGTTGGCTCTTTGTAGCTCGTCTTTGAAGTGAGCTTGTTGTGTCCAGTAAACGTCTTCCTCCTCGTCCACTAAGTCCTCAGGTTGACTCACATTCGCTCTTCTGGTTATTGGTGCCGAGGCGAAATCTGTATTAGCTGGATGTTCAACGGCTCGGTTTTCTTCAGCTCTTGCCGAGTCGTTTGGTTCTCCATTGTCGTCGTCACTAGTGAACTGGACACGCCTATTAATAGTTGTTCTGGGGACCCTGATTAGCTCGGCTGGTTTGTTGGTGACATTTTACCTAACGGTTACCGGAGTATATTCATCAGGCCGAGGTGGAGGTGGCAGATCTCTTGATCTCCTTGGCGTGTTGCTTACCGTGTTTTGGTAGTGGTAAAGTTAAGAGGCGTTGGGGTTGCATCGAATAGTTGCCTATGGAATCTCCTCGTCGGTCTTATTTTGGTACCACAGATTTGTCGTTCCGAAGTCAGTGCGTAAATTTTCTCGTTCAATGAGTTGTTTGCTTTTTTCTGCTCGTCTACCTTCTTCAGCAGGATGGACAACATATTCTTCATCTCGGCTAGGGATTCTGGAATGGTTTCAGCGTTTCCTGGAGGAAGGCCTCCAGGGATCACGGTATTAGTGATTTGGTCTCCGTCGGCCATCTTGTCAGATCTCGATCACGGCAATCCAAAGAGTAAGAAAGTCTCAGAGTCCCCACAGACGGCGCCAAATTGTGGAGGCCAAAACCCTCACAATTAAATTTTGTCGAGACTTTTAAGGGAATAGAGATTTCTAGGTATTGATTGCACGGAAAAAGATCCAAAGATGGTTTTTATTGCTTGTATGAAAAGTTTAAAGAGTACAAGTTTTTCTTGTGTAAAGTCGGTTGCTCTCTGAAATTGTGAATGTCTCTCTCTGAATGCACTTCTCTTCTTTTATAGATTTCAGATTAGACTGTCTTAACGAGGACACCGGAAACTTTCTTTTTCCTTCGGAGACTCGTATTTCTTTTTTCTTATTGGATTTGTAATTTCCTTTTCCTTTTGACCGACTTTAGTAAAAATGATGTTTTTGGTCTACTCCGAAACTCGTCTTGGCCCATATTGGTTTCTCCTCGGCTTTGCTGTGACTCCGTCTCGGCCCATTATGACTTTGCTTCGACCGAAAGACGAGGTAGTTGCCTTCAGCCCGTCAGAATGAAGTTTGTCGTGACGCATGCCTAGATGCCTCGGCGTTCGGTGGCATTTGCCCCGTCGCGTGTTTGGTTGCCTTGGCGTTTGGTGGCATTTGCCCCGGCGCGTGTTTAGTTGTCTCGGCGCTTGGTGGCATTTGTTCTGGCGCGTGTTTAGTTGCCTCGGCGTTTGGTGGGCTTTGTCTAGGCGCTTGCTTAATTGCCTCGGCATTTGGTCATGCTTGCCTCGACGCGTGCTGTTAGCTGCCTCGACGAATGCTGTAGTTTGCCTCGGCGCATGCTGTTTGCCTCGGCGCGTACTGTAGTTCGCCTCGGCCCGTGATCATATCTACCTCGGCACACTATCATGTTGATTTTGCCAATGGTGAAAACTGACCCCAACAGTTACCGTTAAAGCTCTCGGCATCGACATGAACCTAATCCCTTGGGAGACGTTTGTAGTGTGGATGAGGTTTGGGCCTACTCGGAGTGCAAATATCCATGAGGAGCTGTCAAAAATCCGACAAACGGGGACATTTCGAGACTACCAACGTGCATTCGAACGACTGCGAAACAAGGTGTCCAATTGGTCTGAAGAGGCGTTGGTGGGTACGTTCCTCGGAGGCTTACAACCATCTATAGCCGACGATATTCAAATGTTCCAACAATAGACTCTACAGGAGGTCATAAATTTAGCAAGGATGAAGGATGATCAATTACAAAAATAGAGGCGCGTTTTCACACCTCGGAATCACACAATCAATTCGACTCCGTCGACATCCAATCTGAGGTCCTTTAACGCGAATGCAGCATCACCACGTCCTAAAAAACTCGCCTAGGAGGAGCTACAAAGCAAGCGAAGCCTTGATCACTTTAGTTGTGACGAACCGTACACTCCGGGCCACAAGTGCACAAATCCACAACTTTTCATCATGGAATGGATTGAAGATACGGAATCAGAGGATGAAGAATTAGTGGAGGCTAACCCGACCCCGGAGATCACTCTTCACGCACTGAAAGGTTGGGATTCACCCACAACGACAACACCATTATCAAAGGTCACAGCCTTCCCGCTCTCGTCGACAGCGGTTCGACCCACAATTTCGTCAGTGAGAAAGTGGCTCTCGAACTCAAACTGACGGAGACACCGACAAAGCCGTTCGTGGTTTGTGTTGCTAATGGCGCTCCGCTCCGATGCCGGAGTAAGTATGATGGCGTCGCAATTCAGATCGGAGATGCTCGTTTCCAAGTGACATTGTACGCTCTTCCTTTAGTTGGTCTTGACATGGTTATGGGTGTCCAATGGTTAGAAAGTCTTAGGCCCATAGTTTGTGATTGGAAGGCCCAAACTTTACAACTACAATGGGAAGGAGAAACCCATATTCTAAATGGGCTTCATCAAACCAAAATCAGGCCCACTACAAGACAAGTGTCGAGAAAGAGGTCCGACAAGGTCATATTCTCTTTGCGATATGTTCACCGGAGCCAACACCGGAACTGAAACAGTGGAACGATGATATGCGCGTCATTCTGAACGAATTTGACGAAGTTTTTCAACCTCCCGATGGCCTTCCTCCTCAACGCGAGATCGAACACCACATCACTCTCAAAGAAGGTACCAATCCTTGTTAGATTTTAGAGAGAAAGAGTAACGAGAGAGAGAGAATGTTTAGAGAGGAAGGAGAAGTATGTTTTTTTTTCTTATTGGAATGAATGGAGGGATTACATTGTTTATATAGACAAGAGATTACATAAAGAATACATAAATTATGTAGATTGGTGGAGTGATATGTGGAGTGATTTGTGGAGTGATTGGTGGAGTAATTTGTGGAGTAATTGATGGAGTGATTTGTGGAGTGTTTGGTGGATGATATTGACTTTAATATCAACACCTTCTAGAACTCCATCTTAGTTTAACACTCCCCCTCAAGCTTAACCGTAGAGATAAGTTTGGAACCGATAAGACTCACCTCATTAAAACCTTAGTGTGAAAAACCACTTGGGATAAAAACACACTTAAGGAAAAAGAGTATGAATCTCACGGCTACTTGATCTCTACGAGCCCGAACTTGGAGTGTATAAACTCGCATACCTTCAAGCTTGCGGCCTTGGTGAAAATTTCCGCAAGTTGATCCGAACTCCTTGTGTAACATGGTAAGATGAGTCCCTTTTCAATGGCTTGGCGCACCTTATGACAATCCACTTCAATATGTTTGGTGCGTTCGTGGAACACCGAATTGGAGGCAATGTGTATGGCCGCTTGATTGTCGCAATGCATGGTTATGGGACCTTGAGTGTTGATATCCAAATCTTTGAGTATCGCCTTAATCCATGTGAGCTCGTTTGTTAGCTTCTTCATAGCTTGATATTCGGCCTCGGCACTTGAACAAGCAACCACCTTTTGCTTCTTTGTCTTCCAAGTGACCAAATTCCCTCCTATGAAAGTACAATAGCCGGTTGTGGATCGCCTATCTCTTCTATCACCAGCCCAATCGGCATCACAATATCCTACTATCTCCGAGCTTTCATTGTGACCCATCCAAATGCCATAAGCCGCGGTTCCTTTGATGTATCTTAGAATGCGGTCTACCATGTTCCAATGGTATATCTTCGGGGCTTGCATATGTTGGCTTACTTGGTTCACGGCAAAGCACAAGTCGGGTCTCGTGATGGTCAAGTAGATTAGCTTGCCCACCATCTTCCGATATTGCCTTACATCTTCAAATAGACTATCTTCTATCTCCCCCACTCGTTCTACCTTGTAGTTTTCTTCGAGAGGTGTCTTGGCCGGTTTTGCATCAAGCTTTCCGACCTCACTCAAGAGATCGTGAATGTATTTCCGTTGCGAGATGAAGAGGCCCTCCTTGGATTGACAAACTTCAATTCCCAAGAAGTATTTGAGCTCGCCAAGGTCTTTGATCTCAAATACGGATTTGAGATAATCCTCGATACTTTGAATGCCCTTCTTGTCGTTTCCGGTGATGATAATGTCATCAACGTAGATGAGAATCACTACTAAGCCTTCTTGTATTTTCGAGGTAATGAGTGTATGATCCGATTCCGATCTTTTGAACCCTCTATCTCTTAATGTCATGCTAAGCTTGTGGTACCACGCCCTTGGAGATTGTTTCAATCCGTAGATAGCCTTCCTTAGCCTTAGAACCTTCCCCGATGTAATCGAGTCTTCAAGACCCGGTGGAGGAGTCATGTATACCTCGTCTTCTAGTTCTCTTTGAAGGAAAGCATTCTTGACATCCATTTGCCATAAATCCCAATTTAGGTTTGTGGCAAGTGACAAGACAATCCTTACGGTGTGTAGCTTGGCGACGGGAGCAAATGTGTCGTTGTAGTCTTCTCCATACGTTTGTGTGAATCCTCTTGCCACAAGTCTCGCCTTGTGCCTTTCAATATCTCCACTACTAAGTTATTTGATTGTGAATACCCATTTGGAGCTCACGGTCTTCTTTCCTTCCGGCAAGTCGGCTTCATCCCAAGTGTGATTTTGTACCATAGCTTTGCACTCTTCTCCTATCGTCTCTTTCCACACCTTGTGTTCCTTTGCTTCTTCGTAACTTGTTGGAATGTATTCTTGGTCAAGTTTTCCGAGGAATGCAATGTGCTCTTGAGGAATGTATGCTAGAGTGCACACGGCTTGGGTTGGATGGGCTACCGCATTGCAATTGTAGTACTTCCATGTTGATGGTGAGGACCTCTTTCTTGTGCTTCTTCTTAGTGTGACCGGTTGTTGTTGCACAATGGAGCTTGGTTCGGTTGATTGTTGATCATGGGCGACCGGTTGTTGTTGCACAATGGGGCTTGGTTCGGTTGATTTTTGATCATGGGCTTCGGGCATGGCTTCGCTTGACTCGCCTTGGTCATGAACATCGGAGTGTATCTCGGTTTGGTTGCCCCCCTTATGGCCAAGGGGAGGAGACCCCTCATTAGACGTAGCACCCTCGGCCGGTTGTGTAGGAGGGTTTGTATCGGCTGCATTCATTTGGCGTGTCCCGGCTCCGAATGTACTTGAGATCCCAAGCGTCTCTAGGATTCTTCTAAGGTTGGTGGCTCGGTCCGAGGAGGTATGGGAGAGATCTTGTAAGTCTTCCCAATCCCTTTGATCGTAGTACCCTTTTCTTTCCATAAACTTGACGTCCCGCGATACTAGGACCTTCCTTGTGTCCGGATCGTAACATTTGTACCCTCTTTGGGTGGTAGAGTATCCAATGAACATAGCCTTTGTGCTCTTGGCATCAAGCTTGTTCCGAAGCTCCCCAGGAACTAATACAAAACACACACAACCAAATACACGTAAGTGATTAAGGGAAGGTTTGGTTTTGTTGAGTACCTCAAATGGGGAGTTGTCATGAAGAATTTTGGTGGGTGTCCGATTGATGAGGTAACATGCCGAGACCAAGGCGTCACTCCAAAACTTCTTCGGGACATTGTTGTGAAACATCATGGATCGCGCGACTTCCATCAAGTGTCTATTCTTTTGTTCGGCCACACCATTTTGTTGGGGCGTGTATGGACAATTTGTTTGATGGATGATGCCATGCTTTGCTAGAACTTGTTTAAAGGCATTGCTTGTATATTCCCCACCATTGTCACTTCTAAAAATTTTAATCTTAGCATTGTAATGGTTAGAGATATAAGTTTGAAAGTTAGTAAATGCCTCAAGTACTCTATCCTTAGATGGCAATAATGTTACCCAAGTATACTTCAATTTTTCATCTATAAATGTGACAAAATACTTATGATTTTCGCGTGATGTACAAGGTGAAGTCCACACGTCGGAATGGATTAAATCAAAGCAATTTTCATAGATAGTTGAAGACTTAGAAAACACCGATTTACAATGTTTACCAAGTATACAAGCTTCACATTCATCATTTTTAAACGAGATACTAGGGAACATAAGTCCTAATGCACGCGAGTGGGGATGACCTAGTCTAACATGCCAAATTTCACTATTAATATCCGAAGAAGAAGTTGAACTAAACGAGCAAGATAATGAGGGAATGAATGATTCGTCTCTAAGCAAATATAAATCATCCTTGACACCTCCTTTTCCGAGCACCTTATGCGTCTTAATATCCTAAAATGTTACATCGTTAGGACTAAAGATAGCAATGCAATTCAAATCGGTAGTAGCTCGTTTTACCGATAATAAGTTGGAAGTAAATGTAGGCATGTAGAATGCTTTAGACTTCTTTTCAAACAATTTAAGATTTCCTATTCTCTTAATTGGAATTTTTGTTCCGTTAGCAATCACTACATTTCCTATGGCCGATTCAACGTTATCAAGTAATTTAGCATTGCTAATCATATGATGGGATGCTCCCGAATCAATAACTATTGAATCTTTAGGATTATAGGAATAGAAAGTGGTACCGGATTCATTTAGGTTGCCTTGATGGATGGTTTTGATGAGTGCATCCAAGTCGGCTTTCCTCACGAATTCACCGAATTGTTGAGAAGTCATGTTAGCCATGACACCGTCGGCCGAGGATGTTCCGGCTTGTGATTGCTCCACCATCGGTTTTCTAGACAAGTTAGCCCTTTGTTCTTTGAATTTATTGGGCTTGAGATGTGGATGTAGAATCCAACACTTATCCTTCGAATGACCTTTCCTTTTGCAATGATCACATACCAACGTCCTTCGGTCTTCGGGCATGTACACTCCTTTGTTGGCTGTGAGAAGCTCCTTCTTTCCACCAAAGAGTCCTTGAGAGCCTTCCTCCTTTTGAATTTGAGCACACACCTCTTCAAGACTTGGGAGTTTGTTTGCTCGTAACATATGCTTGATGAGATCCGAGTAGGTAGGGTTGAGAGTCATAAGTAGTCCGAAGACTTTGTCTTGCTCGCGCCTCTCAAGTAGCACCTCCGGATCGGTTGAGCTTGGCCTAAGCATCTCTAGCTCGGCCCAAAAGGATCTAAACTTCCCGAAATGTTGAGTAAACTCCATATCTTCTTGGTTGAGATCGTTGATAGCCTTCTTGATTTCAAAGACTCGGCTTAGGTTGGAGATGTTTCCGAACACCTTTTGTAAAGTGTCCCAAAGTTCCTTGCCATTCTTGCAATACAAGTAAGCTTCAAGGAGAGAGGCTTCAAGCGAGTTTTGAATGATTGAGAGCACCATTTGATCCTCTTGGAACCATTGGCCTTTGTTACCATCAACAACCGTTTCCTTGCCATCTTTTTCGACCGTTGTCTTTGGTACTTCACTTGTCATAACGTGAGTCCAAAGTCCACGGCTACATAGGGCTATCTTGGTTGTTCTTGACCATAGTAGGTAGTTGATTCCCTTGAGAACCACCGGAACAACCACAGGCCGAGAGTTGTTTGAACCTTTCATGCTTAATACAAGCTTTTATCCAATGGATAAAGAGAGATTTCTTCGAATAGATTTGAGAAAGTGGAGATAAGAATGAAGAGAGTAGCAGAAGTGATTGAGAATGAGGTTATCTAGGAGCGTAAAAGCTCTGATACCATGTTAGATTTTAGAGAGAAAGAGTAACCGAGAGAGAGAGAATGTTTAGAGAGGAAGGAGAAGTATGTTTTTTTTTCTTATTGGAATGAATGGAGAGATTACATTGTTTATATATACAAGAGATTACATAAAGAATACATAAATTATGTAGATTGGTGGAGTGATATGTGGAGTGATTTGTGGAGTGATTGGTGGAGTGATTTGTGGAGTAATTGATGGAGTAATTTGTGGAGTGTTTGGTGGATGATATTGACTTTAATATCAACACCTTCTAGAACTCCATCTTAGTTTAACAATCCTATCAATGTTCGTCCCTATCGCTATGCCTACTTTCCCAAAGATGAAACCAAGAAGCAAGTCACCGATATACTTCAATCGGGTATCATTTGTACCATCTCGAGTCCTTTCTCCTCACTGGTCCTCCTCGTGAAGAAGAAAGACGGTTCATGGCACTTTTGCACAGATTATAGAGCTCTCAATTCTGCAACAATCGAAGACCGTTTTCCGATTCCCACTGTGGAAGACATGCTTAAAAAACTCCACGGTGCTGCTTTCTTCACGAAGCTTGATCTCACAGCTGGGTTTCACCAAGTCCGGATGCACCCATAAGACGTTCACAAAACCGCATTCCATACACATCGTGGACATTTCGAATATCTTGTCATGCCATTCGGTCTTTGCAACGCGCCCTCAACATTCCAAGCTCTTATGAATGACATTTTCTGGCCACTCATGCGCAAATTTGTCCTCATTTTCTTCGATGACATTTTCGTCTACAGTCCGACATGGGAGACACATTTGCAACATGTTCGTGAAGTCTTGGATTTGATCCAAAAGCATTGCTTGTCGGTGAAATTGGAAAACAGGAGCTTGAGTATTTGGGGCACATCATCTCTCACAAAGATGTCGCTGTGGATCATTCCAAGATAAAAGCGATGACAGATTGGCCAGCCCCAACCACCATTACCGAGCTTCGCGGATTTTTGGGTTTAACTGGATATTATCGCAAAATTTGTTCGTGACTATGGGCTGATCGCACGACCTCTGACCAACCTCCTACGCAAAGGTAAATTCACTTGGGATTCTGATGCAGAACAAGCTTTCAACAAGCTGAAAACAGCGATGACAACAACACTAACTCTGGCTCTTCCCGACTTCTCCAAACAGTTTGTGATCGAAAATGATGCGTCCAGTGATGGGATTGGCAGTCTTATCTCAGAACGGGCTACCAATTGCCTTTATGAGTCGATCACTCGGGGTTACAAAGAAGGCTTGGTTCACATATGCACGGGAGATGTTGGCGATCATTGTGGCTATTCGTACTTGGCGCACATACTTACCTAGGTGTAAATTTACTATACAAACAGACCAAAGGAGCCTCCGTTACATGTTGGAGCAGCGCATCCTCACTCCCGAACAACATAAGTGGATGGCAAAGCTTGTCGGGATATGATTACGAGATCGTATACAAGCCTGGAAAAGCAAACTCTGCAGCCGATGCTTTATCAAGCGTACCAGATAGCCCAATTATTACTGCCGTTTCTGTTCCGCAAGCATCTATTTGGTCGGATATGCGCTAATTGGTCTCTATAGATCTGTATTTCCTCCGCGGTGTTGCAGCGACCGCAAAACCAGGCCATCCCTACTCCTGGAAAGATGGACTAATCTGCTACAACAACCGTGTGGTGGTCTCACCTACGTCACCATTGATTCAACAGTTGCTCCACGACCATCATGACATAACCTTAGGCGGTCACTCTGGCGTTTTAAGCATCTTCAGCCGTCTCTCTCGCCAATTCTACTGGTTCTCGATGTATAGAACGGTCGCTGATTACGTCTCGCAACGTGACACGTGCCAAAGAGCTAAATCACAAACTATGTCACCGGCTGGACTTCTACAACCACTGCCTATTCTGGAGCAACTTTGGGAAGACATATCGATGGATTTTGTTGACGGCTTACCACGATCCGGAGTTTATACATTTATCATGGTAATTGTCGATCGCCTAAGTAAATCTGCTCATCTCTTGCCATTGTCTCACCCTTACACAGCATCCACCGTGGCCACTAAGTTCATCGAGACGGTTGTGAAACTCCACGGACTGCCGCGATCCATACTTAGCGATGGAGACCCAATATTCCTAAGCAACTTTTGGAAAGAATTATGGAGACTCTCGGGTACCACACTGCAAATGTCGTCCGCCTATCACCCTCAAACAAATGGTCAGACGGAGATCGTCAATCGATGCATCGAACAGTTTATTTGTTGTTTTGTTCAACACCGCCCTAAGCAATGGAGCTCATTTCTTCCTTGGGCCGAGTATTGGTACAATACGACGTTCCATTCGAGCACTCTATGGCCATCCTCCACCTGCAATGCCACGGTATGAAATCGGTTCAACTCTTGTGGGTGAAATTGATGAACAATTGCAGAATCGAGATGAGTTATTGAGTGAGCTGAAACAACACTTGGAGGCGTCCAACAACAGAATGCAGCAAACGTCAAATAAGAAACGAAGAGATGTGGAATTCGAGATTGATGATTGATGATACCATATTTTACATCTTTTTAGGCTTAGATTTTCATCTCATTCATTCCATATTTTGCATCATAAATGCATC
Source organism: Pseudoturritis turrita (assembly GCA_900406555.1). Lineage (NCBI taxonomy): Eukaryota > Viridiplantae > Streptophyta > Magnoliopsida > Brassicales > Brassicaceae > Pseudoturritis > Pseudoturritis turrita. The sequence continues at coordinate 120,730 of OVBL01000141.1, read as the reverse complement.
TTTAGGTACATATTAGGCTAGTTTAGCATAATTTAGCATTTTAGAGTTTATGATTAGGATTTTAGACATATTGCATTGTTTTCTCTCTTTTTAGGTGTTTTGAAGTCATTGGAGCTATGTGGATGCATTGGAGGCTTGGGAGAGGCAAAGGAAGTTGGAAGAATGGATCAAACAAGCAAGAAGATGAAGATTTACCCGAAGAAGAAGGATGACAAAAAAATAGAGAGAATATCGACCCCCCCCCTCATTTCAAGGGGAGGGGTTCGATGAACCATCAAGAAGAAGGAAAAACAAAAAACCAGAGAATAAATCGACCCCCCATTTCGAAGGGAAGGGGTTCGATATGAACCATCAAGAAGAAGGAAAAACCAAAAAAATAGAGAATATATCGACTCACCCCCCCCCCCCCCCCATTTCGAAGGGGAGGGGTTCGATATTTTCTCTGTTTTTTTTCTCAAGATCCAAGATCCGACCCGGTTTGTCCCGGGTCGATCCAGTCCGAACCATTTGCCTATTTAAACAATTTTTCAGACATTTTAACCTAAGTTTTTCTTCTCTCTAGTTGGATTTTGAGATCCAAACATGTTCTTATATTTTGGATCAAGATCTTCATCTTCTCATGTCAATTAGTGAAGAATTTTTCATATCTATCTTTTATATTTATGTTTATGTCTTTTCTTTTGCTTTTCTTTATGTTTAGGAACTAGTTTTCTCATGGATTATGGGCTAGGTAGATTAGGTTGATTTATGGTTGATTGATGATGCTTAGAGTTAGTTTCATGTGCTTTCTAAGGTTTAGGATGTGTTTAATGCTAGATTAGATTTAGCTAATCAAAATCTTGATCATGATCATTTCATGCCCGAAAGGTGTTCGATGAAATGTCTAGGAGAATTCTAAACTTGCTTTTCATACTTAAGCAATGAGAATTGATGTTTAAGGTGATTAGTTGATATATATTAGGAACTTGAACTTAATGATTATTGATCACTAAATTACAATTGGAAGATTAACTTAATTAGGTGATCAATAAATGGATTAATGTCATGAGAGTGAATTAGTCTATTGTGAGTGATCCTTGTCATGGAATTGAGCATGCTCGTTTGTTCTAGCATCATTAATTAGTCATTAGCCATTCCAAATCAATTACCTTTGCCCATGATCCATGTTTTCTCTTTTGTTGAACCATGAGTTGTGCTAGATTATGATGTTTTGATAGTTAGATGATGAGTATTATGGTTGATCATTGTTAGATCCTTCACTTAGGTTGTTCTTAATGCTAGTTTTGACTTGATCACTCAAAATCTAGATCTTTAGACATTTTCACACCCGAGAGGTGTTTGTGAAATTGTTTGAACCAAACCTTTTGTGAACTTGAGTCACATAGCTACTTGACCGTGGTTCTATGAACTCTTGTGATGAAAATGGGAGTATATTAATGCTTGTCTAATCATTGAGATGGAATGCCTAACCGCGGATCTTGAATGTGATTAGAGAAATGGGGTTTTTACCATTGGCGTGGATTAACCTTAAGAATGAATATTCCATTGTCAGGATAGTGCTTGATTAAACCTTTTGCATCATTATTTGATTGTTAATCCATTTTCATGATAGTTTAGCTCAATGTCCAATCTTTTTTTTCTTTGTTTTACTTCTTGTATTTTTAGTTTCTTGGATTTCTTTTATTTTAAACCAAACAAAAACACCAAAAATATTTGCGATAGCTTAGTTTGTTTCTCGCATCTCTAGTGTGCAAGTTTTAGTCCCTTGGGATCGACCCTTAAATACTACTTCGGTGTACCATGCACTTGTGGTTTTGTTTAAGGCTTTATAAATGTAAAGTTTAAGCGCCTAGTTTGATCTTTGTTCTCTAGCAAAGGTAAAATTATCCGCATCAATGATTGGGTCTTCCTGCGTTTACAACTGTACAGACATAAATCAGTTTTTCGGCGTTCCTCACAGAAGCTCTCAAACAGGTTTTATGGTCCATTTCGGGTTGAATCTCGCATCGGCAAAGTGGCTTATCGTCTTGCACTATCTACGTCTTCCCACATTCACCCTGATTTTCACGTCTCACTGCTTAAGAAAAGGATCGGTGCTGATGAACCCGTCTCGGTGGAGCTGCCACCGTTAAAAGAGAATGGCGTCTTGCGTTTGGAACCAGAACAGACCTTGATTTCAAGACTGGTCCATAGACGGAAGAAGCTACATGGGAGGATTTGCAACAACTCACAACAAGCTTTCCGATGTTCCAGGTGAACCTTGAGGGCAAGGTTCTTTCCGACCGTGGGAGTATTGATAGGATACAAGAAGACAAGTACGATGAAGGGGATGCTGAGGTGGCAATAAGAAGATCAAAAAGGCCACATAAGAAGAACCGAAATATCTCCAGTGAGTTGAAGAAGTCTCACACGTTTCTTTGTTTTCAGTTTGTTAATAAGAGAACTAGTCTTAGGAAACGTTCTCCACTTTTCCATTTCCTGCAATGTAAGAGTCAATGACTCCATCTTCTGATTTCTTTGCTTCTTGTACTTTCCCTATTTAAGTAAATGAAAAACAACAAAAATAGGTAGTCTTAACTATCAAACAATTCTCTTGAGTTCTAAGTTACAATTCTCTTGCTTTGGGACCTATCAGTGTAGTAGTCAGGTATCTTATAGGTTAGTAGATTGCGTGAATCACAAGAGTACCATTAAACTTAAATAGTATTTCAAATAACTGCCATAATCACAACCACCAAAATTTAAGCTTCGAATCTTGTTGACAGAAATTTTTGACACATGACAAACGTATTGGCTTAGGTGATTGTATTCGTGTCAACAAACTTATAACTCTTGTTACATTAGTATAGTTTTTAATTTTTATTTTTCACGTTTCCTTATGGATTAGGATTTTGAAAAGCTTTATAAATATATATATACGGGTTTATGGGGTGAAGAATCAAAACAAGCTTGTAAGAAAGTCGACTTTTTATCCAAGTAACAAAGGCTAGGAGAATAGTGGAGAATCAAAAGCAACGATTTTCACGTTTGAGATAGATAACTTCTCGGAGAAGGAAACTACGATACTATCTCCAAAATTCTTAAGCGGCGGCTGCGAATGGTAAAGAAGAAGATTATATGTATATATGTGATTCTTAACTCATCCTCTAGATTCAATCAATAACTTCTTTTAAGGTCGATATTATTAGATGTACAACTAAAAAAGCTTTTGATTAATTAAATCTGTTTTCAAGGTTTGTTAAGGTTTATCCCAAAGGAGATGGTGTTGATGATCACATGTCTCTGTACCTTTGCGTTGCGAATCCTGAATCATTGCGGCTTGGATGGAAAATACGAGCTAATAATTCCTTGGTTCTGTTGAATCAATCAGGCAAAGAGCTCCACAGAACACGTGGTAATTTACTTTTCACAAGTAAACTATACACACATATATATAGACTATTTAAATTAATTTTTATGTTTTTCTCTTACAGAAGTTTGCCAATTGTTCTGCGCTCAGTTCTCAGGATGGGGTTGTGCAGAGCCCTTGCCTTTGAAAAAGCTTAAGAAAAAAGGGTTTCTGGAGAAGAACAAACTGATTGTTAAAGTTGAGGTAAAAGTAGTTGAAGTTGTTCATCAAGGAGATGTAACTGGGAACGAGATGGTAGATTACAATGGTTTCCAAGTTCTTTATTCTCAGGTATGATTAATTATAACGATGCTTTTTGTTGTTGTTTTTAATTCCCTTTTCTGATTAACATAATTACATCTTTCCCTTGTTGACAGGTTGTTTCAGTGAGTAGGCTTTTCATGAAGCATCCGGACATTGCAGTGAATTTCAGACTTAAGAACCAATTGGTTAAGACAACTTACATGAATCTCCTCCTCGGTCTCATCGAGACGCTGAACAAGCCGCCACGTATCTTCTCTGAGACTGAGCTAAGCAATGCCAAAAACGAGTTGATTGATCTAACAGAAGCGGGCTTCAAGCTAGACTGGTTGAAGACGAAGCTTGATGAGGTTTCCTTGGAGTGGAAGAAAGCAAATTTTGATGGTTCTCGAGTCCGAGAACTGGAGGAACACATCAAGAATCTCAAAGTTGAACTGGACGAGGAGAAGGTTAAGTCTGCTGCTAAAGTTTTGTCACTGGAGCAGACGGTGTCGGATCTCAAAGCTGAGCTGAACGAGAAAAAGGCCAAATCTGCTTCTCCTAGAGCTTCGTCGTTCAAGGATGTTGTTTGGTTTTGGAATACTAAGACTAAGTAACAGTGGAATTCGGCCTAGGATATTTTGTTATGAAATATTTGACCCAAAAAAAACAAAATAATAATTGTTTTGGTTAATATTAAACCTCATGTTTTCAATCTTTGTTCTTCTTGTCATGATGGAAAATTAGCGGTTTCATGTGAGGGATATTGCAAATAGTCCATATTCACCTGAGTATGAAAGTCGCTGGAATTACTGATCCATTTCTTCGCATCAGATTTCTTGCGTATTTTGGGCCAAGGGGATGCAGAGGCTAGTGACTGTATGAATGATATACTTGCTCAGGTTTTTCATACTAGTCTTTCGAGATTTTTCTCAAGGCTTATGTTGGTCTAAATGACTTTGTGATCCTCTATTTATGAGTCAGGATCATAATCACATATAATCATTTTTTACTTTCAACTTGATTTTTAATGTCTTAGATGGCATCAAAAACCGAGTCAAACAAAAATACTATCCTATACAAACGTGTTCAAACGATAATGAGCATCGAAGAAAATGGTGGCTTACAATCAATATCTTGGGATAATAACATCAGGTTTACCACCATTATTGAGTTTTCTGTAACCTTATCTCTGATATCTTATTATTCATCTAAGTTATCTTCCAATTTTTGTTTTCTATAATGCCAAGAGAAGTTATTGTTTCACTCATATATGTGTAGGTTGCAGTGATTCTGTTTTTTTCTCTACTTAAAGGAGTAGCTGATTTTAAAGATAAAATAAACCAAACCTGACATGTTTTTAGAGTTTTGTGTATGGATGGAACTATTGTATGTGGAAGACATTTTGTGACAAGTGATATAACACACTTCCGAGTTTCGAAAAAAACTCATACAAACTGTGATTTCTTTGGTGGAGTTGCCTTAACCGAAAGAAACAGTCGTCTGATTGTTGGTGGAGGTTAGCCGTCGACCTCGATCCCGGTGAACTAAGCCCTCGTAGTAGTCGAGAGTGCCCATTTCAGGCAAGCCATGGCCACCCAAAACGGTCTTGACTTTATCTTCCTGATGGAGATATTGATCTCACAGCTTTTGGTGGACCGTGTCACGAAGAAGAACTGGCCCTCAAGGTTTTCTCTGTACTTGAGAGAAGAACATAATGGGGGTGTCCAGTTTGTGGTTAAGGATGTGCAGTTAATAAGGGCTGAGGTTTGTTTACCCAATCTCTGTGTTATTTAATATTTACTCTTAAAAACTCCAGAAATTAGCTTCTGCCGTGAGTATTTCAAGTATGTATATGGTGTTTATGCATGCCTATCATGTTGTTGTTATTATCAGCTCCCTATACAGTTAACACTATGATGTTATTTGACAGACGCTGGCTGATCCTTACTTTAAGGGCCTCCTTGCTAGGGTTGAAAGAGAACCTTCTTGTCAGCCAATCTCGAAGATGGAATTTGAGATTGAAAGACGAAGGTTGACAAAAGATGACATTAGAGAACTAATATACATGGAAATACTAGAATACCATTCACAGCTGCTCAAAGATTATATGAACGGATCTGAAGGCTCAAGTTTCTTTTCTTTTTTTTAACACTAGAAATATTTTATTTCAAAGATAGATCCACATTACAAGCAATAACCTTTCAAAAGGTCGAAAATGATACACGCACACCAATAGGGGCAATGAAATCAGATCAACAATAAATGGATATTGAAAGATAATTTAACCCTTATATTGCTTCCACGCACACCACCTTTACATCAACTACAAATCTTCTCTATTAGTCCTCTCTTGAAGATTGGTAGACTTCTGAAGATTAAAATTGCTAAATCGATGGAGCCTCGATATAGAGGCATTATCACCATCCAAAACTTGCCGTCACCGCGAACGTTGAGATATACTCAACAAAAAATCGGTTGAGAGAAAGCAATAACTACACAGATCCCGACCTAGACCTGATCTTGAACTCGAGTGGAGGAAACGGGGAAAGTCGCTTGACCGTTACACTTACCGTATACCATGGAAAGCTGTAGATCTGACGGTTGAAAGCCTTGTGAAAAAATTAAGCAGAATATAAAAGTAGATCGCAGGAAGCAAAGGGACAGACCATACCCCCATAAGAACCAAAGCCAAATTCACAAATACTTGATAAAGATATTGTTAACAACCAGAGACAAAAACATAGGAAGGCCAGAGACAAGCTCAAATCCGACAAATATCTAACCCCGAGAATCGAAGTCTGATCAGACAGATCACGAGCAACAAGTCTTCAACCGGACCACAGCGGATCGAGATCTGAACCAACTTCGAAGACCACCGAGCATCATCAGAAAAACACTAACTCAAACCAGATGAGATGCAGAGCGAAACCTCTACATACTTCACCGAACGAGCCATATTCTCCGTGACGAAGACAATCTCGTTTGTTGAACCCATGGTTGAAACCGATTTATACATAAACGACTAGATCCGGCGAGAGAAACTTGGTCTTGAAGACAGAGGAAACATCGAAGGACCCACACATCCGGACACACAACCGGACTACTCGCCCCTTGACCAGAACCAGCGCATCCCCAAACCAAGCACACCACCCACAAAAAGATCTAGTGGTCAATCCACACCGTAGTCTAACAAGACCGGAGCCAAAAACAACAAAAAGACAAAGATCCAAAATCAGATCATAGATCTAAATCGAAATCAAGCCCAAAAACAAAAGGACAAAAGAAAGAAGAAACGAAGCCAACAACGAGAACGTGACCGGCATAGGCGCTAAGGAAGCCGCCATCGCCGGCCACCGGAAACCAAAGAAAGAAGAAACGAAGCCAACAACGAGAACGTGACCGGCATAGGCGCTAAGGAAGCCGCCATCGCCGGCCACCGGAAACCAGATCTGCGAAAGAAGAAGTTAGAGAGAAGGAGAAGAAAATGACATGGTTGATCTCAAATTTATGATATCCTACGTTTTTACTTCTTCCTCTTTTGGACCACAGTCTGTCTTCCTTTGGTAGCAAAATATATGTGAGACATCACTCTCTCTTTATTCATTGTTATGGATCTTATATTTCATGTTTCTTTTGTGTTAATATTTTTCAACATTCGGGTTTTCGTTTTAATTTCAGCTTTATAAATTTGAAAAAAAAAATATATATATATATATATTAATTAAGATTGTTGTAAAGAAGTTGCTAATACGTGACGGTTTTGTAACTAAATTCACGTTGTCACAATTTAGTCTTTAATATACGACTACTAAATGTTGTCACAAAATAGTCGTTTATGTACGACTAAGTTTAGTAGTCACAAAATAGTCCGAAATAAGTGACTATTTTACGACTATTGTATTTTTCGACCAAAAATTTGCGACTATTTATTTTAGTCTCTAAGTAGTCGCAAATTGCGTCTTTGTGACTATTTTGGGACGTTTTTGGGAGTCACTAATCCCCTGTTTTCTTGTAGTGAATTCGAGATAAGATGACAAAGGTTTAAGGCGTTTATGATCGTGAGTTGTGATTATCATGAGGCGTGAACGTAAGGCGTGATCAACATCAACAATGGACCTAGTAATTTCCACTTCACTTGCGGTTTCATTCATATGTGATTTGTGCTACGATTTGTTAATTCATTAGTGCTTTGATTCGTATTTTAATTCAAATGTCGTAAATAGAATTTGACTCTTATTAACAATACTAGATTTCATGTTTAGTACCGAATCATCACGTAATTGATGCATAATGTAATTTGTGCTATAACTCATTAGGTCTATTGATTGATAATGTAATTTCATTATGTTCTTTTTGGCAGAACTTTGAAGACTTCGCAAAATTTGCAATCGGTCGACTTTGACTCTCAGAAAGCACAGTGCAAGCATTGCAAGGCAGAATTTACGCATGAGAAGGCATCGTGACAAATGTAGTCTTACGCCCAGAAATGGAAATGTTCGTAATATGATGGTGACTGCAGAGGCTAAACTACAAGCACAGAAGTATTATCACTCTAAGTCTATTATTCAACATAATCTGTCGTTTGCTGACGTTGAGTATGAAAAAGTTAGAGCAATTTGGAAATACTTGAATGTTGATGTTAGGTTCATTAGCCAAAACACAGCGGCAGCAGATATCTACCGGTACTATGAGAACGAGACAACTAACTTGAAGAGAGAACTAGCTAGTCTTCCTTGACGAATTAGCTTTACATCTTATTTGTGGTCGGCAATAACACATGAGGGATACATGTGTCTCATGGCGCATTGCATAGACCGCAACTGGAAGCTGAACAACAAAATCTTAGCATTTTGTGCTCTTCTACCACCACATTCAGGTGTGAATTTAGCAATGCAGCTTCTTGAGTCATAGAAAGAATGGAGAATTGAGAAAAATGTCTTTTTCATCACAGTAGACAATGCTACTAGCAATGATTCATTGCCAGATATTCTAAAATCACAGCTGCTTTTGAGGAATGATTTATTGTGTAGATGTGAGTTTTTTCATGTTAGATGTTCAGCTCACATACTTAATCTTATTGTTCAAGACCGCTTGAAGGTAATAGGCGATTCCTTGCATAAAATCAGAGAGAGTATCAAGTATGTTACAGAATCTAAATCTAGTGAGATACTGTTTGGAAAATGCGTGGATTTTGTGGGTTTAGACTTAAAGGTTGGTTTGATTTTAGATATTGAGACAAGATGGAATTCAATATACAAAATGCTTGATAGGGCTATCAAGTACCGTGCTGCTTTTGCTAACCTTAAAAAAATTGATGGGAAAAGCTACAAGTTCTTTCCTACTGATGAAGAATGGAATCGAGCAAAGGGGATTTGTGATTTTTTGGAGCCATTTGTTGAGATCACTTGGCTTATGTCAGGTTCGACAAGATCTTTCATGTTGAAGCATGAAGACATGTAATATTTAAAAAAACTGCATCGATTTAGCTGTGTTACTAGAGATGATGAGATCATCGACATAGATAAAAACGTTGACTCTCACATCTCCGTTTTGATAAGTGAACAACGAGTAATCCGAAAGTGAATGTTCAAACCCATAGTCTTTCAATGTCGTGCTTAATTTCGCAAACCAACATGCATTCATGAATAATGCCTTTGTCTACAATAAGATACCAAACCACATATACATGCCGCGGCTATGAGCCTAAGTGCTCAAAACATCATTCTTCCATAATAAAACATACTTGGTTTACAAAAAGCATATAATCTACATCAACCTTCCTAAGCTCCTTCAGCCCGTCTAAAATCCCATTATTGGTTACCTGCAAAACAAAATGGAGTCTTGAGTACTAGTTACCCAGTGAGTCCGACTCCCCTAACATACAATAATCATTCCCAACCAAAACCCAAAATAACAATCATCAAGCAATCACACAATAATCAGAGGATATACATGCGGAAAAGATAACTCAAACACAACACATCCAGAGGCCTTCTTACTGCAGTCCCCTTATCCTGCAATCTTGTTAAACAACAAAAACCTTATACCGCGAATTGATAACTTCCTTCCATTGTCCCTTTTACCTTACTCGGCCCGAACCAAAAAGGCTAGAAGGTCAACAATCCGACATGTAATACAACGGCCAAAGGCTGCAATCCCGTCCCTCTGTGGATTACAATCGCCAAAGTCACGGCCAAAGGCTGCAATTCCGTCTCTCTGTGACCCCCGATCTAGGAAGTGTCAACCACTCTCTACTATTGTTAGGATGTTACATGATCCTCTTGATCACCGTAAAACCTAACATTACCAACAACACAAAAATTTACCTTAGACCCGCATGTATCTCTACATATCACATGCGAATCAAGCTTCCTCTTGAAACCCTGCATCAACAAAGGTTAGTGGCAAGTGCATACACAATCATCCCATGACTCATGCAGCACTTAATCACACAACCAAACATCATGCACAAACAATCAAAGAAAACACTTAACCAAATTCCTAAAATTCTAGCATGAACCTCAACCACTATAAAGCATAACAATAAACAAACAACGTGTGTTCAACTCATCAACACACGACAAGCATCACCAAGACTCACCTTTGCTTTCTGAACGGTTGTGGTTTACCCGGAAACCTTCTACCCGATTAAGCTCTTTTTAGGTTTGACCAGGTTTTTTCCTAACTCCGAGCTTTGGATGGAAACACTAAGCCTATATTCGGACTCTACACAAAAATTTAGGTCGGGTAGATAAAATTGGATTGAAACGCTTACTGCTAAAATCTTGACCTACTCGATGGCTCACGACAACGGTCTGCGGTCACGGTCACAATCACGGTTCCATTTGGCCAGAGGTTTGCTACGGTTTCTCTGCATATTATGGGAGGTGCTTGGGTGATTTTATAGAAAAAATTTCGACCAGCAGCTTCTGAGATGTGTCGTGCTTCGCGATGACTCGTCGCACACGGTCGCGATACTTCGTGCTTACAGATTTGTCGTGCTTAGGGATTTGTCGTGGTTACCAATTTGTCGTGCTTACGGATTTGTCATGCTTATCGATGACTCGTCTCACAGGGTCGCGACTCCTTGTGCTTACGGATTTGTCGTGCTTCCGAAAAAAACGCCGAGCTTCCGAAAATAATGTCCAGCTTCCGAGACACCTCGTGCTTCCGGGACACCTGGTGCTTCCGAGACACCTCGTGCTTCTCACCACCTCGTGCTTCCGGAACACCTCGTGCTTCTCGCCACCTCGTGCTTCCGGAACACCTCGTGCTTCTCCCCACCTCGTGCTTCCGGGACACCTCGTGCTTCTCGCCACCTCATGCTTCCGGAACATTGTCGTGATTCAATGTTGAAAATTAGAGAAAAAATGGTCAATCTCTGATACCATAAAAAGATAATAGAGGAAGAAGATGAATAGAGAAGATTTTCTGTGTGTATTTCTTCTTCTTGAGTGTGTTACATATTCTATATATATTAATTGAGAAGACATAGGTGCAAAAAATCCTATATATCGATCAAAGAAGAATTTAAGGAACTTATCAATTAAATTAATCAATCAAAACATTTTAATTAATTATATATGCCATGGTGGAAATCTCTACATATTTTCATTAAGTTTTTAACATGAACTCACAAATACATGTATTACAAATTTAAATCCAACTAAAACATAACATTTTAATAGTTTAAAATATTATATATCATAATGTTTTAACGATGAATCATTTATCGATGTCAATTACTTTATAAAAATTATACCAATGTCCATTTGGATAACATATTTGAAAATATAATGGACCATACAATAATTTTTAAATATCGCCTAATTGTAATATTGTATCCATATTACTCTAGCTAAAGTTGAGTTTTTGTTATAAACGAATAATTTTACAAATAAATCATTTTTACAATTTTATAGATGATACGATAGGTTTATTGATAGAAATATATATACACATATATAAAGTTTTGATAATTTATATTTTAAGAAGATGCAAGAATCATTGTATTGTTTGCTATCAGTGAAACTGTCAGAGCTTATAAAACTATCAACCATATGTACAAATTGTTAATATTGGTGAAATCCAAACAGTTCAAACAAAATAAATTTTAAAAAAAAATTAATGCTTGAATTTCGAAAAATAATCAGTTTCACTTTATATTATTTCTTTAATTTTTTTATTTTAAAAGATTTTTACATACTAACGCGATATATTTTGGTTTTTGTGAACTCAAATAAATTTGAGAGAACCCATAATCTCAAACGTATTTGATTTGCACCAAAAATACTGATATCCCATGCCAAGTGTCATGCAAATTAAATTTTGTAAAATAAAATATATTTATTATCTATATGGGAAACGTATCATTTGATTTTTGCTATTACTAATTTTTCCGATATATTTTTAAAAAAAATCATGATTTTTTAAAAAAATATTTTAATCCCACGTTTGACGCGAGTCAAAATCTAGTATACTTGAAAGGAAGAATATACATTCCTAAAATAACAAAATCACAATTAATCGTATAATATATACGCCTTGGAGAAGAGACTAATATCGTGATTGATCCACAATCATCGTGATGGCATTTATGCCAATAGACTAACTGTTTGATCCACAATCACCGGAATCTATTATGAGTGGATTAACTGTTTGATCAGGATCCGTTTTAACTAGCTGTAACTGCAACTAATGTATTTATCCTCTTGTCATTCCCCTAATCAGATTTAAGTTTCTGCATCACGAAAAAAACATGGTACAAGTTTTTGGTCTATGCAGTTGCTAAGCAACATTAGATCTCCTTTCATTCTTTGATATATGCAAGTCACAAAATAAACATAAATATCGTTGGAAGTAAAAATACATAGTTAGTTATAAATGTTTAAATCTCCACTATAATATCATATGAAAAACATAAGTGTAACAGCCCACGCGATGTGTGGGATATCATCTAGAACTAAGAAAGAACATACAAGCAAATCGAAAAAAATATAATCGAAAAAGATATAATGGGGTGCTCTAAATTGACCATCACCCAGAAGATCATCACTTTCATGAGCCACAGAGACAAGCTAATAATGGCGGCCACAATGGCGGCCAAGATCAAGCCGGTAATTGCAACCAGGACAATAGTCCCCATCAACAACCCCAAACGTACTACTACCATCTTTAATTGCATCAAATCCTCTTCTTTCTTATCGACTTGACCTATTCCTCAACCTTAGATTCGTTCCCTTCCGCGCGAAACCGGGAAATCAGCAAATCCGGTATGCTCATATCCAGCTCCGGTCCATTCGGGTACCACTCTCCATATTTCTTCTCTGCATCTTCTACATTGTTCAGCTTCAACAAAGACGGTATATTTCCACTTCAATGGGATTGTCTTTTTCCAGTTTCTTTCCTTTCTCATCAACCGACGTTATAGACTTGTCCATCTCCTTCACATTGTTCTCCTTCAGCTCACGTTGAAGCTTCTCGACCATATCTTGTTTCTTGAGCTGACGGTAGAGAGAAATCATCGAGTTGTACGGGGAAGGTTTCAAGAGGAAACCGAGATCTCTCATCTTCTCAAACGTGGACTCGGCTTTGTCTAGTGTTTTATCAGATCTAGTGTAATATCCCAAGAGAGTGTTGTAGACAGAGTAATCCCTCATGTTCTCGGGGATGCTTTTGAAGAACTTTTCGGCTTCTTCCAAACCAAGCACAGTCTCAACTAGATGAAGCCGAGCTGCATAATCTTCGGGGAAAATATTAAAGACCCTTTGTTCACACATCCACTCCGATGCCTAACACATTACAAAGATCATATCAAAAATCTATAAAAGACTACGCCAATCAGAGATTAAAAAGATTAAAATCGAAAACCTCAAGTGCTTGAGAAGAGTGTTTGGTGTCATGGAGATTCTTGATGAGGCCTCTGACGTAAGACGGCTTCACTTGATTCCCTTGTTTCAGCCATTGTTCTAAATCGGTCTTGATTTGAGTTCGTAGAGTATTGTAGGAGCGACGAAACAAACAGCTTCTGTTACTATAAGCGAGAATACGCCTCGCCTGTTGGTGAAGAATCTGCGTCTTGCTCATCATCATTATCTCCGACGATATGGAGAAGACTTAGGGTTTCCGTGATTTTATATCTTTTGGTTCGTGAGTTTTTTTCTTTCTTTTGACTAAAGTGAATAAATAAAGAACATTTTTGGCGTGTTAAACAAGGTTTTTTTTTTCTTTTCTTTTTTCACAAAGTTTCTTAATGTGGAGTGAATGTTTGTAAATGGGCTTTGTTCCAAATAATTTTTGCGGCCTTTCTCTCCAGACTCTCTGTCTGTTTAGCCAATTAAGGCTCTGGTTGATAATACTGCATAATCGTACTATACCAGAAATAAAATAAAATTATAAAATAGCTTAAAATAAGGATGAACCGGAAGCTTATAGAGATAGAATTAGAGATCCGTTGATTTTTAGAACACCCGAAAAACTAGGGTTTGTGAATACTTTTTACAGTGTTTTATCCGAAGCTCTTTAAAATCTCTTTTCGTACTAGTAGATAAAATTATGTAGGACCATAATTTGGGATATTATCTCTTGTAAATTTTCAATATTAAAAAACCAAAAACTAGGGTTTGTGAATACTTTTCACAGTGCTTTATCAGAAGCTCTTTAAAATCTATTTTCGTACTAGTAGATAAAATTATGTTGGATCATAATTTGAGACATTATCTCTTGTAAATTTTAATACCGTTTAGAGCAGCACATGCAATATCTGTTACCGAAGGATCTTGCCATCTTGGTAGACACATAATGCATTATCGCTTTGAATTCTAGTTTCAATGTCCTTAACCAAGTTGAAACCTCTTAGGGGCCCAAAAGACTCCAAGAGTTCCAGATATGTGCTTCTGTGAAGTAATAGGGAAGCCTGCCCGACCGCAAAAATGTGATCAGGACCCTCAAGCCCACCAGTAGACCCCCGAAGACAATCTAACAGCCACCAAGTTGAGATTGGGATTAGGCTGGTTCGGACCAAGAGTTGGTTGCAGCGAAGGATGGAAAAACGGCATATTCTCCTATGAACTAAGTAGCGCCTGTGTATTCATACACAACCTATTGAACAATGCAAAAACCATATAAACTACATATATATTTGAATTTACTACATAACTTTTTTTAAAAGGGTCAATTCCATCAAAACCGTAATCGGAATAAGTTTTCTGTTAACGATTGTTTATGCGGATAACACGTGGAACACTGATTTATCAAAAAAAAAAAATTAATTATATGACCAAAACGACGTGTTTTGGTTTTATTTTTATTTTAAATAAAAAAATAGGGTTCTTAGTTTTTTGTCCCTTTTCATTGATCTCAATTCTATGCAAATGAATTAAATTTCAATAGCTGCCATGTTGAAGCAGCCATGGCCGTTGTTTCTTCCTCATGTAACCCTAATTTTCTTCTCTTCAATTTTCCTTTTCCCTTACCATTCCTTTTCTCAATCCGATCTTCCCCAAAACATCGAAACCTTTTTCCAAATGACACCTTCATCGCCGCCGGTTCCTCTGCTGCGCCAAAACACATCACCGTCGTCTTCGGCCAGACAAAAGATCACAAGGGCTGTGCTCATAACAGCTGCAAGCACTTTACTTGTAGCAGCCGTGTTCTTCTTCTTCGTCCACAGGGCTGTCGGTTCCTCCGTTGGGGGAAACGGTGTTGGCACTGGCACGCGAGGAGGAATCAGAAGAAGAAAGAAAATTCATTTTTCTACACTTTACAGCTTCTATCTGTACTTTCCTCTCTGTATATATTACAGTCTTTGTTTCTTGAAGCTCTAAACGAGAGGAAGAAGATGAAGATGACGAAATTTACTCAGTTGATTTGGTGTTTGATGTTTCTGCTTCGATTTGGATTCTTAACAGAGGCGATTCTCAACCCAGTTGATTTCTTTGCTCTGCAAGCGATTCGTAAATCTCTCGATGATTTGCCTGGTTCCAATTTCTTCTTTCATCCCTGCAGCTTCGTCGGCGTTTACTGCGACAGATCATGGAGCTTTACCGGCAACAATCTCTCAGTTAAAAGACCTCCGTTTTCTCGCAATCAGCCGGAATTACCTCTT
This sequence comes from Pseudoturritis turrita, assembly GCA_900406555.1. Taxonomy (NCBI): domain Eukaryota; kingdom Viridiplantae; phylum Streptophyta; class Magnoliopsida; order Brassicales; family Brassicaceae; genus Pseudoturritis; species Pseudoturritis turrita. The sequence continues at coordinate 104,993 of OVBL01000141.1, read as the reverse complement.
TGGCGAGATTTCGGCGAGTCTCGGCGAGGTTCGAGGTCTTAAGCCTATCTCTATTTGAGCTACAATCAGCTAACCGGAACGATTTCTCCGTCGTTCGGATCCTTACCTGAGCTCTCCAGTTTAATTCTCTGCCACAATCACTTAACCGGATCAATCCCTCCGTTTCTCTCACAAACCCTAACTCGAATCGATCTCAAACGCAACAGTCTTACCGGCACAATCAAATTCGAAACGCCAAGAAAGCATGGAGCCCAGAAACTGACGAGGAATCACTTTTCCTCTCACGAGAAATCAGACGTCATCGGTATCTAAGATAAGAGATTTAATACAAGAGATTCTCTCAAGTCATGCAACAATTGAAGAGGAAATGGTTAGAGAGGATATTGATGTGGAAGAAATTGTTCCATTTATCAGTAGAGATAGAGTTCGATTGATGCAGTAGACTAGACTCAAGACTAGTATGGGGAGGACAAAAACACACAAGGAAGCAGAGCACAAACATAAGGGCACTTGGCTCGACACAAGGCTTATGGGGAGAAAGCAACTGTTTAAAGCCAGCAATAGGAGACTCTCTGAGTTGTGCCAATTCAAATTCAAACACACATGTGGTGAAGCAAACACACACATGTCACTGTTGTTGTGTACAATGTGGTTGCGACTAGTTGCAAGAGGCATGCATCAGTTTCTCCTTGGCGAAGTGGAGTTCCAAATAAAGCACAAATGGAGATATAAGCTACTTCAATCAATTTTAAGGGTGGCAATAAGTTTGGACAGTGTGGTTATCATCATTAGTACTACAATTACTTTGCATTTCTTAGCAAAATCATGGCCTGCGACTCTAAAGTCTACTTCTTGGTTAGTTTGGGAACAGTTGGTCAATTGCAGAGATATTGGTGTTAATCGAATGATTCAGGTTGTTAAAGGGCAGTTTAAATTGAGCTAAGCAGTGGGGAAAGCTGATAACATCAATTTGATACATGTTATACTGCTTTCTTCATACACGAATTGGATGGTTAAATTTCAGTCACCAAGTCATGTTAGTTATACTGCTTTCTTCATCCATGTGGAGGCACCACTGATTTTTTTGGTTGTTGACAGAGATAACGGGTCGTTTCTAACATTGACAAGTATTTCTATCAATTGTTTTGTGCTGTCTCAGGAGAAGGGCATCCAACGTACAAGGAAGAAGAGGAAGTGTCGCAAGTCTTGGCACTTCAAATACAAACCCAAGTCTGCAAAATTACAGGAAGTTGCAGAACATATGTTAACACATTGGTTGCTAGAAGCTTTGTTTCCCTGAATAAGAATGGACATTCACTTTGTGACTGTTCTCTACAACAAAGGCAGAAGCAGAGAAAATGTTACAAGACTTGGATGTTCAAGTACAAGCTAAGACCAAAACAGAGGGTCTGAACAGAAAAGCAGAAGCTTAATGTTTGGGAAAAAATTGACAAGTCAAAAGCGATAACACAGTGGCTGTTTCAAGCCTTGTCTCCAGCGTTTACACATAGTCACTCAAGTTGGGATTGTTCTCAACAACGCAAAGGACATATGATGTTCCACAACAGAGTGATGTACGTGCAATGTCTATTGGGAATAATACTTTGGTTAACAAGGATTCATGCACTAGTGTATAAAATTATGTTGATAATAGAAAAAATAGCACAACAAAATTTTAGCACTAGTGTATAAAATTATGTTGGATCATAATTTGGTACATTATCTCTGGTAAATTTTCAATAATAAAATAGAAGATATAATCCACTCCAACTAACTTCCATATGACTCCACATTCTAAACAAGGTTCTTGTCCTTAGGACAAAAAAAAGAGAGAAAAAAAAGAGAGCTCGGAGTAAAGGCTGTATCACATCAAAGATATCAGAAATGTGCAAAAGGACCGAACCAACGCTTAAGCCAACTTTTCTTAACAGCTCAATTGCCCCAGCCGGGAATCAAACCCAGGTCTGTACCGTGGCAGTGTACTATTCTACCACTAGGCCACCGGTGCAACTTGTTGTAATGTTTTTTTTTTTTTTTTTTTTTTGAAAATTTACTTGTTGTAATGTTCTTAATTATATTTAATATTCCTCTATTCTTTTAATGAAACCAAATGATATATAGAGACAAAGCATGGAGTAAACAGATAATCAACCAAGGGAAATCCTTCACCTGCAAAACAATCTGCAGTTGGGGATGAAAGAAACACGTAATTAATTGTAGGATGGAAATTGAATTGATTTATTCTATCTAGTTAGCTAATTCTAGAAGTTAAAAAAACAGTGAATATGGCTTCAATATGGTGTAGAAACACACAAACATAATCTTTTACAATTTTGGATCATATAATTTGCAAAATTCACCAAAAAAAAAGCTACCGAAGTAAATGTGTTGAAACAAAAACAGAAGATAATAATAATAGTATAAAACAAAAACATCATGTTCAGCACCGATTTCGTTTTTTAATTATCAAACTATATGTTTTGTTTTTGGCTAAAGAAAATGAACTATCAAACTATATAGATGTTATACAAACAATATACATAAACTGCTTCAACAAAGCAATCAGGCAGTTTCTGTTTCTGAAATCTTAAGAGTCTGCCTTAATTACTCTAGAGAAGGAAAAAAAACAAACTTTCTAACCTTCTAAACACTCCACAACACTCTCACACAATAGAAAAAATCAATAGAGAAACTAATTGTAAATCTGTATTAAGTAGTAATAGTATTATTTTTTTGCTAATCATTTTACATCTAAATCTTTCCCTGCAGGTTATGAACAGATATCATGATCTGTATGAACTCCATTTCTAGCTGGCTTTCCAATCTGTAAGCAATCAATCGGTGGAACAGTTGGCGAATTGAGCTCTCCAAATGTTTTCCAGCAAAATGGATCATACATGTGGTATTGTTGTTGAACTGGTTTTAGCTCTATGCCTGATATTTGCACATCTACGCAAGGGAAATTGTTGCTGCAAGCAAAATGAACAGGCTTTACGGTATAAGTGCCTCGTATCTTCTCATATGTGACTCCTTCCACGGACACTGCTGAAGTCTGGTTCTTGCATTTGCTACGATCACAGTAGAATTGATCGATTACTATCGGAAGCTACACTTCTGAGAGTTGTATGTTTGAGAAAAGTATTCCTTTCACTGATCTTACACCTCCCTGCATTAGCATTTCCCAAAAATCAAATTACACATTGGGGGTAATATTGGAGATTGACTCATTCAGAGGGTTTGTATTTACCTGCCAGGTCTTGATTCGGACACCGGTCATTGTGTTGTGCATAACGACGTCTCGGACTGTTATGTTGGAGACACAGGCTTTGGTACTGTCTTTACCAAGGCTTCCAATGCTGATTCCATGTCCTGGTCCACAATTTACATTGTGAACATACACATTGGAGCAACCCGTTTGAATCGAAATACAATCGTCTCCTGCAAAACAGAGGAATCTATCAGCAAGATATTAAGACCCGATTTTTACTAGTTTTATGATGTTTTTTTTTTTACTAAATGGGTTTGTACCGCAAGCTAATGTGGTGGTATGAATCAAAACACATTCACGTCATGAACTACTACCTGGATACAGTTATCAAACTTGAGGTGACAATGAGGACTGTATTGTTATACCCGTTGCTGTCACGTCTACCGTTGGTTTAATACTTGGCATTCTCAGATCAGACCAGAATTGCCATTAAAATCATCATTGTGATGCTTCTAAGCCTTTGACTCTCTCTCGTTATCATGTTTTTTTTGTGTGTGATATGTTTTCTCTTTGTGGTGGTTTGAGACAGAAGAAGAAGAAGAAGAGGAAGAGACTTTGGTTTATTTGATGTTGTTATGGATTGAATTAAATGAAAAACGTAGAGAGGTTGTATAAGTCTATAAACCGCAGAATTCGCCGAAACTAACCATTTACATCACTCTAATCCAAGATAGTCTGAATGAGTTTGAACTTAAAAAGGATACAAAACTATGTAATTCATCCATATAAAATGTATATTCATACATGTGTGCAAGTCTCATTCCTCAGCGCAGATCGCCACAAAAGCTTCTTCATAAGGTGGTTCTTTAGGAAACCAAAAAATTCATGGGCCAAAAAAACAAAAGTATAGCCTGTCAGACAACCGTGCGACCACCCCGGAGAGGTTAGACCTAACCGGATAGCGATCCTCTACAGCTCGGAGACTCCGAAGAGAATCGTAGCCGTCAATCACACTCAGGTCGCACGGTCATGGTTCATCAACCAGGTTTAAGGGCTTGTCTCCTTAGAAATAAAGGATACAGAGGTACGAGCCTATAGAACAGATCCTGTTCAAGTAAGGTCGTGACCTAAACCATCTTCTCTCTCTTATTTAAACAACACAACTTCTCTCTAAATATTCGATGTGGGACAAATACAAACGTTTATCCCTTTGATCTCACATAAATAATACGTCGTCGTTTTACACTAACGCTTATACGGCGTCGTTTTCTACCTCGATGAAATTAAGGGCAGAGGTTTTCTTATCTGGATCTCATTTTGCTTAAACCCTTTTGGATTAGGTTTCGTCATCTTATCCGCCGTGATTTGCACTTCATGAGAAATTGATGACTCCTTGCTTGCTGGTTCTTGTCAAGCTAAGGAACTACTGGACCATCTTGAAACCGTTCATGTGAATCATTGAAGTTAAGCCTCAGGTGCTATGCTTTCTTCCCTCCATCTTCCGTTGATGAGCCATAAAAGAAACCATAACACAGTGTGGTCCATAGAGAAGTATGTATCTCCAAATCTTCTATGATTTTACAATGTCCTTGTTTCATTGCGCTAAATCGAAGCAACCCATTTCTGTCTGGTTCATACAAAGTCCTAAACTGAATGCTTGAAGAAGGGATGGTATGCACTGGGGAAGACAGGTTAGACGAGGAGATGTTTGAGAAGCATATCAACAACCCTCTCGGCTCAATCATCGTCTGCCTATACAGAGATATCCGCGTGCACGGTGGGAAGAAAACCGAGCAGAGCCTAGGTACCCTTCTCACCTAAGAGTTTCTTTTGAAAGCATGGTATGAGAAATCAAAGATCAATAGAGTTTACCGAGTTATCTAGGAGAAAAATTCTGAATCTGAATCTTGATTTGTACATAGAAAAGAGATGAAGTCTCTGTTACGACTTGCGCCTGAGAATTGAGGCTTGGTTCAGGTTTGTACATGTACATATATACGAATTATACGAGGAAGAGATTTAAGTTTTTTTTTAGTTTTCTCCACTATGGTATAATCTCAAAAGCTAGACTCATGCAAAACAGAGCTCGGTAACAAGGCTAACACATCCGAGATATCAGATGAGTGCGTAGGACCCAACCAACGCTGAAACCAATATCTTCACAGCTCAATGCACCAGCCCGGAATTGAACCCGGGTCTGTACCTTGGCAGGGTACTATTCTACCATTATAGACAAGTACTACATTCATACTATTGCAGTCAAGATTCTAGAGAAACAAATATCTCTATTTCGGAGTTGATTGGTTCACCCGTTACCACCCGCAAACGCTATGTTTGCGAGCAGTTACGGTTGGTAGCGTTTGACAACAATCACAGAAACCACTCTATACCGCTTAATATCGCTTGGAACCGCTCTAAATCAAAAGCTCCTTCCTATGAACGGTTTGCGGTTGCGGATGGTTGAAAAAATATTATCTTAAATAATAAACTAAAATTTATTAAAAAATTTTATTTTAAAAATTTTACTTTTCATATCGAATATTATCATATAAAATTATATAAACTTGATATATATTTTAATTAAACTAAAATAAACTTGTAATTATAAAAAAAGTTATTGTAAACATACTATTTAATTATTCTATGATTTATTTAAAATATATAATTTTAATTTTTTATAATGATATATTTTTTATTTCAATTTTAATTTTAATAATTATAAAAAATATTATTGTATATATAAAAAATGTTCCAAACATCTTTAAATTTTTTTATTTAATTATTCTATGATTTATTTAAAATATATAATTTTAATTTTTTATAATAATATATTTTTATTTTTATATAAATTATAAATTATATATTATGTGTATTTTGATAGTTTTATGTAAATTCGCTATCGCATCCGCTGTAAACCAGTCATAAACGTCCCATAATTTTAATTTTTTATAATAATATATTTTTATTTTTATATAAATTATATATTATATATTATGTGTATTTTGGTAGTTTTATGTAAATTCGCTATCGCATCCGCTGTAAACCAGTCATAAACGTCCCGCAAATGCACCCGTTTCTAGCCGCTTTACCAGTCGTATAAATTGTCGAATAACGCTAGAAACTGCTACCATTTGTAGAACTGCTACCATTTGCTTCTACAAACTCCCGCAACCACACCTGCACCTGCTGTATTTAAACCAGTCAAGCCTTTAGTGGAAAGACCTAAACATGTAAAAACAAACATCAAGCTCCAAACTTGTTGTTGTAAGCCACATACAAAAAAATATCGAATTACTTAATAAATTTCGTTACCCCACCTCCTCCATTATATCTTCAAATTCTTCATGTTAAAAGCCAAAAAATATAGTTTTTTTTTTTGAAACTTGATCAATGAATCAATCAATTACTAACTCACTAAGCACAACGCAAACACACAATCAATCAATTGAGTCCTTCACCTTGCTACCGAAAAAAAAAAAGCGAAAAGCATAATGCTAGGCAACAAAAACAATGAGACGTTCAATGAATACAGCAAAGGCATTTAAAGTCCTCTGTTCAGTAGTTAACCATAAAATACAGCTCACAGAAGCCACACTCGTGTAAATTGTTCACCATCTTGTGGGAGGTCATTATTCAATTTTAAGCAAAAAGAGTGGCGCTCATGGGTAACATACCAACTCGATGAGTCCACGAGTATGGACCAAGACCACTTGTCGAGAGAGACAAGCTTGCCCCTAAATCCTTTGCCAGAGAGAATATGGACCGGGCTGTGACTTGAGCCACTCGATTAAGCAAACCCTTTTGCCCCAAGCCACCATGTCCCTATGAGCTGTTACTTTTAGTTTTTTTTATTTATTTGATTTTTTATTTTATCAACGTGTCAACTCACTCAGATTGCTGATTTGTATTATTATTATTGGTCATGGTTTTGTAGTTTGGATATGCATATTTAAAAAAACAGGAGTTGAAGCATGTTTAAGCATGCACCTACAATTTATGCATTAATCATCACCAGTGTTCTAAAATACGTTATGCGTTCACTAGGACGGCGGATGAGCGCCTAGCGCGTAACTGTATACGCCGGCGCCTATGCGGAATCTAGGCGGACAAAATTTTTTAGATTTATATATATAATATATACTCTATGTTTAATATATAGTGAATAAAATATATATTATTGGTTTAATAAAAAAGTTAAAATATACTGTCATATATTAAAGGGCAATTCTTACAAATACCACTAATTCAAGTTTTGCTTCCAAATATAGCACACTTTTTTAAATGTTCCAATCTTACCACTATTTTCAAAGTAAAAGACTAAAATAACATTTTCTCTTTTAATTTGATAATAACTAAAAAAAGAAAAAAAGTTAATCAACAAAAAATTGAGAATCGCGATTCTTTGAAATCGTCGTCTCTTCGTTCTCATCTCGTCGCCGTTGGTTCTCGTCGCCGGAGTTTCTCGTCGCCGGAAGCAAAGATAGTCGCCGGAAATCTAGGTCTCTTCTACAGGTATAATCTCTCTCAGACTTCTTTGAACGCTCTCTTCCAAAATCTAGGGTTTTGATTTTCGGAATCTCTTCCAAAAAATTTCTGAATCTGTAAATTTTTTTGGTTTTCTGTTGTTGTTGGAGTCTGATTCTTCTGGTTTTAGGGTCTCTGATTTCGAAATTATAATGGGACATTTGTGTACTTGTACCAATTTAAGCTTTCACTGTTTATATAAAGATATTTAGATCCAAGCTTGTTGGATATTTTTGTGAAATCTGGGATTAGTTGTGAAGTTTGGACGAAGTGATGGAGTTTTTTAGTTGTGTTTAAAGCTTAAACTGGTCAAAAGTAAACAAATTGGAGGTGAATAGGGACAAAACAGAGAATAAAAAACCATAGAAAAAATCTTCACCATTCTCTGATTGTGCTTCTGTGAAAATTTGGCAGAATCTTTGTTGGTAATATACAGTATATTATACTCTTATAGTGTATCTATTTTGATTTCAATTGTTGGGGTATAGATCGATGCATATTCTTGCGTGATACATGTGTTCAGAGAAATTTATTCATGGTGTGTGGGAACAAGAAGATAGACTAAGGTAATAGGAGAATGATTTGCATTATCAAGTCTTGTCCGTCTCTTAAGAATCTCTGGAGTAGAAGCATAGGAACAGGAAATGCAATCAATGTTGACAAACAGACATGATTTTGTGCTTCTTGCTGTAAGTTGCTATGTATAATGTAATGACTGTTCTCTTTTTTTTTTTTTTGACTCATGTCCTTTAGTTACCTTATGAATTAAGTGTCTGTGTTGTTTCATTGTCTGTTTTCTCCTATACCTCTATCCGTGCTTGTTCCTTTTTGATGTCCAAATTCATCCTCAGCATATGAAATTGCCTATTTCAACGATTTCTTGCGTTAGCTTTCACCACTTGATTATAGAATGATAGACGCATAGAATAACTAAACTTGTGTCTATATAAACAAATCTTCTTTGTATATGATTTTGGTTCAGTATTTGCATTTTAGTTTGTTTTTACATTTAGTGTGATGTTATAGTTATAGGTTTTGAGGTTAGAAAGTCTTGTTTCTACAAATTAGTTCAGATTGGTCCTTATTAGCATGTTTAGGAAGGTTTTGTATATAATTAGGAAGGTCTTCCTAAATCGTAAACAATAACAGTTTTATTTCTATGTTCTTTATAGGTACAAAAATGGGAGAATCATTCCCTGTGAAGATTTCAATGCCGAAGCCGAAATTCGGCCTTACACCTAAGCCAAGATCTGCTGTCATAAATCAATTCACGTCATTTGATTCTATAGATATTGTGAAAGACATACTTTCACCAATGGAGTTCGTACGCGTAAAAAACACATTTATGGGACCATTGATAAAGATGGGTTCAAGGACGGATGGATTAGCTTTTTCTGCCAAGATTGTCCAATGTATCCTGAGCAGAAATCTGGTGACAACGAAGAAAAACGAGCTATGGTTTCACTTTGGAGGACAGCCGATGAGATTCTCTATTAGAGAATTTCATATGGTTACGGGCCTCAAATGCAGCGGAGATCATCAAGCGCCGGATACAGAAAATCAAGACTACCATTGGGATATGTTGAATGGGGGGCATTCATTGAGGGATTTGGAAGCCCAGCTCCGCGAGACGAATCAAAATTCAGCAGATGAGAGGTTCTCTCTCGCAATGCTCTTCTGATTGAGAGTATTGTACTTTAGAGACACATGGTTTACAAGTTTCCATTCAAAAACGTCAAGAAAGCGCAAGATATTCAAGTATTGATGAACTATCCTTGGGGTCGAGACGCGTACAAACTCTTATTTAAGTCTGTTAAGAATAACCTCAAAGAAAACGTAAAGAACAAGGATAAGTATGATATTCACGGGTTTCCTTGGGCGTTGCACTTGTGGATTTTGGCGTCTATACCTCTACTACAATCCACTTTTAGCCAATTGGATATGATTGCGCCACAAAACAGCTTTATTTGTGAGAGGTTCGTGCAGACCCAGAAGCCAAGCCTTACTCAGGTTGTGAACCTGGAGGCATCAGAGAGTGTAAGGCCATTCTATCCTCTGTCATTTCTAGTAGTTTCCTTGTTTCTTGATAATTTAGGAAGGTCTTCCTAAATATGCATGAATCCTTCCAAAATAAAGATTTAGGAAACCTTTATGATTTTTCAGGAATGATTCCTACGTATTCAGGAAAGGCTTCCTAAATAGTTAAGAAACAGAGAGTTTGCATTTTTCTTTTAAGAATCCATATGAATTTGATTTTGTTTCATTTTGTAGATGATGGTAACATGCATCCTACCGACGCTTGATGGAGATGAGGAAGATTCGGTATCATTAGAAGATGTGGCAGATGCAGAGCTCGATGAGATGGTTAACTTGATAAAACAAGGTTATCGAATCAGTAAGTATGATTGGGACCATCAAGCAATTGACATAGGCGATGCAATGGAAGCAATTGCACGACAATCCTATCACTGGTGTGCAACAGAGCGTGTCCAACCACAACCTACTAGCAGCTCAAACAAGTCTAAACTTGACGAACTTTACACGCTAGTGCAAGAGGGGATGAAGACGCTGCAGGAAGAGACAAATATGATATGTAAACGTCTGTCAAAAATAGAAGAACACCTGAATATAAATGAGGTATGAAAACTGATTTTATGTGGTTTCTTTCTTAGGCATGTTATCAACTTTATGAAGTCTCACTAAATCTCATGATGCTATTATTGTAGAGACCTCATGCGGATCATATCCCATCCCCTAACCGTGCTTCAGCCCAACAAGCCAATCCAAATGATGAGGTAAGATCTTTGTTTATTTTTCTTTTGTTTTAAATATATATTTAGGAAAATCCTAAATATTTATGAAAGCATTTGATATGATAAAACAACCATATTCGACATTGACTTTTAAATGTTTGTTCTTGCAGTTTGGTAGCAGTGCATACGATCATTTACAATCTCCTAACCGTTGTCAATCGAGAGAAAAAAATACACAAGACAGTGTATGAAATTCCAGTTATTGATGCGTGTTTTTTTGTTAAGTATAACAAGTCCATCAGATAAAAATTTATTGAATATTTTCCTTGTGTTACAGTTAACGGGAGACGGTGATGCTGTACCATCTCACTTGAAGTTTGGTTCTGCTGTGGAAATTGCAACTATAGAGCTTGAATTCCGTTGGTCATGGTATCCAGGAAAGGTGCTGACCCCAACATGGTTTAACGGGTTAATTAAGTTTCAGGTGGAGTACAACTCGAGGTTTACTGACAAAGAGAAGACTCAACGAATAAGGGCGCTTGTATCTATGGATCAGCTTCGTCCTCCACCACCATCTTTGGCTGGTGGAGTAGACTCTTCTTCTTGGAAGAATATAAAGCTGATGCAACATGTTGACGTGTTTGAAAATGGTGGATGGTGGAAAGCGACTGCGAGAGTATTGAAGGAGGATGGATTATCTCTGTAAAAATGCACAGTTCACATGAAACTCGTGATGTTAAAGCAGATGATCTACGAATTCACAGAGAATGGGCGAATGGTACTTGGGACCCGCAAGAAGAGGTAGAATTTTATGTTGTTTGTGTTTGCTATTACTTTGTTTGTTTTTAATTGGCATGTTTAGCTCTGACATTCTTATATTTTTTATGTTGCAGGTAGATAGAGGTAGTCCTAGTCATACCACATCCCCTAACCATCCTCAACCCAATCAAGACAACCAAAACGACGAGGTATGGTGGTGCATTTTTCTTTGAAGATTTTACTTAGATATCTAGGAAGGGCTTCCTGAATATCTACAACTTTTTTTTACTGCAGCAACCCAGGGAGACTGTGGATCATACAAGCTCTCCACTCAATCCAAATGATGAGGTATATGCTTTGCTTTTACTTTATTTGTTTTTAATTGACATGTTTAGCTCTGACATTGTTATATTTTTTTATGTTGCAGGTAGACAGAGGTAGTCATAGTGATATCACGTCACCTAAATATTCTCAACCCAATCAAGATAAGCAAAACGACGAGGTATGGTGGTGCATTTTCCTTTGAAGATTTTACTTAATAATATAGGAAGGGCTTCCTGAATATTCAAGAAAGCTTCCTAAATATGCAGGATAACTTCCTAAATAAGAATTAATGGCTTTTGGTTTCTACTTGTGTTGTAGTTAAAAACTCTCTTTTGTACTTCCAGTTTTTGCAGGAAGACAAAGAAGACGAGAAATAAATAAGCTCTTCTAAAGATCCATCCCCACGAGAACATAATCTAAATGAAAAGGTATTAATTGAATATTTTCTATTAGTTTATGATTTAGGAACAAGATCTATGTGCCGTTTTTAATTACTTCATTTCTTTGATCAAAGGAGAAGGGTAAGCAGGTGGATGCTTCATCGGATGCACCTTCTTTCAATCTGTTCTATACTCCACCCGAGGTTTGTATGGATTGTTCAAGGGTTGGGTTTTGTTTTTTTTGGACATTTGGTTGAGAGTCCCTCATTAGTTTATGCTTTCTGGTTTATTAAATACAGGAGACATCGAATCGTTCAAGCCCGACTGTTGTGAAAGATGTTGACAAGAATGACAAGAAGCGGTGCAAGGATGGTGATACTGCGATGCCAGAAAAGAAAAGGAAATACGATAACTGTCCTAAAGACAAGAAGCGGTGCAAGGATGGTGATACTGCGATGCCAGAAAAGAAAAGGAAATACGATAACTGTCCTAAACCATCGCCTCAGCCAAATGATCGTCGCTCTCCAAGACTTAAGCAGCAAGGTGGTGATAAAGATGCTGTTATGGCCAAAGATAAACAGCAGTTTCTAAGGCGGAGCGCTCGGGAAATAGTACCATCTAAACCTGTCCAAACTCCATACAGAGCTCCAAGGAATCCGGCGACAGCTGTAACGCCTGATCAACACCCGATATACCATCCGTTCCTATCGCCAGATTGCCGTAAGAGTGCAAAATTAGAAGAATGGAAAACCTCAAAAACCCCAAGGTTAGTATATCACGAAAATCTTTGTATTTTTGTTTGTAATAAGTGTTTTTAATTGTTACTAACTTGTTTGTATTACTTGCAGCATAATGAAAATTGCACTCAGCGAAGTAGAGCCGGCTTTCTTTACCACTCTAGAGGACCCAGAGGAATTTATCAAAGCAAGGGTAATTAATTCTTGATCATTTAGGAAGGCCTTCCTAAATATGTTGGAAAACTTCCTAAATATTTAATACATTTTATTCTTATAAGCTGTTATGCCTTATATTCTTCTTTTGTGTTTATGCAGCACGTTGATGCAATATTATTAATGTTGTGTATTCGAAGAGATAAAGACGCTCCGTACTTTCACAACAACCGGCTTCCAAGGGCAATGTTCTTAGACACATTGTTCTTCAAGTACTTGGGAAACAGCTACATTAGATTCAAGAAGGAGAAAGATCCTCGACGTTACATCTTTGATAAAGAAATCATTAAAGTTGGCAGAGGTGAAAGTGCTCCCACCTGCTTTCCTAACAAAAAGTGGATTGAAGATGTTGATGTGATCTATGGTGCTGTGTTAATACGCAAGTTTATGCACTGGTTTGGTATGGCTATCAACTTGAAGAAGCGCATGATCATAGTATTGGAATGCGAGAGTCCAACAGAGAAGAATGATTTCATTTTGAGTCATGTACAACCCTATGCAGGTATAATTTTTGATTTAAAATCATATTTTAACCCCTATTTTAACAAAATTGACAAGTAGCTTGTAACTCTGTTATTGTTTTTTTTCTTTGTGCAGACATGTTTCCTTTCCTACTTACTTGTGTTCGTGAAGAAGAGGCTGCTCATTTTGATCCTACTCCATTTAAAATCGTCAAGCTAGAAGAAAAACATACTCCTAAGACAAGGTTCACCGCCAATTGTGGTCTTTTTACTGTGAAGATGATGGAATGCCACTCGATGGGAATAGAGGATATGTCTAAGCTTGTTGACGAAGATGCCGAAGACATAAGAACAAAATTTTCCAGCGAAATTTTCGACGAATTTTATGCTCCATAGTTTCTAGAGAAAAAATCGAAAATTGTTCACCATTTTTATTTTCATGTTGTTTGACTTTTGATGAAACTATTTGGTTATGTTCGTTGGTTTGGTTTTTTTGTAGGAATAATTGAAGTTTTTCTTGAATGTTGAAATCAACCCATGTCTGAAGTAGTTTGTTTCTTTCTGTTTTTTAGTTTTTTGTTTAATTTAGGAAGTATTTATATATATTTAGGAAAGCTTTCCAAAATATTCAACTGCAACTATACTCAAATGTAGATTTGAGTATTTTAATTTTATAAACGTATGTATGATATTTTATGAATGATGGTATTGTCACAAAAGATTCAAATTCATCAGAATCAAAAATGGCAATGCTTATATCATCAAAAATTATGTTGCTGTTAAATTCGGAAAACTTCCTAAATATTTAGGAAGAATTATTAGATATTTAGGAAGTCTTTCCGAATTAGGAAGGCTGTCCTAAATATGCAAGAAACTTTCCTAAATACTTACATAATATTGAATTAATTTTTTTTGGTGGAACTGAGAATAACCAGATTCTCATCAACTCAAGATAACTAGATTCTCATCCAATATCTAGGTGGAAAAAACTCAGGTATAGTCGTGAATAATAAAATAAAGTTTGTTCTTAAAAATGTTAACCAATTGCAAAAAAATATCCAATTGAATTATGAAAAAGAATTACTATGCATGTAGCTTCTATGTTTGTGTGCTCCTCTCCGACATTCTCCACTGCAAATGTTCATCAAATCGGAGTTCTGCACGTACTCTTGTTGTGTCTTTCTCTGCCACATCTGCTGCACTTGTGCCTCTGAAATTTTGAACCCGGTACTCCAAACTCTCCAACTGATCTCTTTCTCTTTTTAGGAGGTCTCCCACTGCTTTGCCTAGTACTTGGAGGTCCACACAAAAATCCAGTTATAGCTTCGGGGAAATCCCAGCTCTTGACGTCTCCACACGGGTGTATGCTCTCGGCATATGCTTTAGCCCATGTGTCCGTCAAATAGAAGTCATCGACAAGCTTGTTTTCATCCCTCTTTGTACGCTTAGCAGCTGCAATCGCAGGAACACATGGGATTTTTTCTATGTCAAAAACGTAGCATGTGCATTGCTTGTTCTTCAAGTCAAACAATATACTTTCTGGTTTCGTCTTTGACCTCAAACTCGTATTCATCGACTTGATAAACGTCAAGCTTCATCGCATCATCAAACCTTGCTACCAACTCCTTCACCACATTTGGTGTGACCCGCATTGTTGTGTTTGGCTGCCTTGACCCGTCGTTCGTGAAACCATGTTGTCATTGTCAATCTAATCGTCTCAAGAAGTGAAATAGCCGGCAACTCACGAGGCATGTTTAACATTGAATTCAACGACTCTGCAATGTTTGTTGTCATCATGTTGTAGCGGTTTGAAGGAGCATAAGACCGTGCCCACTTTCTAAAATCAGCGTCTTCTAGATACTTGGCCAATTCCTGATTTTTACTCCTTAGTATGCCGAAAATCATGCTAAACTCCTGCTTAGTATAAGCATTAGCTACTGCTTCTACGAGTTTCAAAAATTTCCCAAACCGAGTTTTTAAGTTGTTAAGAAGATGGAATCTGCATATATCGTGATGTGCAGCCGGATAAACTTGTGAGAGCGCTTTTGCAATGGCAGGAGCACGATCCGAAACAAAAACAAGATCTGAAGCATCTGGAATTATAATCCGTAAACACAAAAAAACCAATTCCACGCATCTTCGTTTTCAGAATCAACTACTGCAAAAGCCAACGGATACAAGTAGAAATCACCATCTTGTGCAGTGGCGGCTAGCAATGTCCCTCTAAACTTTGCCTTGAGAAATGTCCCATCAACAACAATAACCCGCCTCATCAAACCAAAACCCCTTATCGATTGGCCAAATGCGACGAAGGTATACTTGAAATTTCCAGCCTCATCCAACTCAAGAAATGCTTCTGATCCAGGATTTTTTTCCTTAACCATAAACAACCATTTAGCCAAGTTATAATAGTTATCCTCAGCAGATCCTCTTATCAAACATTGACCTTGCTCTTTTGCTCTCCAAGCTTTCTTGTAGTTAATTTGTACACCATGCTCTTGTCTAACAAGCTCAATAATCTGTTTTGGTTTCAGCCCTTCCTTCTTTTCTCCATAGTTGCTAGAAATTAAAGTTCCAATCACATTCGTTGTTGCTTGCCTATGGTTAGCATTTCTGTGTGTTGTATCACAAGTATGTTCATGAACATTCTTCTTCACCACAAAACTGTCAGAAGCAGCAACCTTCGTTGCACGTATCCTCCAGCTACAACTATCATCAACACACCTTAACATAACTCTTGTTGTGTCTGACCAATGAGATTTGAACTCAAATTTCCATTCCAATGCCCATTTTCTCATCTTTAGCATTAGCTCATCCTTGTTATTGAAATATGTGTTGACATGTATATCGTCAGCTCCTTGGGTTGAATATGAACATCCTATAGGGACTGGAGCAGGATCTGGAGCTTGAAGCAAATGATATGGATGAGATTCTTTTTCAGCAGTTGAACATGTGTCGTCGTTATGTGTTACATAAACTGATTTTTCACTGCCAATTGATGGATGAAGTTCCTACAAAGAAAAGTAAATATATACAGATAAATGAAAGTAAAACAAAAGGAAAGATATTTAAAACGTAGTAACTGGGCGAAAAACAGAGGCAAACAAATTTTAGGAAGATGTTTTGAAATTTTGGGAAGGATTCTTAAACATTTAGGAAGACTTTCCTAAATCATCAAGGAACAAAAAAATATTAACTTAAATCGTGCAAACTGTGTAATAGGAAGGGTTACCTGTTGATTTTCATGCACATTAGATATATTTAAGCTTGAACCTCCATATAAATTATGCAGTACATGCGTGCGTTGATTTTTGTCAACTTCACAATCTTCATTGTTGTGTATGGTCTTTGATTGAGTGCTGCTTCCAACATGAGCAATATGGCTGAATTTATCATTCACCTATAATCCAGATAAAAAGAAATTTAATTGAGCTAAAAAAAGAGTTACAAGTGATTTAGCAAGGAATGTACATCATGAAAATTTGTGTAATAAGAATATTACCTGTTTTTTTGCATGCACATTAGATTCAGCTACATATGGTTCACCATCTACAACTCGCAACATATGTCTTTTCTCCACATCAAAAATCTGTTGAGTGTGTAAGGTCTTTGATTGAATGCTGCTACCAACAATCTCAACAGCAACGTCGTTGCATTTGTCACTCACCTAAACCAAAAGAAAAAAAGAATTTAGTATTGAAAGAATAGTAAGTGAGCTAAAACAAATGTGACATACGTTTTAGGATGGCCTTCCTAAATGTTTAGCAATCCTTCCCGAAATTTGTATTTAGGAAGCTTTTCTAAACGTTTAGGAAAGCCTTCCTATATAGTTAATAAACAAAGAATGCACATTTAAATTGAAAGCTATGTAACAGTAATAACTCGGTTACATGTGCGACTTACCGTTACACACAAACGAATTAGTTCAACATCTTCTTTTATCTTCTTGATGAGTGTTCTTACTTGGTGATCATTTCGCACATAAATAGGTGTAGAATCCTCTACCATCACTTTCATTGGAAGCCCATAACTGAGTGAAATATCTCTTTCTTTAGCTAAGCAATCAATGCCCAAATCTTCGACAACCATCTCAACTAGATCCTTGTATGTAACGTTCTCATCTACCTTACAAAGGGATCCTCCTTTGTTCCTATCTACAAGAAATTTCAATTGGAGCTTGTCATTTAACTTCCACTCACCAAAAGCAGCATAGAGCTCGATAATACTTTTCTGAAATAAAGAAAAGAAGACAAGATTTGACTGTCAGAGACATATGAAACACATATCAAGTGAACTAAGAACTAACAATTAGCTATTTCCACAATTACAAATTCCCACGAAAAATCAAGCCAATAAAACATCAGAGCAAAAACGCATTTGATGACATATGAAAAAGTAGTTTTATTAGAGTCTCGTGAAGCTAAGCTAAAAGGTGATTTCCTTGAAATATGCAGATGATGCTCAATCACCAAAAGCTTACACAACCGAGGATTACCTCAATATCAGAGGTCGTTTGGTGAGTTTTTTCCCCAAATCAAAGGTAAAAGTGTTAGGTGAGTTTTTTCCCCAAATCAATATCAAAACTCCAATATGGTTTGTTTTTCCCAAATCGATCCAAAAGAAGAGAAGAAGGAGAATACATACCGAATCTATTAGAGATTCAGATAGAAAATTCGAATCACGATCCTGATTCGATGTCGTCTTCATGGTTTTTTTCTGAAGAACGTGATTCGATTTCCAGATTTGAAGAAATCACCGACGATTAGAGACCACCGCCGATAACACACTCGATCCGAGATCGCCGTCAGAATCGATCCGAGATTGCCGTCATATTGGATCCGAGATCGCCGACTGGATCTCCGAAATCGATCCTAGATCGCCGTCGTACCCGATCTGAGATCGCCGATTATAGATCCAGTTATGTCGATCGTTTTTTTGTTTTTTATTTTAACAATTAAAATGTCTCTTTTTAATATTAATTAAATAAGGACATAACTGTCTTTTGTCCTCTAAATTAATGGTACTTGTGGAACATTTCAAATTTGGTGGTAGATTTGGAAGCAAAACTTGGTTTGGTGGTATTCTAGGGAATTTCTCTATATTAAATTCAATAAACTCTATTATTGGAAAGAAAATAAAATTTTTAGATATATAAATGATTTCAAATCTTTATCAACGTGAGCGCGACACATAAGCAAAATTATAACTCACCAGATCGCGACACGTGTTAATTTTAATTTAGATTGTGACATTTGTTAAATCTAAATAATGTAAAAATAGAAATTTTGCTTCTGTAAATTAGTTATTTCTTAAATCAAATTATTGTGTACCTAAATGAAAATAGTAAGATTCAAAAAGAAAAATAAGACATACTATTGAACAGTTAAAAGAAAATAGTAAATAAAAATCTACCCAAAAAAAAAGAACATATTATTTCATGTTGCACATAAAAAACATATTATTTCTAATTTCTAAAAGTATTAAGAGATTTTTTTCCTATGAGTGATTTAAAAAAAATTACATTAAAAATAAAATAAAAGGTAAAAAAATCGTAAAAATTAAAAGCTAAACTTGACGATGATATAAATTTTTAATTTAAAGTTGATTATTAATTCCAAAACATATGTGATCGTTGATATCTATATAACATATTGAGAATATTGAAAAAAATTATTTAATTTAGATTGTGACGTGTTTAATCTAAATAATGTAAAAATAGAAATTTTTCTTCTGTAAATTAGTTATTTCTTAAATCAAACTATCGTGTACCTAAATAAAAATAGTAAGATTAAAAAAGAAAAATAAGACATATTATTGAACAATTAAAAGAAAATCTTATTATATAAAGTTGGACGCGTTTAACGTGAGCGCGACACATTGGTAAAATTATAACTCGCCAGATCGTGTCATGTGTCAATTAGATAATTAGATGATAACACATGTCAAATACTTTAAATTTATGATTTTATAAAGTTTGAATAATATAAATTTGTCATTTTTGAGATTCCACTTCCGTATTATTGTCAAGCAAATTATACTTGCAGTTTTAAATCTTATATTAGAAAAAATCACAAATGGAAACATCAAAAATATTGTAAGAAAAAATGGAAACTTATGTAGAGGTAAAAAAAATAATGTAAAGAAGAGTTGATGTTTCCATTTTAAATTTAATAAAAAGGTAAAGGTAAATATAAAGAAGAGTTGATGCCTACAAAAAAATGTAAAAGTAAATAAGTTATTTAAGAAAAAATGGAAAAAAGAAGAATTGATCTCATGTATATAAAAAATGTAAAAGTAAAGCAAATATTCAATGAAAAAAAAAAGAACAGTTTAGCTCATATATATAGGGCTATTTGTGTTCATATATGTATAATTAAGAATTTTGTGGTTTTTTTTTTGTTTTTATCATAAAGAGTTTATGATGTTATGATTTATGAATGCATCTATTGTGGTGTTTTGTTCTGTTGTCATGAAGAGTTGTCATGAAGAGTCTATGTGGTTATGATTTGTGAAGGCATCTATTGTGTATATACAATATATATGATTATTATTGCGTACGTATTTCCATGTAAAACTATTTATATATTATATTAATTTTGATATATTTTAGATTATAGCAATAAATTTTTTCTTCTGTTTCAGGTATACTAAAAGATTTGAACTAATTTGTTAAAATTCATCAAAAGAAATATAAAGTAAGTGACTCTTACGAATGTGTCTATTGTTCTAATTGTTTTTTTTATGTTTGCGTGTAAAACTATTTATATATTATATTTATTTGATCTATCTTAGATTCTAATTGTAATTTTTCTTCTATTTCAGATATATTGGATTTAGATTTATTTGTAAGACCTCATAAAAGTGTATTTCTCAAATCTTTTTTAAACTAAAACTCTAAGAATTTAGACTACGGAAACTAATATCGGTTTGCATGAATCAATATTAGTTAATTAATTTTTGGATAAGTAACAATAGTATGTGAATTTTTTCTATCGTTTCGAACTATGAACATGATCTATTTTTTTTTCAGAAGGTTCATCTGCATTTTATTCATAAAAATTTAGATTATGAGAACTAATATCAGTTTGTATGAATCAATATTAGTTAATTAATTTTTTATAGGTAACAATAGTATGTGAATTGATTTCTTTTATATCATTACGTTTAAACTATAAACATGGTTTACTTCTTTTTCAAAAGGTTTATCTTCATCAAATTCAGTTGGTTCATAACAACGTGTATTTTATTTTACTTTTATTATATACATAAATAAAGTTATTATTAAAAACTCGCGTATCATGCGGATCATAATCCAGTGATAAATAAAATAGAAACATAATTTTTTTTAAATAAAAATGGATAAATATTTAAGTCTAACTTATTTTGTAAATAAATGAAATTTAATAGGGTTATAGATTAACATAATAATTATTTAAGATAGGTAATATTAGTTTATAAAATAATATATAATTATAATAACTTTTTGAATTTTCTAAAAAATCATCGCCTAGAACCCACCCAAGTGTCCGACTAGACCGCATAACGTGCGTCTGAACGCTATTAGGTGTTCGAATTATTTTAATCCACCTAAACGACCGCATAACATGAAATCGGGACATCCGACCACCGCATAGCGCCCCGATGTAGCCCAGACAACTGCGTAAACCGTGTTTTAGAATATTAATCGTCACATGTGTTATAGTTACGATACGAATTGGCCGTTTTCATTAGTGAAAAAAATAAAAAAAAATAACTTTGTTTTTACAATATAGAGAGCCTTATTTTTTCTTTCTTTTTTTCCAAAGAGAATCCTATCATTTTTTATATTTTTCAAAGCCACCCCTTTTTCTCTTATGTTATTTTACCATCTTCGTTTTGTAATTTGTAAAATGCCAGTTTAATACAAGAAAACAAAAAAAAAATGTCAATGTTGGATGCACAATGAATTGTGAAATATTAATTAATTTTCATTTTAGTTAATTCATAAAATTCCAAAAAAAAAAAAAATTCCTTAGAATACCACCAAATGATGTTTTCCTTCCAAATCTACCACCAAAATATCAATGTTCCACTAATACTATTAGTATAGAGAACAAAAGACATTTATACCCTCATTTAATTAATAACCCTCATCATTTAAAAAGAAAAAGAAAATTAAACCCTTATAATTCTCCTTTTTTAAAAAAAAAATATTTTATTTGATAAAATAAAAAACAAAGAAGTTTCGGATCTCGGAGATCCAATTGATGATCTCGGATCGAATCTGACGGCAATCTCGAATCGATTCCGACGGCGATCTCGGATCGAGTGTGTAATCGGCGGTGGTCTCTGTAATCGACGGTAGTCTCTGTAAGCGGTGATTTCTTCAAATCTGGAAATCAAATCACGTTCTTCAGAAAACCATGACGACGACATCGAATCGGGATCGTGATTCGAATCCCCTATCTGAATCTCTAATAGATTAAGTATGTATTCTCCTTCTTCTCTTTTTTTGGATCGATTTGGGAAAAATAATATCATATTCGAGTTTTGATATTGATTTGGAGAAAAAACTCGACCCAACACTTTTACCTTTGGTTTGTCTCTGAATTTCTCCAAACGACCTATGATATTATATTGTTTAGCTCGTTTTTGCTCTAATGTTTTATTGGCTTGAGGTTTTCGTGGGAAATTGTAATTGTGAAAATAGCTAATTGTTAGTTCTTAGTTCACTTGATATGTGTTTCATATGTCTCTATCTTGTCTTCTTTTTTCTTTATTTCAAAAAAGTATGGTGGAGATCTATGCTGCTATCGGTGAGTGGAAGTTAAATGACAAGCTCCATTTGGAATTTCTTGTAGATAGTAACAAAGGAGGATCCCTTTGTGAGGTAGATGAGAACGTTACATACAAAGAGCTAGTTGAGATGGTTGTCGAAGATTTTGGCATTGATTGCTCAGTTAAAAAAAGAGATATTTCACTCGGTTATGGACTTCCAATGAGAATGAAAGTGATGGTAGAGGATTCTACACCTATTTATGTGCAAAATGATCTCCAAGTAAGAACACTCATCAAGAAGATAAAAGAAGATGTTGAACTAATTCGTTTGTGTGTAACGGTAAGTCGCACATGTAACCGAGTTATTACTGTTACATAGCTTTCAATTAAAATGTGCATTCTTTGTTTATTAACTATATAGGAAGGCTTTCCTAAACGTTTAGAAAAGCTTCCTAAATACAAATTTCGGGAAGGATTCCTAAACATTTAGGAAGGCCTTCCTAAAACGTATGTCACATTTGTTTTAGCTTACTTACTACTCTTTCAATACTAAATTCTTTTTTCTTTTGGTTTAGGTGAGTGACAAATGCAACGACGTTGCTGTTGAGATTGTTGGTAGCAGCATTCAATCAAAGACCATACACACTCAACAGATTTGTGATGTGGAGAAAAGACATATGTTGCGAGTTGTAGATGGTGATTCATATGTAGCTGAATCTAATGTGCATGCAAAAAAATAGGTAATATTCTTCTTACACAAATTTTCATGATGTACATTCCTTGCTAAATCACTTGTAACTTTTTTTTTAGCTCAATTAAATTTATTTTTATCTGGATTATAGGTGAATGATAAATTCAGCCATATTGCTCATGTTGGAAGCAGCACTCAATCAAAGACCATACACAACAATGAAGATTCTGAAGTTGACAAAAATCAACGCACTCATGTACTGCATAATTTATATGGAGGTTCAAGCTTAAATATATCTTTTGTTTTCCCAATACATATATATGTAATAAATAAATAATTATGAATCTCAATTATACATACATGAAACATGTGTTTGAAACTTAATTATTTCCAGCAGCAAAATCGGTCACTGGTTTTCCGCATCGGCCAAGTGCATCGGAGACCTACAGTTACCGATGGCAAATTGAAGTTGAATATTTTGGAAATATCAAGTCACAAATGCAATCGATTGACTAATGTTGCATATCTTGCATAATTTAAGTGTGTATTCTTGTTTATTAACTATTTAGAAAAACCTTCTTAATTCTTTAGAAAATCCTCCGAAATACAAATTTAGGAAGCATTCTTGATTTGTTAGGAATCATTCTTAAACATTTAGGAAAGCCTTCCGAATTAGGAAGGCATTCCTAAATATGTAGTAATCTTTCATAAATATTTTAGAAAGGTGTCTTAACTTAACAAAAACAAAATTTGTGATGATATAAGCATTGCCACTTTTGATTCTGATGAACTTGAATTTTTTGTGACAAGACCATCATTCATAAATGATAAAATATCATACATACGTTCATAAACCTAAAAATACTCAAAGTGACAAGATTATCATATATACATTCATAAAATATCATACATACGTTCATACAACCAAAATATTCAAATTGACAAAATTATAAAAAAGATCATCCTACATAGGTTTTGCAGAGAAGCTAGAGGTAGCTAATTATTCCAAGCCGTTGTATCTCCAAACTTTATCTTTTGACTCCAAACGTTATCTCTTGATTAATAATACTTAATATTGTTTATATGCATCACATGGTCGAGCAATTGCTTCCATTGCATCGCCTACGTCAATTGCTCCATTATCCTAATCAGACTTAGTTATTCGATAACCTCTGTCTACCAATTTAATCATCTCATCTAACTCTGCATTTTCCATATTTTCTAATGATAAGAATCTTCCTTATCTTCATCAAGTGCTGGTAGGATGCATGTTATACTCACCTGTAAAATAAAATATACTAGAATAAAAACAACAAAATTTGAGAAAGCAAACTCTTTGTTTCTTGTATTTTTTAGGAAGACTTTTCTGAATACGTAGGAATCATTCCTGAATAATCATTAAGGCTTCCTAAATATTTATTTAGGAATGATTCTTACATATTTAGGAAGGTCTTCCTAAATTATCAAGAAACATGAAAATTATTAAGAAAAAGAGATGACAGAGGACCAAATGAATTTACGTTCTCTGATGCGTCCATGTTTACAACTTGAGTAATATTTAGCATCTGTATATGCACAAATCTCTCGGAAATAAGAAAAATGTTAGCTTTGGCCCATTGATAAGCAAACGTTACAAGTATAACTAGCACAAACATCACCTAGTAAACAATTGTTTTGTTGCTTATCAATTGATGAAGAAACAAACCAGCTGCAACACTAACTAATTTTCTAGTTTATTCTTTGATTCACCTAGTAAACATCACCTAGCAGATGGAATTTGCCTTTGACTTTAACTCCACTAACAAATGACACAAAATCCAGAAAATAGAACATTGTAAGCTTCACAAACCCCTGCATTTCCACAAATCTTCCAAAAACCCTAGAGACTAATGTTCTAACGGATTCCAACAATCTAATACACAATTTCTAAACAAACAATTGGAGCTAAATATCAGTCCAACACCAAGAGACAGTGAATAAGCCAAGCTATCTCTTTTTTCACGCTCCTAAGAGAATACCTCAGCGTTGTTGTTGTCTCAACCATGGATACAGTCTTCTTAAGGCTCTCAAGCTTCTTGACAGAAGTAGGTCCTCTTCTCTTTGTCGTCATCAGTTCACGGTTTACGCCGAGATTGTAAGGCGCTCCTTTTGCTAATCATCCCTCTCCAGCAGCAACAGCTTCTTCGCATTTCTTCCTCTTCAATCGCTCGTTACTCTTCAACCGGAACCGATTTCGTAGCCAGATTTTCGAGATTTGAACCCTCGAGTCTTGATGTCTTCCTAGCTTCTTCTTCGAAAACTCATCCGTGACCATCTTTGCCAACACGTGTACCTCGTAGCCATATTTTCGAGATTTGAACCCTCGAGTCTCGATTTCTTCCTAGCTTCTTCTTCGAAAACTCATCCGTGACCATCTTTGCCAACGCGTGTACCTCGCTTGAGACTGTGCAGTGATCGAACGGGATTTTCGGTTCCAGATCTGCATCGCTCAATCGTCGTCGTCTCAACTTCGTCAGAGAAGCTAAGCCATCGAGATTCATTGAAAAAGAGAGAGGGAGAGAGAGAGAGAGAGAGAGTATACCGTTAACGATTCCGACGATGATTACGGCATCGATTCCGATTCCGACGAAGAGAGGAGATGACGATAATCTTTCCTTTTTTAATTTTTTTTATTTAAGTCTCATATTAAAATAAGGGGCTTTTAGTCTTTTAGATAAGAAATTGTGGTATTTGTGGAACTTTGAAGATAAGGTGTTATTTTTGTCTACAAAACTTGGTTTAGTGCTATTTATGAGAATTTCCCAAAAAAAAAACAGTAAATATATATGATGTGGACACATAAACATTATCTTTTTCGTTTTGTAAATTTTTAATTAAAAAAAAAAGAAATATAATCCAATCGAATTAATTACCTAGATGAATCGACATTGTAAACAACTTTCTTGACATTCTTGTCCTCCTCAAAAGGGGGGGGGAAAACAGAGCTCAGTATCATGGCTATATATCACATCCAAGAGATCAGAAGAATGCGAAGGACCCAACCAACACTGAAGCCTAAATCCTCATAGCTCATTTGCAGCAGCCGGTAATGGAACCCGGATCTGTACCGTGATAGGGTACTATTCTACCACTAGACCACTGGTGCTTCTTGTTTAAAATTTTTCTTTTCTCATTTATTTAGATATAAAACTGCAGTAACTCAACTTAGACAACAACATAGCAATTTGGATAAAGAATGGAGTAGAGGTAAGAAATCCAAAGCAAAAGAAGACACCCACTAAATGTCGGAACTCAATTTTAAGACATAGTGTAACAGAGTATACTCCTATGTCAAAATTGCAGTTTGTTTGAATGAAAAATGTTTGTCCTAAGTTTGTTGCTTGAAATGCACGAAATGGTCATAGCATATATTATGGAGAAGTCCTAACAAGGTTAAAAACCTTAGGACAATTTTAAAGAAGAGTGAACTCATACTAAACCATGAGCGCGCGCCAAGTTGAGCCAAAATGGACTCGGACTTAGGTTCAGGTTTACATGCGGTTTTGGGTAAATGGACGTTCGATCCAATAACCTATCTTTTGCATCAAGTTTTGATTTTGTAATTGATCACTACAAAATATCTAAACTTGGTCAAAATATAAAATAAAATAAATGGCACTCTTAATTTTGGACAATTAATTTAGAGATTAATATTATCCTTAATGACCATAATAAAAATCTCCACTAATGCTCTTTGAGAGAGTTACATATTGGAAACCCATGGTTTTTTATAAAGCATTGGTGTTCTTCAATCTTATTTATAGACAATGAAACAACAATCTCTTACACTTCATCTTTTTCTTTTTCTTCTCTTCTTTTGGTTTTTCTCCATGAGAGTACAACACAGAAAAAACGTTCGTTAGATTCTGTTATTGAGTTGTGCAAAACAGAATTGATTGCAGTTGTATCCTGGGATTCGGAACGCCACACAACCGTCACACTACGGGGCATTTTCAGAATTAAGGAAAGAGTGTCTCGCCTTTGCATATCCGTTCTTTTTCCTAATTCATGTATCGGTATTGTTGTTGTATTATCGGTTTATTATGTATTTCACTTTACAAATATCAGTTTACCCATATTGTAGTAATTTGAATTCTTACAATCTTAATTCTAAAAATTTTCGTTTATGCATTATTGCACTAACGAAAACTGATTTTTGTGAAGTGTTTTTGTCATGAAAACAGGAATCAGAAAGTGTGATCGATAATCAATCCTTTTCCATTGGATTATTCTCTGTTATTTCTTAATAATTATGCAATTTTTTTTTCAATTAATTGCTGAATTATCTAGATTAATTCTTTGATTTTCTACAATTTATTCTAATTATTTTGCAGATTTTTCTAGAATCTTTCTATGTTAAAAATTTAATATTGTGTTGATTGTTGAGTAACAGCACAAACACGTTTTTGTCTTGAGTTGTTGACTTCCCATATCTGATGTTTGGCAATATTATAAGTTAAATTTCTTTTGTGGTTTTTTTATGCAATTAATCGTGTGATTCAAATTGCATAAGTATTATCTTTGCATTTAAGTGGATTAAATTGTTAATTTTTAGAATTTGTTAATTGGACACTGAGTCTGGTTCTTGCATTTGCTATGATCACAGTAGAATTGATCAATCACTATCGCTAGCTATATATCACTTCCAAGAGATCAGAAGAGTGTGAAGGACCCAACCAACGCTGAAGCCTAAATCCTCATAGTTCATTTTGCACCAGTCGATAATCGAACCCGGTTTTGTGCCGTGGCAGGATACTATTCTACCACTAAACCACTAGTGTTTCTTGTTTATTATGTTCCTTTTTCATTTATTTATATATAAAATTGCAGTAATTCAACTTAGACAAGAGCATAGCAATTTGGATAAAAAATGCAGTGGAGCTAAGAGATCCAAAGTAAAAGAAGAAAGACAATTAATAGACCAGCCTTCGTAATCGCCTTGCACATACTTGTTTTCGGGGTAATATACAGCCACCACTTGGTTTCCTCCAAATTTTCTTCCGTTCATCCCCGATTTGGCCTTTGATGCGCCATCCAGTTGGGGATACGGATTTAACAGTTGGCTTTGGGTAGTGTACTTCCCATCCTGACGCAGGGCGCTTATAATCTTGTCTAGGAGTTCATCCTTCATAAGAGACTTCTCCAATGCAAACATCTTATATCTCAGCGGTGTGCGTAGCATTTTTTTAGGTCAATCTGATGCATGATGACTTCCACATCAATAGGATTGTATCGTCGACCTTCGCTGGCCCTTGGTGGACAAGTAGTTTTACCAACTTTACCCTTCCCTTTAACAGATGATGACTTTGATGACTTTGAGGAGCCTGGGATGTTGTCAACTTTTTTAGGAGCCTGCTGAATTTTTCTCGATGGGCTCTCTTTCTTAGGAGGCTTGTAGTCAGCAACAATTACAGGCCATTCGTTCACACCACCAGGCCACATATTTTTTGTAAACTTGTATCCGCTGCCAATAAGTCTTTCAAGATAGAGGACAGACTCATCTACCACTTCGTCCTTCCAGTGGTTAACTTTTTCATATTCCGAGTCAGAGGATGGTAGTAATGGTGAAATGTCCATCTAGACATCCAAGACAAAAGTTATTTAAAAATGGGAACATTAATATGAACACAATAAGGACAAAATAACTTACATTTAGAAGGTTCTCAGTCTCCATTATATTGGAATTGTGGAAGGTCTTTAGGTGGCTGAGGTTTATTATAGACTTGTCAGTGAAAGTCTGCTCATCATAAATATATAAATGACTTAACGTGTGGACAACAATTCGGTTCTGTAAACTATGAGGACAAAAAACAACGTGTGGACATAGAATGGAGATGCTTCGTAGTGGACGAGATAAAAGAATAACCGGTGACCAAATAAATGATCATCATCTTCCCGGGTGACAAATGAATGAACAAGAACAGATGATGATGATTAAGTGGATAACAGAAAGATGATCAGTAAAATTTCACAGAAACGAACGGCGACCGAACATGAGATTCAGAACATATTTTGGCAATCGAAATATCAAATACTGCTTACCAAAATTAATCAGAATTTGTTCTTCAATTTGAAGTTTTTAGAACAAGCGATGGTGAATAAAAATGTAGGTTTTCGGAATCTTCAATGCAGTGTCGATTTGAAGTTCGACATTGCTTGTAAAAATTGTTTTTACAGGATACAATGTCCAATAAAATGTTCTCTTGTTTGAAAACCGAATAATAACTGTTTATTTATTTTTTTAAACAGTCATTCATTCGCCAAACGATCGTGTGTCATGATGCACGCGTGCGGGGGACAAAATCGTCTTATCGCGTCGAGTTGTGGTATTTGCCGAAAGGCATTTAAATAATGGTAGATTTTGTAATAATTTTGTAGAAAATGGTATTTCCGGTAATTTTCTCTTCATAAAATTCAAAAAAAAAAGTAAATAAATATAAAATAGTAAATATATATTTTGATCTTTTCTCATGGAACTCCGGCACAATCTCTGTCAATTAACCGATTCGATCTCGTTTGGATTTAGTCTTTTACTTTCATGTTTTTGTGTTTAGATTTCCGGAAATCGGGTCTCTGCTTCCCGGAAATCAGGCTTTTGTCTCCCGAAAATCAGATTTTTTTGTAAAATATTGAGTTTTTAATGAAATATCCTTCCGGTGAAAAAAAATATATATGATGTGGATTGTGGAGACACATAAACGTTATCTTTTCCGTTTTGTAAATTTTCAATTAAAAAAGAAAGAAAGAATCATAGCTCAATGCACCAGCTGGGAATCAAACCCTGGACTGTACCGTGTCAGGGTACTATTCTAACACTAAACCACCGGTGCTACTTGTGCAAATGTATAGCTTTTTTTACTTATTTATATATAAATTGCAGTAACTTAACTTCGACAACAGCATAACAATTTGGATTAAGAATGGAGTGGAGGTAATCCAAAATAAAAGAAGACAATAGATCAGCCTTTGTAGTCGTCTTGCGCATACTTGTTTTCAGGGTAATTACACTTGGTTCCCTCCAAATTTTCTTCTGTTCATCCCCGATCTGGCTTTTGATACGCCATTCATATTTATATATGAATTGGTAAAAGTTATTCATGATCCGGATTGGGCTTCGAAATCACAGCATTCACCAAGTTACCTGCACACAACAATGAATATCAAAAGTTTAGACCACGTAAAAGCCTGAGTGTATGCAGGCCCGGTCCGACCAAATTTTGGGCCCAATACGAAATTAAAGTTTGGGGTCCAATATATGACCTAAATTGTTTGTTATTTTTTAACCGGGAATATACTGTTATTTGCCATTTTTTTATTTTTTTATACACAGTATGGACCCACAAACTTTCTCCACACTACCGACAAATCATTGTTTTCTTAAATATATACCTATCAGTTTTCTTAAAATGGGCCCTCAAAAATTCGAGGCCCAATACCAATTTTTCATAATAATGTGCTCAGGGCCGGGTCTGAGTGTGTGCTAATGGAAGAATGTCAACAACATACAAGAACAATCGAATTGCTTACCGAATTTTTCAGCTTCTTGTCTCATTTCCTCCATTATGTCTTCATATTCTTCATCATCTCCAAGATCATCAGCCGTAAAAACTTGAGTCAAACAGAAAATGTTGGTGGGCGTTGTTGCCTCTTGGTTGCAGCATAAGCCTTTGTTACAGAACAAAAACATCATGTTCAGCACCAATCTCTTTCTTATTATCAAACTATATGTGATACAAACAATATACATATATTGCTTCAACAAAAAGCAATCAGACAGTTTTTGTTTTTGAAATATCTCTTAAGAGTCTGCCTTAATTACTCTAGAGAGACAAACAAAATCTAACCTTTTAAACACTCCACAACACTCTCACACAACAGGATAAATCAATAGAGAAACTAATTGTAAATATGTATGTAGTAATAATAGTATTTTTTTTGCTAATCATTTTACATCTAAATCTTTCCCTGCAGGTCATGAACAGATATCATGATCTGTATGGACTCCATTTCTAGCTGGCTTTCCGATCTGTAAGCAATCAATCGGTGGAACGGTTGGCGAATTGAGCTCTCCAAATGCTTTCCAGCAAAATGGATCATACATATGGTACTGTTGTTGAACTGGTTTTAGCTCTATGCCTGATAATTGCACGTCTACGCAAGGGAAATTATCGCTACAAGCAAAATGAACAGGCTTTACGGTATAAGTTCCTCGTATCTTCTCATATGTGACCCCTTCCACGGACACTGCTGAAGTCTGGTTCTTGCATTTGCTATGATCACAGTAGAATTGATCAATCACTATCGGAAGCTGAACCTCTGAGAGTTGAATGTTTGAGAAAAGTATTCCTTTCACTGATCCTACACCGCCCTGCATTAGCATTTCCCAAAATCAAATTAGACATTGGGGGTAATATTGGAGATTGGCTCATTCATAGGGTTTTTATTTACCTGCCAGGTCTTAATTCGGACACCGGTCATTGTGTTGTGCATAACGACATCTCGAACTGTTATGTTGGAGACACAGGCTTTGGTACTGTCTTTACCAAGGCTCCCAATGCTGATTCCATGTCCTGGTCCACAATTCACATTGTGAACATACACATTGGAGCAACCCGTTTGAATCGAAATACAATCGTCTCCTGCAAAACAGAGTATCAAGACCCAATTTTTACGAGTTTTATGATGTTTTTTCTACTAATTAAATGGGTTTGTACCGCAAGCTAGTGTGGTGGTATGAATCATGACATCTCTGGTGTTCTGAAGATGAATCCCATCTGTGTTTGGACTGTCTCCGGGAGAAGTTACATTAATGTCATGAACTAATACCTGGACGCAGTTATCAAACTTGAGGTGACATTGAGGACTATTCTGAATGGTTATCCCCGTCACTGTCACGTCGATACTCCCGTAAAACCGCAGCGCCTACACCGTGAAAATCGAGGTAAACAAAAGATCTCACCAAGTTGTATAGCAAAGTAGAGACTACTTCATTTTTTTGTTTCTCACCGTTGGTTTAATGCTTGGCATTCTCTCACCAAGCTCACTTCTTATCTGCCATTTGAAAAACAGAGTTTGGTCTTAGATAAAATCCTTTGTGGATTTTGAAGAACGAGATGAAAAAGAAGAAGAAGAAGACAATGATTTTTACCGGAATTGGAGGACGTTCTTGGACCGAATTGTTCAACGGGACAATGAGTTTGAAGTCATCGTCTATAGGATAATCAAAAGGGTAATCTTGTTGCCACCAAACAGTGCCTCTTCCATCAATAACACCTTTTCCTTGTATTGTAATTCCATTAAGCTTCGTGAACTCGATCCACCACATTAGTCCTCTTCCCCATGACTCAGAATCCGTAGGAG
Organism: Pseudoturritis turrita; assembly: GCA_900406555.1. Taxonomy (NCBI): domain Eukaryota; kingdom Viridiplantae; phylum Streptophyta; class Magnoliopsida; order Brassicales; family Brassicaceae; genus Pseudoturritis; species Pseudoturritis turrita. The sequence goes on along the minus strand of OVBL01000141.1, from coordinate 72,787 downwards.
CTACAATCATACCGTCCAGCTGCGACCAAACAAAAAGCTCACATCTTTCACTCCAAAAGGTACATTTTTTATTTGAACTCTTATAAATTTTGATGACTAATTCTCACCTGGAATACAATGTTTGCTTGACAATAAGGACCCGAGAAGGAAATCGGGCCAACGAGGAAGATGTAATCAGGCGGTATGATCATCGTTGACGCCTCGACTTTGCAAGCAGATTCCCACGCCGCTTCAAACGCCTGTGGATATTGTTAAAGTTTTCATTGTGTTTGTTTTCTTTTTTTCAGAGCAAACACAATTATTTTGGAAAAGCACAGAGATTCTGGTCCCCTCTTAAATTGGGTAGTTTTGTTTTCACTTCTCTATATTCGTTTCTTTGGTTTTTGTGGAATTGAAAAAAAGTTACTTGACTTTACAGATAAAAAGAAAGCTTTTTTTGAGCTCTGTTTCTTGTTCTGTCTCGTGTTACCTGCTCAACTGTAATTCACATTCTTGATAATCAATAACCACTTGATTAATTTTGTACAGATAATGAGTCTTTTAAGTTTGTACCTTAGTGTCATCACTCATGCCATCGCCCAAAGCCCCAAAATCAAGCACATTAAATTCTTGAGAGCCCTCCAGTGGCTGCAGCGGAAGAGGTGGTGGTGGTGGTTGGACTTGTGGTGGTTGTGACACGACAGGTGAGCTGTCATCGGACTTTGGCGGCGGAGTTTTCAGCTTCGGTTTTGGTTTGGGTTTTGACTTATGGGAATGACTTTTGTTGTGGCTCATGTTCTCATGGCTCTTTGGTTTCTTGGTGGACAGGGAATCAGACAAGGAGGAGGAGCTGCTATGGTTGTGTCTCCAATGTCTTCCTCTTCTGGCAATGCAGGTCTCTAGAGTTACAGACCAAACCAGAATTGCCATTAAAATCATTATTGTTATGCTTCTAAGCCTTTGACTCTCTCTCGTTATCATGTTTTTTTTTTGTTTTTTTTATGGTAAGTTTTGTCTCTGTGGTGGTTTGGGTCAGAAGAAGAAGAGGAAGAGACTTTGGTATATTTGATGTTGTTATGGATTGAATAAACTGAAAAATGGTTTGGGGTTTATATAAGGAATCGGTCCAAAAAAATAGGACTCACGGGAGTCCAACATGGAATTTCATGATGTGTTGAAGAAAATATTGTTTTTCTAACAAACTTAAAAGCTTTTTTGTTTTTGTTTTTTTTCGACACTTCAAAATGTAAAAGTCTTAGGTTACTAGTGCATTTAAATAATCCGCACAAGACTATAATGTGTGATTTGGTTGCAATTTTTAATTTTGATTATGCCAGCGGTTTAATCTTGGTATTCTTGCTATTATCATCTAAAAGACTTTTAAAATTCTCGGATTTCACTATTGGTTCGTGGATTCTTATATTTTTTTAAAAATCCAATGTTATTGATTTGATGACTTTTAAATTCTATTCAAAATCTGTTGTTATTCGAAAAATTTAGTTATTATTGATTCTAAAATTCTATTAAAATATAATTGGGACACAAATTGTTTACATTTTTACTCATTAAACACAATTTTCAGAATACTAGGGATGTCCCTTGGATTCTTAAAGTTTTTATAACTAAAATTTTTAATTACAAAAAACTTTCTACAAATTTAATAAATCTTTTAATTTTTAAAATCCACCAACTCTATGTAAATCCAACTCCCACTAGGCGTTGCTAGATTTTGATCCGAGCCAAGCGCCGAATTAAAATATTAACAAAAAATTGATTAAAAATGTTTTAGTACATCGAAAAAATTTTAAATAGCGAAATTTTATGGTACATCTCGAATATAGTTAAAGATATTTCACATTGCAAAATTTAATGTGCATGATATTTGGCTTTGATGTAAGCATTTTTGATACAAATCGAATACGTTTGAAATTATGAGTTCTCTCATACTTATTTATCGAAAAGGCAAATATTAGTTTGACCAATAAGATAATGCATACAAATTTAAAATTTCAACCAAAAAAAAAAAATAACGCATTAAATATGGAAAACATTTTAAAATAAAAAATCAAAGAAAATATAAAAATGCGTAAACGAATGATTTTTGAAATTTAAGCATGACTTAGTTTTTAATCCCTTTGTTTGGACTTTGCCAATATTAAAAATTTGTATGGATGGTCGATAGTCTTATAAGTTCCCAGAATTGGATTGATAGCAAACAAAGTAATAATTCGTGTATCTCCTTATAAGAGGAATTCTCAAAAAAATTAAATATATTATTTTTTATCGATAAACATATCGTATTTTAGATATATTATTTTTTATTGATAAAAATCCCGTATTTTCATGTTAAATTGAAAAATATTATATATGTAAAATTGTATGGTTATAACAAAACTGAACGTTAATTAAAGCAATAATTAACCATTAAGTTATATTAACAAAAATTGTAGGATCAATCATATTGTCAATGGATACAATTTTGTTTATATGACATCTAAATACACATTGATACAATTTTTATAAAGTTAGTTTTAAATTGACATCAGTTAAAAATGGTTAATCATTAAAACATTATGTCATATAATATTTTAAAATATTATATTTTAGTTGGGTTTAAATTTGTAAGACATGTAGTGGTGGGCTTATGTTAAGAAATTAACGAGAATTGTAGAGATTTCTACCATGACATATAATATTAAATGAAATATTTTGATTTGTTAATTTAATTGATGTGTCCTTAAAATTCATCTTTAATCGACACATGATTTTTTCACTTCATTTTCTTTCTCTCTTCTCAACTAATATATATAAGATTATTAATAAATATCATATATGATGGAATCCCTTTTTTTGCTAAGTATCCTGGTATATGTTCTCACAAACTAAAATACAATTTGTTTAGTCACTTGTTTTGATCTCAAAAGTGAAATTTTTTTAAAGCCACTTTTCAAAAATGCCACCTTTCTAAAATCTTTTCAAAAATACCACTAAAATTATATCATTTATTCAAAATATCGTTTGATGTTTGCGTTAATTACTTTATGTTAGGGTTTAGTTTTTTAAGATTTAAGGTTTAGGGTTTGTTAGGGATTAAAACTTTTTTAAGGTTTAAGATTTTAGTGTTTAAGGTTTAAAAAATCTTTAATAAGTGGCATTTTTGAAAATGGACAACTCATGGTGACATTTTTGAAATTTGACACACAAAAAATGGCATTTTTGAAATTCTCCCAAAATTATAAAAGATTGTCTATTTCGTGTAAATAAATATTTAGATAATATCGGGTAAGGATGATTCAAAAATCTAAACTATCATCCAACTTATCATTTCTAAAGAAATATATCATATTATTTTGGTATTGGGTAATATACATGTAATTTGGATACTTAAAATCATATTATAAACCAAATCATGATTGGATTCGAATTCATATATTTTAGACATTGCGGATAATTTTAAATAAATATAGATGATTACAAATAACTTTTAATGTTTTAGTTACCAAAACAAGTAATTCAAATATCCGAATATTGGCCATATCCTTACTGAAATATATTCTACCGACTTAAAATGATATATAATTTCAATTACTTTTGTCCAACAAGTTTGGGTAATTCATGACGCATACGAATAAAGATTACTCGATCCAAAATGCACAGATCTAGCAAAAATATTTCGTCCGAAAAAATAACTAATTTATTAGACTTACATGTGGTGATCACAATAATTATTGTAAAAACGAAGCTGATTAGTTTAGAAATGAAAGAATATAATTTCAGGGGATATACGTACGCCACGTGTAGAGGAAAGGTTGGTTGAGACTCATCCACTTTGGTTGGCTGAAACACATTAGAGCAAGCCAAGACAAACATACCACAAAGAGGCACCTGTTCAGACAAACACATATACCTTTCCTGTTGCACAACCTCATCTACTCGCATACAAATACATATATATACTTAGATGATTATAATGAATGTATAATATGCACCATAAAGTGGGGCTACTGAAAATGAGATCGTTGTTTTTATATGTTTGCACACAGTTAGAAACATTAATTTGTATATATACGTATTTGTTCATGTGTCATCTTGGTGACCAGATAAGTGTCTTATGGTCTCTATATTTACTATGGGATATCGAATTTTACAAGTACATCTCTCGTTATTTCCCTCAAATGGCCGATTGGTTTTTTTAAGAAATTCATAAAAGTTGTTAAGTAGTTAGTTTTATACGAACTTTGAAGACAAAGATTATTATATTTAAATTTAAATTTATATACGCACCACCGCATTTTTAAAAGTTTTATATGTTACAAACCGGTTGCTGTTTCTTGACACTTTTTATCTGAAAACAACTACTACACAATCGTTGGTTTGTGTTCGTATACGTTGAACTTGTTATAAACAAATATAAGAAATCTATATGTGCAATTTACCATTGATGGAAATATTGTATCTACTGTTTATCTAGATTAAAAATTCCAGATATCCTCGTTTCCCATTTTAGGTTACGTCTTCTAATTAATATGTTTTTTTTATATGATAAAATATGATTAACATTGAGGAATTCTGGTTCGAAGCCCATACGTCTATCTGTATTCGCAAGATCCTTCCAAACGAAAATCATACTAAAAATCTTAGGTCAATTTTTTTTGGAGGATTACACTTAGTATCTCTAATATGTTAACTTAAACAAATCATTATTCATCGTAGGATGTGTATGTCTATTAGGATCCCAATCAATCAATAATCAATCCAATATTCTTTTCTTTTAATGATGAGCAAACCTTGACAGTTTCTTGGGTAATATGTCGGCGTATTAGTTTCCTCCGCAGAAAACTAATACGCCATATATGTATGTATATGTGTTTGTGCATGTAAAAATGGATGAGACATGTGATTGGGTCTATATTTTGTCAATGGGCAGTGATTATAACATCTCTTTTAGTGCTCACATGCACCACTTCACGGGATCTGCTTTTGTCTCCACAACTCACCCAATCTCTCTTTTTTTTAAAAATTCTTATCTTCTTTCTTTGTTTTTATATATTCATGTTTAAAAATTCATCTTTTTTGTCACACTTAATAATTCATTATTTATTTTTTCATAAAGAAAAAATCATGGCTGCTAGCCTGCTAGAAACAGAAAAGTGTCAAGGTTTCCTTACGTACTCTTATTTTTTAACATCATCTATACAAAAATAACAATAATTAATTTAAAAATCCACATTTAAGTGCTTTATGTATGTAAATTATATGAATGATGATAAAGCAGCAAATTGTAAAAGACTATATGATGAATAACATACATATTTTAACATCAAAAAAGTGAATAACATATATAGCCTGAATACCAACGTTATGTAATCTTAAAGTCCCTCTTGAGTGAAAGCATTGAGTTGTAACAATTTTATTATTTACCCAAAATATAAATAAGATAAAGATATTATGGTCATACGTACTCGTGAAAATTCAAACTTACTGGTACACAGATGATTGAAATCATAATTCTCTTCGAATTAAAAAAAAAAAAAAAACACAACTACACGAATTAGAATCTTTCTCATTCTAATTGTATAAATGCATATTTAATTATACCAACAGCAACGGTGATATGCACCAACAAATATAAATTATGTGCTACATATTAAAGTCGTTCTAGCTCTGTTATGCTTTTCGTCTAACCGTAACAAAAATCGTTGCTTTAATTAAAAAAAAAAATATTTGCCAACTACATGAATTACGATCTTTCAAACGACTACATATTCGTCCTAACTTTGTTACAGCTTTTGTTCAATTGTGAAAAAAACCGTTGTTTTAGTAAAAAAAATAAAGAAAAATATTTGCCAAGTGTCAACTACAAAAACTAGGGTCTTTCACACCATCCCAACTAAAAAGTATCAATGTAGTTAAAAAATTCTAAAAAGTCTTTTTTGTTTGAATTAAAAAATAGGTTCCTATGTACTAGATATATAAATTTTCCGGAAAAAAAAAACAAGTATAAACAATAAATTGTGCAAAATAAACTATAATATCGAACTCGAGGCTCGAAGTTAAACAGAAGCTGATGTACCATCTAAACTAAGGAATTTGTTGGCAATTACAGCAATCGGGTCAAAACTAGCTCTCTCAACTGATGAGAAGGCGGTGGTGCAATATGGAAATGACGGAGGAGAGACGATACCACTACAAGAAAATAAAGTGGAACTGACGGGCAAAACCGTCGGAAAGAGCCATTTCCGACGGAAAATCAACGTGTTAAATCCGTCGGATCCGTGTGGTCGGAAAAAAAAATCCGTCGGTTTCCGTCGAAATTTCCGACGGATTACTGAGGTTTTATTTCCGTCGGAAAACCGAGGTTTTACACCTGTCGGAATACCGACAACTATTTGGGTCGGAAATTCCGATGGAAAATCGACAACGATTTTGGTCGAATTGTCCAACGGTTATCCGACGATCTTATCGGTCGGATAATAAATCCGACGGTTATCCGACGGGTCAAAAACCGACGGTTTCGAAAAAATATATATTAATTAAATTAAAAAATAATAAGTTAAATATAATTTTGAAATCAAAAATAAAAATAAAATGTAATTAAAATTTAATTATAATAATACCATTAAAATAAAAATGTAAGTGAAATTTAGTTATGAAAATATAAAAACATAAAACGCATTTAAAAAAACCCGGATCATATGTCTAAAACTTGTGTCCCGGAAAGGTTGACTCGAGAAACGCCTTCATCCTCTCGAAACATGCTTGGGTTTCTTCATTTTCCTTATCCTTCCTTTCTCGCTCTGCCCGCTCCTCGTTGAGTCGCTCGGTCAACCTTTCGATTTCATCCACAAGATGCATAGAGCTGTAACTGGTAGAAGAAGACGTCGCTTGGTCTCGATCCAGAAGTCGACCAACCCCAAACTTACGCCTTTTTTTGTTGGAACATGCTACAAAAGAGAAAAAAAAATTAGTTTTGCAAAACTTAGAAATTTAGGAGAAAAAAATTAAATAAATTGAATACTTACGCTCATTACGATACGGTTCATCTCGTCGCGGGGTAAGTCTTCCGCGTTTGACCCAGCTTGAGAGAGCTGAGTCAGCTAGGTCTGGCGCTCTTCCTCAATCGCATTGAGGGTCTCTGCAGTCAACTGATCTTGAACAACCATGGTCTTTCGATTAGTGTGTGTGTCCCTCAGCAAGACCCCATAATGCAGTGGCACACCATCATTAGCGATTGTCTGCAAAAGACAAAACATATGTTAGTAGTATTTAAGTGATAAATATTAGAAATAACACTTATATGAAATTAATAAATCTTACCATAACTCGCTCTCGGCTTTCGATTGTCTTCGGGCCACCGTTCTGAGTAGCGATCCCTTTTCCACCTCGGTTGCTCTTCCGGTTCCTTGAGTTTGTCTCTGATAGCGCCTTTGTCTCGGGCTTCATCCAGTAACGTATGAGGCCCTCCCAAATGTGCAGTGGCAAGTCTATTGGCTTGTCTGCCGGGTTCTTTAGCCACTTCTGCTTCCACTCAAACTTATGGTTCTTGTATGACTCTCGAACCTGCTCTCCGAAACCCTTTCGAACCTGGGAGGTCAACGCTGGGTCCCACGTGAACTGTTGCTGAAAATATGTAAAACGAAAAAAAAGAATTATTAATATTCAATAATATGGAAAACACATATAAATACAGATGCTTGAAATAATATAACTTACCGAGAAAGTACGCAACCATTTTTCTATCTCGGTCTCGGGGATCTTAGAGGCCTTCTCGTACGGGTGGAAGAGCTGCGTCTTGAAAATATAAAGAATTGCTTTACTGATTTTCCCTGCAGATCACATCTAAACCTGAAAACATAAAAAAAAAAAAAATATCAAATTACAATTGGTTAACAAAGTAATAAAATATGAATTTGTTATACTTACCAAATGTACCCTCCATCTAGTCGGGTAGGATGCAGCGGAAAGCAATGCTCACGTCCGGGTAGTAGGAAAATTTCCTCGAGTGACAATGGACGTCGATTAGCAGACGTTTGTGACTCCGGCTCCTCAAATCGGGAACCGCCTTTAATGGATCTACTAGAATGAGACCTACAAAAAAATATAGACATTAGGAATATAAAAATTAACAAAACTTAAAATAAAATTAAGAAAAATATTTTATATTTATCAATCTCAAAGTAATAAAAAATTTTTTGCAAAGGCATCTAAATCCATAAAAAATCGTTATATAAAAAATTTTCACGAGTTAATATTTTTTTAAAAATAGTTACGTAAAATTTATATCAAAAATTGCATACATATAAATTATATACAAAAAACGTTTTTATATACCAAAATCCAATAAACTACAAATTGTTAAAATCAACAACAATAAAAACTAAAAATATAGACATTAGTAACAAAAACTAAAAATCAACAACAATAAAAACGTTTTTATATACCAAAATCCCATATGAATAAACTACAAATTATTAAAATCAACAACAATAAAATCTAAAAAGCATAATAATTCATAAAAAAAAATTTATCCAAAGATTTCAATTAAAATTTTGAGTTTTCTTAACAAATCAACACTATATAACAATCTAAAATTCCTCAACAAATTCAACTAATCCTCCTACTCATCACTAACCAATAGATTTGAAGAAGTTATCCTAAATCTATGAAACAAATACTAAATCTACCAAATTAAAACTAAATCTATAAAACTAACAATGAAATCATAGAGATAAAGAAGACTTACATGGTTTTTTCGCGGATTGAAGAGAGAGTGGAGAGAGAAATTGATTTAGAGTGAGAGAGAAATTTGCGGTTTGGGGAAGAAGAAGATCTGTGTGGATTTTATGTTTTTACAAAACCGACTGCCATAACCGTTGGTTTTCCGTCGGTTTCCAAAAATATTGACCAAAACTTTACCGCGGAAATGAAAAATAAGGCGGCAATTTGTTAACCGATGGAAAACCGACAGAACACCGACCAAAAACCGACGGATTTAATATATTCTGTGCATGCGATGCGATTGGTCGATCAACATAAAGGATTATCTAGTATCCGTCAGTTTTTAGGAAAAAACCGACGGATTTGCGACGGCCACCACTCAGTTTGGTGTTTACGGATTGCGATTCTCGCATCGAACATGTTTAAACCACTTACAACATTACTTTTGTGTAATAGATTCAACCTATAATCAATTTTATAACAATTACTTATTTGATTTCATCACACTTTCTAATCCTATAAACATACATGTACACTTTATGATTTATATTCAAATATGTACATATGTTATGAAAATTACAAATATGCTTTAAAAAGTGTTTGAATAACTTTGTCAATAACCTAATTTGTTTATATTCGGGAGACGTATGCCGTAAACTACCAAATTTGTGACGAAAAACAAAAAAAATCATAAATCCGTTGGAAATCCGTCGGAATTTCAAGAAAAAACCGACGGATTTCCGACGGAATCAATAAAACAAAAAAAACCAATAAATCCGTCGGAAATCCGTCGGTTTTTTCTTGAAATTCCGACAGATTTCCGACGGAATCAATAAAATCTATATTTTTATGAAACCCTAAACCCTAAATCCGACAACTTATATTTTTCTCTAAACCCTAATCCGTCGGAAATCCGTAGGAAATCCGTTGGAATTTTCTACGGATTTCTGACGGATTTATAAAAATAAGTAAAAATTACTGAATTATAAAAGCTTGGAAGATTTTAAAAAAATCCGAAAACTTGCTTATTTACATAAAAAAAGTTACAGTTTTAATAATAACATTACAAATGCTTGAAAAGACTTCTAAAATATTACATATTATAATTAAATAAACTGAAACATTCGGAGAGATTATGGTAAACTATAATCTGAATCTGATGAGTAGTCTGAAGCCGCGGAATCAGAATCTTCATCAAATTCTCCTAACTCTTCCTCAGATTCGGGAAACTCCTCCTCCTCTAGTCCGATTGTAAAATCGACAACCAGCTCCACGTTGAGAGAAAGATCAATAGTACCTAATCCACCTTCTGCGTCTTGTTGCAAAGGATCGTGCTCAGGTACCCCAACAAGCGTTCCTCTGGCATGAATTTGTGTGACTGTGATCCATGGGTCGGGAACAGACGTTGACACTATAGGGGGCGAATGTAGCAAACCTGATCTGCCTGTGATGCTAGGACAAACAGATCATACTTCTCGAGATTCTTTCCAGAATAGACCAATGTAACACCAAATTCGTCATGTCGTACTCCATAGCCGTCTTCTGGGTTATACCAATCGCAATTAAATGCAATGAACCTTAAGTCTAATATGCATGGGAAATGGACTTCTAATATCTCATGAAGTACGCCATAGTAAACTATGTCACTTGATTGCGATGAAACACCCGAATTAATTGTTGATCTGGTACTTCCTTCTTGAAACACCTTAAACTTATATCCACGTTTAAAATATGCGGGGTACGAATATGCAACATATAGGGGGGGGGGGGGTTAGCAACTCTTCGAACCATGTGGAAAATGTATGTCCTCTAGTTATCATGTCCTGAACCTGTGGTCATTGCATGAATGAAGAACTTGTATACATAATAAGGAAGATATGAAAATGAATTCATTAACTTACATAAGAACTAATCCATCCTGCGAACTCATTTTCCTTAAGCTCTTCAATTTGGTCCTCTGTTATCGCAGGGTATTTGTGCCGTTGTATAGCTTTGTAAATCCTGATGTCATTAACCATTGTAAAAAAATTATATACTAAAAAAAAAAGTATATATTCAAAGATTGAAGTTAAATACCTCTCGTACTCCAAGTCTTCTTCACAGTTTGTAAGGATATACAAGTGTGGATGACCTCATTCCTCCTTTGTAAGCCTTTTCTTACGGCTTCTTCCACTAAAACGTCCAATTTGGGCGAATTCATTTGGGACATAAGCAGAGTAAGTTGGGGCTACGCCACCATCATCATTTCTCATGGGTTTGCGACTCTTTGCTTGTCTTTCAGGTGGGAAGTAAAATCCAGCAAAGTTAGCACTTTTTCATTGATGTTTTGCGCAAAGATAGAACCCTCGACTCTGCTCAAATTCTTCACCTTCTTCTTTAGATGGAACATATACCGCTCAAATGGATACATCCAACGGTAATGAACAGGCCCACCAAGTGCTATTTCCCGAAGGAGATGAATCGGGAAATGCTCCATAACATCAAAGAAGGACGGTGGAAATATTTTCTCTAAATTGCAAAGGATCTCGGGTATCTTCTCTTCCAAATTCTGAATACCTTCTTCTGTAAGTGTTCTAGAACTTAAATCCCGAAAGAACGAAGCAATCCCTGCAATATAAAAAATCTGTGTTATCAAATGAATCGCAAAGATTAAAGAACATGGACATAATAAGATAGAACATACAAAAGAAATAGAGAATATACCTGCGATGGCTATGTGTACTTGTCGGGGTAAAAGTCCTCGAAAAGCGAATGGCAGGAGGCGTTGCATAACAACATGACAATCATGGCTCTTCATCCCTGTGAATTTGCCTTCTCTTTTATCAACACAATGCCGCAAATTTGACACGTATCCATCCGGAAATTTTACGCTGTTCAATATTCACTCGAAGAACTCTTGTTTTGCAAGCCTGTCCAACCGGAAAGCAGGGATCGGAGCTTTCCCTCGGGAATTAACGTGAAGCTGCGTTCGAGAACAGTGCTCCTCAAGGTCCAACCTCGATTTCAAATTGTCCTTCGTCTTTTTTTGCACATTGAGGATGGTGTTCATGATGGTATCGAAAAAATTCTTCTCAATGTGCATAACATCCAGATTATGCCTCAGAAGATGATCCTTCCAATAAGGCAAATCCCAAAAGATACTATGTTTGTACAAGTTGTGGTACTCTCCAGCACCATCTACACGGACATGTCCAATACCACCACATTCAACAGTCCGATCCACTCCAAAATCTCGTAATTGATCCAACATAAACTGGCCACCTAACACAGGCGGTGGACCATGTAAAACTTTTACATCCTTCCTGAACAGACTGGTGCTCTGCCGATAGGGATGGTCATGGGGGAGAACCGCCGATGGCAATCAAACCAACATGTCTTCCTTCCGTGCTTCAACTGGAATGCATCAGTGCTTTCTCCACAGGACGGACTCGCCAATTTCTCATGCGTTGACCAACCGGAAAGCATCCCGTAGGCCGGGAAGTCGCTTATCGTCCACATTAAAACTGTATGCATATCAAAATTCTTCTTCAGTGAGACATCCCACGTCTCAACGCCGTGGTGCCATAACATCTGCAACTCCTCGATCAATGGCTGTAGAAAAATATCAAGTGATTTCTTAGGATGGGATGGCCCGGGGACTAGGATACTCAGGAACAAAAACTCTCTCTTCATGCAAAGAGATGGCGGCAAATTGTAAGGTATCAAGATTACAGGCCATAGTGAATATTGCCTCTCATGCTTCCCAAAAGGGTTGAAGCCATCAGTGCTCAATCCGAGGTATACATTCCTTCGTTCTGCCGCAAACGTGGAATAGACTGAATTCAAATGTTTCCACGCTTCTGCATCTGATGGATGCTCTATTTTTCCTTCCCATCTATGCTCTGCATGCCATCTCATTGCGGTCGCATTTCGGTCAAATTGGTATAACCACTTTAACCTCGCTGTCAATGGTAAGTACCACATCCGCTTAAACGGGACTGGAACTCTTCCTCATGTATCCTTATACCTAGGATGACCGCAAAATTGGCAAGACAGAAGGCACTCGGTCGCTTTCCAATACAACATGCAGTTCTCCTCGCAAATGTCTATCATCTGAAATGGCAAACCAAGACCAGCAACCAATTTTTGTATCTCATAGTACGAAGCTGGTGCAAGGTTATCCTGCGACAAAATACCTTTAACGAAATCCACAATCACATCCACAACCTCTCGCTCAGATTGTAATTTGACTTAATGGTCATTAACTTAGTCGCGGTTGACAAAGGAGAATCACCCTCTCTACAACCTTCGTATAACAGCTGTTTCGCTGCATCCAACATATCAAAAAATCTTCTATCATCTAAATTAGGCACATGTACCCAACATCCTCCCCGAATACCCTTTCAACATCCTCCCCGAATCCTGATAAATTTTTCTGAAATGCATCATTGACCATCTGCACCATACCTATGCTAGGAGGTTCCGTTGCCGTTTCTTCTATCATATCAGTTGCATAAGGTTTACTACAACTACCATAATCTACCATTTCTTCCGTTTCTCCATGTGAATACCAAATTTTGTAACCCTGCATAAATCCATGATTATACAAATGTTCATATACACCTTTATACGTTCCTCTCCTACGATTCAAACAATCCGTACAAGGACAAGGAAATTTACCATTTCGAATGGCTTGCGGATTTTGCCCAACAAATTCCATAAATTCCTTAATCCCAGCCTCGTACTCCTCTGTTACCAATCCGCTCGCTTGATCTCGCATCGGCTTGTCCATCCACGATCGAAAATAATTAAACGGATTTGAAGAAGAAGAACACATATTTTACTCTCTCTCTCTTTTTTATAAAATGTTGTTGCATAAGAATGAATGAATGTAAGAAGATGTCTGATGTAGGATATATACTAAAAAACCCGACGGATTTCCAACGGATATTTAAATTTCAAACGGCCATAAACGGATCTATTGAACGGCTATTTTGAAATTACGATCCGTCGGAAATCCGTCGGAAATAAACCGACGGATTTCCGACGGATGTTTAAATTTCAAACGGTCATAGACGGATCTTATGAACCGTCGGAAAGCTGTCGGATATCCGTCGGAATTTTCTACGGATTTCTTGCGTTCGGTAATCCGTCGGAAAAACCGACGGATATCCTATGGTATTTGGTTTGTCGAAAACTCGTCGGAAATACGTCGGAAAATTACCGACGGATGTAATCCGTCGGATTTTTTCTTGTTTTCTTATAGTGTACTACATGAAGAAAATCGATTAGGATTCTAGATTTGGTTTTTGAGAAATATGAATTTTTTTTTTTTGTGATCGATTTTATCGAAATAAATTGACGGTCTTTGAATAAATCGATTCTAAGAAACGTTAAATGTCGGGTTTTTCTTTTTTCTTTTATTTAGTTGGGTTTGAGATAAAATGAAGGAAAAACAGATATTGTTTTGCTATTTTTTAGTTGGAATATGGGTTTTCGTATACAATTGGTCAGGTGTGGATCGGTTTAGGTCTAATTCGGATTATATTATGCTTTACCAAAATAATGATTTCTATTGCGGTTAGAAAAAATTATGATGGAGTTAGGACGAATGTAATTTACTATATATTTTTCGCTTGCATGTCATTTTGCATCATACTCTTGTTGCTAAAGGTAAACATGCATATGTAGGCATGTGAAGAATACTAGTTTTGTGTAGTTAACAAAAAAAATTGTTGTTACTAAAGTAACAATTTTAGTTACAATTAGATAGAAATTCTTATTGAGTTAGAGCAAATGTAAGTTGCAACATATTTTTTATTTGTTAGTACATATATCCATGCATTATACTTTAGTTTTGTTTTGTTTTTATAAAGATATTCAAATTAAAACAAACGACGGTTACAATGCTATGACACTTGGGCAAAAAAGCTTTAATTACTACAAAAGTTTAGAGAGATTATGAAGCGTGAAGCAAGTTTCAAGCAGAATAGGGAAAAATTCTAGCCTAGGCCACCACGCCTACCTCGGCCTGCCACGACCATGATTATGTCCCCTGACATGAGAGAAACATAGCATCTCCTGATTTTTTTTATGGTTTAATCGGTCAATCATGTAGGATTATGTAATATGATGCAATTATTTCGACATCATGAAGAGACTCCTCGTCTGAATAAACTGAAGTTTCCATCCATTCTGAAGACCAAAAAATGCAAACCGATTATTGCCATGGACATTCCTAATTAGATCTCTAGTAACCAAATTCATAAAAGTGCACAGCATATTAGAATAAGAAGCGGTTTGTTGGAATAAAAAGCGGTTTGTTGGAATAAATTTAGAATGGGTCGGTTGATGCTGACATGGCACGTAGAGTAGAGATAAATACCAAAAAGATATTTGGAGAGTTTAAATCACAAAAGACGTGCAGTTGAAGATAATCTTAGAAAATATTTATTTTAGGATTTATTCTTTTTATTTTGAAGAGGATATTTTCCTCTTTGTATCTAGGTTAATCTAGGGTGACACCTCATAAGTATATGCGTATATATACAAGGGAGGCGTGTGCTGGTAGGGCCGAAAATATAGAGAGAACAATATTTGTGTTGTTTCAGTGATTTTAGGTAAGTCGAATTGCTTGCTGGAATACAAGTCTGTGTGTTGGAACAACTTTTTGTTATAAGACTTTGTGTAAGGTTAGAGATCGTTTGGTCACAAGCTAAGAGTGTCTTAGGCTGTGTGTAAATCCAGTTAAGAGTGTTGTAAACATCTTAAAGATTTCTAATAAGATTGAAACTCGGTGCGCCGAAGTTTGGTATATATCGTGTATTGTCTATCTCTTGCTTTTTTAATTGGTATCAGAGCGGGCATCTGTAGAGAGTTTGACTCAACAAACAGGTGAGGATCCTGGAGAAAGAGATGGATGATATACTACGAGTATTGGTTGCGTGTCAGAAGGATTTATGTTAGACACCGATAACTATGGATATTGGAAAGTGAATATAAACGTAATCATACAAAGTATTGATGAGGATGTTTGGACAGCAGTGGAAGATCGATATGAGGTTCCAAAAATCAAAGAAAGAGATGGTTCCATTGTTATCAAACCAAAGACTAAATGGAGAAGAATATGTCAAGGTATCATGCAAAAACCTTATCTACTATTTTCACTTCGGTTAATAAGAATCAGTTCAAGTTGATTCAAGGATGCACATCAGCTAAAGAGGTGTGAGACAATCTTCAGAAAATATATGAAGGAACCACAAGCGTAAAGATATCAAGAATTGATAGGCTAGTTTCTCAGTTTGAAAATCTTAGAATGGATGAGCATGAAAATGTGACAGATTTTAGTGCTAAGTTATGCTCTATTGCTAATGAAGCACAAGTGATGGGGAAGACGTACAAGGACAAGAAACTTTTCAAGAAGTTGCTGCGATATTTGCCAAAGAGATTTGAGTCCAAAAGACGGCTATGGGGGTTAGTTTTAACACGGATGAGACACCATTCGAAGAAATAGTGGGGATGCTACAAGCGTATGAGATGAAACTTAAGGAGAAAGACATTGTTTCAGAGAATCCCAACATGTTGGAACAAGAAGCGGCTTGTTGGAACAAACTCAGAATGGGTCGGTTGATGCTGACGTGGCACGTGGAGTAGAGATAAATACCAAAAAGATATTTGGAGAGTTTAAATCATAAAAGACGTGCAGTTGAAGATAATTTTAGGGAAGATTTATTTTAGGATTTATTCATTTTATTTTGAAGAGGATATTTTCCTCTTTATATCTAGGTTAATCTAGGGTGACACCTCATAAGTATATGCGTAAATATACAAGGGAGGCGTGTGCTGCTAGGGTTAGCCGAAAATATAGAGAGAAAAATGTTTATGTTGTTTCGGTGATTTTTAGACAAGTCGAGTTGCTTTGAAACACAGGTATGTGTGTTGGAACAATGTTTGTTCTAAGACTTTGTGTAAGGTTAGAGATCGTTTGGTCACAAGCTAAGAGTGTCTTAGGCTGTGTGTAAATTCTGTTAAGAGTGTTGTAAACATCTTAAAGATTTCTAATAAGATTGAAACTCGGTGCACCGAAATTTTGTACATCTCGTGTATTGTCTATCTCTTGCTTTTTCAATTCCTACATACTCTGGGATCATCAAAACCAACAACATCTACAACAGTAGAGAGGACCAAATTACCTTCAGTAGTGGGTTCAATTGAGACAGAAGGTGGACTTGAACATAAGTTTTATGTAGTAGTAGCATCCAATATCCATTATACTTTTTGGTGCATGTATTATTTAAGTTGTTCATGTAATTGACAAATATTTGTTTGTTAGTATAAATTACATAATTTTTATGTAATTTGTATGCGAATGAATAAGTGTTGGTTATGTGAAATGAAAATTGTGACGAAATCTATGTTCACAAATGAAAAGATGACATGTGGGTAGACATATTTTTGATTATTTATCCGCCTGGAAAACCTTGTTACAGAGACTCGCGGGAAGAAAAAGATGTCGTAGGTCGAAGAGTTTTGGGGATTAAACCTCAGGGAAACACCAGTACATTTAGACAAAAAACAATATATAGATATGTTAGTGCAACCCGAGAAATGACAATTGTATTTAATATTAACAAAAAAAAAGACAATTGTATTTAATGCACGACAAATTTGAACTTATGCATCTTAATTGCTCGCGTACAAAGACATTTAAAAAGCATGTATCATACCATCTTTCACATAAACCGTCGTTTGGTTACTATCCAAATATAAAAAGTTTATTAATACCAAAAAAAGAAAGGTTAATATGAGTGAGGGGAGAGATCTCTATGGAAACATCTCATATGTCTGTGTACACAAATCAATATGCTTTTGAGGCTTCAAATGTTCCTATCTCTCATTAAATTAGAAATGCCACTGTTCATTGTTACACGAGCCGTATCTAAGTAATTAAGTACAAGAAACAAGAACCCTTTTTTGTATCATTACTTTTTGTAATTGGTAATGAATCTCGAAGAATAAGGAGTTTTGTCACACAATCATTTACTAGTACTGTTTTTTTGCTTAAATAGACATGTGCGCCCACCACAATGAGTATACGACGGGTTAATATTTGTATTGGTTATTTATATGTTCAAAAATAAAAAATAAAACCCTAAGATATTCATAACAAATTTTATTTAGATGTAACGACGAGACACGGATTTATTGTACTATTTCTAATAAATAAGTTTTGTTTTTTTAATGTAACCAAATTTTTTTGAGTGGAGATCATCAATCACTCAATCACTGCTTTAGTTATGATAAGACGATTCTGGTACACAAATATATAGCATATGCGGTTGGTAGGAGCATGTTTTATAGTATTTTTGGTTTTTGATTAGTCTAATTAGTTTAGTTAGTTCATATTTTTTAAGATTTCCAAAGTCAAACTGAATCAACTCCAGTCTGGTTTCATTATTGTGGATCGGATTATATATTTTCTGGCTTGAAATAAAAATCATTTATGCATTTCGATTTAGCTTGATTTATGGTTATCTTTTTGTTTGGATTTGATTCATTTTGTTTTATCTTTCCACTCCTAATTGGTAGTTTCATTGAAAAGTGAATAAAAAAACAAAATTGGATAATATAAAAATACAAATACAATATAAGCCCCTTTGACTTCACAGCTCGACTCTTTGTAATATTGTGCAATCCCTTGATCATGTGAAAATAAGTGTAAATAAGAATGTGGACAGTACCATTTTTTTGATACGCCTCTGTCATATATGTTACCTGTCTTCGACGTTTTCATAAAAATTCCAACATTTATAATAATATATTCTATTATGCGTACATACACTACACGTAACTGCATGTGTGCACATTTGTGTATACACACGGTGTGTATTGTAAACATACACAAATAATATTCATCATCTTTTTCTTTTCTTTTTTTCCCCAAATTTATTAACAGTTTTCTTTGTATATTAACGGAATCTTTATTTGATAATCTTTCAAAACGTTTTGAAGTTTTTCTTTTAAGATGTATTAAGATAGTTGGGATATTAAACTCATATATAGCTGGAGTCTTTTTCTTTTCTTATCAAAATAATGTTTTTTTCATCGTTTTTGGTAAAAATGTTTTTTTTTTTTGAGAAAATTCTTCTATTATTGGTAAAAATGTTTACATGGTTTTACATAATAACTATATGATAAATCCATAAGTTATTTTCATTTGAAAGCATCGACTTTTAAAATAATAAACTAAAGAATATAAGATTCAATAATAATAGTTTTTTTTTTTTTTTTTTTTTTTAGCAAAAAAAAATAATAGAGTGTTTTTTTTCATGTGGCTATTGTTCCTCTGATTTTGTTATACAATTCTTATTTAATTGTCTTTTGTTTTCTCGTATGGCTTTTACAAAACAAAAGAAGATGCGTTCTACTATTTCTCTATGCCGTCTTTTTGCGAAGACATGCTCGTGATTTTTTTTTTTTTTTACGTTCCCGTGAGGCGTGAAGTCCACTCGTTAGCTAACAAATTACCGTCTAGCCCTTCTGTCCCATCTTCTTTTTCTGTATTAAACTACTTTTCTTGGTTTGATAAATGTCCTGATTCAGCCAATTAGTTGATAACATATGCAGTTCCTAAACAAATATTGAATAAGTTCAAATTTGGAACATGATTAGAATTGATATTTGAAAATAACTGTGGCATACAATATGAATGAAATATATGTACATGTACTTCTTTTTTTTCCTGTCAAGACATTCATGTAATTGATGAGGTTAACCGTAGTATGGATCTATGATTAATATCTCAAATTTAATTGAATATACATCCCACCATGTATAAGAATATTTTCTAATAATAAAGGTTTACCAGCGAGGAGATGAAATTATCTTATTCTAGTGTCGCCGATGTATCATCATCATCCCAATATAAATATGCATAAGAATGTTGTTGACAAAAAGATACAACTCAAATTATGTAAATGTATTAACAAAATTATGTGCAAATAAGAATACCAAAATTTTAAAAATGAGAAACCGAGTCAAATTTATTATCTTTAGACCAAAAAAATAGTATATATATAACCAAAAATAAAACTATAAATATATATATATATATATATATATATATATATATATATCGATTTCACCAAATGAGATGAGATAACCAAAAATTATATAAGAAATAAAATTATATTATAAATAAAACTACAATGGCAAAAGAAATATATGAAAAAGTGTTAATCAGAAAGGACATTATGTCTAATAACCATTAAAAATAAAATTCAATAAATGACGAAAAATAAAATTATTTAGAATATGTTGTGTATAAAGTGTAATATATTCAAAAATACTCTAGCTTCTTCTCCTTCTCTCTTGCTCTTTCTTATTTCTTGTTAATTTTTTAAATATTCGATAATTTAAAAAACTCATAAATAATTTTCAATAATTTTAGAAATTTTCGATAATTTTTAAAAATTTCAATAATTTTTATATTTATCAAGTCCTTATTCTTGTCAATCCGTTGAAATAAATTATTTTGACCCAAACAAGTAATTTCAATGACCTTTATCCGAAAACTATGGTTAATTTGGTGAATAATTTGGTTCGGGTGCGGTAGGATTGAATTATCCGACCCAAAATGAACCGGCCTAATTTTGAGATGCAACAAGGCCAAATGTTTGGAAAGTGAAATCTAGCGAGCGATAACGAGTCCCAACGACAAGGCGGCTCCAAACAACGTGTGGAGTCTCACACAATAATACTTGGCCATGAATATCTTCTCATTCTCCTACATTCAAGATTCGATAATTAAAACAAAGTATTTTAATTTTCAAATCTAAAGACTTTCACTTCTGATGAAAAAAAAAAAAGAATTTTACTTCTTTTTTTTTTACCTTGTGGTGCTTTTCGACATAGCTTGAAACCAAATTCCCAACTGGTAAAGTCAGGAAACACATCAACTGAAACACCAAACAAAACAAAAAGGTGTTTTTAGATGTTTTTGTTTTTCAGTCATGTTTTCAAATATGATGTTAACTTACTGTGCAAGTTACTGGCAAAATCTTGGTTAAACCAAGAACAAGAAGCATCGAATAGAGCAAACGAATAGCCGATCTCACGACAAAAGCTCCTTTTTCAGTCCCTACTCGAACCTGTGTAAAACCAAGAAAAGTAATACACTCAAATCATAAAAACATCATCATCTTCATATTAAACCCGGTTTAAGTTTTTTCACATTTGTACCAGAGGTGAAAATTTTCCCACAGCTAAATCTCCTTCAACCTGTCGAATGTAAAAGGTAATCAGCATTGTGTGGGTCATTTCGAGAATCGTTAGATCGCATTTTCTTCCACCAACCTGATGAAAGTGGCTGCAGAAAAGGATGAGAGATGTAGTAAAACCAACAAGGAGAGATGATGAAAGGACCCTACTGCTTAACGGAAGATGCCTCATCTCGCTGCCAAATCCGATTTACCAGTTTCGGTTATTAACAACTCATGGAAACAGAATTTGATTAGGGTTAGAACCATTTTTTTGATAAATACCTTGAGCTACCAAGAAGTAGATAGAAAGCAGTAGTAGCAAATGGACCAAATGCTGCAAAGCATAGAGGCTCTCCTAATCCTTGGTAACTTAACCGAAATGGCGGACACTAGAACCAATTTCAAAGTATTATTCAAATTAGAATCTCTTAGATGAGGATCAAATTGTCACCTAGGCACTTATATTCACCTGGTATACATAGCCGCAGAATATTGCCGAGGCCAGCAATAGTATTGCACGGATATTACTTGCTATCAAAGATGTCCAAACCAGACCAGAAACACCAAGCATGAGCGATGTGATTGCAGCGGCTAAGGTTCCTGCCCGACTTTTCCAAGTAAAACCCGCAAAGCACATTTGTTAGGAGGGAACCGAAAAACATAAACTTCAAGGTTGCAAACTCTATCCTTTTGATACTTACCTTCCAACCAGATTTACTACCGACTCCTTTTTGTTCTTATCAGCTCCGGTATCAAAATCATAAACATCATTGCTGCCATAAAACAATGTTTGGAAAGAGTAAATACATGAAAGAATTAGATAATAGATTGAAAGAGAGTGGTAAGGGAATCAATCAATCACCTTAGGTTGAGCCAAGTAATGATAAGAATTGATGAGAGCATTAGAGTAACATAACGTCTAACTAGGAATAAACCCGTCTCCAAATAGGCCGCTGAAGCGCCAACCTGTGGCATTTGAACAGTGAATATTCCATAGCATATAAAGGCAATGGAGGAAATAGAAGGTATCTCGAGGAAACATACGGTAAGAGGAATCAAAGCGACAGAGTAAATGGGTAGTTTGACTGCTCTCCATATCAATTTTGCTTTTGGAATTTCCTCTTCTTGATACACTTTTTCTGTATCTCCATAACTCTTACAAAATATCGGCCCAACTCTAACGTTTCTTCTTCTTTTGGCATTCAGATTCTCCCGTGCATTCGAATCAAACACCGGTAGTCTTGTGATTATACCTCCTCTGGGAAGCTAAGCTAAGTAATTTTAGTAGATGAACCATTATTGTCAAAAGAACAAAGCTTTGGATGAGATCAAGAGGGAGGCAGATTGGATGAAGCACTAAGCCTACCTTCTGAAACTCGGTTTCACAAACAAACCAGTTGACTTTTTGGGCACAAACCCGTAATTTATATCACAGAGAGAAACCAATTTCATCATATCAGTTCTCTGTAAAACAAGAAGAAATATTTTTCAGTTAACAGCAAGAGAGCAAAAACACTAATTGATGGTATTGAAGTTGAGAAATTTACCTTTCTAACACGAATCCTTGGAAAAAAGTATGCTTTCTTTGCATAGATTCCTTCAGAACTTGGTCACAGACGCATGCAATCTTCTCGTGTACAGAACAGGTTCCATTACAGACATCTAAACATATTGCAAGCGAAACCATTTGGAATACGTAATAGAGAGTTTGACTTGTCTCAACACAACTTAGATTAAGAACCTGAAAATCGATGGCCAGAGCACGGCGGGGGTCGATTTTGCAGAGGAGACAATCTCAAAGAAACCTGAAAATCAGCTTCTGTAATCCCCGAGATACAAAGTAAGAAACCAAAATTAAGATTCAGTGAACGAAATAGAAACAAGTCAAGAAAAATTGACAAGAATTTGAATGTCGGATTTTGAGGAAGAGAAATGAAGAATCAAGTGGATGATAACAGTCGCAAGCTTCTCGTTGGAAGATAAAATCACGTGAGGCTCACGTGTCTTTGTTTTTATTTTTATTTTAAATAAGCGAATAAAAGAACCACTGCTTAATAACACTACTAACTTGAAGAATCATGTAATCTGGTTTCAATGGCAAAAGCAAAGACTCAAGCAACTTTTTCATCTTGAGCTCATCTTCATCATCACATACAAATATGTTCATCATTCTCCATAATTAACTTTTCGAGAGTATGAAGACAGACTCTATTTCATGGATTCTTCTCAGGAGAAGAAGACCTGAACACTAGAAGTTTTCAAAGACTGGCATACAGGACAAACACCAGTAAACACATCACAGTCTTTACACAAACTCAAGTGCCTACACGGAACGAGCAAGACCGAAACCTCCTTTGCGCTGCACGACTTGCATCTCATCCCGGCACTTGGCATACTCGGGATGTTCAGGTAGTTGTACGAGGCTGCCTCGTCATCAATCTCGCTATCCCCAAACCCTTCTTTCACTTGATGATGATCAGCTATTACTCCTGCTGCGTTGTTGTTGTTTCCATGTGACATCACTTGTTGCAGATTTACCTTCAAGGCATTAACCACAGATTCATTGTACTTTGCCTTGTAATGCCAGTTCTGAGCTTCCACTGCCACGTGTTTTATCTTCTCCACAAGTTCCCGGTTCTTCTTGTTCATGTTTTCGATCTCCTGGTCTTTCTCTTGAAGCTTCTTGCTCACATCCTTCTCTAAGGCTGTGACAAAAGAGGTGACATGTCTCTGTTTTATGTCTCTCACACCCTTCGCCATTTGATCCGCCTGTTCCAAGAGAGACTACAATCTCAACAACGTGGGGGTATGTAAGTAAAAACATAAGCTTTGCAGATAGAATTAGTACCCGGAATTTGATAAACTGATCAAGATCGTCTTTCTGTCTATCGAGGTACAATCTGAAATTGTCACCAAGTGACTGAAAAACTGGAGTTGTAATGCTTCCATTTGCAGAAGTTACAGAAGAGTTGCGCTCATCGTCGTCGTAAGATAGTCTCAGACCAGTTGACACTAAGTTTTGCTTTGGGACTTCATCTTGAACAACACTATTGTTGTTGTAGTTATAGTTCAAAGAGATCTGCAGCTTCTGCTGTCTCTGGATATTATTGTTGATTTCAGTTTCCCTTCCGCGTTTGCTATTATGCCGAATCATTGGAGCAAGGTTATCATTAGCAAAGTAGTTTACAGGATCAATAGTGCAACCCGCTCTCACTGTAACAACATACAAAGGGAAAAAGCTTTAGCTCTGTAAAGTTCTAAGAACATTCAAAGCAAATGATGAACAAAAAACTCAGAAACTTACTGGTTCCGAGCAAGTGAAGCTGATTCAACGATGTGTTTGTTTGGTACTGGAACTGGCTATCGTTCATTAGAACCTGCGGTACGGGGTTCTCATTGTTGCCTCCGAACATCTTCTCTAGAGCGTTAACCGTTTTGTGTGTATAGCCGTAAAGTATTAAACTTTCAGAAGAATTACAGTAAGAAACCTGCAGACAAATGAAACTAATGAGCTGAAAAGGTATGAAAACTCATACTTCTTCCGCTCCTAACATGAAGAGCCAAGACATACCAAGTTTTCAACTGTCCTAGGCAATACAGATTACAATCAAAATAGAGACAAAGTTGAGATCTTTGAGGAAACTATGCTTCAACAGAATGATCAAGGCCTTGATAGATTACACAAACTAACAAATTGGAGTTGATTGATTCTTCATATACACCGCAGATGGAAAAACTTGTGAATCTATATGGTCAACCAAATCTAAAGAGATGACATTTGGAGAATAAAGTTTGCATATTTGATTAGGTTTCTATTACTTGGGGATACAAGGAGTTAGGAACCAGATTGATTGATTATGGTCAAAGATTCATCATCTAACTAAATAACAAAAATAGGCATAAGAAATATGTCAAAGACACAAAATTGAAACTAAGAGAACATTTGTACCTCTTAGAGATTGCCAATCAAAGATTCATCCAATTTACAGGAAAAATAAATAAACCCTAGCTTCCTTCAGATCCTGCATAAACACACAAGAACAAAAAATCATCATCAAAGCGACCCAGAGAAAAAAGTTTGATACTCTCATCAATTAAACTCAGAAAAACAAACAAAAAAAACCTGGAAAAACAAGGAGTCGAAAGGAGCCAATCGGTGAAGATTATAGAATCTTAAGAGACGAATAAAAAGAAGGAGATGGGTTTGTAGAAACGCACAGAAACCACAACATCCAATCCAATAATTTTAAAGGCTAAGAGAAAATTATTTAAGGGAAGAAGAAAGAATAAAAAGAAACGGATGAGAAAAAGAAAAAAACGAATGAAATGAATGATGGAGGTAAGAAAGCGGGACACAGTGGTGAAGGAGTGGGAGAAGTTGGGTGGCAAAATCGAAATTAAAAACAAAAAATTGATAAGATTAACAAATCAAAATTAAGGAAATTAGTATGGATGACTGCTAAAAGAACAAGAAATCTGTAGTACAAATAGAACTGTTCGCCGTGATTCCACACATTGAGAGTGAATGCATTTATCATGAGCATAGAACATGTAGTGCCATATGTCGTGGATCTATAAAAATCGGATAAAATTGTCCGTGGTAAAATTGTCTATGTAATAGTCTTTATAATCTGTAATAAATTATAAATTCAGATGACCAAAAAAAAAAGTTTCTATATGATCAAATTCTATCCACTAGATCTATTAGGTTTTTGGTTAGATTATTAGATATAATTTTTTTTAGTTATACTATCAATTAACCTTAAAAATTAATAATAATAATAATAATTTGGTTGATGATAACAAGAAAAATAATAATAACCGGTGCCGGTGGTATTGGTTTCTGCTCATTATCCCGTGAGTTGTGCCTCTCTGGTGATGCTATTCACTCAATTTTTCTGCATTTTTTTCTCTCACCTTTTTCCTTTTTATTTTTGGCCAATTCATTAAATTTTATAAAAATAAGAAAATTTCAAAATTTTAACAGTGAAACTTTTAATCTGTTGTTAGAAACGAAAGTGACCCGTGTATTGGACATCCTTCCACGTAGATTCTGAGTTGGAGTATCTCAAAAAATTTAGATTCAAATTCGGATTCGATTCATATTTGATTCGATTTTAGATAAAAAAATTTACAATGTAACTAAAAAGAATTAATGTATAGATTTTAAACATATATATATATATATTTTTTTTTTTACATATCTATATATTTAATTAAAACTGTTCATTCAGATTGATGAATTTGAGTTGTGAATAATTTATTTATCTGGGTCAAGCCCAATATGAATATAAAGTCCATAACATTAACGTTGAAACAAAAAGTGCATGTTGCATACACGTACTGGCCGCATAAAACGCATGTTGCATGCATGTGTTGACTGCATAAAGCGCGTGATGTGCATGTAAGTGCAATCCTCAAAAAACGTGTGCGGCATACAAGTGATTTATCTGAAACACACTACGCTAAACTTATCTGAAAATGATTA
The DNA here is from genome assembly GCA_900406555.1 of Pseudoturritis turrita. Taxonomy (NCBI): domain Eukaryota; kingdom Viridiplantae; phylum Streptophyta; class Magnoliopsida; order Brassicales; family Brassicaceae; genus Pseudoturritis; species Pseudoturritis turrita. The sequence goes on along the minus strand of OVBL01000141.1, from coordinate 46,363 downwards.
CAACAAAGGGATTTCTAATTCTACACGGGTTAGGAAGTCAGTTCCTACATCCACGTGAGTTAAGATACCTAGACGGGCTCTTTATAAATAAGGAAAAAAGAAACATGAGAGGATCATCCAAAAATCGAAAGCTATGACAAAGAAAAAAATTTCATGTAGACTATACGCTTGCGGCTACCTAAGCGCATCGACGAGACCACCATCATCAATGCCTAAGCATCAACGATACCATCGTCGACGTTTAAGCGTGCCGATGGTACCATCGTTACTGCCAGAAAGTACTAAAGAGATCATCATCGTGGATGAATGCACTGAACGAAACCTACAAAATCCTAGGGAAAAAATCTACAAACCTTTATAAGGGCCGAACTCTATTGTTACACTACAGAGGAAAACCCCTAAAGAATCAACCAAGAGATTCGACATGAACTCGAGGACAAGCATCTATCACTTCTCCACATTTTTTGCAGCTTAGAACCATCAATCATGGCATAATGCATATTACGTAGACTGTATACTTCAACAATATGCAGATTACGCATACTATATACAACAACATCATGAAAATTGCAACATCTTATATATTCAGGAGCTACAAAATTCACTTTTTGATCCTTATTTATTATAATTACCACTTGATTAATAAGAGATTAATTGATATATTTGACATGTGGTTCCGGTAGATTTTTCGAACGAACTGGTTATTTTTTGTCCAAACAAGACTTAAGTTTCTGGTATTTTAAAAAAAAATTAATGGATTTGTAATAACTATTGTTGGTGTCCGATCTCACACCTAAGTTCGGCCCAAGAAAAAAATCTCAATAAGTCCAAAAAATAAATAAACAGAGAAAAATATCAAGTCCTTAGTTCGGAGAGAACTAAGTTGCCAGTTCGCAGTTCGGAAAAAAGCTATCAGCTCACGTTTTTACGAAGCCCAGTCCACGGAAAAAGCATTTGGATTTCGAAATGACTTCGGATAGAAATATACGACGGCACACATCTGTTGGGGTCAATATTCACCCACTTGAAGTTAACAGTTCAAGACAAACAGATCGGGTGTCACGACCCATGGTGAAGAAGATTGGGTCGTGTACCCTGATCCATGACAAGACAAACGGATCGGGTGTCACGACCCATGGTGAAGAAGATTGGATTGTGTATCCCGATCCATGACAAGACAAACGGATTGGGTGTCACGACCCATGGTGAAGAAGATTGGGTCGTGTACCCCGATCCATGAGAAGACAAACGGATCAGGTGTCACGACCCATGGTGAAGAAGATTGGATCGTGTACCCCGATCCATGACAAGATAAATGGATCGGGTGTCAGGACCCATGGTGAAGACGATTGGGTCGTGTACCCCGATCCATGACAAGACAAACGAATCGGGTGTCACGACCCATGGTGAAGAAGATTGGGTCGTGTACCTTGACCCGTGACAAGACAAAGAGATCGGGTGTCACGACCCATGGTGCAGAAGATTGGATCGTGTACCCCGATCCATGACAAGACAAACGGATCAGGTGTCACGACCCATGGTGCAGAAGATTGGGTCGTGTACCCCGATCCATGACAAGACAAACGGATCGGGTGTCACGATCCATGGTGAAGAAGATTGGGTCGCCACGACTTGTAACAAAGCTAGCAGATCGGGATCAAAGCAAGTGATTCATTTTCGTCATATGTCACCACCCGAGCCGTTTGATGGTGTCACTCGAGCCGCTTGGATGGCGTCACCCGAGCTGTTTGGATGGTGTCACCCGAGCCGTTTGGATGATGCCGCCTGAGCCGTTTGGATGGCATCACCTTAACCATGAACCATGGTGCCACCCGAGCTTATCAGCCACCACCATCCGAACCAAAGCCCAAGGATAAGAAGATGGGCTGAGCCGAGCAAATAAACGGATGGTCTGAGATAATGAGCCCATGAATCAAAGCCCATGACGGCGGCAGGCTTTGCTAAAAAGAAATCCCGATAAATTAGAAAATCTTCTTTATCCCTTCAGTAGTCGCCCTAGCCGACTTAAACTTTTATATATATTCATGTATACCCTCCAAAGTGGGGGGAGGCAATTTAACCTAGCAAAACTCTGTACTTTTGCTTTGATAGAAAAAGCTTTCTAAGCAGCTTAATAAAACACGAACTTTGGATCTCTGTTTGTGTTTTTTGGTGGTTTTTACTCAGAAGTTTCGGATCTCTCTAAAAGACGTGATAAATTCAATTGGCGTGGATTTACACTCCCAAAATTTGGCGCTAGAGAGAGGGGTCGAAATTTTCTTACTCAAGAGAGCCACCGCAAAACCGATCCGAAGAACAATGGCCAACGATGGAGAGCAAGACGCTACCGATGTGAGGAACACTGGCATGGAGGATCAGACGAACCAATCCGCGAACGCTGGGGAGACTTCAACAACGCTCGCAGAGATGAAGATCATGTTGGAGACGCTGCTCAAGAAGGCGGAGGATCAAGACAGACTCAACCACACGATGACGGGCGAGCTGAAAGCCTTGGCAACGGCGAGTCGAACCCATGGTGTGGGACCAGGTCTTGACCCAGCGAGGCGGATCGAAAGGTGCCTCAACCCAAGGGCCCTAGATTTCACAACCCCGCTCAACCCACCAAGAACCCGCGGCAGATTGCCGCGACTCAATACAGACTCAGCAAACCTAGCTTCCAGAATGCAAGGAGTTGGCGGCACACCAACGGAGGAGGAGCCGGCCCCAATCATCAATCTAGAGGAGGTGAACCGAGTGGAACGTAACATGGAAAGCCGTGATGATCCCGAAGCCTTAGCAGGTGGCTAGACCCGAACTAAAAGATGCGAGGCCATCCTGGAAGGAGATCAAGAGCTAACCGAGGAGGAGGAGAATATACTCTGGGCTGAGCAAGCACGGATCAACGAAGAGCGCAGAGCAGGATTCCGAGCCCAGAAAGAAGAGATGGCTATAATGCGAGCAGATATGGATCGAGCAGCTGCCGACATAAAATCTGTCCGATCCATGATGCACAAAGCGACTACCAAGGTGCCGAAGATAGATCGTGTACTGGAGGAAGCACAAAACACCCCGTTCACAGCACGGATTACTAGCACAAGAATTTCAGACCCTGGAAAAATGAAAGTCCCGATCTATGAAGGAAAGACCGATCCGAAGGAGCATCTGATGGCTTTTGTTATAGCCATGGGATGCTCGAATTTCAAGGAAAATGAAAGAGATGTCGGACAGTGCCTTTTCTTCGTGGAGCATCTCAAAGGACCGGCGCTCCAGTGGTTTTCCAAACTTGAACGGAACTCCATCAACAGCTACAACCAACTGTCAGCGGTGTTCTTGAAGCATTACTCCATATTCATGGATCCCGGAACATCCGACGCCGATCTGTGGACCCTGGCTCAAGGGCAGAATGAAACACTCCAGAGTTTCATCGGAAGATTCAAAGCCGTCATGACCAAAGTGGAAGGCCTGAGCGACAAAGCAGCCTTACTGGCCCTGAAGCGAGCACTCTGGTTCAATTCTGATTTTCGCAAAGAAATCGCGCTAAACACCCCACGACGATACAGGATGCAATGCATCGAGCTGCAAACTTCATCACCGAAGAAGAAGAGATGAAGATCCTAACCGAGAAGTATGGGAAGGAAAAGGCAGTGAACCACTCTCCCCAAGTCTCCACCCCTTCTAACACTAAAAGGAATAGTCAAGGTTTCGGCTATGTGCAGCACGAGGGCGATTTTCGAGGAGCCCATAACTATCAAATCGATGCATCCGGCTATGATAGAGGAAGAGGCCGCGGCCGTGGAAGAAATTCATGGAGCACTTGGACCAAAGGCGAAAGCTCTTACGACGAAACAGCATACTGCGAACACCATCGCATCTATGGAAATTCCACCGCGAACTGCCGAATTCTAGGTTTGAAGCTAAAAAATTAGCAGCTGGCGAGCTTGGAAGAAACATCAGCCTCAAGGATTTTGAGATGGACGCGAACACATACAAATCCGACCTGACAAAAGAAGATCACACCAAGCGCGATAGAAGGGATGGCAAAGCGCCGCCCTCCGGATCAAGAAGAAGGATAAGCATGATAATGTGAGGATCTCACTATTGCTCAGATACCATCTCGTCAATCAAAGCAGTCCAACGAAGGGCAGACGTCAGCATCAACTGGTCTAAACCATCAAAGTTTCCAAATGACGTGATATCATTCGAGGAAAGGGAGACCTTCGAAATCGACAGACCACATGATGACCCTCTCGTAATCGAATTAATTATCAACGACTGCGATGTAGCACGTGTATTGGTGGACACCGGGAGCACTGTGGAAGTAATATTCCTCGAGACTCTCAGATGAATGAATGTGGACCTGTCCGAAGTGATATCTACTCCCAAACCCCTAACTGGATTCTCTGGAGAAACCACCATGACTACTGGGACAATCAAACTGCCTGTCCAAGCTGGCGGAGTTACAAAAATCGTCGAATTCTCCGTAACTGATCACCCGGCGATCTACAACGTCATCATGGGAACCCCTTGGTTAAATTCCATGCGCGCCGCCGTTTCAACCTACCATCTCTGCCTCAAGTTCCCTACACCAAACGGAGTGAAGACGATTAGAGGAAACCAAAAAGAGTCTCGTGTATGCTTCCTTCCTCGCTGCACACAAGCTCAGAAACCTGGTTACGGATCCGACGGCAAGTTCAAAATGCAAGAAGATGAAGACTGACAGAGAACCGGTGAAGGAGCTTTCCAAATTATTATAGCAACTACAGATTGTGGAGGATCGCGAGGAAGAAGTATCTAAGACAACTTTCAACCCCATAGTATCAATTTGCATCGACAATGAACGTCCGGAGTGATGCGTGGAAATTGGAGCAATGCTAGATGAAAAGATCAAAGAAGAACTCGTTGCATTCCTGAGGACAAATATCAACACTTTCGCGTGGGAAGCAGAGGATATGCCTGGCATCGACATCAGCATAACAAGCCACAAACTAAACATTGACCCAACGTTCAAACCAGTGAAGCAGAAAAGGAGAAAGCTTGGGCCAGACAGAGCCAAAGCAGTCAATGACGAAGTAGAAAGACTCCTGCGCATTGGTTCAATAACTGAGGTGAAGTACCCGGATTGGCTGGCTAACCCAGTGGTGGTCAAGAAGAAGAATGGAAAATGGCGTGTATGCGTGGACTTCACTGACTTGAATAAAACTTGTCCAAAAGAAAGCTTCCTCCTTCCGCATATCGATCGCCTAGTTGAAGCAACGGTAGGGAATGCACTACTATCCTTCATGGATGCCTTCTCGGGTTACAACCAGATCTTGATGAACCCCGACGACCGCGATAAGACCGCTTTCATAATAGATCGTGGAATATATTGCTACAAGGTGATGCCATTCGGTCTGAAAAATGCCGGAGCAACGTACCAACGACTGGTGAACAAGATGTTCGCCGATCAACTCGGAAAGACAATGGAGGTCTATATAGACGATATGCTGGTGAAATCACTAAGAAAACAGGACCACGTCACTCATATCAAGGAATGCTTCTCACAGCTGAACTTTCACAACATGAAGTTAAACCCGACCAAGTGCAGCTTCGCAGTCACCTCGGGGAATTCCTCGGGTACCTGGTAACTTACCGCGACATTGAAGCTAACCCTAAGCAAATCGATGCACTCATCCATATGACTTCACCAAAGACAAAAAGGAAAGTGCAAAGACTTACTGGGAGGGTAGCTGCACTTAACAGATTCATCTCACGATCCACCGACAAATGCTTGCCTTTCTACGATACGTTGTGTGGGAACAAGAAGTTCCAGTGGACGAAGAAATGCGAGGAGGCTTTCCAACAACTGAAGACTTACCTGGCTACCCCTCCAGTCCTCACAAAACCAGAAGCAGGGGAGCGGCTTTTTCTGTACACCGCGGTTTCTGCCACAGCAATAAGCAGTGTATTGATCCGAGACGAGCGTGGAGAACAGAAGCCAATATTTTACGTCAGTAAAACCCTTACAGACGCCGAAATAAGATACTCGCAGATGAAAAAATTGGCATTATCCATTGTAATGTCCGCAAGAAAGCTAAGGCCGTGCTTCCAGGCTCACTCGATCGTCATCTTAAGCACCTTCCCAATAAGGTCCGTTCTGCACAATCCAAGTCAATCAGGAAGGCTAGCAAACTGGGCGATCGAACTGATCGAATACGACATTGAATATCGTGGACGAACGTGCGCAAAATCCCAAGTCTTGGCCGATTTTGTTATCGAACTACCTGAAGAAGGTATTGACGACGAAATGCAAAGACAGCTCTGGAAACTCCATGTTGATGGCTCATCCTCCAAAAACGGCTCGGGAGTAGGGATACGACTAACTTCTCCAACTGGTGAACTACTGGAACAATCATTCCGCCTCAGCTTCCACGCATCCAACAACGAAGCAGAGTACGAAGCCTTGATTTCCGGGATGAGACTTGCTAATGGCCTAAAAATTGAGCAACTCCATCAATTTTGCGATTCCCAACTAGTCGCCAATCAGTTTAGCGACGAATATGCGGCAAAGGATGATCAAATGGAAGCTTACTTGACAATCGTCAAAGAATTGGCGGCACATTTCAAATAATTCATCCTAACACGTATCCCACGAGGGGAGAACACCCCAGCCGACGCACTTGCAGCCCTAGCATCAACTTCCGATCTAGACCTAAAGAGAGTAATCATAGTGGAATTCATCCAACTCCCAAGCATCAATCTGTCCGACACAGTGAATGCCATAACTCGCTCATAAGCCGCTACGCAAGCAACATAAGTTACAATCAGACAAGAGGGGGTAGATAAAATAGAGGAGGAATTGGCAAATCTGCCATCCGCTGAGCCGGAAACAGCACCAATGAAAGAAGATAGCCTTGAAGAGTCACCAATAATCGAAAATAGCAATGATCCTGTCATCGAACCACGATCCAACGAAGAAGCAGAATACGGCTGCGAAAAGGAATGGCTCGGCGCAATCAGAAAATACATATACGACGGAGTCTTACTAACCGAAAAGTGGGCAGCTCGTAAGCTTCGAGTCCAGATAGCTTGTTACATTTTACTCGACGGAAATGTTTTTAAATGGAGATTCTCATGACCATTGCTAAACTGCGTGGAAGGAAAGGACGCAAGGAAGATTATGGAGGAAGTTCACAACGGCTCGTGCGGCAATCACTCCGGAGGGAGAGCACTAGCCGTAAAGATCAAACGTCACGGTTATTTTTGGCCAATAATTATCAAAGATTGCAAGGGGTTTTCAGCCAAATGCGAGAAATATCAACGCCACACTCCAATGATTCACCAACCAACGGAAATGCTCTCATCAATCTCATCACCATATCCATTCATGCGATGGTCTATGGACATCGTCGGACCGCTGCATCCCTCAAAACAGAAACGTTTCCTGCTGGTTTTAACAGATTATTTTTCAAAATGGATCGAAGCCGACTCATACGCTAACATTAAAGATGCACAAGTGGAAACCTTTTTCTGGAAGAACATCATATGTCGCCATGGAGTGCCTTACGAAATCGTGACGGATAATTGATCACAATTCATCTCAAATCGTTTTGAAGGTTTCTGCAACAAATGAAAAATCAGACTCAGCAAGTCCACTCTGAGATATCCACAAGGGAATGGACAGGCTGAAGCAATCAACAAAACAATCATAGACGGCCTAAAAAAGCGCCTTGATGAGAAAAAGGAACGTTGGGCTGAAGAACTGGAAGGAGTACTTTGGTCTCACCGCACCACTCCAAGACGAGCAACGGGGGAAACCCCATTCGCCCTCGTGTACGGAATAGAGTGTGTCATCCCACCGGAGATCCATTTCCCAGGAATTCACCGCAGACTACTACCAGAACAAGAAGGGCTCAATCACCTATTGATGCTTGACGAATTGGACTTGATCAATGAAAGAAAGGATCAAGCCTTGATCAGGATCCAGAACTATCAGAACGCTGCAGCAAAGTACTACAATTCCAATGTTCGGGAAAGACATTTCTACGAAGGCGATTTAGTTTTACGAAAGGTTTTCCAAAATACAGCAGAAACGAATGCCGGAAAATTAGGAGCACACTGGGAAGGACTTTACAGAATCACGGAGATAGTCAAACCTGGCGTCTACAAACTTGCCAGCATGACGAACGTCCCAGCACCGAGATCATGGAACGCAATGCATCTCAAAAAGTACTATCACTAAGCTACTTCACATGAACTACAGGGCGACTTGATCCCTGCAAAGGGTACATAGGCAGCTCGTCTTCGGATGGGTTCAGTTGCCCCCTCCTTTCAAAAGGGGGGGGGAGTGGGTACGTATACATACACTCGTATACTCCCATCTTTGTATAGATTCTATGATCTATCGAAGCAAAGCTTTCAAAGATAATTTTTACCTAAACATCCTTCAAGGATCATAAAGTCTTAACAAAACAAACATAGTCGACCGAATTAAGCTACGATAGGCGTCTCGCCACATCTTCACTACTGCTGGCCACAGTAGTGACCTCTTGCATCCATCTCGGATCCAAAACTTTCACATCCGCCCCAGGATTAAAAGCGCGCTATACAAATACTTTGTTCATTGTCGGAGCGGATATGTTTACGGTAACGTATCCGTAAACTAGAATGTTCATCCTAAACTATACAAGCATATGGCCATTATCAGAGCGAATACACTTATGGTAGTGCATCCGTAAACCGAAATGTTCAAACTAAACTATGTAGTTTTATGATCAATTTCAGAGCAGGCAAGTTTACGGTAACGTGTCTGTAAGCCAAATCGTTCATCTTAAACATAGCTACTGACTATGGAAGCCCATACTCAGATGCATATCTTATCAAAGACGATACAAGCAAAACATTCAGACTCGTCATCAAATAAAAAAGGCATACTTGACATTTCTTCATGAACACATTCATCAAAGACAAAAGGCGTTCTTTCTATAACCAACAGGTTCGAAAGATCACAGAACGGGAAAAACACACAAGCATTAAAAAAAATACTATAGTTTGGATAAAGCCGTCCAAGCGTTAAACAAAAAAAAAGAGATGTAATCAAACAAAGAAAAAAGGATCATAATCCTCTATTATCTCAGGGGTCGTGATCACCCTTTGCTCCAACTCCGCCGGCTTCTCAGCTATGTCGCGTCCCGGCACTTTGTTATCTTCAGGCATCGTCTCGATGAACTCCTCAACTTTCTCCTCCAAAGCGGTCTCGTCCTGTTTCTCAGGAAATGGTTCAGAAGCTGGCTCCTCAGCAACAGCTTCATCTTTTTGTGGAGACGGTTCGGGAGTTGGCTCCTCAGCGACCACCTTCGAACTAAGTTCAGATAGGCCTGGCGTTCCCTTGTTTAAACCAGAGAAATCCTGAATGCCAACGCTTGCGGCAGCCGTCTCCATAGGTTCATCTGTATTGAGTTCCTTCAAGATGTCAGAACGAACAGGGGACAACTTCAAAAGTCTAGTCGCCTCGGCCACAAGCTTAGCAAATATCTTGTGGCTAGGTCGATCTTTTGCTCAGCCAGACTTTTTGCCTCAGAATCGAGTGACGGTGGCTCGCCGCTTTGGAGCAGTTTTATGAACTGAAGGGTACCTTCGATCTGAGCTAGATCAAACATATTTTCCTTCGGTTCGCCGGCAATTCTGTCAAGGATTTTACTGGCTCGGGAGAATTTGTCTTTAAACTTGGATGACATCTCCTGTTTGGCCTCGAGCACAGCTTGCTCAATCTTGCTCTCTCGCAGTTCATTTGCCGTTTCCAACTGTCTCGTTAAACTGGCAATATGAGCATCCCATTTTGATCTGCCAGATTCCAGCCTCAAGATCCGTTCGTCAGCTTCTCTGATGTGATTCTCTTTTGCCTCTACTTCAGCTTCAAAGGCCTTGATTCTCTTGAGAGCTCTCTCCCGCTCAGAAGCGTGACTTGCTTTGATATCTTTGAGCTTTCCGTCTAGCTCGATGGCCCTTTTTCGGGAGTCCTCGACTCTCTCCCTATCTTTTTGGACATCGGATTTATATCTGAGAACCATCCTGTTAAGATGGGATATGAACTGTGCGAAAATAGAAAAGGCATTTTAGCAAACAAAAAAATAATCATGGAACAGTTTGGGAAATAAAGACGAATAATACCTTAACGCCTCGAAGGGACACCTCGTTGTAGATTTTATCCCCGAGCAAAGTGTCCGGAGGAGGAAGCTGATCACCTGGACAGGTGATCTTGGAAAAAATGGCAGCAGACGTCACAGCATCATTGTAAGCCCCTTCAGCATTAAGGAGCACGGCGGACAGTGGGATTGCCTCGGGGATGTTTCGAGGAGCTTCAACGCGACGCCTCCGCTTTGCCACTTCGGCAAGCCCCTCGCCTCTGTCTACTGCCTGGCATTTTTGGCTCGGTCCTTTCTTATCCTTGGCTTTCCCCTTGCCTTTGTGAAGCAACAGCTACAATTCTATGGGACGAAGCCCTAATACAACCCCCTCGGGGGCTAAGTCAAAATTTGGTTCGGAGAGATGGTTAGAAGAGGTCGGTTTGGGAGCAGGAGTAACGGAGATCTGAGGGTTTGTTTGGCGAAATTGACCTAATGCCTCGGCCTATTTCGCTCTCTCTTTCGCCTCGGCCTCCGCCTTTGCCTTTGCCGCGGCTCTATCCCTGAAGGTGGGTCGTCCCATCTTATCGTCTGAGTAGTAAGAAGACGACGAACAAACAGATTGACCGTCGAACAGGACTCGGGCTCTTTCCAGTCTCTGGAGATTGAAATCCCTTGTCCAGTTGCACTTTCGAGCCGAGAGCGTTTCGTGAATCTCAGACAAATCGGGAGGCGGTAAGAGTTGAAAGTGTCGCACTGCAAAAGAAGGAAATAACGTAAGTAAACCTAAAACAAGATCGATATAAAAGGAAACCGAGCTGTAGCCCGAAAAGAAGCCACAGGCCGGCTACCAAATTCTCCCCAACTTGTTTTGATTAGATTGAGATATCTGGACCCCACCGACGCCTCGGTAATGGGAACAAAAAGAAGTAATTCTCCCAGCTTTCATCCTTGCTCGGGAATCCAGTTATGATCTTCTTTTTGGCCTTTCCTGATATATAATATTTCAACTCCTTTCTGTTGTGACAACGAAACTCGAGAAAACTTCTCAAATATTCAACCCCAACGTCTACGTCGCACTCATAACTCCTTACGAGAATGCCGATCAAATGTCTGACTCCCCTATTGTTGATCTAGGAAAGAGCCAGATTATGCTTCCATAGGAACCGCAAAATCACTTCGGAGATCGGGAGCCATAGCAAGCAGCGGTAGAAAAAGTTCTCGTAAAGGGTGAAGTGACCTGGGGGAGGTTTATTAGCTCGGTCAGTCGGAGACGGAAGAACAAAGTCGATTTCTTCTGAGATTTTGAATCTCTGCCTAAGGGCTAATAATGAATCCGGAGTAGAAAGAGTTGAACCCGGCGGATCGGGTCTCCTTTTTACTTTCCTCCTTCTGGGGGCTCGTTGGTTAGGTCCCATCAACCTTTCTAACTCCTGTCTTGCTATGACAGGATCGTAGAACCAATCCTCTGGTTCAATCTTTGGCGGCTCATAACCTATGATGTTCGTAAAAGGGTTCGCCATCTCGTCAAACGGAGAATCGTGGAGATGGGGGATTTCGAATTCCACAAGAGCCCCAGCATCGCAGTCAGCCCTTGAAGAGTCAGAGAGAACCATTTTTCTACCAAGGAGGGAAGGTCCTATCGCCGAACCGGTTGAATCATCCAAATCCTCTAGGATGTTCGCACCAGATGAATCTGCTCGGCTGCAACTTCGGGCAGAGGCTAGATCGGGCGGAAATGAAGATTCGGGAAATGATTGGTCCGGGTCAACTAATAATGTAGATTCTGGATCGGGTGACGCGGAAGCAGAAAGCTGAGACATCCTTTGTTAAAAACGGATCGATCTTTTCGACGAAAGGACAAACAGAACGGGATTCCCAGGAGCTCGCAAGAAAGGCTCTAGATTTCAGGAAACAGATCGGACTTATCAGCAAACTTGTCAAAATTGATCGAAGCTTTTTAATAATCGAAGAACAAGGCGAGATCTTCAAAATGAATTTGAGATCAGATCCAAATCTTCACGTGAACTACCGGAAAACTTAAGGATAGCGGCGGAGCTGCTTGAAGATAGATCGAGAAACTTGAGGGGCTTGGCAGAAAGGAAGAAGTGACGGAGGAACAAAAAAAACTTAAGCAAAAATTAGAGAGAGAAAGAAGAGGGAAGTTACCTGCTCGAAGGAATTCCTAAAGAAATGAAGTAGTGGAAGTAAAATGAGAAGCATCACAAGTTATATAGGCGAAAAAGGCGATGTCATGTACCTCGGAAATCGGCAAAAATGTTTACACTCCCCGATAAAGTAGATAGCTTCCTAGCATTCCCTGAGCTGAGTCCAAACTCTTAACTACGGGTCAAGGCGATAGCTAAAAATGGATCGGGATAACAGTGAACAACAATTCGACGTCATGAAGAGAAGTGGTTCGGGGTGATAACAAGAAACAGCTCGGTATCACAAAGAAAATTGGATCGGAGCATGTTAACTTCAGACTACTTTTTACCTCAACACTTTCAATATTAAAATTGACGAGCTGGAGGGCTAACTGTTGGGGTCAATATTCACCCACTTGAAGTTAACAGTTCAAGACAAACAGATCGGGTGTCACGACCCATGGTGAAGAAGATTGGGTCGTGTACCCCGATCCATGACAAGACAAACGAATCGGGTGTCACGACCCATGGTGAAGAAGATTGGGTCGTGTACCCTGATCCATGACAAGACAAATAAATCGGGTGTCACGACCCATGGTGAAGAAGATTGGGTCGTGTACCTCGATCCATGAGAAGACAAACGGATCGGGTGTCACGACCCATGGTGAAAAAGACTGGGTCGTGTACCCCGATCCATGACAAGACAAACGGATCGGGTGTCACGACCCATGGTGAAGAAGATTGGGTCGTGTACCCCGACCCATGACAAGACAAACAGATCGGGTGTCACGACCCATGGTGCAGAACATTGGGTCGTGTACCCCGATCCATGACAAGACAAACGGATCCATGACCTGTAACAAAGCTAGCGGATCAGGATCAAAGCAAGTGAGTCATTTTTTCATCTGTCACCACCCGAGCCATTTGATGGTGTCACTCGAGCCGCTTGGATGGCGTCACCCGAGCTGTTTGGATGGTGTCACCCGAGCCGTTTGGATGATGCCACCTGAGCCGTTTGGATGGCGTCACCCGAACCATGAACCATGGTGCCACCCGAGCTTATCAGCCACCACTATCCGAGCCAAAGCCCAAGGATAAGAAGATGGGCTGAGCCGAGCAATTGAACGGATGGTCCGAGATAATGAGCCCATGAATCAAAGCCCATGACGGCGGCAGGCTTTGCTAAAAGGAAATCCCGACAAATTAGGAAATCTTCTTTATCCTTTCAGTAGTCGTCCTAGCCGACTTAAACTTGTATATATATTCATGTATACCCTCCAAAGTGGGGGGATGCAATTTAACCTAGCAAAACTCTGTACTTTTGCTCTGATACAAAAAGCTTTCTAAGCAGCTTAATAAAACACGAACTTTGGATATCTGTTTGTGTTTTTTGGTGGTTTTTACTCAGAAGTTTCGGATCTCTCTAAAAGACGTGACAAATTCAATTGGCGTGGATTTACACTCCCACAACATCCCAGAGTAAAGCCAAACCACCACTTTTCTGTACTGACTCAACATTATGCAGATCATAGTACTCTAAATGTCCTAAAATGTTTTCCATATAAATCATGTTATTCTTGGTCTCACAGAGGAATATAACCTCTGGGTAATACCGACCACGTATTTCCCTTAGGTGATGAAATGTAGGGGTATTCCCAGCCCCCTGACAGTTATAGCTCAGTATTCTCATTGGGAGTTTGAAGGGTTGGAATTATCCAATGTTCTAAAAAACGGTCTAGGCGGTCGCCTAGGCCCCGACTAAGCGCTAGGCGCTCAGACGACGTCTAGATGACCGCCTAGACCGTGGAGATTACGTTATACGTGTTAAAATTATGTATTTTTGTTATTAAACGGATTTAAGTGATTTTAAGTGATCCTAAGCGCTTAAGAGCAACCCTACAAAATCGTTAATCAATTATTATTTAATTTAATTTTTTTCTATTTCAGTTTATTTTTCCAATTTATAAGTTTTAACTCCATATACATGGTTATAAGCGTTCATATTTTTTTTGATATGAGTTAAATGAATGTTTTTGTTTAATTCTTGTTTACGATTTAATATTTTTACTTTTCTAGTGAATGCTTTTGTGTAAATTTTATCTATAATATCATATTTATAATATTTTATGTTGTAAACGCCTAAACCGCCTAAAATCGTCTAGGCCCCGATTAAGCATTCTAGGCGCTAGGCGTTGGGTCACCCCCGCTTAGCGCCTAGCGTTTTCTTGAACATTGGAATTACCCAATCAACCCTTCTTGAGAATTACTTCCACTGTCACCTGTTGTCATTAAGACATAATGAGACTGAAAGTGAGCTGCTACATGAGCAGAATGATCTGGAACCTTTTTGCCTTTGGATCCTGAACTTGATGGTTGAGGTTCTAACCTTTCAAACACCGAGGGAGAAGTGTGTGAATCCTCTGTGGAGTCTGTTTTTGCTCTCTTCTTTTTCTTTCATCACTTCGACTAAGCCTCCCTCTTTTTTGGTGAGAACACATACTCCCCCGAGTTTTTAGAGCTTCCTCTACCCATCTCGCTTATCCTTGCACTACTTTTTGTCACCATACTTTATGTGAGAGATCTTCTTTTCTTTGGGAGGGTGGTTGAGACCACTGTAGTCTCTCGTTCACACTTCTCCCTCTCAATACTAGTTCAGATTGGGATTGGACTCTTGACAATTGTTGGCATCGGATTTCAGATCAATATGAAATCCTAAATCGAAAAGAGTTATCAAGCCCGAGCTAGGAAGGTTCCGCCCGACACTGTGGTTAGAGGACCCAATTCGTGGTCGAGAAAGATTAAGCCTAACTAATCAGTTTAGATTGGATCCATTTGCCATTGCTAGATGGAGCTTTAAAACGGAATGTGAATTTAAATCGGGGGATTAGGCCCAAGCAGCCTGGGTAGATCGAATTAGGGGTGGGCGTTTCGGTTTTCGGTTCGGTTACAGTTTGGTTTCTTCGGTTTTTCGGTTTTTCGGATTTAAAAAACTCAAACCATATAAAAACCATTTGTATTTCGGTTCGGTTACGGTTCGGTTTCTTCGATTTTTCGGTTTTTCGGTTTTACAAAAACTCAAACCATATAAAAACCATTTGTATTTCGGTTCGGTTCGGTTTCGATTTTTCGGTTTATTCCATAATATTATTAAAAAAAAATTATGCAACATAAATTGTAGATAAAATATTAAAGTAGATCAAAAACCTAATTAGGAGGGAGAGGAAAAGTCTTTTTATAATTTAGTTTTAGTTTGTTTTTAAGCTTTTTTTTTTTTATAATCGTCTTTTTTTAATAACTAGCTAAACAAACTTAACAAAACTAATATTATAAAGTTAATTTTAAAAACTCTAAAACCGTTCGGATTTTACGGTTTTTAACCGAACTGAAACCAAAACCAAAATATTTTTAAAATGGCAACCAAACGGATTTTTTATGAAATCGAAACCGAACCGAAACCCCTAATTACGGTTCGGTTCGGATCATTTCAGATTTTTTGCCCACCCCTACCGAATATATCCATAATACCCGAATTGACTGAAAAAACAAAAAAAACTATAAAAATTGCCTAAAGTATATGAGCATACCCCGATCTTAAATCTAAATATCTTTAGGTTAATTTATGTTTCGGATACTTCGGATACCCGTTCGGTTTTCGGTTTGGTTCGGGTTCGGTTTCGGTTTTTCAGTATTAAATGTTGACAATCCATTCAGGTATTTTAGAAAATCGGATTCGGTTCGGTTCGGATAATTTCGAGTCGGATTCGGTTCGGTTTTTTGGTTTCAGAATTTTTGTCCAGCCCTAGATCGAATACATGCGCTACGACCGAATTTGAGCTTGACGGAGTAATTATTCAAAAAATTGATCCACAACAAAGAGGAAGAAAGATTAACGTACGCGGATTGGGAGGAGTAAAGAGAGTTGACCGACTTGACAAATGAGGGGGCTGATTCACGGAAATATAATGGTCTATAAATATGAAAATCGTCCTTAGAGGAAGGATATTCTGTAATCGCTAAACATTCTATAATCGCTAAATATTCTACTCACAATAAACAATTTTCTCTGATTGAATACATTTTTACGTTATTTTTTATTCTGATTAAACTTTCGTCTCCGATTATTCATCTCTCTCAGTGTGATCTGAAACGTTCCAGATTCAGGACTCACCATTTTTTGAATCATTCATGTGATCCGAATCGATCAAGATTCAGGACTCACAATAATCTTTGTTTGACTGTAACATTTTTATTGGGTACCTCATTGGATAAGATACCCTTTTCTTTTCCTCTGCCCTTAGCTGATGAGCCCTCACTTAAGATTTTTCCTCTCCTGAACTGTTGTTGCTCCTGGTTCAGGTGATAAGAACATTGAGTTTGTCATGGGTCAAACGCTTGAACAAGAAACATATTTTTAGCAGCTTCTCGTACTCAAGCTCCGTCTGCACCAATTCCCTTGTCTTGAACCGAGCTAACTTCCATACTCAAGCGAGCTCGACTGCTTAGCATGAAGTTCCACAGCTTTAACACTTCCTAAAGGTTCCACGATGTTATCCACAGCTTGCTTCTTTAATAGGTGGATCGGGATACCTCTTAGTCTAATCTATAAAGGGATTGTGTTGAAAAAATCTGGCAATGGGTTAGCCTTCCACTGGTTTAGAAATATTATCCATCAATTAACAAATCAAGGTCCCCGGTACAGTACATGGTGGAGATCCCTTTTATTCTGAAAATGAACTGGACTTGATGCTCTCCGACTTCTCTACCCCAAACTCTGTCCTCCATATCCCATACAGGAGGTAGATCTTTGACTAATCCGCCTACCTTATGAACTGTTGGGTTGAGACACATTTTAGATCACTGTTTACGGGTGTAATAGATTGAAGATACTCGTAGGATTGCCGTGGTTGTCGAGTTTAAAACCCACATAAACTATACAAGAGTCTTCCAAAAAAATACCCACGTGTCCATAAACCCTAATTGTCCCATCCTTTCTCCTTCCTCTCGTCTTTTTTTGTTTCTCTCTTCGACTCTTCGTACTGCCGTTCTAATTTCGTTTTCCGAATTTGCTTTACTTTTTCCCTCAGACAAGTCCAATTCATAAACTGAAAAGAATTTAGAGAATCGAAGAAGACAACAACGAAATTGATGAAAACTCGGTTATAAATATTCACTCGAACGCTTATAGAACGCCCACAATTCGTCTTCCTCTGCACTTGTAAACCCTAATTTCAAACTCTCAGAACCAAACTTGGCTTGCAGAGAGAAGGATGGCGACCAAAGCAAAAAGGGAAGTGACCCAAGAAGAAAAGATATACGCCAAGGATTTCAACATAAACGATCTCCCCGACGTCCCTCACGGACTTTCTCCGCATCTGGAACTCCAGCGAACTCGCGTCATCTGTAAAAATGACGCTCCTATTCATGTAAGAACTAGTTCTCGATCCAAAATTACAATCCTTTATAAGCTCAACTAATTCATATATTTATTGTCTTTTCTCTCAATGGTCCTCTCTGTTTTCATGGATTTCGTGTCGAATACAGAGCAAATTTCAACTTTCGTTTTCTTTTTCCTGTAAAAGCTGCGAGCTTGGTCTTGGCTTCTTACAAAGTTTGTTCTTTTTTTCAATTGTTTGAAATTTGAAGTCTTTTTCTCTCCCTTGTGTTTGTGTTTTCTGTAGACTGAGGGTCTTATTTACTCGGGTGCCTATAACGCTATGGGAGTGGACAACAGTGTGAATCTTGAAAACTTCTCTGAGAATTTCAAAGTTGATATGATTAGTATCTCAGAAGACGGTTTGATTTTGGAATTCGATATGATCGGTATCAGTGCAGCAATCGCCAATGCTTTCCGAAGGATCCTTTTAGCTGAGGTCTGTCCACTGTCTCACAACCTCTTAAAGCCTGATTATTAGAATCTTTGGTTAAAAAAGTGTTCCTTTGTTGCAGCTTCCTACAATGGCTATTGAAAAAGTGCTTGTAGTAAACAACACATCGATTATTCAAGACGAAGTTCTTGCTCACAGGATGGGTCTTATTCCAATTGCTGCAGATCCAAGGCTCTTTGAATATTTATCCGGTAAGAAAATACTCAGCGGCATGTGATTCCCATCTCTATAAGTAAATATTATCTATGTCTCGGGTTTAATTCTTTATCTCTGTGTCATAGAAAATGATCAGCCAAATGAAAAGAACACCATTGTTTTCAAACTCCATGCGAAAGCTGCGAAAGATGAACCACGTACGAAAGGTAATATACGTTCTTTGGTTAGCAGCATCGGAAGATTCCTTATTGTTAGCTCTGTTCCTGGAATGATGCTGTTGTTGTTTTCTTTTCGTGTAGTTTTAACAAACAAATTGATTTGGTTACCAAATGGAAGTGAGTTGGTTAAAGAATCAGGAGGTTCAACCTCAAAGCCAAAAACTTACACTTCGTTCAGCCGCAGCCAAGATTCCTTCCCCGAATTTGCTGATAATCCTATCACTCCAAGCAATCCTGAGATATTGATAGCAAAACTCGGCTGTGGTCAGGTACTGTTTCTATTTCTTAGTTATTACACTTAAGAAGGAATTTACTTGCGATGAGAGATGAACCAAACACTTACTTGCCTCTTAATTTTATCTTCTTTTTGTAGGAAATTGAGCTCGAGGCTCATGCGGTTAAGGGCATTGGTAGAACACATGCCAAGTGGTCCCCCGTAGGGACAGCTTGGTATCGAATGCTTCCTGAGGTGAGAAGTTTATACCTCAGTCTATTATGCTTTCTTGGAAAACGGTTTTGTTTTACCTTGTCTCAGCCTAATCTTTCTCGTAATCCTTTTTGTTTATAATATCTTAGGTGGTTCTACTAAAGGAATTCGAGGATAAACTTGCTGAAAAACTCGTAGCAGCCTGCCCAGGAAAAGTTTTTGACATTGAAGACATGGGTGAAGGTGAAGTAAAAGCCTTCCCAAGATTCCTTCAATATCTTCAAAGCTTTCATACTTGCTTTTGAGTAACAATAGGAGATTCTGATGAAAACCTGAGAACTTTAGCTGCAATCTCTCTCTCTCTCTACTTACTTGAAAAAGTGGATAACAGGTAGGAAAAGGGCAACTGTAGCTCGGCCGCGTGCTTGCACATTGTGTAGGGAATGCTTAAAAGAGGAATTTGGAGAGCCAAAACCAAAAGCAATAGAAGATGAAGAAGGAAAAGGAAAAAAAGTAGAAAAAAGAGAATGGGTAGACCGAGTGGAGCTGCGTCGTGTCAAGAACCATTTTATATGTAAGAAAACAAGAAACCATTCCTTTTACTAGCTCTCGGGTAATCCGTGATCTATCTGAAAGAAAGCCCTAATTGAGTTTGTTATTTGTCTTTCTCAGTTAAAATCGAGTCCACGGGATCACTGCCTCCTGATGTTCTCTTCACTGAAGCTGTGAAGATTTTAGAAGATAAATGTGAAACTGTAATCGCTGAACTCTCCTGAGAAGAGATTTGATTGGTGTAGCTCTACTGGTATGGTTCCGGTTTAGTTTCAATTTTGGGTTTTGTATCAAAATGTTCTCCTTAGTTAATTATACAAAGAAGATAGAAATGTACTTGTCGTTTTGGCTCAAATTGGATTTCAATCATCTTGATTCTCTAACCAGCTTCACCAGATTGAAACTTTGTTTCGGTTATTTTGGTTTTCAACCAATGACTGAAATTAATTAACTCCGAAGTTAGATTCGTGATGTACAAAGTGTTTTCTCTCAATATCAACTTTCACTGCTTCTTTAAATGCAAGTTTCCTTTTATCAAAGACAAAACTCATCAGAGAGTTTTTTTCATAAGAACTAACTACCATTTCTCAATGGTCTTAAGTGGTATTCATATTAACGCAATGAAAATTCCTAAAAACACTCAAAACTTTTATTTTGTTGTTAAGTTGTAACATTATTCTAATTCCCCACCACGTGGAAGCAAACAACTATATAGGATTTATATAACTATTTACACTTTGTGTACAATATCACATTGTGAGATTCAAATCAATTTAAAATAAAATAAAATAAAATAAAACTCAACGCTTTTACTAGTTGAAGCAGAATAACTATACAATCTTCATATCGCTATTGCTTAAACGTCACTGCATTTGTCCATTTCCCAATTAAATCCGTAAAACCAATTCCATAATGACGTAGGAGATCTTTTCTACCAGCCAATGGCAGGTGTTTAAACGTTATCCAGAGTCTCATAACAGTTTAAATATTTTGCAATTTGGTTATCCACTTCTCGGCGCTAAAGCCTAAATATTTGTTTAATTATTCAACATTCTTTTCTTCACACTGACTTTTTCATAGGTTGATACTAAATATATATATATATAACATTTCTTTTGAGTGTATACAATACAACGCTTTATATTTCAGATCATTGGTTGTTAATGTTATCCTACATTTTGGTGAAAAGTATAGAAATAAAATGGGTGGTCTTAATAGAAATATGTTGGTGTTGATTGGAATTTTGGCTATCATAGATCTTGTTCAAGCTGAAGATCAGCAAGGTATCCTCCTCGTATTAATTAATTAACCTTATACATCATTTATAGATTTCCCTTTTTTCCTCACAATTTCGATGTTGTCAATGCGTTTATGAAAGACTATTTCCATATTTTGGTAGGTTTCATCAGTTTGGATTGTGGATTGCCGATTGATGCGTCCCCCTACACCGAACCATATAATGGGATAATATTCACATCCGACGAAAAATTTGTCCAAAGTGGAAAAACTGGCAGGGTCGGAAGTAAATGGAGCAACTATTTGAAGGTGTATATGCATCTTAGATACTTTCCGGATGGTAAAAAAAATTGTATCAATCTGAGTATTACAAAGGACACAAGTTATGTTATAAGAGCGGATTTCCTATACGGGAATTACGATGGTATTAATAGTTACCCGATCTTCGATTTATACCTAGGCCCTAATAAGTGGGTCACCGTAGACCTGCAAGGAGAAGAAGCGGGTTTAAGCGAGGAGATTATCCACATGTCAAGATCAAACTCTTTGCAGGTTTGTGTCGTTAAGACAGGGATAAGTACGCCACTGATATCAAGTTTAGAGCTACGACCATTGAGAAATGGTAGTTATTTAACTAAAAATGGTTCCTTGGAGTACTCAAGCCGGCGGTATTTCAACAACTCAGATGACTATATGAGGTACGTCGGTCTACTTGCTCTCTTACAATTTCTCAAATTTTTTTTTTTTTTTTATATAACTTCGAATTTCGGGCTTAAACCCTAATCTCCGTGGGTCCGGAGTCAGCCCCTCTTTCTAATGGAGATTGAACTAACGGCACAATAGAACCAACTCCAAGTGTAGTCCACCACATCTTTGATTATTTGAACATTTTGAGACATTTTTATTCCTCGGTCATCACCATATGTAGTGAAATTATGTGAAAAGATAAAATATAAGGTCACTCTTTAATTTTGTATAGCATGCGGATACTAATTAAGACTTAAGAAGATGACATATGAATAATTTTCTTAGGCAACTAGCGAGGGGAGAAAAACATGGACCAGTCGTATGTTTCTTATTCTATGATTTTTTATAGAACACTATGTTAAAAGTACAATTCTCAAAAATACTATAAGCATAAGTTTTTGTTTCAAAATACTATCACAAGTTTTTTTCTTTTACTACTAAAATTTGTTTTTTCCAAAAATTCTACAAAACTAAAACTAAACTTTAAACTCTCAAAACTAAATTTTAAACACTAAAAACTAAATTCTAAATTCTAAAAACTAAGCCCTAAACCCTAAAACTAAATTCTAAGTCCAAAATACTAATTTTCAAATCCAAAAATTTAAATTATAAACCTTTAAAATCATTTTTAGTATGTGAGATTTTTGGAAAAAAAATTTTAATGGTATTTTTGGGGAAAAAATGAATATGGTATGTTTGGAACAAAAAAATATTTAGTGGTATTTGATACACATAGTTTTAACCCTAAATATCACTGCAAGTGCACATGAAACGAAGTAGTATTTCAGGAATCGAATCCACGAGAACCAAGAGTCACACTACGAATCCTATGAATGAAACTAATCTAAGACGAAAATATGATGGTTGGTAGCAATCTGAAACGAAAATAGCAAATTAAACGGTGTGAAAATCAAATTAAACGGTGTAAAACAGATACTCGTAGGATTGCCGTGGTTGTCGAGTTTAAAACCACATAAACTATACAAGAGTCTTCCAAAAAAATACCCACGTGTCCATAAACCCTAATTGTCCCATCCTTTCTCCTTCCTCTCGTCTTTTTTTGTTTCTCTCTTCGACTCTTCGTACTGCCGTTCTAATTTCGTTTTCCGAATTTGCTTTACTTTTTCCCTCAGACAAGTCCAATTCATAAACTGAAAAGAATTTAGAGAATCGAAGAAGACAACAACGAAATTGATGAAAACTCGGTTATAAATATTCACTCGAACGCTTATAGAACGCCCACAATTCGTCTTCCTCTGCACTTGTAAACCCTAATTTCAAACTCTCAGAACCAAACTTGGCTTGCAGAGAGAAGGATGGCGACCAAAGCAAAAAGGGAAGTGACCCAAGAAGAAAAGATATACGCCAAGGATTTCAACATAAACGATCTCCCCGACGTCCCTCACGGACTTTCTCCGCATCTGGAACTCCAGCGAACTCGCGTCATCTGTAAAAATGACGCTCCTATTCATGTAAGAACTAGTTCTCGATCCAAAATTACAATCCTTTATAAGCTCAACTAATTCATATATTTATTGTCTTTTCTCTCAATGGTCCTCTCTGTTTTCATGGATTTCGTGTCGAATACAGAGCAAATTTCAACTTTCGTTTTCTTTTTCCTGTAAAAGCTGCGAGCTTGGTCTTGGCTTCTTACAAAGTTTGTTCTTTTTTTCAATTGTTTGAAATTTGAAGTCTTTTTCTCTCCCTTGTGTTTGTGTTTTCTGTAGACTGAGGGTCTTATTTACTCGGGTGCCTATAACGCTATGGGAGTGGACAACAGTGTGAATCTTGAAAACTTCTCTGAGAATTTCAAAGTTGATATGATTAGTATCTCAGAAGACGGTTTGATTTTGGAATTCGATATGATCGGTATCAGTGCAGCAATCGCCAATGCTTTCCGAAGGATCCTTTTAGCTGAGGTCTGTCCACTGTCTCACAACCTCTTAAAGCCTGATTATTAGAATCTTTGGTTAAAAAAGTGTTCCTTTGTTGCAGCTTCCTACAATGGCTATTGAAAAAGTGCTTGTAGTAAACAACACATCGATTATTCAAGACGAAGTTCTTGCTCACAGGATGGGTCTTATTCCAATTGCTGCAGATCCAAGGCTCTTTGAATATTTATCCGGTAAGAAAATACTCAGCGGCATGTGATTCCCATCTCTATAAGTAAATATTATCTATGTCTCGGGTTTAATTCTTTATCTCTGTGTCATAGAAAATGATCAGCCAAATGAAAAGAACACCATTGTTTTCAAACTCCATGCGAAAGCTGCGAAAGATGAACCACGTACGAAAGGTAATATACGTTCTTTGGTTAGCAGCATCGGAAGATTCCTTATTGTTAGCTCTGTTCCTGGAATGATGCTGTTGTTGTTTTCTTTTCGTGTAGTTTTAACAAACAAATTGATTTGGTTACCAAATGGAAGTGAGTTGGTTAAAGAATCAGGAGGTTCAACCTCAAAGCCAAAAACTTACACTTCGTTCAGCCGCAGCCAAGATTCCTTCCCCGAATTTGCTGATAATCCTATCACTCCAAGCAATCCTGAGATATTGATAGCAAAACTCGGCTGTGGTCAGGTACTGTTTCTATTTCTTAGTTATTACACTTAAGAAGGAATTTACTTGCGATGAGAGATGAACCAAACACTTACTTGCCTCTTAATTTTATCTTCTTTTTGTAGGAAATTGAGCTCGAGGCTCATGCGGTTAAGGGCATTGGTAGAACACATGCCAAGTGGTCCCCCGTAGGGACAGCTTGGTATCGAATGCTTCCTGAGGTGAGAAGTTTATACCTCAGTCTATTATGCTTTCTTGGAAAACGGTTTTGTTTTACCTTGTCTCAGCCTAATCTTTCTCGTAATCCTTTTTGTTTATAATATCTTAGGTGGTTCTACTAAAGGAATTCGAGGATAAACTTGCTGAAAAACTCGTAGCAGCCTGCCCAGGAAAAGTTTTTGACATTGAAGACATGGGTGAAGGTGAAGTAAAAGCCTTCCCAAGATTCCTTCAATATCTTCAAAGCTTTCATACTTGCTTTTGAGTAACAATAGGAGATTCTGATGAAAACCTGAGAACTTTAGCTGCAATCTCTCTCTCTCTCTACTTACTTGAAAAAGTGGATAACAGGTAGGAAAAGGGCAACTGTAGCTCGGCCGCGTGCTTGCACATTGTGTAGGGAATGCTTAAAAGAGGAATTTGGAGAGCCAAAACCAAAAGCAATAGAAGATGAAGAAGGAAAAGGAAAAAAAGTAGAAAAAAGAGAATGGGTAGACCGAGTGGAGCTGCGTCGTGTCAAGAACCATTTTATATGTAAGAAAACAAGAAACCATTCCTTTTACTAGCTCTCGGGTAATCCGTGATCTATCTGAAAGAAAGCCCTAATTGAGTTTGTTATTTGTCTTTCTCAGTTAAAATCGAGTCCACGGGATCACTGCCTCCTGATGTTCTCTTCACTGAAGCTGTGAAGATTTTAGAAGATAAATGTGAAACTGTAATCGCTGAACTCTCCTGAGAAGAGATTTGATTGGTGTAGCTCTACTGGTATGGTTCCGGTTTAGTTTCAATTTTGGGTTTTGTATCAAAATGTTCTCCTTAGTTAATTATACAAAGAAGATAGAAATGTACTTGTCGTTTTGGCTCAAATTGGATTTCAATCATCTTGATTCTCTAACCAGCTTCACCAGATTGAAACTTTGTTTCGGTTATTTTGGTTTTCAACCAATGACTGAAATTAATTAACTCCGAAGTTAGATTCGTGATGTACAAAGTGTTTTCTCTCAATATCAACTTTCACTGCTTCTTTAAATGCAAGTTTCCTTTTATCAAAGACAAAACTCATCAGAGAGTTTTTTTCATAAGAACTAACTACCATTTCTCAATGGTCTTAAGTGGTATTCATATTAACGCAATGAAAATTCCTAAAAACACTCAAAACTTTTATTTTGTTGTTAAGTTGTAACATTATTCTAATTCCCCACCACGTGGAAGCAAACAACTATATAGGATTTATATAACTATTTACACTTTGTGTACAATATCACATTGTGAGATTCAAATCAATTTAAAATAAAATAAAATAAAATAAAACTCAACGCTTTTACTAGTTGAAGCAGAATAACTATACAATCTTCATATCGCTATTGCTTAAACGTCACTGCATTTGTCCATTTCCCAATTAAATCCGTAAAACCAATTCCATAATGACGTAGGAGATCTTTTCTACCAGCCAATGGCAGGTGTTTAAACGTTATCCAGAGTCTCATAACAGTTTAAATATTTTGCAATTTGGTTATCCACTTCTCGGCGCTAAAGCCTAAATATTTGTTTAATTATTCAACATTCTTTTCTTCACACTGACTTTTTCATAGGTTGATACTAAATATATATATATATAACATTTCTTTTGAGTGTATACAATACAACGCTTTATATTTCAGATCATTGGTTGTTAATGTTATCCTACATTTTGGTGAAAAGTATAGAAATAAAATGGGTGGTCTTAATAGAAATATGTTGGTGTTGATTGGAATTTTGGCTATCATAGATCTTGTTCAAGCTGAAGATCAGCAAGGTATCCTCCTCGTATTAATTAATTAACCCTTATACATCATTTATAGATTTCCCTTTTTTCCTCACAATTTCGATGTTGTCAATGCGTTTATGAAAGACTATTTCCATATTTTGGTAGGTTTCATCAGTTTGGATTGTGGATTGCCGATTGATGCGTCCCCCTACACCGAACCATATAATGGGATAATATTCACATCCGACGAAAAATTTGTCCAAAGTGGAAAAACTGGCAGGGTCGGAAGTAAATGGAGCAACTATTTGAAGGTGTATATGCATCTTAGATACTTTCCGGATGGTAAAAAAAATTGTATCAATCTGAGTATTACAAAGGACACAAGTTATGTTATAAGAGCGGATTTCCTATACGGGAATTACGATGGTATTAATAGTTACCCGATCTTCGATTTATACCTAGGCCCTAATAAGTGGGTCACCGTAGACCTGCAAGGAGAAGAAGCGGGTTTAAGCGAGGAGATTATCCACATGTCAAGATCAAACTCTTTGCAGGTTTGTGTCGTTAAGACAGGGATAAGTACGCCACTGATATCAAGTTTAGAGCTACGACCATTGAGAAATGGTAGTTATTTAACTAAAAATGGTTCCTTGGAGTACTCAAGCCGGCGGTATTTCAACAACTCAGATGACTATATGAGGTACGTCGGTCTACTTGCTCTCTTACAATTTCTCAAATTTTTTTTTTTTTTTTTATATAACTTCGAATTTCGGGCTTAAACCCTAATCTCCGTGGGTCCGGAGTCAGCCCCTCTTTCTAATGGAGATTGAACTAACGGCACAATAAAACCAACTCCAAGTGTAGTCCACCACATCTTTGATTATTTGAACATTTTGAGACATTTTTATTCCTCGGTCATCACCATATGTAGTGAAATTATGTGAAAAGATAAAATATAAGGTCACTCTTTAATTTTGTATAGCATGCGGATACTAATTAAGACTTAAGAAGATGACATATGAATAATTTTCTTAGGCAACTAGCGAGGGGGAGAAAAACATGGACCAGTCGTATGTTTCTTATTCTATGATTTTTTATAGAACACTATGTTAAAAGTACAATTCTCAAAAATACTATAAGCATAAGTTTTTGTTTCAAAAATACTATCACAAGTTTTTTTCTTTTACTACTAAAATTTGTTTTTTCCAAAAATTCTACAAAACTAAAACTAAACTTTAAACTCTCAAAACTAAATTTTAAACACTAAAAACTAAATTCTAAATTCTAAAAACTAAGCCCTAAACCCTAAAAACTAAATTCTAAGTCCAAAATACTAATTTTCAAATCCAAAAATTTAAATTATAAACCTTTAAAATCATTTTTAGTATGTGAGATTTTTGGAAAAAAAATTTTAATGGTATTTTTGGGGAAAAAATGAATATGGTATGTTTGGAACAAAAAAATATTTAGTGGTATTTGATACACATAGTTTTAACCCTAAATATCACTGCAAGTGCACATGAAACGAAGTAGTATTTCAGGAATCGAATCCACGAGAACCAAGAGTCACACTACGAATCCTATGAATGAAACTAATCTAAGACGAAAATATGATGGTTGGTAGCAATCTGAAACGAAAATAGCAAATTAAACGGTGTGAAAATCAAATTAAACGGTGTAAAACAGATACTCGTAGGATTGCCGTGGTTGTCGAGTTTAAAACCCACATAAACTATACAAGAGTCTTCCAAAAAAATACCCACGTGTCCATAAACCCTAATTGTCCCATCCTTTCTCCTTCCTCTCGTCTTTTTTTGTTTCTCTCTTCGACTCTTCGTACTGCCGTTCTAATTTCGTTTTCCGAATTTGCTTTACTTTTTCCCTCAGACAAGTCCAATTCATAAACTGAAAAGAATTTAGAGAATCGAAGAAGACAACAACGAAATTGATGAAAACTCGGTTATAAATATTCACTCGAACGCTTATAGAACGCCCACAATTCGTCTTCCTCTGCACTTGTAAACCCTAATTTCAAACTCTCAGAACCAAACTTGGCTTGCAGAGAGAAGGATGGCGACCAAAGCAAAAAGGGAAGTGACCCAAGAAGAAAAGATATACGCCAAGGATTTCAACATAAACGATCTCCCCGACGTCCCTCACGGACTTTCTCCGCATCTGGAACTCCAGCGAACTCGCGTCATCTGTAAAAATGACGCTCCTATTCATGTAAGAACTAGTTCTCGATCCAAAATTACAATCCTTTATAAGCTCAACTAATTCATATATTTATTGTCTTTTCTCTCAATGGTCCTCTCTGTTTTCATGGATTTCGTGTCGAATACAGAGCAAATTTCAACTTTCGTTTTCTTTTTCCTGTAAAAGCTGCGAGCTTGGTCTTGGCTTCTTACAAAGTTTGTTCTTTTTTTCAATTGTTTGAAATTTGAAGTCTTTTTCTCTCCCTTGTGTTTGTGTTTTCTGTAGACTGAGGGTCTTATTTACTCGGGTGCCTATAACGCTATGGGAGTGGACAACAGTGTGAATCTTGAAAACTTCTCTGAGAATTTCAAAGTTGATATGATTAGTATCTCAGAAGACGGTTTGATTTTGGAATTCGATATGATCGGTATCAGTGCAGCAATCGCCAATGCTTTCCGAAGGATCCTTTTAGCTGAGGTCTGTCCACTGTCTCACAACCTCTTAAAGCCTGATTATTAGAATCTTTGGTTAAAAAAGTGTTCCTTTGTTGCAGCTTCCTACAATGGCTATTGAAAAAGTGCTTGTAGTAAACAACACATCGATTATTCAAGACGAAGTTCTTGCTCACAGGATGGGTCTTATTCCAATTGCTGCAGATCCAAGGCTCTTTGAATATTTATCCGGTAAGAAAATACTCAGCGGCATGTGATTCCCATCTCTATAAGTAAATATTATCTATGTCTCGGGTTTAATTCTTTATCTCTGTGTCATAGAAAATGATCAGCCAAATGAAAAGAACACCATTGTTTTCAAACTCCATGCGAAAGCTGCGAAAGATGAACCACGTACGAAAGGTAATATACGTTCTTTGGTTAGCAGCATCGGAAGATTCCTTATTGTTAGCTCTGTTCCTGGAATGATGCTGTTGTTGTTTTCTTTTCGTGTAGTTTTAACAAACAAATTGATTTGGTTACCAAATGGAAGTGAGTTGGTTAAAGAATCAGGAGGTTCAACCTCAAAGCCAAAAACTTACACTTCGTTCAGCCGCAGCCAAGATTCCTTCCCCGAATTTGCTGATAATCCTATCACTCCAAGCAATCCTGAGATATTGATAGCAAAACTCGGCTGTGGTCAGGTACTGTTTCTATTTCTTAGTTATTACACTTAAGAAGGAATTTACTTGCGATGAGAGATGAACCAAACACTTACTTGCCTCTTAATTTTATCTTCTTTTTGTAGGAAATTGAGCTCGAGGCTCATGCGGTTAAGGGCATTGGTAGAACACATGCCAAGTGGTCCCCCGTAGGGACAGCTTGGTATCGAATGCTTCCTGAGGTGAGAAGTTTATACCTCAGTCTATTATGCTTTCTTGGAAAACGGTTTTGTTTTACCTTGTCTCAGCCTAATCTTTCTCGTAATCCTTTTTGTTTATAATATCTTAGGTGGTTCTACTAAAGGAATTCGAGGATAAACTTGCTGAAAAACTCGTAGCAGCCTGCCCAGGAAAAGTTTTTGACATTGAAGACATGGGTGAAGGTGAAGTAAAAGCCTTCCCAAGATTCCTTCAATATCTTCAAAGCTTTCATACTTGCTTTTGAGTAACAATAGGAGATTCTGATGAAAACCTGAGAACTTTAGCTGCAATCTCTCTCTCTCTCTACTTACTTGAAAAAGTGGATAACAGGTAGGAAAAGGGCAACTGTAGCTCGGCCGCGTGCTTGCACATTGTGTAGGGAATGCTTAAAAGAGGAATTTGGAGAGCCAAAACCAAAAGCAATAGAAGATGAAGAAGGAAAAGGAAAAAAAGTAGAAAAAAGAGAATGGGTAGACCGAGTGGAGCTGCGTCGTGTCAAGAACCATTTTATATGTAAGAAAACAAGAAACCATTCCTTTTACTAGCTCTCGGGTAATCCGTGATCTATCTGAAAGAAAGCCCTAATTGAGTTTGTTATTTGTCTTTCTCAGTTAAAATCGAGTCCACGGGATCACTGCCTCCTGATGTTCTCTTCACTGAAGCTGTGAAGATTTTAGAAGATAAATGTGAAACTGTAATCGCTGAACTCTCCTGAGAAGAGATTTGATTGGTGTAGCTCTACTGGTATGGTTCCGGTTTAGTTTCAATTTTGGGTTTTGTATCAAAATGTTCTCCTTAGTTAATTATACAAAGAAGATAGAAATGTACTTGTCGTTTTGGCTCAAATTGGATTTCAATCATCTTGATTCTCTAACCAGCTTCACCAGATTGAAACTTTGTTTCGGTTATTTTGGTTTTCAACCAATGACTGAAATTAATTAACTCCGAAGTTAGATTCGTGATGTACAAAGTGTTTTCTCTCAATATCAACTTTCACTGCTTCTTTAAATGCAAGTTTCCTTTTATCAAAGACAAAACTCATCAGAGAGTTTTTTTCATAAGAACTAACTACCATTTCTCAATGGTCTTAAGTGGTATTCATATTAACGCAATGAAAATTCCTAAAAACACTCAAAACTTTTATTTTGTTGTTAAGTTGTAACATTATTCTAATTCCCCACCACGTGGAAGCAAACAACTATATAGGATTTATATAACTATTTACACTTTGTGTACAATATCACATTGTGAGATTCAAATCAATTTAAAATAAAATAAAATAAAATAAAACTCAACGCTTTTACTAGTTGAAGCAGAATAACTATACAATCTTCATATCGCTATTGCTTAAACGTCACTGCATTTGTCCATTTCCCAATTAAATCCGTAAAACCAATTCCATAATGACGTAGGAGATCTTTTCTACCAGCCAATGGCAGGTGTTTAAACGTTATCCAGAGTCTCATAACAGTTTAAATATTTTGCAATTTGGTTATCCACTTCTCGGCGCTAAAGCCTAAATATTTGTTTAATTATTCAACATTCTTTTCTTCACACTGACTTTTTCATAGGTTGATACTAAATATATATATATATAACATTTCTTTTGAGTGTATACAATACAACGCTTTATATTTCAGATCATTGGTTGTTAATGTTATCCTACATTTTGGTGAAAAGTATAGAAATAAAATGGGTGGTCTTAATAGAAATATGTTGGTGTTGATTGGAATTTTGGCTATCATAGATCTTGTTCAAGCTGAAGATCAGCAAGGTATCCTCCTCGTATTAATTAATTAACCCTTATACATCATTTATAGATTTCCCTTTTTTCCTCACAATTTCGATGTTGTCAATGCGTTTATGAAAGACTATTTCCATATTTTGGTAGGTTTCATCAGTTTGGATTGTGGATTGCCGATTGATGCGTCCCCCTACACCGAACCATATAATGGGATAATATTCACATCCGACGAAAAATTTGTCCAAAGTGGAAAAACTGGCAGGGTCGGAAGTAAATGGAGCAACTATTTGAAGGTGTATATGCATCTTAGATACTTTCCGGATGGTAAAAAAAATTGTATCAATCTGAGTATTACAAAGGACACAAGTTATGTTATAAGAGCGGATTTCCTATACGGGAATTACGATGGTATTAATAGTTACCCGATCTTCGATTTATACCTAGGCCCTAATAAGTGGGTCACCGTAGACCTGCAAGGAGAAGAAGCGGGTTTAAGCGAGGAGATTATCCACATGTCAAGATCAAACTCTTTGCAGGTTTGTGTCGTTAAGACAGGGATAAGTACGCCACTGATATCAAGTTTAGAGCTACGACCATTGAGAAATGGTAGTTATTTAACTAAAAATGGTTCCTTGGAGTACTCAAGCCGGCGGTATTTCAACAACTCAGATGACTATATGAGGTACGTCGGTCTACTTGCTCTCTTACAATTTCTCAAATTTTTTTTTTTTTTTTTATATAACTTCGAATTTCGGGCTTAAACCCTAATCTCCGTGGGTCCGGAGTCAGCCCCTCTTTCTAATGGAGATTGAACTAACGGCACAATAGAACCAACTCCAAGTGTAGTCCACCACATCTTTGATTATTTGAACATTTTGAGACATTTTTATTCCTCGGTCATCACCATATGTAGTGAAATTATGTGAAAAGATAAAATATAAGGTCACTCTTTAATTTTGTATAGCATGCGGATACTAATTAAGACTTAAGAAGATGACATATGAATAATTTTCTTAGGCAACTAGCGAGGGGGAGAAAAACATGGACCAGTCGTATGTTTCTTATTCTATGATTTTTTATAGAACACTATGTTAAAAGTACAATTCTCAAAAATACTATAAGCATAAGTTTTTGTTTCAAAAATACTATCACAAGTTTTTTTCTTTTACTACTAAAATTTGTTTTTTCCAAAAATTCTACAAAACTAAAACTAAACTTTAAACTCTCAAAACTAAATTTTAAACACTAAAAACTAAATTCTAAATTCTAAAAACTAAGCCCTAAACCCTAAAAACTAAATTCTAAGTCCAAAATACTAATTTTCAAATCCAAAAATTGAAATTATAAACCTTTAAAATCATTTTTAGTATGTGAGATTTTTGGAAAAAAAATTTTAATGGTATTTTTGGGGAAAAAATGAATATGGTATGTTTGGAACAAAAAAATATTTAGTGGTATTTGATACACATAGTTTTAACCCTAAATATCACTGCAAGTGCACATGAAACGAAGTAGTATTTCAGGAATCGAATCCACGAGAACCAAGAGTCACACTACGAATCCTATGAATGAAACTAATCTAAGACGAAAATATGATGGTTGGTAGCAATCTGAAACGAAAATAGCAAATTAAACGGTGTGAAAATCAATTAAAAACAAGCGTTAGGTCAAAGGCAATTCGAAGGAATTCAGAGATCATGAACCGGACAATTATTCAGGGAACGATAAAGCACAGTCTCGAACTCAAACATGAATGTATAACCAATCAACTTTCGTGGTATGAACTACTTTATCTAGCAACCTAAGAATATAAACTGTCGTTTGATCTTAGAATTCTAAACAAGCATTAACGAGCAGGTTTGATATGTTCACAAGTTGCCTTAACATCAACTTTCGTTGGCTAAGGACAATTTTCTCACCTATGTTCTACTTTTATTAAACTTAGAATAAGGGAGAGGAGTATCATTACTTTTCACACATGATGCAATTGTGAGGTAATGAACGAGGACCAAGCCCTATGAACACCAGTTACCTCGATGAGGTAAAAGGAAGAGCTCAGAAATTAGTTCGGGCTTAGTGGATTCTGCTGGAAATATGGACGTTTCTAGGTAACTGGCCAGCCTTTGGATTTTTCATTAGTCGGATCTGAACTAATTCTGTAGCAATGGTCACACAGATGAAATAGTTAGACAATAGACCAAGAAAAAAGTCATCATTCCCAACAAAATTTGGACTCAATAAAATATCTTGGACTGACTCCAAGAGAAAACAAAAGAAAGAAAATAACGTTAGTAAACGATAAACACCCTCCCCCAGACTTATCTGACACCGTCTCGGTGTGAAAATAAATCAAGAGAAAGGTAAAATAGACTCAAAAGATGAAAATAAAAGAATTTTTTTTTTTTGCTGAAAATGTACCTGGGCCTGGATCGGTCGATCCACCCTTGGATCGATCGATCTGAAAACTTACGGTGGTTTGGTGCCCACGTGGATCGATCGATTTGCAATTTTTTTTTGTTTTTTTGTTTTTTTTTGTTTTTGTTTTTGTTTTTTTTTGCACATACTTTGCACATACTTTGCACGGATCAATCGATCGACGTCGGGATCGATCGATCCACATGTAGATCGATCGATTTGATGCTGGGAGGTCGATCTAAAAGCTTACGGCCACTCGGATCGATCAATCCGAGGAGGGATCGATCGATCTGCCCCGTTTTTGAGTCATTAGCTTGACTTCGATCTCATGTATTAGTCAGGAAGATGAGCATGAGAACTTGCTCCAAAACAAGTTCCTCGATCAGTCATCTTAAAATCTAGAACCTTGCTCAATATTTCTTTCACAGCTGCTGCATCCTTCTCTTTAAAATCTGGAGTGAGAATAGCTCTAACCTTGGAGAAAGGCTTCGAAGTTCCTTTGCAATTCACCTTATACTCAATCGTGTCGCCAAGACACCTCAGAGGTACCAAAATCATATGAGAATCTCCCTTGATTCTTTGACTCTTCACCTTCTCATTGGCCTTGTTCTTTTGACGGGCTTCTTTGTTAACGATGTGAGGGTCTCCATCCAGGACTTCCTTGACCTCACTCTTAGCAACAAGCTCTTTCGTTGTCTCGATTAGTAACTTCTCCCCACTGATAATGGTTACACAAGATGCAATTTTGGTTGCTTCATTAGTGGGTATGGTTTTGTAGAAGACCTTTTTGTCAATATTGGAGAATGACACTCTCCCGTTAGGCAAATCAACAACTTCACCCACTGTCTCCATAAACGGTCTTCCAAGAATCAAAGGCATATCAGGATCTTCGCTCATCTCCACCACCTGAAAATAAGTAGGAACAAAACAGTTTTCTACTTGAACATGTAAGTCATGAATGGTGCCATGTGCAATCGTGCTGGAAGAATCTGCAAACTTGAGAGATATCTGAGCAGGTCTCATCTCATTAATCCCGAGCTTCTCTGTAATAGCCTTAGACATGAGGTTTATAGAAGACTTGAAATCACAGAGAGATTCTTCAAATTCAACTCTCGAAATAGAGCATGAAACCACAAACTTCCCAGAGTCTTTCAGTTTAGGCAATATCTTCATAGGAGGTGGTGTATTCCTTGCTTCAACAAAGAGGGCCTTGACAACTGTAAGGCTTTCTCTGGTATCTCTAGCAAAATTCCGATATGCAGGATTGCCTCTAAGTGCATCTTCAAACGAGATATCATGGGGAAGCTTTCTCACCATCTTATTGAATTCGGCTAGCCTCCCTTTGTTAATACGATTCTTCAGTCCTTGAGGGTATGGAATTCTAGGGATGTACGGTAATAACTCTGCAGCTTCCTCTACTTCTTCCGGTTTAAGCGATGCTGGTTCAATCTCCAGCTTACTCTGAACTGATATTGCACTATAGTGCTCTCTGGGATTTGTCTCAACTTTTCCTGGAAGAGTCCCTGGTGGTTGCTTGGCTGATACTGAGATCTTAGCTACTTGAGTGTCAAGTTTCTTAACGTGAGTAGAGAGAGCTTCAATCTTACCATTAAGATCATTGTACATGCTGTCCACCTTGACATTGATCTCGCTAGCAGTTTTCTGCTGGTTGAGCAAAAGCTGCTGCATAAGAACCTTGAGTTCATCTTGAGAGTCATCCGCGGAGCTCACATGAGCTTGGAATAGGGCATGTGCTGCCGTCTGGAAGTTGTTGAATGGCTATTTCTGCTGAAATCCACCCTGAATCTGTTCTGACCCTGATTTTACACGAACTAGTTTCCTTGAAAACCCTGAGAAAAATTGTTCAGAAAACCCTGGTTTTGCACGCCTGTCTGTCCTATAAACCCCTGAAAAATAGTGACGCCCGCGGTTTGCACGGTCGGCTTTCCCTGAAATTGTTGATCCTGAGCGATTAGCTATTGTGGATAGACTTGATCTTGCGGATTCTCGACATTCGTGCTCTGGTAGGACATATTTGGGTGGTTTCTGTAATTCTGGTTAAAACCCCTGTTTTGCACGAAACCCTGCCCGTTCACATAGTTCACCTCTTGCAACTCATCAATCCCTTATTCAGCAAATTCCTGGCAGAAAATAGGATCAGTTCCACTCTCACAAAACTGCACGCCTCTCTGACTGGCCTTCAATAGCAGATTCAACTTCTCATTCAGCTCGTCGATCTTCTGAGACTCCACACTGTTGACACGCTTAGACCTGTCATACTCAGCACAGAGATTGTTGGAACTTGCAGCCAAGTTCTCGATCAGTTGGTAGGCTCCTTCTTTACTCTGAGTCATGAAGTCCCCATTGTTAGCAGCATTGAGAGCGTTCTTGTAATCCCACTCAACTCCATCATAGAAGATGCTAAGAATCTGCCCATCCGAGTATCCATGATGTGGGCAGTCTCTGCGATACTCCTTGAATCTCTCCCAAGCCTCACAGAAAGACTCTCCTGAATGTTGTTGGAAGGTAGTGATCTTGTTCCTCAGCGAAGCCGTCTTGGATTTAATGTAGAAGTGATCCAAGAAAACGGCTCTGCATTCATCCCAAGTGGTCAACGATCTAGGAGGTAGAGACTTGAGCCATCTTGATGCCTTGTCCGCCAGAGAGAAAGGAAAAAGCTTGCACTTGATGTAATCAGCAGGTACCCCATTCGACTTAGTAGTGTTGCAGATCTCTTAGAAGTTCTCTATGTGATCCATCGGATTTTCAGCTGGTAGACCATGGAACACGTGCTGCTTCACCAACCCGATCATCTGAGGCTTGATCTCGTAATCCTGCCTTGCAATGACTGGCGGACATGTAACAGCTCTGTCCTGGTAGAAAGTATGGGGAGTGTCTGCATCCCCAATTGTAGGCGGTCGCTGCTGTTGCTGCAATTGTTGCAACTATTGCATCTGCTCCTGTAGTCTCTGAAGTTCAGCTGCAGTAGCAAGTGCTTCGTTGTCGATTTGATCACCCATTGTGACTTGATTCGACTTTGTCTTCCTATTGTCTCTCTCTAACCTTGCAAGTTCCTGGTTGTTGAAGTTGAAAAGGTTGTCAGATCTTTTGCTTTTTCTTTGCATACACCTGAAACACACAAGAGAGAAAGATAGAACTAGTTAGTAAATCTTAGTCTAAATTCCAAACAAAAATTCGAAGATAACGCAATTGGTCCCCGCAATGGCGCCAAAAACTTGATACACAAACGAAGTAGTATTTCAATAATCGAATCCATGAGAACCAAGTGTCACACTACGAATCCTATAAATGAAACTAAGCTAAGACGAAAATATGATGGTTGGTAGCAATCTGAAACGAAAATAGCAAATTAAACGGTGTGAAAATCAATTAAAAACAAGCGTTAGATCAATGGCAATTCGCAGGAATTCAGAGATCATGAACCAAACAATTATTCAGGGAACGATAAAACACAATCTCGAACTCAAACATGAATATATAACCAATCCACTTTCGTGGTATCAACTACTTTATCTAGCAACCTAAGAATATAAACTGTCGTTTGATCTTAGAATTCTAAACAAGCATTAACGAGCATGTTTGATATGTTTACAAATTGCCTTAACATAAGCTTTTGTTGGCTAATGACAATTTGCTCACCTATGTTCTATCAGGCAACCTATAACACTTTTCATGAATAGAGTAAATCCTAAATTAGAGACTAAGTGATCAATTCAGTCTAAGCAATGAGAAAAACGATAGGTGAAGAAAAGATGATAAATCCATATCTATATCTGATTCAATGATTCATAAATCCCCTTGAAATCCTAAACCTAACTATGAAACTACTCAGACATGGTAGAAATCAAAGCAAAATATGAAATAATGAAAGACATGATGAAATCAATAAATAAATAAGAGGATTTAGAATTTTTCTCCAAATTGTCAATAGGGTTTAAAGATCTTCTCCCAAAAAACTTAGAAACTCCAAAAGCCAAAGTATGAAATAGAAAAATAAAGTGTTTAATAATCTCTAAAATAAAGTGTAGCCTAAAATATGGCTCAAAACTCTAATATATAATATACACATTCTGGTTGAAAATAAAAGGCAAAACCCAGTAAAATAAGGAAATATGAAATTTCTTTTTTCTAAGTGGAATTGGTCGAATTGGGCTTAGATCGATCTATCGAAGGGTGGATCGATCGATCTGAGCATGGAATGGTCGATCATCTCTTGAATGGTCGATCTGAAATGTTACGGCTTGATGGATGGATCGATCTGACCTCTTTTCTGGTCATTTTCTCCATTCTTTGCTCTTTATGCCTTAGATTCAATCCAAACGTGTTTCAACCTGAAAAGACTCCAAAAATACAAAAAAACTCGAGATAACAACGAATATCATGGTTGAAAACCCGGTAAAAACCATGATATATCAGTATTTTAAGGATTTTCTCATTTGAAAAATATAATAAAGTTTATCGACGTGAACAATACATATGTTTTATATCCTATAATTGTTTATGGAACATTTTTTCCCAAAATAGAAGTATCAATTGTGAAATTGCTTCACGAATATCATAAATGGCGAGTCTAAAAAATATTATACTTTTAATTTTTTTTTTAAAAAATAGCTTTACTAGTTTAAAAAAAAAAAACCATTAAAATTTTTTGTTTTTCAAAAATAGCACAAAACTAAAACTAAATTTTAAACTTTAAAAAATAAACCCTAAACTTTAAAAACTAAATCCTAAACCCAAATCAAAAATTTTAAATTAAAATCTTTAAAAATATTTTTAGTGTTTATGGTATTTTGAAAAGAAAAAACCTTTAATGGTATTTTTGGGTAACAAATTAGTGATGATATGTTTGCAACAAAAACTTATTTTTTTTGGTATTTTAAGAAATTTCTCTATCACATAAACAATGCGCAAGGCCTTGTTTATGGTGTAAATTTAGAAACATTTTCCTACGGACTATTTAAAAAAATAAAAAATAAAGAGTGTATTTTATTTTAAAGCCATTTTTATTGTATAAGCTTAAAAATATATACTTTTAATTCTATGTAAAGTGTATGATTTTTTTTTTAAACCTAGAAACTAAATAAAGACTAAAATGAATATCTGAAAAAAAATTACGTAAGAGATTAAAAAAAAAGGTGAAACTTTGTTTGCAAGTTTTTTTTTCTTCTTAAAAACCGCGTAGAGCCTCTATAAACATAAGCACGGTTTTAAGGGTATCTCCAAATCCACTTCATTTTTTACTTCAAAATGGAGTTTGGAGAAAATCCTCTCTAACCCTACTCCACTTCATTAGTAATCCTATTCATTACTCCATTTTTTACTCTTCACTCCATTTTCTACTCCAAAATGGAGTTGGATTGCAGTAAAACTCAACTCCATTTTAGATTTACTCCATATCGAAAAAACAAAAGGATTAATGGGTTGGAAATACTCTAACAATGCGTATAAAATTTAAATATATAAATTAGTATTAAAATGATCATGAATATTAAAATTCAAAATACTTTAAATCCAAAACTAATATTAAAATTGTAGTAAATTTGAACCACCGTGATTTATACCACTAAATTTTTTTTTTTTTTTCTATTAAACCAAAATATATCATATATATTCAAGTTAAAAGATTTATTTTTTTTTTGTCAATTTTAACTCTTAACATTAAAAGATTTTCTTAAAAGACATTGGAAGTAATTACTTAAAAATCTTAGGTTATGTTATAATTTGTGTCTCAATTAATATAAGTAAGATTAATAGTAAATACTTAATTTTATATTTGTTATTAATGTTAAAATAGCATTTATTTTTGTTTTGATTTCATCTGTAAAAGAAATTGTAAATTTAAGTAGTACGTAAATTTAATTTTAATTTAAGATGAATTATTAAATATTTTTTAATATAAAAATGGTATTTAATTTTTATTTTATTTCAGTAATCAAAGAAAAATAAAATTTAAATAGTAAATACTTAACTCATAGTAAATATTTAATTTTATAAGTTACTAATGTTAAAAAGGCATTTATATTTGTGTTGATTTCATCAATTTAATATAATTGAATTCAAAATAATACATACTAAAATTTTAATTTAAGAAAATATATATTTCCATTAAAAGTAGTGAAAGTATTCGGGTCGGATTTCGGCTCCGCACAAGTTATCTTGCGGTCTTCTGCTTTGACGATGGCCATCATTGGAAATAGCGATCGAGCATGGGGTAGGAGTTCTTTCCACTCGAAGAAGACTTATGCCTAACCTAAGAGTGATCCCTCCCAGGAGAAATGCCGTGAAATTGTCTGGAAAGAGTGTGGAACCTGCACATTTAGAACCGTCAAGGATGGTCCCGGGAGAGCTAGATGGGGGTTACCCTCCCGAAAACTCTCTGACACCCAAGTTAGACAACAACTAAGAAGAGCTTGTTTATTGGGAGGTGAGTGTGGTTCGAGTGTCGAGGTTTCAATATGATGTTTAAGGGTCTTTGGGGGTAGAAGAGTTTTGCCAACTGGAAGAGTGGGTGATGAAACTCTTTTCCGCTGATTTGGATCGTGAGGGATCATTGGGAGTTTATGGTCTCAATCCCCTTGACCTCTCTCTAGTGGTCTCCCTTTTTTCCTCCTCCTCGTCTTCTGTATGAGAGGATATATTTATAGAAAACGTACTTTTGGATTCTGGACCTAGCCGAATCTATGACACCTTAGGTATGCGATCAAGTTGTCACATCGCCGACCTGTTTCGTACGGAGTTTGAGTATAGCTTTTTTGGGTTGATGACAAGTAGGTCTCGTCCATACTGCATGCCGCTTTGGCCAGTCGCCTTTCTCTGGTACATGCCAGAAAGCGTGCATGTATTTGTCACGGGACAGTGAGTTGGTTGCCTGCCCCATTGATGTGGCGATTTTTTATTGGAGGATTTAAAACCACTTCCAATAATTGTCCTGGCTCTCTGGTTTGTTTCCGAGAGAGATATGTTTCTTTTTATTAATTAATGTATCATTGTATGAATGCATTAATTACAAAGTCTATATAGTAACCTTATATAAACCTCAAAAACTTTGATACAATTAGGATTAAAAAATAGAGAAATATTTATGTTCACACGATACAACTAGGGAAATAAAAAATATAATATGATTACAAACCTATAGACACGCTTTATATAACTCACTCGAGTATAACCTATTTGCAGTACGTTCTGATTTTAAATCACTTTGAACAACACAACTAAATGCAAACACTAACATAATGTAAAGATTCATAAAAAAAAATTAACGCACGATGATAAGTCAAATTTTTATAGAAAGAACTTATAATATACTTAATATCAGAAACTAAATAAAAATATTGGTTTCATTAATGATGCCTCACTGTCGAGTTTTGATGAACCACCTTCATATTCGGTCCGAAAAATATACATTTTATTTTCCAAATTTACCTATAAGATGAGGATGTGAGTTTCTTTGAGAATACAAATTACATTCTAGTGATCCAAGAGCCTAATACGTGATTGTTCTAGGTATCCTCAGGATATCCATGATCGTAATTGGTATCCAATGTTTCAGCCGTCGGAGTGGAGACAGATAACCACTACTCTCAACATAAACACTTCAAATGAGTATGAACCACCAAAAGCTGCAATTTCAATGGCTGCCAGCCCCGCAAATGTCAGTGCACCATTGACAATTACTTGGTCATTGAGGCCCCTAAACGCAAAATTCTACTTGTACCTACATTTTGCGGAGATCCAAGCACTAGGAAGCAATGATACCCGAGAATTCAATGTTCTGCTCAATGGAGAAGTTATAAATGGACCGTATAGTCCTCAAAAGTTACAAATACATACTTTACAACACACATTACCGATGACGTGTGATGGAGGCAAATGTATTCTGCAACTGGTAAAGACTTCGAGATCAACTCTTCCACCTTTGATAAACGGCTTAGAGGCTTTAACAATACTTGAGCTTCCTCTGGTGGAAACAAATTCAGATGACTGTAAGTCCACAAATGCTTTACTTTTGAACAATAGTTACATGTTAAATTGTTAAAGCTTTAAAATCTCTCTTTATCTCAGTTACTGCTATCAAGAATATTCAAACAATTTATGAATTAAGAAGAATTGATTGGCAAGGAGATCCATGCAACCCTAAGAAATTCTCGTGGGATGGTTTGAACTGCAGCTATTTGGATACATCTACACCGCCAAGAATCATTTCACTGTAAGATAAGTTAAACATTCTCTAACTAATTGATATCAACTTTTGTATTGTTAGGGAATCTCACCAACAATAAATTGAAACCTAATATATACTCACTTCGTTATAAGATGTTTTAGAGATTTTTTTTTATTTCGTTTTATAAGATGTTTTTCTATGCAAATTTTAAATTAATTTGATATTTTGTGACCATTTGTATTCTGCAGTCTCTTTTATGATTGCGCGCTTTTATCTAGAACATCTTATATTTTTAAACACTCCACTCATTTCCAATTAATTTTGAATTCGAAACCTCGTGAACTTTGTCATATATTTAAGCATGTTATCTTACTCTTGATTAAAAATAAGCAGAGACTTGTCTTCAAAAGGATTAAGTGGAATAATAACGCCTGCCATACAAAATCTAACCCAGCTAGAAAAACTGTAAGTGTTTATGAATTTCACGAAAGGCAAGCTTGTTATGGTGATCTTACATGACCATTTTTCTTCCTTTGTTTTTCCATTTGTATATGGATGTCAAGAGACTTGTCAAACAATAATTTGACTGGAGGAGTCCCAGAGTTTCTAGCCAAGATGAAGAAACTATTGGACATGTAAGTTTCTTGGTTGGCAAACAAATAAAAAACACATGCCTTGCAATTTCTCCCCCCTAGTTTGGCGGCTA
This sequence comes from Pseudoturritis turrita, assembly GCA_900406555.1. Taxonomy (NCBI): domain Eukaryota; kingdom Viridiplantae; phylum Streptophyta; class Magnoliopsida; order Brassicales; family Brassicaceae; genus Pseudoturritis; species Pseudoturritis turrita. The sequence continues at coordinate 3,773 of OVBL01000141.1, read as the reverse complement.
ATTGGCATATAATTCTTCCCTCGTGATAATAGAAACTTAAGCGGAAACAATTTTAGTGGCTCTGTTCCTCAAGTCCTTCTCGACAGAGTAAAAGAAGAAGGACTCAAGTTAAAGTAATACCTCCTCAAACTTTACTGTTATGATGATCATTTTACCGTTTTCCATCTTGTGTATTCATTATCATGTGTTTTTCTATAGTCTTCAACCGAAACCACATCCTTGCTCACCTGGTTCATGCAAAGATGTAAAGGACAAAAACAAGCTAATGGTTCCGGTTATTGCTTCAGTTGCTTCTGTAGCCGTTGTCATCACTGTTTTGGTCATCATTTACGTTTCCATGAAGAAAAAGACATCAGGTTCTGCAGGTAGCTAAATTCATTCAATATACTAAGATAAAATATTTATATTTGTAACAAGGAGTTCATTAATCGAAGTCAAAACGAGTTTTCAGAACCTCCGGTCACTATGTGAATTTCGAAATTACCAAAGAGAGGATGCATCTAGTGGAAATCGATTCCTTGTTTTGATAAGCAGGACGATGACTACCATCACTTGGTTTACGTAGTTAGTTCTGATTCCTAACGTATGATTTTGCAGCTCCACGCGAGTTATCAAGTGTTACGAAAACAGAGAAATCCGGGAATAAACCCGAACAATCAATCTTAACAACAAAAAGAAGATTTACTTATTCAGATGTTCTGGTGATGACCAAAAACTTTCAAAGAGTTCTTGGAAATGGAGGTTTCGGAGTGGTCTACCATGGTTATTTGTATGACTACGAGGAAGTTGCTGTTAAGGTGCTTTCTCAGTCTTCAACTCAAGGCTATAAACATTTCAAGGCCGAGGTATTAAGTTTGAATCACAATCTCTCTTTTACACATAGCCAAGTCTAGGAAATCATGAGCTATTGGCGTTATGTTCATCTCGTAATTTGATAAGCCTAATTGGTTATTGTAATGTATGGTCCGGTTAGGTGGAACTTCTAATGAGAGTTCACCACGTAAATTTGGTAAGCCTGATTGGATATTGTGACGAAGGAGACCGCTTGGCCCTCATCTATGAGTACATGACAAATGGAGATTTGAAAGGGCATCTCTCCGCTGGTAAATATTATATAAACACTCTTCTTTAGTAGTATCTCTCTAAGGCATCGTTCTTTAACTAATTTCGTGGTTGATGCAGGGAAACTTGGTGGCTCCGCTTTAAGCTGGCCAAGTCGACTAGGAATCGCAGCCGAGGCCGCCCAAGGTTCTCTGTTGCTAAAATATATATAGTTTTGTCAATACTCACTATCTATAATATTAATGTTTTTATATTTCCTTACAAGTGAGTCCATCTATTAATTATCTCTATGAAAATCGGTTTAACTTAATGAAATTCTGGCACAGGACTAGAGTACTTACATATTGGATGCAAACCACCAATGATTCACAGAGATGTCAAAAGTACAAATATATTGTTGGACCAAAACATCAAGGCTAAACTCGCAGATTTTGGGCTTTCAAGATCTTTTCCAGTCATAGGTGAGACACACGTGTCTACAGTTGTAGCCGGCACTCCTGGATACCTTGATCCTGAGTAAGTATTTATGTATTTAACAATGCGCTCAAAATCAGTTTCCATATATAATGAAACATACATGTCTCTTTTTTTTTTGCAGCTACTACCGAACAAATTGGTTGACTGAAAAGAGCGACGTCTACAGTTTTGGGGTTGTACTATTGGAAATCATTACGAACCAACCTGTGATAGAGCAGTCTCGCCAGAGATCTCACATTGCAGAATGGATGGGATTGATGCTTAGCAAAGGAGATCTTAGAAACATTATGGATCCAACCATGCTTGGAGACTATGATGTTGGCTCTGTTTGGAAAGCTCTTGAAATAGCAATGATATGTGTCAATCCTTCTTCAATTGGACGGCCGGACATGTCAAAAGTTGTCAGTGAACTAAAAGAGTGTTTGAGACTTGAAAATTCTAGGAGAAGAGGGAGCCATGACATGGACTCTAGGAGTTCCCATGAAATGAGCATGAGCTTTGACATGGAAGGGACTCCTCGGGCACGGTAGTTCTACATTGAATCCCTCATCATAAGTTTCTAAGTGAATCTGCTCTCTTTTAAAAAATATGTTGCCAATAATGTTGTGTGTTTTGGACTTTTGGTTTGATAGCTTGATTGTGCTTGTCATATGCATGTTTTCGCATCACCTTAACTATTTTATACTCAAATCCTCATACCTCAACGGGAGAACAAACTACCATTGGGAAGAAGAACCAATGGAGTATACTTTAATCTCAATCAAACTTTAATGGGTAGCATATACTCGATAAGCAGGGCCGGTGGGCCGCCTAAAGCAAATTTTTAATTTTTTTTGCCCAATAACAAGTACTGACTTCAAAAGAATCACTAAAATTGCTGACATGGGGCTTATTGTAACACCCATGATCCGTGTTTGTATTTTTGGTTCGAGTGGAAGAGGAGGTTGGTTCGAACATGGTTGGGAAAAACTAAGGAAATTGCCTAAGGCATGGTGGGTTACGGCAGTTTGACCCGTGGGTCACGTTTTACCACCCTTGGATCGAGTTTCGGCTAGATTGGTGTTAATGGGCCCTTGGACCATGGTTCATATACTTAAATGGATGGCGGTTAAGGGCTGGTTTGAGCCGGTTTGGAGTAAACCGAATGCCTTTCTCTCCAAGGCTAGGGTTTTGGGCATTTAATGCAGATATGCCTATATATATGTGGCCGTTGGAGCTCTTTTTCTCCATTTCCGCCACTTAGAGAGAAACAAGAGAGAGAAACGAGAGCAAGAGGCAGAGAGTTCTTCGTTCTTTGTGAGTTATTCGTCGGATTTGCGAAATCAAGAGCTAAGGTTGGCGGATTGAGATTCTAGGTGAAGGTTGTGTTCACGTTCGTGTTTGATCACCCGTGTGTATGTCGGGCAGTGTTTGGGTCGTTCCGTGCGTACCGCGTGTACTGCCGTGCGTACCAGGGTGTGTCCGTGTGTGTACCGGGTGCAGTTTACGTGTGATTCGGGTGTACGTTTACAGCTTCTTTTGGGCAGAGCGTACTCGGGAGAGATTCATCAATCGTTTGTTGCTAAGGTGAGTTCGTAACCGTAGCTAATGTCTAGGGTTGTTTGTATGACTCATGAAGTCTTGTTTGTGTTTGAGGTGATACACTTCGGTGTATGGTGGTATACTTATGTATACGGTTTGGTACGTTCGCGTACGGCAGATACATTTCGGTGTATAGATATACTTATGTATACGGTTTGGTACGTTCGCGTACGGCAGATACACTTCGGTGTATAGGTATACTTATGTATACGGTTGATGTTGGTGTGCACACGTAATCATGTTTGGTATTTGATCAACACGGTTTGGTACGTTCGCGTACGTTTGATGTTAGATGTTTGATGTTGATGTTTGATGTTGAGATTGGTATGATAATATGTTTGACATGGTGTGTGTTATTACGTTGATATGGATGTTAAATGCAATAATGGCTTATGATTGTTGTATAAATAACGTTGGATGTTAGCTGGTGAGACGGGATGACCGATCTCACTAAGCAATTCGTTTGCTTATGCCCCCTTTCATGGTGGCAGGTAATGGAAGTGGCTAAGGAGCACGCGAGACAAGGCTGGAAAGGAGAGGATGGATTAGGACGGGGTTATATTTTATTAAGCATTCGTTTGATATTGGTTGGTGATTGCATACATTTGATGCTTGGTCTGTTTTCGTATTGTTAGTTGGAACCACTATCGTTT